>JAYESD010000003.1:34665093-35375093 GCA_036927565.1 Tuctoria greenei | reverse complement strand
GCTGGTAAAGACATGCAAATTGATCACTCGTAGACACAACTAAAATGACCCTAAACAGGAAATCACTCAAGTCTCCCACAATCATCTAAGCCCTGGAGCCTGCAGTTTCTTATCTCCAGATAGACACCAAACTTATACTCATCTCTAAACATCTGCATGACCTAGCTAGTGGACGGAGAAGCTCCCTCAAAAAACACAAGCGTTGCAGTGTTTCCAAATAAGCCATTCACTGAGTATGATGAGGGAGTTGGCTCCCTTCTTGAACTCCTTGACCTTACGCAAAGTGTTGGTCCTCTTGGACCACCAATCAACGAAACATTGCTCACTGTGACAGGGGATGGCTCCATTAAATTCCATGGGTGGGAAAACTTTGAGCTATACATGCCACGAAAAAGCGCCACTGGTGGGCAAGTGCTGAACCGTTTTTCCTCTTGATCACACAAGGGGCACTTCTCCGGGTGAAAAGTCAACTAGCTAGAAACTGTTTTTGTTGCATATTATTTTCACACATTTCTTTGTTGAAGACGATGTACTATACATAGTCGCTGCTTTTAGTTGTTCCAGGGGTATTGCCGTCTTGATATATACCAATCTTAAATTCTCATATAATGGTTTTATGTTTGATGCATCATATGATATGAATACAGCATACAGATTTTTTTGTATGTTAAAAATCGTGTCTATGCTGCCAAACTGCTTCATGTTGCTTGTAGCCATCTTGTTTGCTTGATGTGGCCTATGGGTTCAGTTGAATTTTGCTGATATGTTTGTGTCTGATGTTATGTACAATTGCTGCAGGAAGGAAAGACATATGCGCAGGAGAATGGGCTCTTCTTCATGGAGACATCTGCTAAAACTGCAATCAATGTCAATGACATATTTTATGAGATTGGTGAGTTCAGTTCCATCCCGTTTTGGTAGGGTGTATGATCCATGGGCTGTGCCGTAGTACAATCCCTTGTGCCTTCATTATACTATATTCTCTATTTAATGCTAAATAATTTTGTTTATGATCCCTTGAATCTGTGGTATTGCATCCTAACATTTTGCACATTTGTTGTCCTTTTTATTCCCATTGCAGCAAAGAGATTACTTCAAGACCAACCGGCCCCAAATCCCCAGGCTGGAATGGTCCTGACTCAGCGACCAAATGAGAGAGTGGTCAGCAGTTCTTCATGCTGCTCTTGAGTCTTGAAGCTCATCAACCTCACACTGCTATTATGAAGTCTACTAGAGGAAGTTCAGTAAAATATCCCCATTTTCCTTTGTGGCTGCCCTCTCGGCTGATATACTCCAGTTCTGTTGCTTCTCTTCTGTTCATGTGTGTCATGTAAATGTCAATGCTAGATGCCACTGCAGAGACACATAAGTATTACGAGGTACTCCCTCCGTCTCAAAAAGTTTGTCGCTTTGTAATTCATTTTTGAATTACAAAGCGACAACTTTTTTGGGACGGAGGGAGTATTGATTATGATCTTATCATTCGATGGTTACCCTCTAAGTTCCCAGATATGCATTTCATGGTATTTTACCAACAATCAGTGAACTGGTTTCATATCTGCTGCGCATTGCCTCAATACATGGTACTTCTTCCATCCCAATTTACTTTCATTTTAGCCTTCAACATTTTTTTCCAAATTATGTCATGCTCGCTTCCTGATACATCTCTCTCTTTCTTCCCTCACATCTTCTCGCTAAACCTTTTCTGCACCTCTTTGTTTGATGTGGATAAAGCCAAAACTGAATTGGGAATGAGACCATCTGCAGTGGTGGTCTCATCTGCAGTGGTGTACTGTAAAGGGTACTACACTGTAAGCACTGTAAGTATAGAGTACGTGTGCAAGGGAACATACTGAAAGTATGAAGGATAGAACATAATTTAGAGGACAGAGTGCGGATAGCTTGAGAGTATGTTATAAAAGCTTAGTTCCAGTTGTCCCTCACCATTCGGTTGCAGTTCTCACTGGTGCAGCTCAATAGGAAAATACAGTTCCATAATGTGTGATATTTGCTTTCCATTTGATGCTTTGGCAGTGTCTCAAACCTTAACAGACGACTGATAGCAGTGAATTTTACCTACGTTTCGTTGTTGCATCTTGTCTTAGGCCCTGTTTGGAATGGTGGATTTTCAAAAGATTTTTGGAGGAATTCAATCCTCTGAATAGGAACTCACTACTGTGTTTGGAATGGAGGAAAACATGAATCCTTTCCTAAGGAAAGGACTTGAATCTTTTGAATTTCATTGGAAGAAAATCCTGCAAAAGAAACAAAGGAAGAAACAAAGGAATACTCTTAACTCACTCTCTTCCGCCGCTTCCACCCTCCAAAACTGAAGATTAGAGAAAATCAAGCATTTTGAGTCCAGATTTGGATGAATTAATCATTATCTAAAAAATAGTTTTAGTAATGTATGGTGAAAAAATATTGACACATAATTTTATTTATCGATACACAACATCTATTTTATATTAATTTGAAACCAAAAATTATATTTCTTAATATGCATGAAAAAAAGAGCGCTACAAGAGCTAAGTGGAACCATCAATGATTGTTAATTTTATTGGGTTATTAAAACATCATTGTGTCTAGATTATAGATGATAATGCATGAATGAAGAAGGCTTGAAAGAGTATTGCAACTTTCAATAATTTTTTAAACAACGTTAAGTGTTTCCTGAAATCCAAACACCAAAATTCACTTTTTCTCCGTTTTTGATTCCTGTAGTTTTCTCACTTTTTCCATTCCTACGTTTTGTCCGTTCCTCCATTTTTTATTTTTCATTCCTACGGGCCTTGAAGTTGCTGAAAACCACAGGTGCAGGCACCGTCATTATTAAGAGATGTGGAATGTACTATTTAATTAACCATCCATTAAATGCTCTTCAGATATACACATGGCGCAGGCTGGTATGTAGAACAGCGTGCTGGAACTTACAGTACAAACCAGGGTTCTGAAAACTCCAGCTTTGCCGAAAATAGGGAATGTCATCTAATCTAACTTGTTTGCTACTACTTTACATATCAACTTTTTCTAGTTAACTTTACATATCAAAGTCAAATGGGGCTGCCGGAGCATCAATTCTTGCTGATAGTTCTATGATCTGCTTTTGCCTCCCTCATAGATCATGACCACTTTGCCAGCGTTTTCTTTACACCTTTCAAAATTTTCATGAACCAAAGTGTGTTCATCACAAAAAGCACTGCTGGCACAACAAGTGTCAGGTAGTACCCGAAGGCATGCATCTGCACTATCTGTAGTGATGGAAAAGGAGATAGAACAGAAAATGTGTCAGACAGCGTGAAGATGTTTTATACTTGAGCAAAATAGAATTAGTGAATTACGAACGACGATCTTAGTACCTGACTGTAGTGCAAATAGATGTGGTAAAATACATACATGAACAAAAATATCCTTGCCACCTGAAAGAAGCATGAACAATTCGGTCTGATTAAGACTTGGCAGTGGCAACATCAGAAAAAATGAGTTGCTTTTCTATGAAATAGTTAGCCAGGTAAATGGTTTTGTTAAGAGGAAGCTTTCCAAGTAAGGCTGTAACTGTAAGGCAACCCACAGCAAAGACCTTTCGAGAATGAAGTTTGAGAAAAAAGGAAGGCTTTTTGAAAATGAAATTATATGAGTGCAGTAATTTACAGGCTCATGCACTCTCGTCTTTTGCCTTATTTGTTTAATAGATATGGTTCCTTTATCATAATTATCATATGCCCTTTTTTACTTTTTAATTCCATCTTTTTTCCAATATGAAAGCTTCATGATTGATTTGCCTTCTGTTTCCAACAGAAAATTAATAACAGTGATAAACGGAAAGAAAAGACATCTAAATTTTAAATGTTATCCAATGGCGGATCGTGGAAGTGTTGTGGCTTATTTAAGTGGTCAATGGTGGATTTTTCACTGTAAGAGGTATTACATACAGTAGCATTTCACTCACCAGCCATGAAACAAACATCAGAATGCCATTAACCAAGTAAGCACTTGATTTTTTTAGTCCAGCAGTATCAAGAAACCTTAAGAAAAGAAAAATAAAAGCAATTACAATCAAATAGTACTGGCGAGCAATAAATAGCTCTACAAATAATAAAAACTGTTGAAGTGCTTACCATCTCATGTTAATTTCTGGGGTGGTGGTCTCTGAAATGAGAACCACATATGTGTAAAACTGCCCTTCTCCAGAGAACATTGTGTAAGCTATTGCAACTAGAGAAAGAGTATGATGAAGGACCTGAAATGGCAACACAACCATAAAACAATGTTAGCCAGGCACCAACTGAAAACTTTCTAGCATGCAGCCTTTTTTGTTTTGAACCAATTTGAGAAAAAAGGTAGAATCATGTAAAGAATATTTTTCTAGAGATATATCTCAATGCTTATGCTGGCACCTACATATTCCATTCCACCAAGGGATGGGTACAGCCAGAAGATCATTGCAAGATCAGCAATGAAGTAACCAACAGAAACCTGAATATTGCCAGGACACAGCTATGTCAGTAAGAAGATGAAAATGTAATTACATCATAGAAAGATGCCACTTTATCATGGTAAAATGGGATTCAGTACCCCCAATGCAAACGTGGAGATGAACGAGTTGCGGAATGTAATAGGTCCCTTAAGGCGGTCAGAAAAAAGATCAATCCACACGACAAGATATAATGATATAGCCGTGATAAAGATTGCATGAGCGCTCGACATACCCCTGAAGATTTATAATTTGTTGTCAGTATGAAACTCTTAACAGGAAAGAAGAGAACATGACCAATATATATATGTAATAGCTCTGACACAAATCTGACCTATTGTTCCATTCGATGCGCTGAATTTTCGTTAATGAAGAATAGCCCTTGAAGTAGAAGGAGCTCAGTACCCATGTGAAATCATAAGCCTGGAGGAGAAAACATGCTGCTTGTCAAAAAAAAAAGAGTAGAAACATGCTAATTCAGAATAGATTTCTGTGATGCAAAGACTACTAAAAGCCAGAAGCCGCATGACATGATGACATTTATATTCTGCCATATACAGAAGTTCTGCTAAAAGGCCCATCCTTAGCAAAGAATGGGAAAATCAGAATAATGGTTACACCAAGCCTACTCAGTAATTACACCAGATGTATTTTGTCCTGTTTTATATTCTTTAACACACACAAGCTGATTTGACTTAGGAAGAAAAATGATGTGAGACGGACTATGGAAGATATAGCAGACCCAACAGTTCTTAACTTTGGGCAATGAGATTTAAATAACTACTTGTCTGGACATAAATTGCAACAACCTCTGAAATATTTTCAAGGGGAATATCAATGTGTCCAGGCAACGCTGTTGGTTAAAGAATTACATTTAGCATAAAACTATCAACAATAGCTGAACAGAGAGGTTTGGAGCAAGTCAAAATGCTGACAATAAGAACTACAATTACATCAAAGGTCAAGGACCGAAAAAAAATGCAACACTAATAGATGTTGTAAGAAGATCTTGTCTTTGCTTTATTAATAAGCCAACAACTAGTCCTATCTTTGGTTGTTAGCCTTTCGTAACATGTCGGACATGATTGTGTTATTCATTTTAGTTCAGTGGTCAAAAATCATTTATCATACTGGTGTAACTAAGCTTTCAGAATGGAGCAGTTCTTATTTAGAAGAGTCGATCAGAAGTATGGATCGACATTCATATTAAGCCAATTACCCAATGCACTTGGGATCATAACATGGACATCGCAAGGATAAATCAACTTACTATCTTGCAGAGGACAATGCCAATGAGCACTGAGGTGTACGGGACGAGTGGATCCACTAGCAGGTAGTCCCTCATTAACGCTTGAGCTTGATACTTGTAAGCCATCATGGTCATCTTGGCAGATCAAATAGTACCTGAAACATGAAATAGAAAACTAACATGAACCTACATCCATAGAGATTAGAGAATAGAAAAAGTGGATTTTGTGGTGCCTCAAGCATCTACCAAACTTCTCCCTAGCAACACAAGCTGTTATGCAAGGTTTCGCACAGCCGCAGGAACCGTGTTTTTTTTATTTTTTATTTTTTAAAAGAACAGGATGTTGTGCTCAGTGATAAGGCATTATCTATTCTCAGCAGCATTTCCCCACAACAATCAATCTGGTAGAAACTCCGCCTATGTTGTAATGACATAGCCGGTCCCAAGCCCGGATAAAGGAGGAGGGAGTTGTGATAGGCTTGGCGAGCCAGCAACTAAACTTAGCCATTCTCATGGAAATGAAACTCATTGGAAATTCGTTGGGGCGTAACCCTCTTAGCGACGCGCCATACCGGAACCCGGGTATGGTGTTAAATGGGCGAGGGCCGGGTCGCCACCGCCTTAGTGGCGCGCCATATCGGAACCCGGATGTGGTGTTAAATGAGCGAGGGCCGGATCGCCATCACCTTAGTGGCGCGCTACATCATCGCCCGAATGTAGTGTTAAGTGAGCAAGGGTCTTTGCATCTTCCTCGACGGATGCGAAGGGTAACGAAGCTAGCCGAGGAAACTAGGTTTCGGGTGGGTAGTTGGAATGTAGGATCCTTGACGGGAAAGCTACGAGAGTTAGTGGACGTTGCGATTAGGAGGCGTGTAAACATTCTTTGTGTACAAGAGACTAGATGGGCAGGTCAAAAAGCGAGAGAGGTTGAGAATACCGGTTTCAAGCTTTGGTATTCTGGCTCGACGGGAACTAGGAATGGCGTAGGCATCCTAATAGATAAGAGCCTCAAGGATGGAGTAGTGGATGTCTGTAGACGAGGGGATAGGATCATCCTAGTCAAGGTAGTTGTGGGGGACCTTATCTTGAATGTCATTAGTGCTTATGCTCCACAAGTTGGGCTTGACATGAGCACTAAGAGACAATTTTGGGAGGACTTGGAGGATATGATTAGTAGTGTACCGGTAAGCGAGAAGCTCTTCATAGGAGGAGATCTCAATGGTCATGTAGGTACAACTAACGTAGGTTTTGAGGGGGTACATGGAGGTTTTGGGTGTGGCGATAGAAACCAGGAGGGTAAGGATATCCTAGACTTTGCCGTAGCCTATGACCTATTGGTAGCTAACACCCTATTTAGAAAGAGGCTATCTCACATAGTGACCTTTACTAGTGCCCAACATTCTAGTCAAATCGACTATATCCTCACCAGGAGAAGGGAGAGAGGGGCATGTTTAGATTGTAAGGTGATTCCTGGAGAATGTGTTGTTCGACAACATAAACTTGTGGTAGCTGACTTTCGTTTCCACGTGCGTGTGTCACGAGACAAAGGTGTTAAAACCACGAGAACAAAGTGGTGGAAGTTGAAGGATGAAGCGCAACAATCATTCAAAAGGAGGATGATCGCAGAAGGACCTTGGAACGAAGAGGAAGATGCAGATAGTATGTGGGAGAAGATGGCGACTTACATTAGGAAGACGGCTAGGGAGGTGCTTGGGTGGACAAAAGGTAAGAAACTTGTAGATAAAGACACTTGGTGGTGGAATGAAGATGTACAAAAAGCTATTAAGGAGAAGAAGGAGTCTTATAAGGGCTAGCATCATGAGAGAAGTGCAAGTAACATGACGAAGTATAAAGAGGCTAAGAAAAATGCTAGGCGTGTTGTGAGTAAAGCAAAGGGGCAGGCCTATGATGCGCTATATGAGAGGCTAGGGACAAAGGAAGGCGAAAAGGATATATACAAGATGGCGAAACTTCGCGAGAGAAAGGTGAGAGATCTCAACCAAGTCAAATGCATTAAGGATGAGGCAGGCCAAATTCTATTGAAGGAGGAAGAAATTAGGGACAGATGGCGGGACTACTTCAATGGACTATTCAATGACGGGAATGAGAGTATTAGGTTCGAGTTGGATGACTCATTTGATGACATCAACAGACGATTTGTGCGGAGGATACAAGAGTCTGAGGTTAGAGAGGCCCTAAAAAGGATGAAAGGAGGAAAGGCCCACGGCCCCGATGATGTCCCCATTGAGGTGTGGAGATGTCTAGGGGATGTAGCAATAGTATGGCTCACTAAACTATTCAACCGCATTTTTCAGTCAAACAAAATGCCTGAAGAGTGGCGGAAAAGTATTTTAGTACCCATCTTCAAAAATAAAGGAGATGTTCAAAGTTGTACTAATTATCGAGGAATTAAGCTCATGAGTCATACTATGAAGCTCTGGGAGAGAGTGATTGAACACCGCTTGAGGAAAGTGACCAATGTCACTAAAAACCAGTTTGGTTTTATGCCTGGGAGGTCCACTATGGAGGCGATTTTCTTACTCCGTCAGCTTATGGAGAGGTATAGGGAGCAAAAGAAAGATCTACATTTAGTGTTCATTGACTTGGAGAAGGCATACGATAAGGTACCAAGACCGGTCATGTGGTGGGCACTAGAGAAACACAAAGTCCCAACAAAGTACATTAACCTTATTAAGGATATGTACGATAATGTGGTGACAAGTGTGCGCGTAAGAGATAGTGAGACCGACACTTTTCTTATCATAATAGGGTTACACCAAGGATCAGCCTTAAGTCCTTACATCTTTTCCTTAGTGATGGATGAGGTGTCGAAGGATATACAAGGGGATATCCCTTGGTGTATGCTCTTTGCTGATGATGTAGTGTTGGTAGATGAAACTAGGGATGGTGTTGATAGAAAATTGGAGCTATGGAGGCAGACCTTAGAGTCTAAGGGGTTTAGAATTAGTAGAACCAAGACCGAGTATATGAGATGCGACTTTAGTGATGTCGGGTGCGAGAATGGTAATGTTAGTTTACAAGGACAAGTAGTACCTAGGAGGGACACATTTCGATATTTAGGATCAATGTTACAAAGCAATGGTGATATTGATGAAGATGTTTGCCACAGGATCAAGATCGGGTGGATGAAGTGGCGACAAGCATCTGGAATCTTATGTGATAAGAAAGTTCCACAAAAATTGAAAGGAAAATTCTATAAGACGGTGATCAGATCTGCGATGCTGTATGGAGCAGAATGTTGGCCAACTAAAAGGCAACATGTCCAACAAATGAGTGTTGCGGAGATGCGCATGCTACGGTGGATGTGCGGTCACACAAGAAGAGACAAAATTAGGAACGAAGTAATACGTGATAGGGTAGGGGTGGCACCGATTGAGGAGAAGCTAGTCCAACATCGCCTACGGTGGTTTGGGCATATCCAGCGGAGACCTCCAGACGCACCGGTTAACAGTGGGATTATAAAGAGTGAAGAAAATTTTAGGAGGGGTAGAGGTCGACCAAGGTTGACATGGCAGGAGGCGGTGAAACGAGATTTAAAGGAGTGGGACATACCTAGAGATTTGGCTCATGATAGGACTGCATGGAAATTAGCAATTCATGTGCCAGAATCTTAGTTTATTCGTAATTTGTTACTCTTATCTTCTTTCTTATTAACCCATTTTTAGAATAAATAAAATGTAGATTTTTTTTACTTTCATCTTATTTTCTATTACTTTTCTTCAAAATTGTTGGGTTTCATTTCTAGCCGACCCCAACTTGTTTGGGACAAAGGCTTGGTTGTTGTTGTTGAATCAATCTGGTAGAACACCCCCCCCCCCCCCCCCCCCCCATAGAACAATGAAACTTGATGGCTATCAAAAGGTACAAGAACCAAGCCGGCAGCACTAAGCAATCCCAATCAATGATCACGCCGACAAACTCCACACAACTCATGGCACAAATACAGATGGAGCAGGCCGGCCCGGTGTCGGTGGCATATGCAGATCTCCGCGGGCAACAGCATCGAATGAGGACTACGAGCGCTGCAGCCTACGGAAAAGTAATGTATCTTACTTGCTACCAAATAGTCAAACCATGCATACGCACGTTTCTTAATCAAGAAACGCCACCGCCGTCAGGACCTCAAGAACAAGGGAATCCCCCTAACTCAAAGGAGACCAAGAAACCCCAAGATCCAGGGGAGGGAGAGCCAATTCAACCCGGGTAACAACTGCTGTGCAGTTGTTTGAAAGAACAGGATTCGAAAAAAATCAAAAAACAGGTAGAGACAATCTGCGCCGGGGATGGTAGGGCGGAGCCAGTACCTGGCGGTGGGAACGCGGAGTGCGGGGTGCGCGGTCGAGGCGCAGCTCAGCTAAGGGCGGACGAGGCGGAGGCGACTCGGCTCCATTTCTTGGTGCGCTGGTTGTGCTGTGGGCGTTGGCGGCGAGCAGCTGGAAGGGCAGGGGGGATGATGGGGAGGTAGCTGCGCCTGCGCAGTGGCACCATCCGTCCGAGCCTTTTGCGGTTGCCGCATTTGCAACAACCGTTTCTGATTAAAAGTACAGCAGTTTGTGCCTTAATAAACACACTTGCACGATGTAGGTAATCGACTGACTGAGGGATTAGTACTTTTTTTTTGTTGTCGTTAGCATGAGAGCTGGTTTGTTGATGACGCTAATTATTGGCCTACCACTGCCAAGCCGAAAAGTCTGGTAAGGGAACGAGGATAGGATGGTCATTTCAGGCAGCGATCGGTAATGGTAAGCAGCTAGCAGCAGCTGTTCTGTTCCTCTCCGTCCACGGTCCATCAAGTCATCACATCATCACTGATGAATCACATGATCCTTGGATCTAATTCTTTTGGTGCTAGGCAAAGGATATGATGGAAGAGACCATGGCATTTAGATGTATTGCAGTTGCAGACTTCTGTAACCACTTTAGCTTCCAAAACGAAGTAAAATCCGCATGAAATCCCTAAGGTACCCTACTTGGCTTTCGGTTGATTTTCTTTGCTTGAAACAACGCAAATGCCAGCGCCAAATGCCCAAATCCATCCAGAAAAAGCTACAAGTCGATGTGAACCGGCACTATCCACTTTCTCCGCTACCAAAAAAAACTACTCCCTCATTTTTTTAAAAAAAATTTGTCACCTTTCAATTCGAAAAGGAATTAGAACGTGACATACTTTTGAGAGAAAAGGAGTACTTGCAAGGAAAATATGAGTGTTCCTGACTTCCTGTGATCCAGTCTCACTTGGTGACTGGCACTGAACGTAGACAAGGACCAGCCGGTGGCCTGTCTTCGTCCTCGATCGTCCAAGCTGGAGCATGCTCCACGCACAAGCTAAGCTAATCCGGCAGATCGGGTGAGTTGCGTGGAGTCGACGGAAGCACGTACGTTCACGACTGATGAAAAATGTCAGTGTCGGTGGAGCCCTGTTACACGACTTTCCCCCCGTATTTAGAACTATTTATTTTGTTGTTGTCGGGAACTGATAAAGAAAAACACCAGGAGTCAAAGACAGCCTCTGCGTTCCAACCCAGATCGAAGCTAGCAGCACTCAAACCTTGGAGCATCGGGTATGCTCTCTGATACCCCACGTCAAGCTTCAACACAAACGTGCTCACAAGTCACAACGGCCACAAATTCCAGTTCTGCCCCTAGGCCCAAATAAATAAGGATAACAACCAAACTATATATATATATTACTCCATCCGTCCGTTCTGAAATATATAATCTTTAGTAAAAAGATAGTTTAATCTGAGCTAAACTAACTATCATAAATGTCATTTTGTTCCGGTTCTGCCAGGGAAGGGAGCATGTGACGGCAGCGGACACCCGCCCTGCCTGCACCTGCCACACGAGGGTGGTACTATAGCTAAGTTAGTGGGCGCCAACTGCTCGCGTGAAACTGGAACGGCAGGTAACCAGCCAAACAGCCACGTCCATCGTCGTCAGCTCGGAGCTGGTGCTTGGCTGCGAGAACCGCAGACAGAGACAGGCACGTCGGTGCTGTCTCTCCTCGGCAGCATAGACCATAGGGAAGATGCTGCGCGGACGCGCAATAAACAAGACGCCCATGTCTAGTTGAACGCGGAGCCATGGCCTGGCCTGCCGGTCACCGAACATGCCGGGGAACAACTCACATCGGTAGAGACGGAGCTCCGATTACACCGTCTCAAACGTGTGTCACCACTGATCGTGCATAGCTCGGGCCTGTTTGTTTTCGCTTATAAGCAGTTTATCAATAATAAAAAAAGTCATAATCTCACTCAAACACATTGATTATATCTTAATTAATTTCTGAGCTAATTATCTATTAAATCCAAAATGAACTGTAACCTTGCGTTTTCGGATGGCGCCCCAAAAGTCGCGACTTCGTAACGCGGTTGAAGTCCCCCCCCGACACCCTCATGTCCCTCACTCCGCTGCTCTCTCCCCTCCCGTATCCCTCCATAACCCACCACCCTCTTTCCCTCCCGAATCCCAGGCGCGAAGGTGAGCGCCGGCGCCTGGTGGTCGTCGTTGGCCGCGATAGACTCCTTCAATCACCTGACTGATTCCATCGCCGAGAGATCGATTCCCCAACTGCCACACCATCAGCCGTCGATTGATTCCGTTGCCATCGACTGCCTGTCTCCGTTGGCCGTCGACCGCCCGTTGATCCGTTCGATCACCCGTCACCCCTCTTCGACTCGTCAGCGCCATCAGCCCCAACGTCGGACGCACCTTCCTCTGAATTAATTATTGTACTTAGATTTTGGTGGTATGCAGTGTGAATCTTGTTTTTTTCAGCAATAAAACAGTTCCGACAACGACTAGAGTGCAATCTAAGTTATGATGCAATTATGCAATCAGCTGTCATCAACCATTAGATCTGAATCCTACGGTTGTTGCACTTTTTTATTTAACCCTTTCTAAGGATATAACATAAGAACATCTAGGTGAAAAGAGTTAAATAAAAAGATACAACAACCATAAGATTCATATCTAATGGATGAAGATAGTTGATTACATGATTACATCATAACTCAAATTGCATTCTAGTCATTCCCATGCCAGACGTGAATATGCTGAATGGATCTAAGTACATTGTATTTTTTTAATAGGAGAACCTTTCATCGTTCAAGATCATGATCTGGTACTAGTACAATCGAAAAAGATATTAAAAACATTAAAATGACTTGTCAATCATATTAGAGGTATACTGGTCATTTTACATACAATACAGAGAATCTATTGAAAGAAATCAGTTTTACCAGACACCCCACTCCCTCGAGTAAGAAACTTAACCATATCGCGGCTTATTAGAAAAGTATGCTCATCTCTGATGAGAATGTTTACCCGTATACAACTGCCAACTACCTGTATAGGACACAAAACTCATTACGAAAGTTCAGTACTTTGCATTCACCTCGCCGTATAGGGCTTGCTGTGCTTGCATAACTACATGTACCTGATGCTTTGCATGAGCAGTTTTCATGGGTTTCGTCCTGGCTCCTTAAGGACCTTATGCTATCAGCACTCGTTTACTCTAAACCATACTCTATACTTATATTTCTCACATTTTCAGTAATACACTCTGTACATTTACTCTATATATCTACTTCCAGTAACCAATAGAGTAAACCACAGCGGACGATCTTATCATCAGACAACTTCTTCCTCCTGGAAATTGGATAGAGCTTAGTACGAACTGTACCCTGTTTATTTCACATTCTTGCATCATACAACTCAAATTGTAAGTTTCTGATTTTAGAGCTGGTGGTGCAATGAAGATATAGCTTGGACAAACCATATATATTGAAGAAACCTGGATGGTGCAAGTGATAGGACTTGATATATTACATGTTGCAATGGTTGTCCGTGCAAATACATTCCATGACCAGCAACAATAAGTATTTAGCTCTAAGCTCTCTGCCCGACTAGGTACATCTCAGTAAAAAAATTCATCTGGGCTTAAGAAACCAAACAATCGTCCGGTCCCTCATTTGAACCCAGAAAGCAACTTGAGCAAAAGCAGCAAGGGTGGATATTAAGCTCACCAATTTGATCGAAATATGAAACGATTACTGTATATATAGTTACAAAACTGTGGTGCCAAACAATCAGACATGTTGAGATCTTTCTTCATTCTGCAGGTATCGATAAGACCAAAAAATGAAAACAATGTAGCAGGTAGCTTGAACAAGCTACTACATCAAGAGAGCAATGGAGAATATCTACTTACACAACACAGAAGCACGCAAAATAATCATCTGATGTAGCACTCTGGAAAAGGCTAAAGGATAACAATGTGTAATAGGGGGCAGAGATATGTAAAGTGTTGGATGTGTGCTAGGCAAGGCTCAAGGCCAAGAATGCAGATTCTATCTAGACAAGAACCACAAGTAAAAAAAAAAACAGCCTTACATGGAGAGAGGCAACAAAAGTCTTCTCTCTCTTTTCTTAGCCAGCTTCCTCTTCCTCAAAATATACAGGCCGGCGGGAATAACAATACCAAGTGAGACAATAACAGCAGATAGCCAGAAGTGCCTGAAGTATAGTGTCATGTACGAAGATACTATCAGAAAACAGCACAGCAACCCCCATGAAATTGCTCCAATAATGTCACGCCTGTAAAAAAAAAGAAAGCAGAACGATGTTCAGTTCACAAAAAAGTAAGAAAGAATTGTGTTGCATGATTGCATCAGTGCTATAACTATCGTATCACACTCTTGCATGATAAGTTAAGAAAACCATCAACATCTAAATTAACAAATGAAACATGTAGTTCTCCGACATTGTTCAGCACTGCCCACTCAAGAAACATCAAGCAATTCCATAGAAATCACGGGATATACGGAAAGCTCCTAGGAGCGTTGTAGTGGTTAACATGGAGTAGCAAGTAGCAAGTCAAGAAATGCATGAACAATGGACGAAACAAGAATGGTGCAAACCAGCGCACAATACTAAGAAAATGTAGTATGTTTAGATACGATTTCAAAGGTAAAACCAGCACAATGCCAATCTGCATAACCCACTTCATTTGCAAAGAGCTAACACTGACCAGATTTCAAGTATTAAGAGGCAGTGACAACTGACAGGGCCTGGTTGAGCAAGGACTACATGAACATGCCTTTGGACATCATTCAGTAACCAAATGCTTTCGTGCTAAGCCAGGATGCCACACCAAATCCGGGCAGAGGGCACCGCAAGATCTAAACAACGATACCAACGTGCTGTTCGGCGCCTTCTACAACTCTGCTTGATCTAAACCGCAGACTAACAATGCACGCACCGCATTAACTACCACGAACGCAACTCAGCCCGCTACAGCTTTTACCCCCAAAACCTAGCCACGATCACGAGCCGGGATTCCTCAACACACTGACGCCCGAGAGCGCGAGATCTGAGGGCACACCTAGTTGCCGCTAGCCAAATCACCACGGACTGACCGGGATTCCAGTCGGGGTTCGAGTGGGAATGGAGACGGGGCGGGGGGTTTACTTGTGCTGGGATCGGATCTGGTAGTCGCGGAGCTGCTCCACCAGCTTCGAACGGGTTATCATCGCAGGAACTGCAGCTACCGCTGGCGGCGACTTCTTCGCCGCCACCGCCGGTCCGCCGGCGCCTGCTGCAGCTGCTCCCCTTCCTCTTCGCTCGGAGTAAGCCTCTTCTGGAAGCGGTGGGTTGGTGTTGAGAGGCGGGGGGAAAGGCCGACGCCGACTCGCCGAGGCCTTCAGCGAACAGAATCGCAGAACAGATCTCGTCGTCCGGGAGTGTTGGGAATTGGTCCGTGTCGGCACGAAACATTTTTCGGACTGTACCGGTCCGACACGAAACCTCAGGTCTTGCCATTTTTTGAGCCCGTCGGGCGGCATGACACGAGTTTTTGGACAGTTCTCGGGCCGGCAAGGCCCGACGACCCGATAGCAGTATGAAAAAATTTGGACCGCTGTAGGGAGTCTGGTCTGGAGTATAACCAATGCGCGTACACGATAACATCCGGCCCGACAAACCGGCACAAAGTGAGCTCAGTATTGTCCAGCTCAGAACGGTCGCACAAAGATGTTCGCAGCTCATGCGGGAATTTTTTCCATTTTAATACCCCTTCCGTCCTCATGAACTTGTCGCTTTGTAGTTCATTTTTAAATTACAAAGCGACAAGTTCATGGAGACGGAGGGAGTATCAATTTATAATGAATTTACATCATTAGTTGTCAAAAAACTTTTTTGTCATTCTAACCACCCTACCTACTGCACGTGTCATCCTCTCGGACGTCTCAAAATTTTTGAGTCATATTCATTTTTCGACAACAATTTTAAAATACTTAGAGACATTTTTTGGAAATGTAATTATTGAAGAAACTGTAATAAGAAATGTGTAGTACACTTTCTTCAATAACAAAATTCCCAAAGTATGTCTCTAAATATTTTAAAATAGTCATAAAAAAGTAAATAAAACTCAAAAAATTTAAGCTGCAGAGCAAAATTTGCTGAGTTTAGTCACTTTTAGACGGCTATTTTGGAATATGTAGAGACATCTTTCGGAAATGTTGTTGTTTAATTAAATGTAGAACACAATGTGTACTACATATGAACTAATAACAATGTTTATAAAATATGTCTCTAAGTATTTTAAAATAACAATTCAAAATTGACTAAAACTCAAAGAATTTGGACGTTCCAATGACATAGCCCAAATTTTCTGAGTTTTAGTCACTTTTGAACGGATATTTTAAAATACTTACATACATTTTTTGTTAATTTCTTTATTAAAATAAATGTAGTACACATTGTGTTCTTCATTTACTTAAATAACAATATTTTCGAAAGAGGTCTCTAGATATCCCAAAATAATCGTCTAAAAGTGACTAAACTCAGCAAATTTTCCTCTGCAGCTCAAATTTCTTGAGTTTTATTTATTTTTGTACAGCTATTTTAAAATATCTAGATGCATGTTTTGGTAATTTTGTTATTGAAGAAAGTGTAGTACACATTTCGTACTACAGTTGCCTCAATAATTACATTTCCAAAATATGTCTCTAATTGTTTTAAAATAGCCATTCAAAATTAAATATGACTCAAAATTTTTGAGACGTCCGAGAGGCTTGCACGTGGCCAATTGACTCGTCCACACCGTGGACGGTAGGGTGGTTAGAATGACAAAAAATGGTTTGCGATAACTAATGATGTAAATTCATTATAAATTGATATTAAAATGGAAAAAATTTCGCTCATGCGGCACCTGCACTTATAAACAGGAATAGATGGGACTAAAACTTACGAGTGCACACAGGCACGCTTCGACCGCTTCGTGAGCCGTATTTTAGCCGCTTTGTGGGCCTTTGGCTGCTTGGCGCGCCTCTGGCCACAGCCCAGTAGCGGAAGCACGCTCACTGACAGGGAGCCCTGCCGAATGTTCTTTGCTTTCCAACTTATTTTTTATTTCGATTCCATTTAAATATCTAAACTTGTATATATTCTTCAAATTAGGTCCAAATTCGTTGATTTTTTCTTATATTCTTCAAAAAATGTACTCTACTACATAGATGCATTTGTTTGAGCTGATATCTCCATATCAATAAATTAATGTAGGATCACTAATTATCATATTCTTCACTTTTTTGTATATCTCCAAAAGGTTGAATTTTTAAACCAAATTTTTTATGTACGATGTACGCATAGGATTTTTCAATAGATTTTTGGATCACTATTCACTTGTGTAATTTCAAGTTCATCTTCATATACCTCAAAATCCCATAGCAGATATGGCATTTACTAAAATTTAACACACATTGATGCAAATATAATTACAAAATTCTCAAAAAAAATCATAGAGGTTCTTATTCTGATTTAAAAACTGCAGCACAAAATTCATCTCGAAATTCTTTTTTTTTTGGATGCAAAAAAAGATAAAATTCTTTTTCTTTATTTTTTATTCTCAACAATATATTATTATTTTGAATGTAAAATACAGTAATAACATGTAATTCAACTCTCTTAACCTTCACTGATTTTTTCAAAATTGCCTACCTCGCACGATGGTGAGCTCACAGATTCAAACAACAACAACAACAACAACATATATCACAGATTCAACACAACAACAATTTATAGTTAAACAACACACATTCGCCACAACAATGTACAAATGGGCTACACGCTAGCCTCTCGACTACATCCGGAACCGAAAAGCTCGTCTCCTCGCGTCCCTCCATGTGCCAGTACCCGTGGCGGAAGAGTTTGTGTCACCGTCGATTAAACCTGCAAAAACATATTAGAGTTAGACATGTTATAAATGCATCTCACACTCTTCCTCTCTTTCTAACTTTCATCCTCTCACTCTCTTCCTCCCCCTCTCTCTCTCTATCTCTCACTCTATTCTTCTTCCTCTCCCTCTCTCTCTTTCTCTCACACTCTCTTCCTCTCCCTCTCTTTTTTTCTCTCATTCTCTCACTCTCTTCTTATTTCTCACTTTCTCTCCCTCTCTTCTATCACACTTTCTCTCTTCCTTCTCCTCTCCTTCTCTCATTCTCTCACTCTCTTTCTCTCTATCACTTTCTCTCACTCTCTTCGTCTCTCTCTCTTTGTGTCATACTTTCCCTCTTCCTCTCCCTCTATTTCTCTCATTCTCTCCCTTCCTCTCTTTCTAGCATCCTCTCTCTCATTTTACCCTCTCTCTCACACTCCATCTCTTCCTATCTATGTCTCTCTTACTTTATCTCTATCTCACCTCTCTCTCTCAATCTATGTCTATCTCTCTTACTCCACCTCTATCTCACACTCTCTCTCACCTTATGTTCTACCCACTACTATCCCTATGTAAAATACTGAAATCAATACGAAAATATTAAAAAAAAGAGTTTATTACCTGCTCCGGGACAGCTGTGCTAGGAGCTTCGGTGTCGGGGTCACCTGCGGCAACGGAAATAGAGGAATCTCGATCCGCTGACCGGTCTGTCGAGCAAGAGTCTGCCATTGCAAAATATTAGAAGGTATGTTACTGAAATTGTATGAAATTAAACTAAGGTAGTTTGAATTACTTACCGCCACCGTTACTTGCATCTCGACTATGTACATGGTCGTGATCTCCTGGAAGGCCCTCGACCTCTCCTGCTCCACCCTCGACCTCTCCTACTCTACCCTCGACCTTTCCAGCTCTGCCTGAATCTGCATCAGCGTCTCCTTCACAATATTTAGCTCCAACTAGGTATGTGACAGACGACCACTTGACGGCCCAATGGACGAGGCCTGCATCGATGAAGCGCCTCTCGGAGGTCGCGCTGACCTTGAGTCAAAAACTCCATCAAAAATGGAAACCTGCAAAAGAATGAAAAATACTAAGTAAAAGAAGGTAGATTGAAAAAGAAATGAAACAAATTACCAACTCACCGTCCATGGACCTTCCTGCCTCCGCTCGCGTACACGACTTTGGGGTCGATCGACGCGTTTTCCCAATCGTAATCTTCGCCGTGTATCTTCGCGACCTCTTGCGCGTACTTTTCCTAGAAAACAAAGAAATCTTGTAAGTGTATCAATAATAGTATTAGTTATAATAAAATTAATGAGTTTTGAAAACTTACTAGTCAATCGTTCGTGACCTGACTGCACTGCCCAGGCTGGAAATGGTCACTTCCCTTGTGACCTCTCTTCCAAACCTGGGTCGGGGTCGGCTCCTGACTGGTCTCTCGCTCCTGTATAACCGTGTTAGGGAGATAAATATATTATGAACACATAAATGAACTTAAAATGTACTTACCATGCGTTTAGCCAAACACAAGTAGCCATCGCCGTCGTAGCCAAACTTAGCGATGAAAGCATTGCTAGCCCAGTGCCGACAGAGAGCTCGATACTCCTGGGGTCGACCTTATATCCAGAAAATACTAACCTGCAAATATTTCATATTCTATCAATACAGTTAACATACGTAGGTATTGCAAATATTTAACAATGACAACTTACGTCCACGTACTGCTCCTCTATCAAGTATGTGTCGGAGTCCTTTCAAAATGGACCCCTTCCTGCTACTCCTGTCGGGGTGCAGCTTGTGGTATGCGTTCACGGCCTAGATCCAGGTGTATGACAACCCACTGTCGCGAGCTTCCGAGCATTGTAATGGAACATGCATCTCGCGTGCTCCTCCATGCCCGATTCCCCTGGTACCTCAGCTGTAAGCAAACAAACATTTAAGTGATATGCATTAACAATTTAAACGAGTTGAAACAAATTAAACAGTTAAACTTACCATAAAATCATTCCAAACGGCTCCCTCAAGGGTGTCGTGGACCTCGTGAGAGACACGGGCATAGTCATCCAACAACAGGGCAGAAAAACCGTCGATTACATCGGGGTAGTGCAACTTAACTAAAGCCCACAGGACACTGTTAACCTGCCTGTGGTGGTTCTGGCCTGTGAACGAAAAGTCATACTAACATCTGCAAAATATGTTAACTTGTTACATACCGGAAGACAACATCTAATATTTAATACTATATGGTTTTTTTACCTGTCTCTGACTAGACGGATAGTGATCCGTTGAGCAGGAACCGGAGGAGGAGCCACAAAGTGGGTCCTCCTCGTCCGTCGCCTCTGCGGCACCACCGCGTTCTGTGACCTGGAAGGTTTCTCACCACCGGAGCCCGAATGCTCCACACTAGGCGGCTCCGTAGGGAGGCTAGACGGCTCCTGTGGCGGCCTTCTAGCCTCTGACTCAGATGACTCTGAGTCATACTACAAAAATAAAAAGATTGATAAGAAATAATTATTTATAAGTGCAATGTAAAAAATAACATAATTGTCAACTGAAATTTACCTTCGTGCACTATAAGCACACCTCACCCAACTGAACTTGAGACGCAAACTCTGGAAGGTGCGCCAGCAGCTGGGAGCGTCTGCTCGCACCTGACGAGGTACCTGAGAAAGAGTCTCGTGCTGACGCAAACCCTCTCACCGCCTTCCCCTTCTCCTTCGATGACATCCTGTTAGTGAAGAAAAGTCATGTTAAATCATGTTAGGATAATATACAAAAGTCATGTTAAGATAATATACAAAAGTCATAATTGATTAATATGCTAAGATAATATACAAAAGTCACGTTAAGTTAGTGAAGAAAATGTTACTTCATAAATTTCAAAATTCATCAACGTCACGATCATGCACCCTACTCCTTAAACCAACCCATCAATCTTCTTCTTCCGTGACCGTCTCTGAAAGTGCATCTAGGCATCCCTTGTGGGTTTTGGTTGATTTATGACAAACAAATGAGATCCTAACCACATTATTGAGATGAGCGCAAGTTTTAATGAAAGAAAGAAGAAAGTGCCAAAAAGAAAGGAGATTGAGGATCAATTTGGAAAAGAGCTCAAGAGCTGAATAGAATACATCATTGTGTAGGGAGTGTGTTAGTGTAACACATCCCAAGAGCTCAAGCACAAAAATCCTCACTCACTTCACATTTCACAGGAAAAATGGACTAGTTCGATATACACCAGACTAGTCCGATATCCTCTCTGGACAGGTTTGAACAAGTTCAGCCAATGCGGACTTGTCCGCACCAGACTAGTCTGATAATGTCTGGACTAGTTCGATAATGCCTCTGACTAAAATCGGACAAGTCCTCCAAGTGCGGACTTGTCCTATATTCACTAAGGGCATCACCACACCGGACAAGTCCAATATCCGCACGGACAAGTACAAAAAACCTTTCTGACTAAAATCGGACTACTCCGCTCCAAGCCGGACAAGTCCGATATTTGTGGACACTTAGGGTTTCCTGCACATCGCACACCGGACTAGTCCGTACTCCACCACGCACTAGTCCGGACCCTCGAAACCCTAACGGTAACATTTGAAAACCCTAATATAAATAGATGTGCACGACCCAACTATGATTTCTCTCGACCCCCTGTGCCGTCACACCCTCCAAGAGCCTAGAAAACACATATATCCACGCAATCCAATGCAAGAAAGATCAATCTCTTGAGAATTCACTTTGGATCAAAGGAGAGACACGATTGTACACTTTTGAGCTCTTGGGTTTGATCTCCAACACACTCTGTGGTTTCATTATTGATCTTACAAGTGTGTTCTTGGTGGTGTTTGAATTGTAATCTTGGGGAGCCCTCAACTTGTGAGAAAGCCCCTTGAACTTGGTGATTTGCCCCTTTGTGATAGTGGAAGAAGAATTGGCCTTCGTGGCGATTCGACGAGGTTAGGGTCAGTGAAGACCCGGTCCTTTCGTGGGATCCTCAACGTGGATGTAGGTTGCCTTTGTGGAAACCGAACCACGGGATATAATCTTGTGTCAAACTTGTTCTTAATTTTCATATTGTATTGTAAGGTTTTGTTAATCTTGCATAACCTACGTTAAAACTTTGAAACAAGAATTGGCTTGCATTATACTTGGTTGCATCGACTCAATACTTGCAAGTTACATACTATATTCCGCTGCGTACTGTGTTTGTATTGAGATCATTATCGAACTTGATCAATTTAGTCCGCACGCATCGAACTAGTCCGCTCTGTACCGGACTAGTACGATATCTCGGGATTTGATCAGTTTGTTAAGTGTTGTAGGTTCCGACCAAATTTCAAAAAGGCCTATTCACCCCCCTCTAGGCCACATTCAATTGGTTTCAGAGCCGGTTTCTTTGCAAGAGACTAATTGCTCTAAGAAAACATGTCGGACATGAAGGATGTACACAAGAGTCTTAACCAAGAGAAGGTTGAAGACAAAAAAGCTCAAAAGTTGGATAAGCTCCTCGATGCCATCTAGGACTTCGAGGATGACGATGAGGAGACACTTGAACTCAAGGCGCTCCTAAGGAAGAAAGCTCTCTCAGAAGGGAAAGTGAAGGTCGAGGACGAGAAGAAGAAGAAGAAGGGGAGTAGTCACACCGACTACTCCCGATATCCTTTTAATTATGATTGTTTAAATTCTAACAATAATCACTACCTATCTATTCCTCTTGGAAAAGCCTCACACTTTGATGGCAATGACTACTCAATGTGGAGGCAAAACATGAAAATGCACTTGATCTCACTCAATCCAAGCTTGTGGCACATTGTGGTTACAGGAATAGATATCCCCGACGACAATGAGGAGGTCACGCCTAGCCAAGAGCAAGCAATCCATCGAAATGCCCAAGCTGCAACAGTCATCACCTCATCACTAAGTCGGTACGAGTTCACCAAGGTGGTTGGACTCGAGATTGCAAAGGAAATATGGGACACGTTGCAAACTGCACATGAAGGCGATCGTCATGTACGAGAGGCGAAGATCGAGATGATCGAAGGCGAACTGGGAAGATTCGCCATTAAAGAAGACGAGTTGCCGCAAGACATGTACAACCGCTTAAAGACGCTCATCAATAAGGTTCGAGCATACGAAAGCAAGAAGTGGAATGATCACGAGGTGCTGAAGCTCATCCTTAGAGCTTTCATGCCTCCCAACGTCACCTTGTGCTCGATGATTAGATAAAGCCCCGGGTACAAGAAAATGACCCCAGATGAACTACTTGGGAAAAATCATCAATTTCAAGATGATGGAAAAGCAGGCAAAGCATGTCAAGAAGATTGCTGACCTCACCTCGGCAAAGAAGAAAGGGGTTGCTTTAAAGTCCACTTGCAAGCCCTTGTCTAAAGAAGATCGAGAAGATCAATAAGAAGAGGACAACGATGATGAGAGCATCGACATCGACGAAGATTACATGATCCTATTTATGAAGAGATTCAAGAAAATGATGAAAAAAAGACAAGGGGAAAATCAAGTGAAGGAAAATATAAAGAGAAGTCAAGACCAAAGCTGAGGCGGGCATGCTATAACTGTGGTGAATATGACCACTTTATAGTTGATTGCCCATACGAGGAAAACAATAAGAAGACCAAGGAAACAAAGCCTCATCCCAAGAAATTCTTCAAAAAAAAAGAAGGAAGCTGGACAAGCACATCTAGGAAAGGAGTGGGACTCAAATGACAAGTCCTCATCCGAAGAGGAAGAGTAGATGGCTAGCATAGCCATCGAGAAGACATCCAAGAAGTTCACCCTCTTCCCAACTCTAGGCGCATGGAAGAGCAACAACACTTGCCTCATGGCAAAGGAAGGTAAACGAAAGGTAACAACCAAACTCTCTTCCTTGCATTCCTATTCTAGTGATAGTGAAGTTGCTAGTGATAATGAAGACATGCTCACTGGCTTAGATAAGAAAACAACAACAAAAATGAAATTTCTACTTGATCAGCTTATTGAGAAGGAGAAGTTGATCAACCGTCAAGAAGATATGATTATCTCCTAAAAAGAGGAATATCTTGAACTTTACAATCTTCTCGAACTTGAAAAGGAGCAGGGCAAGTCACTGGAACTTGAGTTAGCCTCAAGCAAGGAAGCTTGCTTGAAGTTAAGCAACTCAAACACCACCATCAAGGATGAACTTGCTAACCTATCCAAGGTTGACAAAATCCTTGAGGTACAAGTTGAGTCACTCAAACAAAATGACCCCTCATCCTCTTCAAGCTCACCTTCTCAACCACTTAAAACTGAAGCTGCTATTGTTTGTTCATGTGCTAAAACTGACACTAGCTTGAAGGAAAAGTCAACCTCTACCAAGGACAAGCATCCTTCCCAAAGTGTCATATTTAACAAGGAGAATATCAAATATGCACGTAGTGCATACTTGGTCACAAGACCTCCTAATGTCAAATATAGCATTGGTTATTCTTATGGTGAAAAGCAATATGCTAGAAGCCATAAAAATAACAAGGAGAGCATTGCCTTTGTGAAGGGAAACCTCTCTCAAGCTAGAAAGACCAATAATGCTAATAAGTCCAAGATAGTCAACACATACAACAACCGGACTAGTCCGGTCCTCCGGACAAGTCCGATTTCCCGGACTAGTTCTATTTATAAACAATAACAACTATTATTCAGAACTTTTGATGCATCCTATGTTCTAATGAGAATACTTTTGGTAAAGTTTATGCTCATTATGTTCGGCCACGCCATGGGAACACCAAGTCTCATGTGTGGGTGCCCAAATCTCTTGTAACTAACCTCCAAGGACCCAAGCAAGCTTGGGTACCTAAAACCAAGGCATGATTTGTTTTTGTAGGCCTATTCCTCGGGTGGATCGAAATGGGTGCTAGACAGTGGTTGCACCAACCATATGACCGGAGAAAGAAGGATGTTCGTTGAGTATGAAGAAAATGAGGATCCAAGTGAGGGCATCTATTTTGGAGACAATAGTCAAGGAAAGGTGCTCGATACCGGTAAAATTGCTATATCGTCTCAACATACTCTTTATCATGTGTTACATGTCAATTCCCTAGATTATAACCTGCTGTCCATATCTCAATTATGTGACAAAGGTTATAATTGCTTGCTTACTAATGAGGGTGTGACCGTCTCTAGAAGGGGTGATGGTTCCATTGCATTCAAGGGTATGTTAAAGGGAAAACTTTACCTTGTTGACTTCAACAAAGATAAAGCCGAACTTGACACATGCTTGATTGCAAAGACCAACATGGGTTGGCTGTGACATAGACGGCTAGCGCATGTTGGTATGAGGAATCTTCAAAAACTCCTCAATGGCGATCACATCCGAGGTTTGAAGGATGTTGTTTTTGAGAAAGACAGGCCTTGTAGCGCGTGCCAAGCCGAGAAGAAAGTTGGAGCACCTCATCCCGCGAAGAATGTCATGACTACAACAAGACCGCTCGAGTTGCTTCACATGGAATTATTCGGTCCAATTGCTTACATAAGCATTAACGGTGACAAATATGGCTTAGTAATTGTTGATGATTTTTCGCGCTTCACTTGGGTTTTCTTTTTGTATGATAAGACAGAAACTCAAGGAACCCTCAAGAAGTTTCTCAAGCGTGCCCAAAAGAAGTTCTCATTGAAGGTTAAGAACATACGAAGTGACAATGACACAAAATTAAAGAACACTCAAGTTGAGGAGTACCTAGACGAAGAAGGCATAAAGCATGAGTTTTCAGCACCTTACTCTCCTCAACAAAACGGAGTTGCCAAAAGGAAGAACCGAACCCTCATAGAGATGGCGAGAACAATGCTCGATGAATACAAGACCTCAGATCGATTTTGGGCAGAAGCGGTTAACACTGCTTGTCACGCCATAAATCAACTTTATCTTCATCGACTACTCAAGAAGACATCTTATGAGCTACTCACTGGTAATAGGCCAAATATTTCTTATTTTTGAATTTTCGGTTCTAAATGCTATATTTTGAACAAGAAGCCTAGGGCCCTGTTTGTTTCCGCTTAAAATCTGCTTATGGTTGAAATTAAGCAAAAATCCCACCCAAACACTTTGCTTAATTTTGCTTAGCTGCTAAGCCGATTAATGGAAAGGGTCAAAACACAACAGGCATCTCGATTTTGCGAATCGCGACTGGAAAGGGACCTCTGAAATTAAGCGAGAAGATTTTCCCCTTCTTGCCCTCCTGACTGTCCTCGAGTCCTCCCGATCTCCAGGGCGCCTCCTGCCCGGCTGCCCTCTGGCTCGTCGCTGTCGGCTCTCAGGGCGCCGCCCTCCGCCGTCCCGTCCAAGTTGCTACCCGCAGCTCCCAGCAGTGCCGCCCCTGCCTCCAAGGTCCGTCGACCTCGCTGCCCATGGTGCCGCCGGCCCTCGACGCCCGAGCGCCCGTCGACCTCGTCGCCCAAGGCGCCGTCAGCACCGGAGCGTGGCGCGGGTGATGGCGCCGTCCCACCCCTCCTTCTCCGCCTTGCATACCTCCAGAGCGCCCCCAGCCCTGCCGCGCCCACCGCGCGCGAGTCGGCGGACCTAGCACCGCCGTCATCTCCGTGACTCCGAGCCGCAGTCGTCGTCTCCTGGACTCAGCGCTGGAGTTTTCTGGTCGACTCCAGCGCTGCCGTCTTCCCTGGACTTCACGCCTACATGGAGATTGAATAATGTAGATAATATTGATTGATGATTGTATTGTTTCAAAGATTGAATTTCGTGGAGATTGAATACTGCATATTAGTATTCTGGATGTGCATGAAGATTCAATTAATTTTGCAATGTAATCTGCATTAGTGTTGCATACTGATATCTCATGCAACCTCAAGCTTCCGGATGATTTTTTTTTGAAAACTGAACTATATATTAAAAAATAAGCACATGACGAGAAGGAACCATATACTGTACAGATCATGATAAAAAAATATTATAATGTTATAATAAATATGTGCAAATAATATTGAAACAAACAAAAAAATGAGTTGTAATCAACTTCGGGGCATAAAGGTCATTTTACAGACAAATCAGGGATAAGCTTCTAAAAATAATCAGATTTGCCAAACACCCCAACTCACCAGCCAGTCGCTTAACTGGACAGCAGACTTATCAGAAAAGCATGCTCAGTAGATAATCGAGATATAGAGAAGCGTAACCAAACAGGGCCTAGGACTTCAAAGTTCACTTCGAAGTCCGATGAAGGTTTCTTGCTTGGTTATGATTCGAACATGTACGCCTATCGTGTCTTCAACAAAGTCTTCGGACTTGTTGAAGTAGCACGTGACGTAGTGTTCGATGAAACTAACGGCTCCCAAAAGGAGCAAGTTGATACATGTGTGCTAGAAAGAGAAGAAGCTCCTTGCCAAGCACTGAGAAGAATGGCATTGGGCGAAGTTCGACCACAAGAACCACCTCTACATGTGCATGAGGAAGATGAACTAAAGTGGAGGCCAATGATCAAGGGGGAGCTTCCATACAAGATCAACCTCAAGAAGACGAAAATGATCAACAAGTCAATAAGGGCAACCATCTAGGGGGAGAAGAAGAAGATCATGAAGATATAAGACCGAAAAATGCCACACCCGAGAGTACATCAATGCGTCCAAAGAGATCACCCAATCGACAACATCATCGGTGACATCCAAAAGGGAGTAACAACTAGATCCCACATAGCTAACTTTTGTGAGCATTATTCTTTTGTGTCCTTTTTGGAACCACGCAGGATTGAGGATGCATTGAAAGATCCGGACTGGGTGGTGGCGATGCAAGAAGAACTGAACAACTTCAAACGAAACGAGGTGTGGGAACTCGTCGAAAGACCTAACGCGAATGTCGTCGGCACCAAATGGGTCTTCCGCAACGAACAAGACGAACACGAGGTGGTGACAAGGAACAAGGCACGACTTGTGGCCAAAGGGTATTCACAAGTCGAAGCTCTACCAAATGGATGTGAAAAGCGCCTTCCTCAACGGTCCAATCAAGGAGGAGGTGTACGTGGAGCAACCGCCCGGATTTGAAGACAAAGAGTTCCCCGACCACGTGTTTAAACTGCGTAAGGCTCTCTACAGCCTCAAACAAGCTCCTAGAGCTTGGTATGAGTGTCTTAGAGATTTCTTAATTGAAAATGGGTTCAATATTGGAAAAGAAGATTATACATTATTTACGAAACACTTCGACAATGATCTTTTTATTTGTCAAATCTATGTTGATGACATTATCTTTGGTTCAACTAACAAATCCTTTTGTGAAGAATTTAGTAAGATTATGACATATAGGTTTGAGATGTCTATCATGGGAGAGCTGGAGTACTTCTTGGGATTCCAAGTGAGACAACAAAAAGAAGAGACATTCATAAGCCAAACCAAGTACACACAAGACATACTCAAGATGTTTGGGATGGACAAGGCGAAGCCTATCAAGACTCCCATGGCAACTAATGGACACTTGGATCTAAATGAAGATGGACCAAGCATGGATCAAAAGGTATATCGCTCCATGATTGGATCCTTACTCTACCTATGTGCATCTAGGCCTGATATTATGTTGAGTGTATGTTTGTGTGTGAGATTTCAAGCCAATCCTAAGGAGTGTCACTTGACAGCCGTTAAAAGGATCTTGAGATATTTGGTTCATACACCCAACCTAGGCCTTTGGTACCCCAAAGGTTCCAAGTTCAATATCATTGGATACTCCGATGCAGATTATGCCGGATACAAAGTAGATAGGAAAAGTACCTCCGACACCTACCAATTCCTAGGTAGATCCCTAGTTTCTTGGTCCTCCATGAAACAAAATTCCATTGCCTTATCCACGGCCGAAGCGAAGTATGTTGCAGCCAGGAGTTGTTGTGCACAACTCCTTTGGATGCGACAGACTCTAAGGGATTACAGTTACAATATGAGCCACATTTCCACTCCTTTGTGATAATGAGAGTGCCATCAAAATTGCTCATAATCCAGTTGAACACTGTAGAACCAAACAAATAGACATACAACATCACTTTTTGAGAGACCATTCAATGAAAGGAGACATAGCCATTTCCCATGTCAACACCGAAAAGCAACTAGCCGATATATTTACCAAGCCACTAGATGAAAAACATTTTTGCGAGCTCTGAAATGAACTCAATATTCTTGATGTTCGGAATGTGGCTTGAAAACTTGCATACCTGTATGGACCCTTCAAAACATATTGGTTGAGTTGCGAAAATCATCTTTCTCAATTTTCTCCAAAAACTATTTCAACTACTTGATCTTGATGAATTATGATCATTGCTTGATTGTTGTATGCTTACTTATCATATTCATCAAGATTATTTGATTTGCTTTGCCCCCTATTTTCTTAATAAGTACCTTCGAATATATACGAATGGGCTAAGCACTTCTTTTTTGGTGATCACGGACTAGTCCGTGGTTACCCGGACTAGTCCGCCCCTGCAGACTAGTCCGTAGAGTGACTGTTAGTCTGGACTAGTCCGGCCGACCACGAACTAGTCCGATTTAGGCTATGGAAAAGTTCAGACTAGTCCGATTATTTTGGGACAAGAGCGATTTTTCGACTCCATAACCCTAGCCGCCACCAAACCCTAATCTTCTTCACCCTCACACTTGCCTCAAGCTCTCTCTCTCCTCGCTCGAGCTCCCAAAGGCGATTTCCTTCGTCCTCCATCAAATCTCTTCGTGTTTTGGTGGAAAACGACCTCCATTGCTCAGGGATTGAAGACCACAGACTTGTTCGCACCTTCAATCCCTCCATCTCCAAGAATTGAACAATTTTGGTAAATTTTCCTCCCCAACCCTAGAAATCGTAATTTCCTTTGTGGTTGGCCAAATAGCCTAGGTTCTTCTAGTTAATACATGCTCCCTAGATGTGTTACATTTATCTTAAACTTGTCTTGCATTGGGAATCACCATTTGTTGTCAAGTTAGGGCTTGAGATGATGAACACCGGACTAGTCCAATCCATGTACGGACAAGTCCGGTACCACGGACTAGTCCATACCTGTACACTGGTGTAAGGATCAAATGCCCAAGAGGGGGGTGAATTGGGCTTCTTTTCAAAAATTAAGGCAATAAAAATTAATTACTAAAAGCCCAATTCCCTACGCAAACAACCTATGCATTCAAGTAAATAGCAACTTCGCGGTATATAAAATGCATAAGTATAGGGTGAGAGGAAGAGAATGCAAACTCCCGAGGAGACACGAAGATTTATCCCGTGGTTCGGCAAGATCGTCAAGATCTTCCTACATCCACGTTGTGGCACCCACCAAAGGGTATAGCCACACCCAAGTCACCGAGACTAGGGATCTTCACTATTCTTCTCCGTTTGCGAACCTCGGCAAGGTGGAGCTCAAGCCTTATACAACTTGGTTCCTCCGGGCTTCCACAACCGTCTTGGCAAGCTCCGGAAGTCTCTGTCAATTACAAACACCAAGGGACACTCCCTTACAGCTCTCACTACACTAGAGATTCCAATCACCAAGAATGGAAGCACACAAGCACTATATCTAGCTAGTTCTAGCCTATCTCTTGGTGTGTAAGTGGTGTAAATGATCTAGAAGTTGTAGCTCAACATCTTGAATGCTTGAGAATGTGTAGAGTATGTCTGGTGATCAAGACTTGTCGAATAGACTGGTTGAAGGGGTATAAATAGCCAGCCTCCACGAAATAGCCGTTGGAAAAGTAGGCTGACATCACTGCTCTGCGAACACCGGATGACCCGATGCTCTCCCTTCAGTTATCATCAGTCAAGTTCACTTTAGCTGATGTCATTGTGTCAGATATGACCGTTGTTAGACCGATGTTACATTTGTCTTCTCATCGGATGATCCGGTGACACTTCCTCCAGAATTGGTTCAGACTTGATGCTTACTGGAGTGATTGACCGATGTGTTTAAGGTTGTACATCGGATGATCCGGTGCTACACTTGGTCCAAGGATATTGCATACTGTACTGATGGACCAATGTATCATTGCCCTTAACATCGGATGATCCGGTGAGTACTTTGTTCTGAGGTCTTCTTCTTCTGCTGAATCAACTCGACCGATGTGTTGTTCTCTGGAAACATCGGTTGATCCGGTGAGTTGATTTTGTTTGCTTCGAGTTGTTCTAAGTGATTCTTTTGTATTTTGCTTGATTGACCTCTTAGAAATTTGTTGGAAATATACTTCTGATGATTGTCAAGCATTGAGTGTTGTCAATTATGGTTGAATAGCTTTGACATATGAGCTTTTACTTCTAATCTTCATAACATCGATTGATCTCATAAAGTGATTGTTTAGGGGTCTCCAATGATCAGTAGTTGACATTCATATTCATATAGATTTCATTTGATTGAGTGATATGGGAGCCCTTGAATCCACAAATTCATTAGTAAAATCCAATGGTTGTCATTAATCGCTAAAACCATACCTCATGGGGGCCTAGATGCTTTCAATCTCCCCCTTTTTGGTGATTGATGACAACACAACAAGTGAAGCATAATAGTAGTGAATTTGATAGTACGATACTTAAGAAGATATGCAATGAGTACAAGGTTATCACACTTAAAACTTGAAGGCTCAAAAGAGATTAATAACGCGAAAGCTCAATCGATCAATAATTCATACATAATGAATAGCAAATGAGTGGCAAAAACACCAAATTACAAAAGATATAGATAGAGACTCCCCCTACAGCTAGGACTCCCCCTGAGACTAAGCAACCCTCTCCCTGACTCTCTCTAACTCTTCTCCCCCTTTGGCATCAAGACACCAAAAAGGAATCCGAGTACCTAAGAACCCTGAGTGCTCGGAGCGATGACAAACTGTTCACCGTCGGGGGTGCTGTCGTCGAAGCTGCTGCCTGCTGCTGCGGCTGAGGCTGGAGTAGAAGTGGAGGGAGCTGTAGGAGCCGTAGGAGCCGCTATCAGTGCCTACTAAGTTGGAGCTGCTGGCAATGGGACACTGACAACGAATGCCGGCATCTGCTGGAACAACGTCGTAGCCAACAGCGGAGAGTGGATTGGTGCACCTGGAGCAAGCAGTGGAGACATGCTGATCGTTGGGATCAGCGTGGTCGGCACTGGAGATGCAGCTGGAGCAAGGACAGGCGGGGGTGGAGCAAAGCCTGGCAGCTGCGACGATAGGGCAATCCCGATCTGAGTGTAGAGGTTGGTGATCAACCCCAGGATGCCCATCATCGTCTGCTGCGTCTGCTGCTGCTGGTCGAGAGAGCACTGGTGCATCTGGTCTATCAGCCCCGTCAGCCGATCTGTGTCCTCTCGCCTCTCATGGGCAATTTGGCACTGCATCTCCTCCTGCTGCTGCTGGAGCTCCAAAAGACGTGCGGCCTGCTCAGCTCGGGCCTGCTCAGCTGCAAGCCGGTCCAGACACTGCTGCTCAACCATCTGATGTAGGAGGGAGGTGAGCTCGGACGGCTGAGAGACCTGTTCCTTTGAGACCGGAGGTGGAGTAGGAGGTGACACAGTCGAGCCTCCAGCCTCCGCGTCGTGCTGCCTGGGTGAGGGAGGAGGTGGGAAGTACTCCTCAACACTATCATCTGTGTCACTCTCAGACCAAATGTGCTGAAGGTCCTCACCCCGAGCCTCTGCCTGTGCAAGCCTCTCGTCTTCCTTCTCCAGGTCAGACCAATCCTCCTCGGATAGCCGAGCACGGACCTGACGCTCGACTGGATGGCCAAGGCGGCGATCTCAAGGAGCTGGAGCACGGTAGTGGCTGAACTGTGTGACACTCTCGTCAGTGAGACTGTCACGCATGACGGACTCCTCAGGAACAACCCTGGAGAGCAAGTAGCTGATCCAGTGTCCAAATACAAGCTGTCTCATCATGGCAACTCTATCAGTGATCACGTCCTCCATCTCACATATGAGGATGTCCACAATATCAAACTCCATCCCGTTCATGATGTAGAACAGGAGGGTCTGCTGCAGGCTGGTGAACCCCTCTATGTAACCGGACCTCAGCAAAAGTGTGCGGCGCAAGGCAAGGTGCACTGTGCACGCAGCTGGAGTCAGTAGTGCCGGTACCCTCGGCTGGTCTGGAGAGAAAGACGGTGCAAACAGAGAGCATATCTCCTCCAGTGGTGGTGCCACTCCTCCAGTGAGCGGCCTCCTCGGCGGGTCTGCCTGTCCATACACTCTCTCGTGCAGGCAAGTGTCGTGGAGATCCACTCCTAGCAGCTGTGCCAAAGTCTGTCTTGTCAAGTGATGGTGCTGGCCCATGAACATGAAGTCTATAGATCTGCGGCCCTTAGAGACGTAGAGGGTAGCGTAGAATACGTGGACCCAGTCCTCCACGTAGGCACTCCTCTCATAGGACATCAGCTCCACCAGCCCTCGATACCTCGCAAAGTAGGGGCGTATCTCTGTCTCGGCTGCTAGGGCAAGCTGATCCCAATCCAGAAAGTTGTGCTGGAAGAGCTTATGGCCTCGGCGTCTATACGTCTCGTACAGCGACGCCTGAGTCAAGGTCCAAAACCGGCTGTCCACACGTGCCTCTCTGGGCTTCGGGAACCACTCCTCAAGCAAAACGCTCCATCTGAGTCTTCTGAGCTGCTTGGCCTTCATCTTCCTATAATCTGTCAACCGGACACCTTCACCAACATAGACGTTGGTGTCCATCTCGTAGACGGCTCTCTGGGCCGCCCTGTCCTCTCGAAGATCGGCAGCTGAGGGTCTCGAACGAGGTACTGCCACGGAATGACCCCCACGGGTCCTGGCATAGCGCCGGCGAACAAGCGGCACTTTCGGCTCTTCTTCTTCCTTGGACTCATCTAGCACGGGAGGCTGACTCTAACGAGCCTCGCGGATCCTCAGTGATCCTCCTCGGCCATGCTCTCGCTCCTCGGCAGCACGAGCGGCCATCAAAGCCTTATTTTTCTCCTTCGAAAGCTTTTGCTTCTTTGCGGCCGGCTCCGCAATGGCCTTTCCCTTTCCCTTCTTGTCACGAGCCATTGCAATGAGACGATGCGCGAGAATGAAGTTTTGTCGGGCGCACGGATGCGGCCGGAAACCCTAGCGGCGAAGGTGGTGCACGGGAGGCGACGATCGGCGGTGGCGGCGGCGCTGGGGAAGAGTGGAGCGGCGGCGGTGGCGCTAAGGAAGTGGCGGTGGCGGCGCTGAGGAAGTGGCGGCGGTGGCGCTGCTGCGGTGGTGCGGCGGCGGCAGGAGGCGGCGGCGGCCCGGAGGCGGCGGTGGCCGGAGGGCGGCGACTAGAGGGCGGCGGCGACGTGAGGCAGGGGAGGCACGGGCGAAGGCGTCGGGGTCGGGGAGAGAGAGAGTGAGGAGGCGGAGCGGCGCGCTTAAAAGGTGGGGCCCAAACCCTAGCTTGAAATTTAACACCGGATGAACCGACGTCGAATGAAAGGAGCATCGGTCGAATGTCACAGTAAGGGTATTCAAAAAAGGTACCGTTAACACCGGATGGTCCGACGTGGAAGGAAATAGCATCGGAGGATTTCAACACATTTCCAGAAATGTGAACATCGGATGCACCGATGTTTCTCAGAATGAACTCGTCGGTTGATTTTTGTTACTGAAAGAGCTAACCCTTGGCTTTTGAACACCAACTGATCCGATGAGCTTCTGGCCTATGCATCGGATAATCCGATGACTACAAAACAGCAACATCCCATATATGTCCTTTGACCAAACACACAAACAATGAGAAACACATGTCTCAGGACTTTTTGGGCAACCGCTTACCCCTCAAAAATGCTAATATGCCAATAACTTGGCTAAGCCTAAAGCAAATGGAACACCGAGAAAATAGGGAGGAAATTATCCAAATAAAATGTAAGACCCATGCTTTGTGAGCTAGAGGATGAGGCCTTCTATCTCTTAAAAGCATGTTCCTTTAGGCATTAACGCACCTAACATTTTGTTCTTCCCACATCATATGAGTTGAGATATTGCATTTCAAACAAGTCTCTTTCTCATGAGGTGGTTCCCCTTTGTGACAATCTACCGTATGCAATGCCAAACAATTTATAATGCAAAAAGTTTAAATATGAGTGCAAGTTTATATGGCAGGCATCATGCAAGACATAAAGTAAATCTATCTTGCCAAGTTTGAACCTTTCAAAGGCTTCTTCAGGGAGAGCCACTCTCCAAGCCTTGGGGAAACCCAAAAGAACCTCCATCTCAAGCCAACCCTTGCTCACCCCTATCCTTTGAAAGTTAGACAAGACCTATATGAGATGCATTCTTACATGATCATGGCAACTTACATGACGTTCGATGCATCTAGCACATTTAACTCACTTCTTAGCCTAGAAAAAGTTTTCTCATCAAGTGGTTTAGTGAAGATATCCGCCAATTGTTCTTCGGACCTAACACCTCGCAATGACATGTCTCCCTTAGCTTCATGGTCCCTTAAGAAATGATGGCAAATATCAATGTGCTTAGTGCGGGAGTGTTGAACGGGGTTTTTAGCTATCTTAACCGCACTTTCATTGTCACAAAGGAGAGGCACACAACCAAGTTTAATACCAAAGTCCAAAAGGGTTTGCTTCATATAAAGAATTTGGGCACAACATGCACCGGCCGCAATATATTCCGCTTCTGCCGTGGACAAGGCGACGGAATTTTGCTTCTTGCTAGACCAAGATACTAGGGAACACCCAAGCAAGTGGCACCCACCGGAGGTACTCTTGCGGTCCACACGACATCCGGCAAAGTCCGAATCCGAGTAACCTAAGAGGTTGAATTTTGCACCTTTAGGGTACCAAAAGCCCACACTAGGGGTATGCTTAAGATACCTAAGTATCCTAAAGACCGCCTTCCGATGCGATTCTTTAGGTGCCACTTGAAAGCGAGCACACAAGCATACACTAAACATGATATCGGGCCTAGATGCGGTAAGATAAAGCAATGAACCAATCATAGAACGGTAGTTGGATTGATCAATAGGTTTACCGTCCTTATCCGCGTCGAGATGACAATTTGTTGCCATTGGAGTGCTTCTTGAGCTACAATCTCCCATCTCAAATTTCTTCAAGAGGTCCTTGGTATACTTCTCTTGATAGACGAAGGTACCCTCTTGAAGTTGCTTGATTTGGAATCCAAGGAAGAAGTTGAGCTCTCCAATCATGGACATCTTGAATTCCCTAGACATCATTTTGCCAAACCCATGGCTAAGAGCTTCGTTAGTTGAACCAAAAATAATATCATCAACATAAATTTGACAAATGAATAATTCTCCGTTGATGTCTTTGGTGAAAAGTGTGGTGTCCACCCTCCCGATCTTGAATCCTTGCATAATCAAGAAATCCCTTAGTCGTTCATACCATGCCCTAGGTGCTTGCTTGAGCCCGTAGAGCGCCTTGTGCAACCTATACACATGATTAGGATTCCTCGGATCTTCAAACCCGGGAAGTTGTTCAACATAAACAAGCTCGTTAATGTAACCATTAAGAAAGGCACTTTTCACATCCATTTTATAAAGTCTAATATTATGATGTGATGCAAAGGCAAGAAGTATACGGATGGCTTCTAGCCGGGCGACCAGAGCAAATGTCTCCGCAAAGTCTAGTCCTTCAACTTGCGAGAACCCCTTGGCCACAAGTCTTGCCTTGTTGCGGACCACAACGCCATTCTCGTCTTGTTTGTTGCGGTACACCCACTTTGTTCTGATGACGTTCTTGTCCTTGGGTCGCTCCTCCAACACCCAAACTTCATTGCGGATGAAGTTGTTAAGTTCTTCTTGCATGGCCATCACCCAATTTGGATCTTGGAGTGCTTCCTCAATGTGAGTGGGTTCTACACATGAAACAAACGAGTAGTGCTCACAAAACGAAGCGAAATGGCGAGAACGTGTACTTACTCCCCTTGACGGACTTCCGATAATTTGATCCATCGGATGCGCCTTGGAGATGGGTCCATGCCTCATAAGTGGTTGTGAAGCACTTGGCGGTGGTGATGCATGTTGCTCTTCTTGGGTTGGACTTGATCATGAACTTCTTCTTCTTCTTGATGTTGTGTGGCTTGTGAGTCTTGAGTTGGCAATGGATCATCCTTCTCTTCTTCGTCAACTTGAGGCGCCATAGAAGTGTTGATGTTGGAACTTGAAGCTCCCCCTTGATCATGGCTCTCCTCAACTTTAGGCTTGATGTCTCCAATGGTCATGTTCTTCATAGCTTCTCGTAGAGGCTCATCATCTATTTCATCATGACCAAAACTCTCCTCTTGGGAGCCATTAGTTTCATCAAACTCAACATCACAACTTTCCTCAACTAAACTGGAGGTTTGGTTGAATACTCGATATGCTTTTGAGTTTGATGCATAACCAAGAAATATACCAACATCACATCTTCTTTCAAACTTACCGAGCCTTTTCTTGCGGTAGATGTAGCACTTGCACCCAAAGACTCGAAAGTAGGAGATGTTGGGCTTTCTCCCAATGAGAAGTTCGTACGGGGTCTTTTGAAGTAGTCGATGTAGGTAGACCCTATTTGCGGCATGGCACGCCGTGTTGATTGCTTCGGCCCAAAACTTCTCCGACGTGCCATAGTCATCAAGCATTGCTCGCGCAAGAGTGATGAGAGTCTTGTTCTTTCTTTCAACAACACCATTTTGTTGAGGAGTGTATGTGGCCGAAAACTCATGCTTCACGCCTTCACGGTCACACTACTCCCCAATGTTGTAGTTCTTGAATTTGGTGCCGTTGTCACTCCAGACCTTGATGATGGGAAGTTGAAATTCCCTTTGAGCGCGGTTAGCGAAGGTCTTGAACACTTCCGGAGTTTCACTCTTGTCACCTAGAAATAAAGTCCAAGCATAGCGAGAGTAGTCATCAACTATAACAAGACAATAGATGTTACCGCCAAGACTTTGATATGTGGACGGTCCGAAGAGGTCCATGTGAAGTAGCTCAAGTGGCTTGAAGGTTGACACCATTGTCTTCATTGGGTGGTGTGAAGCAACTTGCTTCCCGGCTTGACAAGCGCTACAAAGCTTGTTCTTCTCAAATGTGACATCCTTCACGCCGGTCACCATCCCAAGCTTGAATGACTTCTTGAGCTTGCTCATCCCTATGTGCGCTATGCGTCGATGCCATAGCCAACCCAAACTTGTCTTGGTGAAAAGACAAGTGGTCAAGCTAGCATCCTTGTTGGAGAAGTCTACTAGGTAGAGATGTCCATGCCGAAATCCTTTGAAGATTAGTTCTTGGCTTGTTTCACTACTCACAACAACATCATTTTTTTCTAAAGGTGCACGTTAGTCCAAGATCACATAATTGTGCAATTGAAAGTGAATTAAAATTAAGTGACTTAACATACAATACATTGGAAATAGATAAATCATTTGAAATAGCAATTTTACCTAACCCAATTACCTTACCCTTAGAGTTGTCACCAAATGTGACTTGTTCATGATTGCCGGGGTTTTCTATGGTGGTGAACATACCATCATTGCCGGTCATATACTGAGTGCACCCGCTACCGAGTACCCAATGCTTTCCTCCGGCTTTGTAGTTCACCTACACACATGAATTCAATTTTTAACTTTAGGCACCCAAGACAACTTAGGTCCTTGTATGTGTGATACAAGTGTTTTTGGGACCCAAAGTTGCTTGGGGAGCTTCCCCTTCATGCCCTTCATATCCTTGCCAATGAATCTTGCCTTCACCTTGCCATCTACTTTAATCAAGAGATAAAAACGATCATTGAAAGTAGATTCGTAGTTAATGGGCAATTTTGGAGAAGGCCGGTTAGGAAGAGGACACTCTCTTGTGTGGTGACCGGTGACCTCACAATGTTGGCTATAAGAACCAACTTCCTTGATGAAGCTTGTTCTAAGCTCTGGTGAGGGCACCTTTCCTTTGTTAGGCACTGGGAAGGATCCAAGTCCTCTCTTGTTGAAGGCCTTTGCTTGTTGGAAGAGTATTTCCTTGTGCTTGACTTCTCCTTTTGATAGTCTAGCCACACTAGTGCGGAGACTCTCAATTTCTTCCAACAAGTCCTTCTCCCTAGTGTTTTCTTTCAAAGGCAAAGACTTGTGCAAGACATTAGTGGCATGAGAAGTAATGGATGCCTTATCATTAAGAGTTTGTTTCTTTATATTTTTCAATTCTTGATCAAGCACTTCATGAGCAAGGTTAAGTATTTGATGCTATTGGATCAACTCATTGTGCTTTCCCAAGAGTGCTTGGTGGGCTAAGTCAAGCTCATGATGATCTAGCTTGATTTGAGCCTTATCCTCCTCAACTTGCTTGACATGAGATTTGAGCGTGTCATGCTCTTTAAGTATGCTCTCATAATTGTCAAGCAAATCAAGGTTAGCACTCTTAAGCTTGGCACGAGTTTCTTCAAGAGCCTTAACCTTACTCTTTTCCCTCTTAATGATAGTGTGATATTCATTTATTAATGAGGTTACATCATCGGGGGAAAGCTCATCATCGCTAGAGTCATCACATACCTTGGTGTTACCTTTAGCCATGAGGCACATGGGTGGTGGATGAAGAGGTGAGTCATCATTGTTGGCAATGGCAAGGCCGGCCAAACTTTCTTCTTCCGCTTCACTCTCTTCATCACTTGATTCTTCGTCGGTGACCCATTCATTTGCCTCACACATGAACACCTTTTGTGGACCATTTCTCTTCTTTGGGAAGAGTTTTGCCTTCTTGCCCTTGTCATGTTTCCTCTTTCCAAAGGATCTTGGTTTGGGTTTGGTCTCTTCTTCATCATCTTAGCTATCTTCAAGCTTGCGATGCTTGCTCTTGTGGTTCTCTCTTCTTTTGTCCGGTTTTGGACAATCATAGGAGATGTGGCCTTGACCACCACAATTGTAGCAAGTCTTGTGATCATCTCTCCTTGGTAGAAACGCTTTCTTCTTGGGATCAAATGTGTATCCCTTCTTAGTAATCTTGGAGTTCAAGCGTGAGAACTTTCTCATGATCAATGCAAGCTCATCATCGTCATCTTCACTTGATGCTTGCTCTTCTTCACTTGAGCTAGGCTCAACCACCTTATTCTTCTTGAGACTTGTTTTCTTGGTGGAGGCCTTTAGAGCAATTGTTTTTGAATATGATTGCTCCATCATCCCAAGTACACTCATCTCATGAGCGTGAATCTCTCCAATGAGTTTCGAGACTTCAATGTGGTCAAGAGATTCTTTTTGAAGCATGGAGTTGATGATGTTGTACTTTGGCTTGGGAAGGAGCATAAGAATCTTGCGGTTGATGAGTCCCTTGCCAAGAGAAGCAATGTCAAGAGCATTAATTTCTTCAATAAGCACATTCAAGCGAGAGAACATTTCATTGCCATTTTCATGAGGTAGCATTTTAAACTCATCATACTTGGCTTTAAGCATGTGATATTTTAGTTCTTTGACACTAGAAGAACCCTCATGAATTTCTATCAAGCAAGCCCAAATTTCACAAGCCTTTTCCTTGCTAGCAATCCTAGCAAACACATCTTGACTAATACATTCATAAATTGCATTCCTAGCTTTAGCATCCCATTTAATTTGATCACCAACATAATTGTGCTCACCAAACCCCGCGTGTGTCGCTTCCCATACTTCGGGAGCAATATCCTCTAGATAAGAGCGCATGCGTGCTTTCCAATAGGCAAAGTTCTTGCCCTCGAAGATAGGAACCGAACTCCCAACCTTGGCCATTTTAGCTCTCTAGCAGTGAAGCTAGAATGATCCAATGAGCAACCTTGCTCTGATACCAATTGTAAGGATCGAATGCCCAAGAGGGGGGGGGGGGGGTGAATTGGGCTTCTTTTCAAAAATTAAGACAATAAAAATTAATTACTAAAAGCCCAATTCCCTATGCAAACAACCTATGCATTCAAGTAAATAGCAACTTCGCGGTATATAAAATGCATAAGTATAGGGTGAGAGGAAGAGAATGCAAACTCCCGAGGAGACACGAAGATTTATCCCGTGGTTCGGCAAGATCGTCAAGATCTTCCTACATCCACGTTGTGGCACCCACCAAAGGGTATAGCCACACCCAAGTCACCAAGACTAGGGATCTTCACTATTCTTCTCCGTTTGCCAACCTCGGCAAGGTGGAGCTCTAGCCTTGTACAACTTGGTTCCTCCGGGCTTCCACAACCGTCTTGGCAAGCTCTAGAAGTCTCTCTTAATTACAAACACCAAGGGACACTCCCTTACAGCTCTCACTACACTAGAGATTCCAATCACCAAGAATGGAAGCACACAAGCACTATCTCTAGCTAGTTCTAGCCCATCTCTTGGTGTGTAAGTGGTGTAAATGATCTAGAAGTTGTAGCTCAACGTCTTGAATGCTTGAGAATGTGTAGAGTATGTCTGGTGATCAAGACTTGTCGAATAGACTGGTTGAAGGGGTATAAATAGCCAGCCTCCACGAAATAGCCGTTGGAAAAGTAGGCTGACATCACTGCTCTGCGAACACCGGATGATCCTATGCTCTCCCTTCAGTTATCATCGGTCAAGTTCACTTTAGCTGATGTCATTGTGTCAGATATGACCGTTGTTAGACCGATGTTACACTTGTCTTCTCATCGGATGATCAGGTGACACTTCCTCCAGAATTGGTTCAGACTTGATGCTTACTGGAGTGATTGACCGATGTGTTTAAGGTTGTACATCGGATGATCCGGTGCTACACTTGTTCCAAGGATATTGAATACTGTACTGATAGACCAATGTATCATTGCCCTTAACATCGGATGATCCGGTGAGTACTTTGTTCTGAGGTCTTCTTCTTCTGCTGAATCAACTCGACCGATGTGTTGTTCTCTGGAAACATCGATTGATCCGGTGAGTTGATTTTGTTTGCTTCGAGTTGTTCGAAGTGATTCTTTTGTATTTTGCTTGATTGACCTCTTAGACATTCGTTGGAAATATACTTCTGATGATTGTCAAGCATTGAGTGTTGTCAATTATGGTTGAATATCTTTGACATATGAGCTTTTACTTCTAATATTCATAACATCGATTGATCTCATAAAGTGATTGTTTAGGGGTCTCCAATGATCAGTTGTTGACATTCATATTCATATAGATTTCATTTGATTGAGTGATATGGGAGACCTTGCATCCACAAATTCATTAGTAAAATCCAATGGTTGTCATTAATCACCAAAACCATACCTCATGGGGTCCTAGATGCTTTCAACTGGACAAGTTCGATTTTTTTTTCTGAACTCAACCCTAATTACTCATTCCTCAATGCAATTCCTTGCCATCCATTCTCATTCATACCTTGTGTAACCCATTCTCAGGACAATGTCGAGCACCAATGACGAAATCTCCGACTTTGAGGACAATATGGACCAAGAAGCCTTGCTTCGATCCTCGACGGGCCAAGGCAAGAAGCACCAAGAGCGCCCATCCGAGCCGGCCCCCTCTCCACCTCATGCTCGACGAAAGGTGCTCGCCAAGAAGCCTGCCTCCAAGGCTTCAGCACGTGGTGGCCCTAGCTCAACAACTGCTCGCCAAGCTAAGGGCAAGGGCAAATGGATTACCACGGGCCCAATTGGCCCTCTCAAGATGACAAATCCAACGAAAGGGACTCGGGATCCCTCTGTGGAGAGGTTGAATGGCAAGGGAAGCGACACTGCTTCCAAGGTCAGAAATGTGGACTGCTACAGCCGGCCCGAGCAAGCTACTGATGGATGGTTCTGGAGCAACTTCCATGCGGACTTCTATAAATCTGTCTACCTCATGATGAAGACTCCAGTGGTGCGCAGCCAATGGATTGATTGGGTGCACTTTGAAAGGAAGAGCTGCTCGGCCTTTGATGAAGTAGTTCAAGTAGTTGAAAGGCATGGCTTGAAGGATCTCTTTGCCTTCTAGAACAACTGGAACGACGAAGTCATTGCTCAGTTCTACGCTACATGTCACGTTGCAAGTGATGAGGAAGAAAGGGTGACTTGGATGAATCATGGATCCAAGTACACCATTACCTATGAAGAATTTGCAAGATTGCTGCATCTTGATAGCTCCAACAATGACAAATTGATCATTCACAACATTGGTGTCCTTGAGGAGGACAAGATGAAGTTTCTTTATGACACCCGTTCAACTTTCAACCCTCCTTCCACCAAGAATATGAAGCCATTCTTTGTGGTCCTCAACAGGGTTCTGAGGAAGACTATCGCCCCAAAGGATGGGGATGCAGGAATTGTCCAAGGCTATCTAAGGACACTGATGAAAGTGATTAGCAAAGACAAGAAGTTTGATGTCTTTGATTACATATGGAATGACATGGTGACCATCTCCTGCACTCCAAACAGGTCCTGTGGCTACACACCTTACTTGATGTTCGTGATCGAGAGGTCACAGGGATAGAATTTATGAAGGATGTTGAGCACACTCCATTGAGGCCACAAAAGCCTCCTCAAGCAACGATCCCATACCCCTAGTGGCATCTTGAAGTACTTGGCAGCTATTTTTGCCTCTTGCAAGAAGGCCGAAGTGAACACGCACAAGCTGAATAAGGCGAGGAAGGCTGATATGTGATATGTCAAAGAGAATGTCAAACACATTTGCCAAAAGATGGAGATCGAGCCCATTGGATCTCCAGTCATCTCTGATGATTCAACCTCAGATTTCACCAAGCTCGGGCCCTTGACTCCCTCCGAGCTTGCTTATTTTGGCATTGGGGGCTCAAGTGGATCCGCTCCTCATCCTCCTCCTCAGCCCGAGAATGAAGACGAAGATGATGAGAGGACCGACAGCGAAGACTGAAGTTCTTAGATCCCTCCTCTCCTTCTTTTTGGTGTCTTGATGCCAAAGGGGGAGAGATTGAGGGGGAGTCACTAGGTCTTAGCTTTAGGTTGAGAGATGAGAGCTTCACTTATGTATCTTTTTGTCTCTTTTGGGTTGAGAGATAAGATTTTTGGTACTTTTAATCTTGTGATGAAATGCTATGAATGATTTATGCTCATATTCATGAAATCTATGATTTTGCTCTGTAATTGACATATATGCTTGTTGTTGATATATTGATGTCAATTATTTCACTATCATCATGATTACTGCTCTCACTCATTTAATTTTGCATCCCACCATAAAGAGTGAACATATGTCTTATGTTGTCATTGCTAAGTAAGTTTCAAGCTCATATGTGCACACTTTATGAAAATTCTGCATTTTTATCATATTTTGTGAAATCTCAATTGGTTGTCATCAATCACCAAAAAGGGGGAGATTGAAAGTGCATCTAGGCATCCTTTGTGGGTTTTGTTTTATTTATGACAAACAAATGAGATCCTAACCATATTATTGAGATGAGCGCATGTTTTAATGAAAGAAAGAAGAAAGTCCCAAAAAGAGAGGAGATTGAGGATCAATTCAGAAAAGAGCTCAAGAGCTGAATAGAATACATCATTGTGTAGGGAGTGTGTTAGTGTAACACATCCCAAGAGCTCAAGCACAAAAATCCTCACACACTTCACATTTCACAGGAAAAACGGACTAGTCCGATATACACCGGACTAGTCCGATATCCTCTTTGGACAGGTTCAGACAAGTTCAGCCAATGCGGACTTGTCCGCACCGGACTAGTCCGATAATGTCCGAACTAGTCCGATAATGCCTCTGACTAAAATCGGACAAGTCCTCCAAGTGCGGACTTGTCCTATATTCACTAAGGGCATCACCACATCGGACAAGTCCGATATCAGCACGGACAAGTCCGAAAACCTTTCTGACTAAAATCGGACTAGTCCGCTCCAAGCCGGACATGTCCGATATTTGTGGACACTTAGGGTTTCCTGCACACCGCACACCAGACTAGTCCGGACTCCACCACAGACTAGTCCGGACCCTCAAAACCCTAACGGTAACTTTTGAAAACCCTAATATAAATAGAAGTGCACGACCCAACTATGATTTCTCTCGACCCCCTGGGCCGTCACACCGTCAAAGAGCCTAGAAAACACATCTCTCCATGCAATCCAACGCAAGAAAGATCAATCTCTTGAGAATTCACTTTGGATCAAAGGAGAGACACGATTCTACACTTTTGAGCTCTTGGGTTTGATCTCTAACACACTCCTGTGGTTTCATTATTGATATTACGAGTGTGTTCTTGGTGGTGTTTGAATTGTAATCTTGGGGAGACCTCAACTTGTTAGAAGGCCCCTTGAACTTGGTGATTTGCCCCTTTGTGATAGTGGAAGAAGAATTGGCCTCCGTGGCGATTCGACAAGGTTAGGGTCAGTGAAGACCTGGTCCTTTCGTGGGATCCTCAACATGGATGTAGGTTGCCTCTGTGGGAACCGAACCACAGGACAAAATCTTGTGTCAAACTTGTTCTTAATTTTCATATTGTATTCTAGGGTTTTGTCAATCTTGCATAACCTACGTTAAAACTTTGAAACAAGAATTGGCTCGCATTATACTTGGTTGCGTCGACTCAATACTTTCAAGTTACATACTATATTCCGCTGCGTACCGTGTTTGTATTGAGATCATTGATCGAACTTGATCAATTTAGTCTGCACGCACCGAAATAGTCCGCTCATTACCGGACTAGTCTGATATCTCTGGATTTGATCAGTTTGTTAAGTGTTGCAGGTTCCGACCAAATTTCAAAAAGGCATATTCACCCCCCCTCTAGGCCACATTCAGTCTCGATTGCTTTTGTTTCGGTTTTGCATAGCAGCAGGCCCGACTAAGTCATCGATATCTTCAGTTTCTGCTTCGTTTCCATTTCTATACACGTCTCGATATCTTGAGCGTCTCTAACTAAGTCATCGGTTCCTACACCAGGCTCGATTGAGAACGAGTCTGGCAACTCTTCCTCTTGGTAGACCTCATGAACCTCATATTCCTCATGGTAATCATCATCTCCTGGAGCGTATAACCGGTCACGAGGATTCACCTTATGTACCACCCACCAAGCTTTGAGTTTATTGCATGGATAAGGTAGATAGTACACTTGCTTCACTTGGTGTGCAGGAACAATTGAATCGAATCCTTTCAACCGTTCCTTGTGTTTTACTTAGACCATGCCAAATTGGTTTAGTCGAATTCCATGACTAGTATCGATACCCTGCATACCAGGTATCCCTGCGTACCAGAAGAAGATGTGTTGAGTTCCACCTTCCAGTATTGGGGACTTCCAGAGCCAACACGTGTCCCGCAGTGTCGGATCTGTCTCCCTCTTTAGGGTGGCTCCGGCCCTGCCACGTGTCCTGCAGTGCCGAACCTGCCTTCCTCCTGAGGGTCGCTCAAGTGCTGCCACGTGTCTAGTAGTTTCGGACCTACCTCCCTGCACAGGGAAGCTCCAGAGCTGCCACGTGTTTAGTAGCTCCGGACCCGCCTCTCCGTAGAGGGAAGCTTCAGAGCTACCACGTGTCACACGTCCGGATCTATGTCTACAACGGGAAGACTTCGAGATCTCCAACGGCATGAACATTCAAGGGCTATCAATCAGACGTTACAAGACCTATTTAACATGCCATTAATGCCATATTAATGATGCACAATCAGAATATTATCAAGACTGGTAACGCTGTGGTTAAGGCACATTATCACACTATTAAACTTCCTTTAACACTCGTAGATCGTGTATAGGGCAGTTAATATAGCTAGGTGTAACACTCTCATTTTCATGCATAATGCATTGCATACATCCTCATACATGTTTAACATTAAGCCATATAAAAAGGAACAAGATTAAAATGAATTTTGGCGTAAACTGGAAATTTCAGTCTGTCAGGGTGCGGATGATGAGGACATCACAACAGCGGAGATGCACATTGAACTGCAAGGACCAATCACAAGAGCATGAGCACGGTTAATAAACCAGGTGAATTCGTTCCTAACTTCCTTTGCTTGTGAGTTTGAGAATAGATTGCTATGTGATGATTTATTATTATTAGGAACAATGGAGAAGATCAACATGTGAAGGGAAGAGGCTTTGGGAACATAGAGAACCTGCTGGGACGTCCCCAAGTTGATGGAATCAGTTTACAACTCGGACTTGAGTTCAACTCGGAGTCCAGGAGCAGTTCATCTTAAAACGGACGCCCAGGATGCATACAGACTCCGTTTTTGACGTTCCACATATGCATGGAAAGAGGAGAAGATAAACTTTCCAATGGATCTGTTCCTACCTCAAAAATTTTCCGGAGGCATTGGGAATCGTTGAAACAAGTTGAGTCTAGATTTCTGTCCGGTGCTGCGCCACCGAATCGGGCTTTTGGGCCTTGTATCCCGTATGAGTCCATAATCATGTTTTGGCTGAACCCTAGCCTTTAAATACCGCAGTCGTCAGTCATATTCAGTGGGTTTTGCTTAGAATAACAATTTCACCGTTCTAAGGTTTGTGAGACCCCAACTTCTCAATTTCAGATCGTGTCTTCTACGTTCTTGCTTGTGTTCTCAGTTAACTTGCAGGGATTAGCCTTCTTGGCGAGGTCAAGCGTGTGCCGCACGGTTGATAACCAACGAAGCAGTGGTAGTGATTGCAGGGGTATTCGAATTGCTCGAGTACCACAGATCATCAACGTCGAGTTCTCCACCCCAATAGACTTACCTTTCGGAAGATTAGGCCTAAACCTACGCATAAATTGGTATCAGAGACAGGTTTAGGCCCGATCTTCCGAAAGGTAAGTCGATTGGGGTGGAGAACTCGAAGTTGATGATCCGCGACACTCGAGCAGTTCGAATACCCCTGCAATTACTACACCACTTCTCCTTTGGTTATCAACCGTGCGGCACATGCTTGATCTCGCCAATAAGGCTAATCCCTGCAAGTGAAACGAGAACACAAGCAAGAACGTAGAAGACACGATCTGAAATTGAGAAGTTGGGGTCTCACAAACCGTAGAACGGCAAAATTGTTATTCTAAGCAAAACCCACCGAATATGACCGGCGGATGCATTATTTAAAGTCTAGGGTTCAGCCAAAACACGATTAGACGCGTCCCTAATGGACTCATACGGGATACAAGGCCCAATGGCCCGATTCGGTGGTGCAGCACCGGACAAAAATCTGGACTCGATTTGTTTTGACGATTACCAATGACTCCGGCAGAATTTTGAGGTGGAACCAGATCCATTGGAAAATTTATCTTCTCCTCTTTCCGTGCATATGTGGAACGTTGCAAACGGAGTTCGTATGCATCCTGGACGTCCGTTTTAAGGTGGACCGCTCCTGGACTTTGAGTTGAACTCAGGTCCGAGTTGTAAACTGATTCCATCAACTTGGGGACGTCCCAGCAGGTTCTCCATGTTCCCAAGGCCTCTTCCCTTCACTTGTTGATCTTCTCCATTGTTCCTAATGACAATTAAATCATCACTTAGCAATCTATTCTCAAACTCACAAGCAAAGGAAGTTAGGAACAAATTCACCTGCTGATTTATTAACCGTGCTCGTGCTCTTGTGATTGGTCCTTGTAGTTCAATGTGCGTCTCCGCTGTTGTGATGAGGACATCACAATCTACAATCAGCCAAGACTGCCAGTTTATCATCGAGGTATGGGAGGTAATAATCATAACAATTATAATTGTCCTCCTGATGATCCTTTTGCGAAAGTGAAATTTACTATACCCTCTTTTTTCTGGTGCTTATGATGCTGAGACTTATCTTGATTGGGAGATGATAGTAGAGCAAAAATTTAATGCCCATCTTAGTTCCTGAACAACATAGAGTTCGTCAAGCCACTAGTGAGTTTAAGGACTTTGCTATCATATGGTGGAATGAACTTGTTAAAACTAGATCTGATTCTCCAACATGGGATAGATTAAAGGAAGTTATGCGTGTTCGATTTGTTCCTCCATCTTTTCAGCGTGACCTTCGCAAAAATTGCAGTGCTTAGACCAAGGTAACATGTCCGTAGAGGAGTATTATCAAGAGTTACAAAAGGGTATGCTGCGTTGTGGGGTAGTAGAAGACATGGATAGCTCGTTTTTATGGGGGTTGACACGTGGAATTCAGGACATTGTTGATTACAAGGAATATGATACTGTTAACAGATTGTTTCAGCTTGCTATGTTGGCAGAAAAAGAATTGCAGGGCCGATAACAATAGCAACAACGCACAAGGAGCAACTGCACGCCACTTTCGACGCCCACACCATCCAAAACAGCACCATCTTCGACCCCCCGTGCAGTGACTACACCATCCAATAGCGGCCAACAAACTATACCCGTTGCTCCACCTTCTCGCGTGCCAAAGGGTAGCAAGGTGACATTATTCAAGCCTTCGTCGTCCACTCCTTCTATGAGTCGTACTTCCGACATTAAGTGTCACCGCTGCCAGGGACTTGGTCATATGATGAGAGATTTCCCGAGCAAACAAGCATACATAGAATGCAATGATGGCGGGTATGATAGTACTTTGGATGTTGAAGATGAATATTCTTTTGCTACTGACTTTACAGATCCAAATGACGAACACACCGAAGAAGAGGTACTTGGTACAGCGGCGAAGGAGAACTATATGAGCACCATTGTGCAGCATGCCTTGAGCATCAAAGTGGAGACTGATGACAAGCTACAATGACACAACCTCTTCTACATGTTTCTCGTCGTCAAGGACTGTTGTGTACACATTATAATTGATAGAGGTAGCTGCAATAACTTAGTTAACACGAACGTCGTCAAGAAACTTGGTTTGACAACAAGAGCACACCCTCATCCATACCACATTCAATGGTTCAACAACATCGGTAAGGTTTGGCTAACACAAACAGCGAGAATACATTTTTCAATTGGTTCTTACCATGATTTTGCTGATTTTGATGTCGTTTCTATGGATGCTTGCTCTCTTTTATTGGGTCGTCCCTGGGAATTTGATACAGATGCTATTCATCATGGTAGAACTAATAAATATACTTGCATGCATAAGGGAAAGAAAATCACTTTGCTCCCCATGACTCCTGCTGAAATTGTGCATTTTGAGAAGAGTAAAATTTGTGATGGCAAAGCAACAAAACTAGAATCTGAAAAATAGCAAGTCATTAAGTTAAAATCACAATCGTTGCTCGCAACTAAATCCGACCCTGCAGATTTATTCGATGCTAAGGGGATGGGCTATGCTTTAGTATGCAAATAAGCCATGCTTTCACTTTATGAATTGTCTATTGCATTTCCCTCTGCTGTTGCTAACCTTTTGCAGGAGTTTGAGGATGTGTTTCCCTCCGAGATACCCTCTGGTTTACCACCGATGAGAGGCATTGAACACAAGATCGATTTGATTCCAGGAGCAAGTTTGCCAAATCGTGCAGCATACATGGCGAATCCAGAGGAAACTAAGGAAATTCAGCGACAAGTCCAAGATCTTTTGGACTGCGAGTACATTCGTGAAAGCCTTAGCCCTTGTTCCATTCCTGTTCTTTTGGTTCCTAAAAAGATGATAGTTGGCGCATGTGTGTTGATTGTCGAGCGATTAATAACATCACCATTCGATATTGTTATCCTATTCCTCATTTAGATGACATGCTTGATGAATTGAGTGGTGCTATCATCTTCACGAAAATTGACTTGCGTAGTGGTTACCACAAAATTAGAGTGGCACTAGGAGCTGAATGGAAAACTGCATTTAAAACCAAGTTTGGACTTTATGAGTGGTTAGTCATGCCTTTTGGGTTAACTAATGCACCCAACACCTTTATGCGTTGAATGAACGAGGTTTTACGTGCTTTAATTGGACAATTTGTGGTGGTTTACTTCGATGATATCCTTATTTACAGCAAGTCATATGATGAACATCTTGATCATTTACGTGCTGTTTTTACTGTTTTGAGAGGTGCACATTTGTTTGGTAACCTCAAAAAGTGCGTCTTTTGTACCAATCGAGTCTCGTTTCTTGGCTATGTCGTTTCCTCGCAGGGAATTGAGATGGATGAGGGAAAAATTGAAGCAATCACCAGCTGGCCAGCCCCAACAACCGTCACGCAGGTTCATAGTTTTCTTGATATTGCTGGTTTTTATCGGTGTTTTGTGCGGGATTTTAGCACCATTGCAGAACCTCTACATGAGCTAACGAAGAAGGGAGTGCCGTTTCGATGGGGGCGAACAGCATCAACAAGCTTTTGATGCTCTCAAATCGAAGCTTACACATGCACCATTGCTACAACTTCCTGATTTTGACAAGACCTTTGAGCTAGAATGTGATGCAAGCGGCATTGGTATTGGAGGCATTCTCATACAAGGAGGTAAACCCGTTGCTTTCTTTAGTGAAAAACTTCATGATCCTTCTCTGAATTATTCCACTTATGTTAAGGAATTGTATGCCTTAGTGCGAGTATTACAAATTTGGCAACATTATCTTTGGTCTAAGGAGTTTGTCATACATTCCAATCATGAATCATTGAAGTATGTTAAGTGTCAAACCAATCTGAATAAATGACATGCTAAATGGATTGAGTTCATAGAGTCATTTTCATACATCATTAAGCATAAGAAAGGGAAGGAAAATGTCATTGCCGATGCATTATCTAGGCATTATACCATGTTGTCCCAACTTGATCATAAAATCTTTGGTTTAGAAACAATAAAAGCATTATATCCTACTTACTTGGACTTCAAAGATGCTTTTGAAAATTGTAGAGGAGGAAGAACTTGGAATAAATATGTGCTGCGAGAGGGTCTCCTCTATCATGCTAACAAGCTACGCGTTCCAGCTAGCTCCGTTCGTCTATTACTTTTGCAAGAAGCACATGGAGGATGTTTGATGGGACATTTTGGAGTGAAGAAAACCGAAGACGTGCTGTCCACACACTTATTTTGGCCAAAGATGAGGCATGATGTCGAGCGCTACGTGTCATGATGCACTACTTGCTATAAAGCTAAGTCTCGCCTTAACGCACATGGTCTTTATATGCCTCTTCCTGTTCCTAGTGTACTTTGGGAGGATATTTCTATGGACTTTGTTTTGGGATTGCCTAGGACTAAGAGGGGGAGGGATAGTATTTTTGTAGTTGTTGATCGTTTCTCCAAGATGGCACACTTTATACCTTGTCATAAGAATGATAATGCCTCACACATTGCTGATTTATTTATGACGGAAATTGTTCGTTTACATGGTGTGCTAAATACCATTGTTTCTGATCGTGATGCAAAATTTTTAAGTCATTTTTGGAGAACTTTGTGGTATAAATTGGGAACCAAGTTGCTGTTTTCAACTACATGTCACCCACAAACGGATGGACAAACAAAGGTAGTTAATCATACATTATTCACTATGTTGCGGGCTGTCTTGAAAACAATTTTGAAGTTGTGGGAGGAGTGTTTACCACATATAGAATTTGCTTACAACAGATTCGTTCATTCCACGACAAAGGTAAATCCATTCCAGGTAGTGTATGGTTTCAATTCCGTGCTCCTATTGATTTACTACCTTTGCCTCCTTCTGAAATTATAAATTTGGATGCTACACAACGATCTGAATTCATTCTTAAGATGCATGAAACTACAAAGAAAAATATTGAAAAGATGAATGAGAAGTATAGGATTGCAGGTAGTAAAGGTAAAAAGGAAGTAAAACTTGAACTGAGTGATTTGGTGTGGTTACATTTGAGAAAAGAGCAATTTCCTGACTTGATAAAATCTAAACTTATGCCATGAGCTGCTGGTCCTTTTAAGATTGCTGAAAAGATTAATGATAATGCATATAAGCTTGAATTGCCTCCCGATTTTGGGGTTAGTCCTACATTTAACATTTCAAATTTGCGACCATACTTGGGAGAAGATGAATTTGAGTCGAGGATGACTCCAATTCAAGAGGGGGAGGATAATGAGGACATCACAACAGCAGAGACACACATTGAACTGCAAGGACCAATCATAAGAGCACGAGCACGGTTAATAAATCAGCAGGTGAATTCGTTCCTAACTTCCTTTGCTTGTGATTTTGAGAATATATTGCTATGTGATGATTTAATTATTATTAGGAACAATGGAGAAGATCAACAAGTGAAGGGAAGAGGCCTTGGTAACATGGAGAACCTGCTGGGACGTCCCCAAGTTGATGGAATCAGTTTACAACTCAGACTTCAGTTCAACTCAGAGTCCAATAGAAGTCCACCTTAAAACGGACGTCCACGAAGCATACGGACTCCGTTTCCGACGTTCCACATATGCAAGGAAAGAGGAGAAGATAAAATTTCTAATGGCTCTGGTCCCACCTCAAAATTCTGCAGGAGTCATTGGGAATCGTCGAAACAAGTCGAGTCCAGATTTCTGTCCGGTGCTGCGCCATCGAATCGGGCCTTTGGGCCTTGTATCCCGTATAAGTCCATTAGGGACGTGTCTAATCGTGTTTTGGCCGAACCCTAGCCTTTAAATACTGCAGCCACCGGTCATATTTGGTGGGTTTTGCTTAGAATAACAATTTCGCCTTTCTATGGTTTGTGAGACCCCAACTTCTCAATTTCAAATCGTGTCTTCTACGTTCTTGGTTGTGTTCTCGGTTCACTTGCAGGGATTAGCCTTTTTGGCGAGGTCAAGCGTGTGCCGCACGGTTTATAACCAACAGAGCAGTGGTGTAGTGATTGCAGGGGTATTCGAACTGCTCGAGTGGCGCATATCATCAACGTTGAGTTCTCCACCTCAATCGACTTACCTTTTGGAAGATCGGGCCTAAACCTACTCATCAGCGGACTTGTCCGGCCTCTGAACCGGACTAGTCCGGTATCCCTATCCTCCGTTTAGAAAATTCAGTATCATCTGTTCAGAAAATTCAGTTTTCTTCAGAAGTGTGGACTTGTCCAGCCATAACCCCGGACTAGTCCGGTGTCCCCAGTTTCATTCAGAAAAATTCAGTATTTTTTCGGACTTATCCGGTTAAGCCTCTGATGTTCCACAGACTTGTCCGGTCGGACTTGTCCGATTTTTCTCTATTGCCAAACGGACTTGTCCGGTCCCAAGTGCGGACTATACCGGCCTTCGGGAAAACTCGAATTCTGTTATTTCTCCACGAATTGTTTTTGGGTATTTCCTAATTTGGGCTCAATAACTTTGTGCCCAACCTCAGAGGAGTCCAAGTGGACCCACCATGGCCCCTACTCGTCCCCCACCGAATTCCATTTGGAATTCACCCCCAAAACCTAATTCTCCACCCCTATATAAACAACCCAACACCCCACACCTCTCCACCCCAATTGAAAATCCTTGCTGCCCCTTTTGCATTGTGCCATTGTCAAGATCAAGTCCAGAAGCAAGGAGGAAGAGAGAAACACGAAGAAGGGCCAATCAAGATCAATCTTCATCGATTCTTCGACAATTGACGTTCTTCATCCAAATTCTTCATCAACTCATCTCCATCAAGCCCTAATCGCCAAGATTCATGTCTCACGCCCAAAACTTGATCTTTGGATCTCTAAACATGTGGTATACCCTCTACATTCAAGTTTTCATTCAAATTCAACCCCAATTTTCGCAGATCAAGAAAATCCTAATTTGCAGTTCTGTTCAGGGCGTACTAGTCCGACCCCTGAAAACGGACTAGTCCGGTGTGAATCTGGAATGTGCTGAATTAATTCCAAATCAACTCAAATCAATTCCAAACTTGTTAAAACTTGTTAAAAACTATTAGAACTAGTTAGTAAACATTAATAGTAACTCATTAACATGTTGTACCTCACAATTTTATTATGCATAGCATGACATATTAAGAACTATATGAGTATTATTTGATTAAATTGTGTGTTTTGTATGTTTGTCACTCAGAATAGAAGGAATTGCCATAGAGAGTGCTTTCGAGGACCTGCAGAACCAGAGTTTTGAAGCCTTTGATCCAAATCAAGCTCAGGAGCAAGGCAAGTGTCCTTGACCATATTGATCCTGTTTTAAAGGTTTTGTTTGCAAAATTGCATGCTTGTGTCTAAATTGATGGGAAAACCCAATTGTAGGAGTTTACTAGTTTTGTATGACCACCCTTATTGCTTGAACACTATGTAGAGAGTCGGGAAGGGTATTTTGCACTTTTTACTTTGCAATGCTCAATTGGGTTTGGAAAACAATCAAATGGCTTAATTGTGAACTATTGAACACATGAATGATGAGAATTGATAATAATGACCCTTTAGCAACATGGTGCCTAGGGATCTAAGCAAGTCGGTTATCTGGAATGGGTTGGACTGTTTCAGTGGTTTTGCTTGCTTTAGATCTAAGAACTGATTCATGGAGCGACCATCCAAGATTTACAATACCACCATAGGGCCAAGTATGGGTGCGGCTTAGCTGACTAATTATTGTTTTGCCAGTACTATTTGGACCATTAAAAATGCTGGGGAAAGGGGCAGTCGGATGGGTTTGTAGTGATGGTGGGACTACCCTGTGATCCGAATGGCTCAAGAGGGGGCGCTTGGTTGGATGTGCCCAGTTGGAGACATCACCACTGGTGAAACCTCAACGGAGTCTAAATATGCTAGTAATCACTCTGTAAAGGCTATTTTATGATCTCTTGGCGACATACCTAAGGAAGTGTGAGACGACATAATTGAGATTCCTTAGTCATTGAAAGGTGATGAAATCACGGACTTGTGGGTAAAGTGGTACAACCTTTGCAGAGTGTGTTTAAAACTATCATGATAGCTATGCTCCCGGTTATGAGCAACCTGGACCCTCACATGATTAGAATTTGGACTTTAATTTGGTTTAATGCTGGAATTGAATTGGGAGTTGGTATTGGTTTATTAATGGCTTTGGTATATGGAATTGATGAAATTGAGACAAATGAGCAGTTCTGAGTTGAATATGGTTTATTATTGCTGGAATTGGTTATTTGAGTTGAAATTGATGTTATTTGGGTTATTTGGGAAGGACCTCAATTAATGATGATATAATTGCATTTTCAACTGTTTTAAATGTACTTTTAGGCAATTAGCCATTGTTCATTACTATTATTTGTTTAAGCTACATGTCATACTTTCCCATACTTGCTGAGTACGACATGTGCTCACCCTTACTATTTCCCCACCAAATCCAGACGCAGGCGACCAGGTGGAGCACCAGTAGGTTTTTGAGGAGTTCTAGGCGCGCGTGTTACCGTCAAGCTTGCCCGTGGAGTTTGGAGTCATTAGTGTTTAGTTTTCCGCTGCAGAGATATTAGAATTTTGTATTCGAGACTATTTGGTTTGTAATATGGTACTATTATTAATGCTATTGTTCCTGACATTGTTTATATCTGTTTATCAATTGTGAATCACTTGTGTATGTGTGTTAAACATCCTGGACACACATATGTATTATGCTTGGTTCATTTTTGGAACTGGGTATCTCAAATTGATATCAGAGCCGTGTTTGACCGTAGGATGCATGCCTAGTTAGAATGGACACCACAAATCACTTAGGACTTCTTCCCTATTCAAAATTAGTCTGGTTTGCACTATTTTGCCTCCCACTAGCTATCTAATGTGGGAAAAACTGTGTTTTTGCTGCTGCTGCAATTTTTGTCATTTTTGCATCTTTTTGAGCAAATGCACATCGTCTCATCTTGATTTATGGCTGCTGCAGTTTCAGAACGAATATTTGTGTTTCCTCTACTTTTCTCATGTTTTCTTGTAGATGGCTCACACCAAAATAATAGCCCGCAAGAGAGTTCGTTTGCCACCCCTTAGAAGCAAGCTTATGCCTCACAAGGAGCCATGGATGGAACCAGCCCAAGAGGAGGAAGAAGTGAGTTCTCCCGCAAAGGAATTTGAGCATGAACACTCCAACGTGACGGAGGAAGACCCTGAAATGGTGGAGTCCTATGATGATGATGAGGAAGAGGAAGATCTTGAAATGGTGGAATGCTATGATAGCGAAGAAGAAGAGGATGCTATACATGAGTGGAATGAAGATGAACCCAAGATGAGGAGGAACCACAAGAGGAGGAACCCGATGCATATGAAGAAGTACCAGAAGCTCAAAGAAATGCATCGCAACCTAGTGAAGCCAGGAAGGAGGACAAATGCATATTTTACTGTGATGCCCAAAATTTTTGTTCTGATGGCACTGATGGATGTTTTGCAGCCAAGCAATTGAACGAGTTCCTTGATTTATGCAAGATGCACCCGAAGTATTATGTCAAGAGGATTCCTCTCCATGGACGTGAAGAATGGAGAGATCAAGTTACAGTTCTTGCTAGAGATGAGGTGGTCACCCGACACTATGCATCCACATGGAGATCCAACAGGGAGCAAGCTATTGATATTGTTGCTTGGGATGCACTTACCAGATTGTGCCACGTCTATAGGGAGCAAGTTGGAGGTACTAGCTTTGCGCTGCACCGGAAATGTAAGAAGGGGACAAGGGAAATCTTAAGGCCACAAGATGGAGCTCAAGTCAGTTCTCGTGTCATTGACAAATCTCAGGCAATATTGGTGAACTTGGGAAATCGCTATGCTCATGCTATGGAAGACATTCGTTACCTCCGTAAAAGGCTATTCAACATGGAAAAGCAAGAGTAAGTCCATGCCACCGTGGAGGTCAATGGTGTAGCAACTTCTCCAGCGCCTACATGGACGATTGTCGGTACCCTGCATACCGGGTACCCCTTAGTACCGCGAAGAGTACAAGGGAGTTCTATGTGCCCGAATTGAAGGTCTCCTTGGGCCCCACATGTCACATTACGCTGGACCCGCTCCCCTCGTATGGGTAGCTCCTGGGTCAACACGTGTAAAGGGAAACCGAAACTAAGCTCCCACCCAAGGAAAGCTTCGGTGCTGACACGTGTACAACAACCCCGGACCTAACCCCCAACAGAGAGGAGCTCCAGTGCCGACATGTGTACAGTAGCCCCGGACCTAATCTCCCGTAAGGGAAAGCTCCAGAGCTTCCACGTGTGGAGCCTCCGGACCTTCATTGACGTATACACTGGCAGATCTCCTTCAGTACGAACAATCAAGCGTAATTAAAACGGCAGTTACAAGATGTAATTATGTGTTGTTAATGTTGTATTAACGACAAGCGATCAGAGCACCGTTAATAGGGGTAACGCAGCCATTAAGGCACGTTATCACACTATTAATCATGCTTAATACTCTTTAGAAAGTGTATTAGGCCATTAAATACGCCAGGGCCACATATCAGGCCAGGCGATCCGAACCACGTAAATCTCTGGTGTCATCATCTTGATCTTAATCTCTACGTACCCCAACCATAAAAGAACCTCCGCGGGCTGCTTCTTAGCAGGTCCGGGGAAGTGTCGTATCAAACACTTTGACATTTTGGCGCGCCAGGTAGGGGGAGGGCAGTCTTGAGGTCACAAGATGGTGAATTCCGCCGCAAGATCATCCAATGGCAACCACGCTGGACAACTTGCCAGAGGCAACCCCTCCAACACACAGCAGCCAGTCGGTGCCATTGTTCCGGCAAACAATACGGCTCTACAGCCACCATCTACTCCAGTTAACAATGCTGAGCGTCAAGATGATGCATCTGCGTCGATCACTGCATCGACAAACAACAATCCTGAGCACACGCTTAATGCCGCGCGAGCTCTCTTACAACACCCACCGCCTCCAGGTGCACCACAGGGTGCTATGGAGCAGTGGAGGGCTGATGTTGACCATCTGGTCGCAGTTGCGGCTGCAGGCATCAGTAATCAAGGTCCTCCCCCTTTGGGGCAAGCACCATCACAATGACGGACCTTGTCCGACCGACTTGGTCCACAAGCCTCGCAACAAAGGAGACATGCTGCCTCCCAGCAGGTGACTTTGCTGCCTCCCGGGGCACGACGCACTCACACCATTACCAGGATTCCGACTCATGACCTGCGGTCGGAACTGGGTTGCCGATACCGGCAACAGAATTATCGTGTCCATATTGAGCGTGCTTGTGAAAGACGAGAGGCTCGAGACAACCCAGCTCCTCGGGGAGTAGGAGGAGGCTGTTCTGCCCTGGCCATGCATTTGCGCATGGTCAGATGACCACAAAAGTTTCGGCCTCACTTGCTAAAAAAATTCGACAGGACTGTCAACCCCGCTGAATTCCTTCAAATCTACTCCACTGCCATACTGGCAGCAGGGGGTGATGAGGCTGTGATGGCCAATTACTTCCCGATGGCTTTAACTGGGACTGCAAGGTTCTAGTTCATGAGTCTTTCACCCGACTTCATTAATAGTTTGGCGGAGCTATGCCAACAATTCACTGCCAACTTCGGAAGTTCTTACACCCGTCCTAGCACTAAATTGGATCTGTTTTCTATAAAGCAGACATCGGGGGAATTGCTGCAATCCTTCATCCAATGGTTTTCTCAGGTACGAAATACCATTCCTTCAACCTCGAGCTCTCCTGTTATTGTTGCATTCAGACTGGGCATTCGAGATAAGAAGATGTTGGAGAAACTGGCGACCAAAGAAGTCACCAGTGTCACAAAACTCTTCAGCTTGGCAGACAAATGTGCTAAAGTTGCGGAGGGCCGTGAAATGCACTCCAAAAAAGCTCCGGAGGCCAACCAGAAGTCCTCCGAAACTGAAGATGCTACCTCCGGTAGTGGCAAAAAGAAAAAGTAGCCCAACGGTAAAAAGAAGCCATCGGCCAGCGCTCCAGCAGCTACTGTTGCAGCTGCTCCTGGAAGCCGGGGGTCACACCCCAAGAAGCGACCTCGACCTTCATCAGAAGATGGCAACAATTCCAAAGCATGGTATCCGATTCACAAAACAAACTGACACAGCTTGGAAGAATGCCGGGAGGTCCAGAACCTTGCCGAGCGCTATAACAAGCGCCAGGAAGAAGCTCCTTTCCGTCAAAGGGAAGAAAAACAAAAAGTCGACGAAGCTCCGGCCGAGGAGGAGCTAGGTTTCCAGGACCCCAAAAAGGTCTTGAAAGCCGTCTACAACACTGTCGACGACGATTCTGACATCTCTGACAACGAGCGTCGGAAGACCCTGAACACCATCTATGGTGGTTCTTGGGACATCACCTCTCGCCGCTTCCTCAAGACAATGCGGCAGGATATGGCCGTGGCAGCTCCCACTGCTAAGGCGACACCACATCGGAAGTGGATGGATACTCCCATCATTTTTGATGCTTCGGACTGCCCCCGAAACATGATCGGGGTTGGCCAAATCCTGTTGATGGTGTCACCCACCATTAACAATATTCAAATCCACCATGTAATGGTGGATGGAGGTTCCGGGCTAAACCTCATAAGCTTCGAAGCTTTTGTTAAGCTTCAGCTCCGACCTTCGAACCTTCGCCCATCCCGACCTTTCTCTGGAGTAGATCCGGGAACCATTACTCCTCTCGGTTCCATCACACTCCCAGTAACCTTCGGGACCCAGGAGAACTACAGAACTGAGAAATTGGTTTTTGACGTTGCGTAGATAAGTCTGCCGTTCAATGCCATTTTGGGCAGGCCAACTTTATACAAGTTCATGGCCGCAACTCTTTATGGTTACTTAGTGTTGAAAATGCCAACACCCACGGGCGTTCTTCGGATCTGCGGAGATCGCACTGCAGGAGTTACTGCTCTAGAGGAACTCTATGTGCTTAACATTGCACAAGAGGAAGAATCTGGTAAGGAGCCAGCTCCGAACCCTCCGAGCATTCGTCATAAAGGCTCCTGAAAAGCATCTAGGCCCCCATGAGGTATGGTTTCGGTGATTAATGACGACCGTTGGATATTACTAATGAGTTTGTGGATGCAAGGTCTCTCATATCACTCATCACACTTAATGAACTCTATATTTATATCATCTACTACTCTTTGGATACAATTGGAGACCCCTCAACAAATTATTTTACGAGGTCAGTCGATTTTTATTAGGAATAAAAGAAAAAGCACATATGTCAAAATTATTTCATCGAAATTGACAGCACTCAAGACTTGCTCATCATCAGAAGAACTTTTCAAACCAATGTCTAAGAGGTCCTCGAACAAATTCCAAAAGAATCACTTAGAACAACTCGAAGCAGACAAAATCAACTCACCTAATCAACCAATGTATCCAGAAAATACTACATCGGTCGAGTTGGCTCTGAACAGAAGAAGACCTCAGTCTTAAGGATACACCGGATCATCCGATGATCAAGCAAGTGTTACATCGGTCGATCATTCCGGTAAGCAATTTCCCTGGACCAAGTGTAACATCGGACCATCTGATGTACAACTATAACACATCGGTCAATCATTATAGTAAGCATTATTTCTGGACCATTCTGGATCAAGTGTCACCGGATTATCCGATGTACAGGTGTATACAACATCGGTCGATCAACGGTCATATCTGACACAATGACATCAACTAATTTGTATTCGACCGATGACAACTGAAGGGATAACATCGGATCATCCGGTGTTTGCAGAACAGTGATGTCAGCCTACTTTTCCAACGGCTATTTCGTGGACGCTGGCTATTTATACCCCTTCAACCAGTCATTTTGACAAGTCTTGATGCCCAGAGCTACTCTACACATTACCAAGCATTCAAGACGTTGAGCTACCACTTCCACATCATTTACACCACTTGTACACCAAGATATAGGCTAGAACTTGCTAGAGATGATGCTTGTGTGCTTCCATTCTTGGTGATTGGAGTCTCTAGTCTAGTGAGAGCTGTAAGGGAGTGTCTCTTGGTGATTGCATTCACCGTGTAACAGTCGGTGATTGGAGAGAGCCTTCCGAAGCTTGCCAAGTCGGTTGTGGAAGCCCGAAAGATCAAACTTGTACAAGGCTTGAGCTCCACCTTGCCGGAGTTGGCGAACGAAGACTTTTAGTGAAGATCCCTGGTCTCGGTGACTTGGGAGTGGCTATACCCTTTGGTGGGTGCCACAACGTGGATGTAGGAAGGTCTTGATGATCTTGCCGAACCAATGGATAAATCACCGTGTCTTCGTGTCTCCTCGGGAGTTTTCACACTCTTCCTTTCCCGTTACACTTATGCATTTCATATACCGCAAAATTATTATTCACTTGAATGCATAGGTTGTTCGCATAGGGAATTGGGCTTTTAATAGTTAAGTTTTTATTGCTTTAATTTTTGAAAAGAAGCCCAATTCATCCCCCCTCTTGGGCATTTGATCTTTACAATTGGTATCAGAGCAAGGTTGCTCATTGGATCATTCTAGCTTCACCGCTAGAGAGCTAAAATGGCCAAGATTGGGGGTTCGGTTACCATCTTCGAGGGCAAGAACTTTGCCTATTGGAAAGCACATATGCGTGCTTATCTAGAGGCTATTGCTCCCAAGGTATGGGAAGCGACCCATGCGGGGTTTGGTGAGCATAACTATATAGGTGATCAAATCAAGTGGGATGCAAAGGCTAGAAATGCTATTTATGAATGCATTAGTCAAGATGTGTTTGCTAGGATTGCTAGAAAAGAAAAGGCTTGTGAAATTTGGGCTTGCTTGATTGAAATTCATGAGGGTTCTTCTCGTGTTAAAGAACTAAAGTATCATATGATTAAGGCCAAATATGATGAGTTCAAAATGCTACCTCATGAAAATGTCAATGAAATGTTTTCTCGCTTGAATGTTCTCATTGAGGAAATTAATGCTCTTGATATTGCTTCTCTTGGCAAGGGACTCATCAACCGCAAGATTCTTATGCTCCTTCCTAAGCCAAAGTACAACATCATCAACTCCATGCTTCAAAAGGAATCTCTTGATCACATTGAAGTTTCAGAACTTATTGGAGAGATTCATGCTCATGAGATGAGTGTACTTGGGATGATGGAGGAATCATCTTCAAAGACAATTGCTCTAAAGGCTTCCAAAAAGAAAACAAATCTCAAGAAAAAGAAAGTGGTCGAGCCTAGCTCAAGTGAAGAAGAGCAAGCATCAAGTGAAGATGATGATGATGAGCTTGCATTGATGATGAGAAAATTCTCTCGCTTGAACTCCAAGATTGCCAAGAAGGGATACACCTTTGATCCAAAAAAGAAAGCATTTCTACCAAGAAAAGATGACAACAAGACTTGCTATAATTGTGGTGATCAAGGCCACATCTCCTATGATTGTCCAAAACCAGACAAACGAAGAGAAAACCACAAGGGCAAGCATCGCAATCTTGAGGATAGTGAGGATGATGAAGAAGAGGTCAAGCCTAAGCCAAGATTCTTTGGGAAGAAGAAGCACGACAAAGGAAAAAAGGCAAAACTCTTTACAAAGAAGAGAAAAGGTCCACAAAAGGTGTTCATGTGTGAGGCAAATGAATGGATCACCGACGAAGAATCTAGTGATGAAGAGAGTGAAGCGGAAGAAGAGAGCTTGGCCGGCCTTGCCATTGCCAACTATGATGATTCATCTCTTTGTCCACCTCCCATGTGCCTCATGGCAAAAGGTAACACCAAGGTATGTGATGACTCTAGCGATGATGAGCTTTCCCCCGATGACTTAGCTTCATTGATAAATGAATACCACACTATCATTAAAAGGGAAAAGAGTAAGGTCAAGGCTCTTGAAGAAGCTCGTGCTAAGATCGAGAGTGCTAACCTCGATTTGCTTGAAAAGTATGAAAGCATACTTAAGGAGCATGACACACTCAAATCTCATGCAAGCAAGTTGAGGAGGATAAGGCTCAAATCAAGCTAGATCATCATGAGCTTGACTTAGCACACCAAGCACTCTTGGGAAAGCACAATGAGTTAATCGAAGAGCATCAAGTACTTAACCTTGCTTATGAAGTCCTTGATCAAGAATTGAAAACTATAAAGAAAGAAACCCTTAATGATAAGGCATCTATTGTTTCTCATGCCACTAATGTCTTGCATAAGTCTTTGCCTTTGAAAGAGAATGCTAGGGAGAAAGATTTGTTGGATGAAATTGAAAGTCTCTGCACTAGTGTGGCAAGACTATCTAAGGGAGAAGTCAAGCACAAAGAAATCCTCTTCCAACAAGCAAAGGCCTTCAACAATAGAGGACTTGGATCCTTCCCGATGTCTAACAAAGGAAAGGTGCCCTCACCAAAGCTTAAAACGAGCTTCATCAAGGAAGTTGGTTCTTATTGCCAACATTACGAGGTCATCGGTCACCATACAAGAGAGTGTCCTCTTCCTAACCGGTCTTCTCCAAAATTGCCTACTAACTACAAGTCTACCTTTGATGATCACTATTATCTTTTGAGTAAAGTAGATGGCAAGGTGAATGCAAGGTTCATTGGCAAGGACATGAAGGGCATGAAGGGGAAGCTTCCCAAGCAACTTTGGGTCCCAAAAACACTTGTATCACACATACAAGGACCTAAGTTGGCTTGGGTGCCTAAAATCAAAAATTGAATTCATGTGTGTAGGTGAACTACAAAGCCGGAGGAAAGCATTGGGTACTCTATAGCGGGTGCACTCAACACATGACCAACAATGATGGTATGTTCACCTCCATAGAGAACCCCGACAATCATGAACAAGTCACCTTTGGTGATAACTCTAAGGGGAAGGTAATTGGGTTGGGTAAGGTTGCAATTTCAAATGATTTATCTATTTCCAATGTATTGTATGTTAAGTCACTTAGTTTCAATTTGCTTTCTATTGCACAATTATGTGATCTTGGACTAACGTGCACCTTTGGCAAGAATGATGTTGTTGTGACTAGTGAAACAAGCAAAGAACTAATCTTCAAAGGGTTTCGGCATGGACATCTCTACCTAGTAGACTTCTCCGACAAGGATGCTAGCTTGACCACTTGTCTTTTCACCAAGACGAGTTCGGGTTGGCTATGGCATTGACGCATCGCTCACATTGGAATGAGCAAGCTCAATAAGTCATTCAAGCTCGGGATGGTGACCGATGTGAAGGATGTCACATTTGATAAGAACAAGCTCTGTAGCGCTTGTCAAGCCGGGAAACAAGTTGCTTCACACCACCTGATGAAGACAATGGTGTCAACCTCCAAGCCACTTGAGGGTCTCCACATGGACCTCTTCGGACCGTCCACATATCAAAGTCTTGGTGGTAATCTCTATTGTCTTGTTATAGTTGATGACTACTCTCGCTATGCTTGGACTTTATTTCTAGGTGACAAGAGTGAAACTCCGGAAGTATTCAAGACCTTCGCTAACCGTGACCAAAGGGAATTTCAACTTCCCATCATCAAGGTCCGGAGTGACAACGACACTGAATTCAAGAACTACAACATTGGGGAGTGGTGTGATCGTGAAGGCGTGAAACATGACTTTTCAGCCACATACACTCCTCAACAAAATTGTGTCGTTGAAAGGAAGAACAAGACTCTCATCACTCTTGCACAAGCAATGCTTGATGACTATGGCACGTTCGAGAAGTTTTGGGCTAAAGCAATCAACACGGCATGTCATGCCACAAATCGGGTCTATCTACACCGACTACTTCAAAAGACCCTGTACGAGCTCCTCATTGGGAGAAAGCCCAACATCTCCTATTTCCGAGTCTTCGGGTGCAAGTGCTATATCTACCGCAAGAAAAGGCTCGGTAAGTTTGAAAGAAGATGTGATGTTGGTATATTTCTTGGTTATGCATCAAACTCAAAAGCATATCGAGTATTCAACCAAACCTCCGGTTTAGTTGAGGAAAGTTGTGATGTTGAGTTTGATGAAACTAATGGCTCCCAAGAGGAGAGTTTTGGTCATGATGAAATAGATGATGAGCCTCTACGAGAAGCTATGAAGAACATGACCATTGGAGACATCAAGCCTTTGTTGAGGAGAGCCATGATCAAGGGGGAGCTTCAAGTTCCAACATCAACACATCTATGGCACCTCAAGTCGATGAAGAAGAAAAAGATGATCCATTGCCGACACAAGATTCACAAGCCACACAACATCAAGAAGAAGAACAAGTCCATGATCAACTCCAACCACAAGAAGAGCAACACGCATCACCACAGCCAAGTGCTTCACAACCACTTATGAGGCATGGACGCATCTCCAAGGCGCATCCGATTGATCAAATTATTGGAAGTCCGTCAAGGGGAGTGATTACACGTTCTCGCCATTTTGCTACGTTTTGTGAGCACTACTTGTTTGTTTCATGTGTAGAACCCACTCACATCGAGGAAGCACTCCAAGATCCAAATTGGGTAATGTCCATGCAAGAAGAACTCAACAACTTCATCCGCAATGAAGTTTGGGTGTTGGAGGAGCGACCCAAGGACAAGAACATCATCGGGACAAAGTGGGTGTACAGCAACAAACAAGACGAGAACGGTGTTGTGATCCGAAACAAGGCAAGACTTGTGGCCAAGGGTTTCTCGCAAGTTGAAGCACTAGACTTTGGAGAAACATTTGCTCCGGTTGCTCGACTAGAAGCCATCCGTATACTTCTTGCTTTTGCATCACATCATAATATAAAGCTTTATCAAATGGATGTGAAAAGTGCCTTTCTTAATGGTTATATTAACGAGCTTGTCTATGTTGAACAACCTCCCGGGTTCGAAGATCCGAGGAATCCTAATCATGTGTATAGGTTGTACAAGGCGCTCTACGGGCTCAAGCAAGCACCTAGAGCGTGGTATGAACGACTACGGGATTTCTTGATCATGCAAGGATTCAAGATCGGGAGGGTGGACACTATACTCTTCATGAAAGACATAGATGGAGAACTATTTGTTTGTCAAATTTATGTCGATGATATTATTTTTGGTTCAACTAACGAAGCTCTTAGCCATGAGTTTGGCAAAATGATGTCTAGGGAATTCGAGATGTCGATGATTGGAGAGCTCAACTTCTTCCTTGGATTTCAAATCAAGCAACTTCGAGAGGGGACCTTCATCTATCAAGAAAAATATACCAAGGACCTCTTGAAGAAATTTGAGATGGGAGATTGTAGCTCAAGAAGTACTCCAATGGCAACAAATTGTCATCTCGACGCAGATAGGGACGGTAAACCTGTTGACCAATCTAATTATCGTTCCATGATTGGTTCATTGGTTTATATTACCGCATCTAGGCCCGATATCATGTTTAGTGTATGCTTGTGTGCTCGCTTTCAAGTGGCACCTAAAGAATCGCATCGGAAGGCGGTCTTTAGGATTTGATATCTCAAGCATACCCCAAGTGTAGGCCTGTGGTACCCCAAAGGTGCTAAATTCTATCTCTTGGGTTACTCGGATTCGGACTTTGTCGGATGCCGTGTGAATCGCAAGAGTACCTCCGGAGGGTGCCACTTGCTTGGGCGTTCCCTAGTATCTTGGTCTAGCAAGAAGCAAAACTCCATTGCTTTGTTCGCTGCGGAAGCGGAATATATAGCGGCCGATGCATGTTGTGCCCAAATCCTTTATATGAAGCAAACCCTTTTGGACTTTGGTGTTAAATTTGGTTGTGTGCCTCTCCTTTGTGACAATGAAAGTGCGGTTAAGTTTGCTAAAAACCCCGTTCAACACTCCCGCACTAAGCACATTGATATTCACCATGATTTCTTGTGGGACCATGAATCTAAGGGAGACATCTCCTTGCAAGGTGTTAGGTCCGAAGAACAATTGGCGGATATCTTCACTAAACCACTTGATGAGAAAACCTTTTCTAGACTAAGGAGTGAACTAAATGTGCTAGATGCATCGAACGTCATGTAAGTTGCCATGGTCATGTAAGAATGCATCACATATAGGTCTTGTCTAACTTTCAAAGGATAGGGGCGAGCAAGGGTTAGCTTGGGATGGAGGTCATTTTGGGTATCCCCAAGACTTGGAGAAAGGATCTCCCTGAAGAAGCCTTTGAAAGGTTCAAATTTGATAAGATAGATTTAATTTATGTCTTGCATGATACCTGCCATATAGACTTGCACTTATGTTTAATATCCTGCATTATAAATTGTTTGGCATTGCATACGGTAGATTGTCACAAAGGGGAACCCACTTCATGAGAAAGAGACTTGTTTGAAATGCAATATCTCAACTCATATGATGTGGAAAGAACAAAGTGTTAGGTGTGTTAATGCCTAAAGGAACATGCTTTAAAAGAGATAGAAGTCTTCATCCTCTAACTCACAAAGCATGGGCCTTACATTTTATTTGGATTTCTTCCTTGGTTTTTCTGGTGTTCTATTTGCTTTAGGGCTTAGCCAAATTATTGGCAACTAGTGTTATAATCTTTTTGAGGGGTAAGGGGTTGCCCAACAAGTCCTAAGACTTGTGTTTCTCTCTGTTTGTTTAAGTCAAAGGACATATATGGGCTGTTGCTGATCTTTTGTAGTCATCAGATTATCCGATGCTTAGGGCAGAAGCTTCATCGGATCAGTTTGTGCTTAAGTACAAGGGTCAGCTCAGTCAGAAAGTCAAATCAACCGATGAGTTCATTCTGAGAAACATCGGAGCATCCGATGTTCACATTTCTGGAGTTGTTCCAAATTCAACTGATGCTAATCGTTTACACGTCGGATCATCCGATGCCGAAGGTGCCTCTGGAATACCCTTACTGTACCACTCGACCGATGCACCTCTCATCTAACGTCGAATCATCCGATGTTAAAATTTGAGCTAGGGTTCGGGCCCCACCTATTTAGCGCCTCTTCATTTCTTCTCTCTCTCCAACGCCTCACTCCTCGCCCTGCCGCCACCCACCGTCACCACCCCACTCGCTGTCACCGCCCCACTTGCGCTCTGACCGCCGCACCACGTAGCGCCGCCGCCGCCCTGCGCTGCAGCCCTTAGCGCCATGCCTCCACGCTCTGCGTCGCCGCTCTCCGGCCGCCGCGCTCCTCATCGCACTGCTGCCCTCCGGTCGCGGTGCTCTCCGTCGCACCACCGCCTCCTCTTCGCCGCTAGGGTTCGCCCGGCAGCGTCGTACTTTGTGTCGCCGTCTTGTGCGCCCAGCATCGCTGTCCTGCGACCTCATCTTCGCCATCATCACTCGTCTCATCAAGATGGGCCATGACAATAAAGGAAAGGGCAAGGCTATTGAAGAGCCGACAGCTAAGAAACAGAAGCTGTCGAAAGAGGAGAAGAAAGCTCTGATGGCCGCCCGTGCCGCCGAGGAGCGAGAGCGTGGCCGAGGAGGATCGCTGAGGATCCGGGAGGCCTGACAGAGGCAGTCACAGGTGCCTGAGAAGCCAGAGGAGATAGAGGAGCCTAAAGTGCCGCTTGTTCGTCGGCACTCAGTCAGGACCTGTGGAGGTCATCCAGCTGTAGCCCCGAGACAGAGACCTTCTGCAGCTGAGCTTTGGGAGGACAGGGTGGCCTAGAGAGCCGTCTATGAGATGGACACCAATGTCCGGGTTGTTGAGGGTGTCCGCCTGACTAACTACAGGAAGCTTAGATGGAGCATTCTGCTTGAGGAGTGGTTCCTGCAGCCCAGAGAGCCACTTGTGGACAACCTCTTCTGGACCCTGACACAGGCGTCGCTGTATGAGACTTACAGATGTCGGGGCCATAAGCTTTTCCAGCACAACTTCCTTGACGGGGATCAGCTCGCACTTGCCGCCAGGACTGATATTCGCCCTTACTTTGAGAGGTACAGAGGGCTAGTGGAGCTGATGTCTTTCCAGCGGGGTGCCTACGTGGAGGACTGGGTCCGAGTGTTCTATGCCACACTCTACGTTTCAGAGGGCCGCAGATCCATTGACTTCATGTTCATGGGCCAACATCATCATATGACCCGACAGACCTTGGGACAGCTACTAGGCGTGGATCTTCATGACACATGCCTACATGAGTTGGTATATGGACAGGTTGACCCACCGAGGAGGCCGCTCACTAGAGGTGTGACACCACCTTTTGAGGAGATTCACTCACTGTTTGCTCAGCCCTTCTCAACTGACCAGCCAAGGGTACATGCTCTACTCACTCCAGCTGCGCGCACTGTGCACCTTGCCTTGCGCCGCACACTTCTACCCAGGTCTGGATACCTTGAGGGCTTTACCAGTCTGCAGCAGACCCTCCTGTTCTATGTAATGAACGGGATGGAGTTCGAAATTGTGGATATTCTCATCTGTGAGATGGAGGATGTTATCACCGATGGAGTTGGGATGATGAGGCAGCTTGTGTTTGTCCACTGGATCAGTCACCTGCTCTACCTGTTGGCTCCAGAGGGACCAGTCGTGCGTGACAGTCTCATCGACGAGAGCTTCACTAGGTTCGGACACTATCGTGCTCCAGCTCCTGGAGACCGCTGTCTTGGCCGCCCAGTTGAGCATCAGGTCCGAGCTCGACTTTTAGAGGAAGACTGGTCAGACCTGGAGAAGGAAGATGAGATCCTAGCACAGGATGAGGCTCAGGGAGGAGATCTGCAGCACATCTGGTCAGAGAGTGACACTAGTGACAGTGTCGAGGAGTACTTCCCACCTCCTCCCTCACCCAGGCAGCACGATGCGGAGGCTGGAGGCTCGAGTGTACCACCTCCTACCCCACCTCCGGTGTCCGAGGCACAGGTCTCTCAGTCGTCCGAGCTTACCTCTCTTCTACAGCATATGGTTGAGCAGTAGCGACTGGATCGGCTTGCAGCTGAGCAGGACAGAGCTGAGCAAGCTGCACGTCTTTTGGAGCTCCAGTAGTAGCAGCAGGAGATGCAACGTCAGATAGCCCGCGATAGGCGAGAGGACACTGACAGGCTCACTGGACTGATTGAACAGATGCATCAGCGTTCTCTTGACCAGCAGCAGCAAACACAGCAGGCCATGATGGGCATCCTGGGGTTGATCACCAACCTCTACACTCAGACCGGGATTGCCCTGCCCTCACAGCTTCTGGGTCTAGCTCCAGGTCCGCCTGTCCTAGCACCATCTTCAGCTCCAGTGCCGACCACGCTGATACCAACGATCAGCATGTCACCACTACTTGCTCCAGGCGCACCGATTCACTATCCCCTACCGGCTTCGACACTCTTCTAGCAGACTCCAGCTTCAGTTGTCAGTGCCCCGCTACTAGGAGTCCAGACTCAGCTGGCACCCTTAGCACCGATGGCAGCTCCCACAACGCCAGTCTCCTCCACTCCAGCCTCAGCAGCAGCAGGCAGCAGCTCCGACGACAGCACCCCCGACGGTGACCAGTTCGTCATCGCCCCGAGCGCTCAGGATCCTTAGGCACTCGGCTTCCCTTTTTGGTGTCTTGATGCCAAAGGGGGAGAAGAGTCAGGGGGAGGGATACCTTTGTCCTAGGGGGAGTCCTTGTTGTAGGGGGAGTATTTATTTTGGGAGCTTTTGTAATTATGGAGAATTGCTACTCTTTTGCTATCTTTGAGTATTCGTGTGCCACTTAATTCTCTCATGTGTTATTGATCGCTTTTGAGCCTTCGAGTTTCGTGTGCTGGATCTAGTACTTGTTGCATATACTTTTGAGTATCGTATTCTTAATTTCATTACTGTTATGCTTTACTCGTTGTGTTTTCATCAATCACCAAAAAGGGAGAGATTGAAAGCATCTAGGCCCCCATGAGGTATGGTTTCGATGATTAATGACAACCGTTGGATATTACTAATGAGTTTGTGGATGCAAGGTCTCTCATATCACTCATCACACTTAATGAACTCTATATTTATATCATCTACTACTCTTTGGATACAACTGGAGACCCCTCAACAAATTATTTTACGAGGTTAATCGATTTTTATGAAGACTAAAATAAAAAGCACATATGTAAAAATTATTTCATCGAAATTGACAGCACTCAAGACTTGGTCATCATCAGAAGAACTTTTCAAACCAATGTCTAAGAGGTCACTCGAACAAATTCCAAAAGAATCACTTAGAACAACTCGAAGTAGACAAAATCAACTCACAGGATCAACCGATGTATCCAGAAAACACTACATCGGTCGAGTTGGCTCTGAACAGAAGAAGACCTCAGTCTTAAGTATACACCAAATCATCCGATGATGAAGCAAGTGTTACATCGGCCGATCATTCGAGTAAGCAATTTCCCTGGACCAAGTGTAACACCGGACCATCCGATGTACAACTATAACACATCGGTCAATCATTCCAGTAAGCATTATTTCTGGACCATTCTGGATCAAGTGTCACCGGATTATCCGATGTACAAGTGTATACAACATCGGTCGATCAACGGTCATATCTGATACAGTGACATCAGCTAATTTGTATTCGACCGATGACAACTGAAGGGATAACATCGGATCATCCGGCGTTTGCAGAATAGTGATGTCAGCCTACTTTTCCAACGGCTATTTCGTGGAAGCTGGCTATTTATACCCCTTCAACCAGTCATTTCGATAAGTCTTGATGCCCAGAGCTACTCTACACATTACCAAGCATTCAAGACGTTGAGCTACCACTTCCACATCATTTACACCACTTGTACACCAAGAGATAGGCTAGAACTTGCTAGAGATGATGCTTGTGTGCTTCCATTCTTGGTGATTGGAGTCTCTAGTCTAGTGAGAGCTGTAAGGGAGTGTCTCTTGGTGATTGCATTCATCGTGTAAGAGTCGGTGATTGGAGAGAGCCTTTCGGAGCTTGCCAAGTCAGTTGTGGAAGCCCGAAAGATCAAACTTGTACAAGGCTTGAGCTCCACCTTGCCGGAGTTGGCGAACGGAGACTTTTAGTGAAGATCCCTAGTCTCGGTGACTTGGGAGTGGCTATACCCTTTGGTGGGTGCCACAACGTGGATGTAGGAAGGTCTTGATGATCTTGCCGAACCAATGGATAAATCACCGTGTCTTCGTGTCCCCTCGGGAGTTTTCACACTCTTCCTTTCCCGTTACACTTATGCATTTCATATACCGCAAAATTATTATTCACTTGAATGCATTGGTTGTTTGCATAGGGAATTGGGCTTTTAATAGTTAAGTTTTATTGCTTTAATTTTTGAAAAGAAGCCCAATTCATCCCCCCTCTTGGGCATTTGATCCTTACAGCTCCACCTCCGCACCCCATGTGCAACCAAGCGGCGACATCGACATTCCCGTCAAGGTCGTCCAAATTGGTTCCGATGCTGCTCAGACTACCCATATATCGGGGGGTCTGAACAACAAATAGGAACTCACGCTCATCACTTTCCTCCGAGCTAATGTCGACGTGTTTGCCTGGCAACCGTCACAAATGCCTGGGATCCCTAGGGAAGTGATTGAGCACAATCTAAAGATTTACCCAGATGCACGGCCTGTACACCAGAAGCCCCAAAAGCAATCAATTGAGCGACAAAACTTCATCCGACAGGAAATCAAGAAGTTTCGTGAAGCTGGATTCATTCAGGAAGTCTTCCATACAAAATGGCTGACAAACCAAGTTGTTGTACCCAAGGCCGGTGGGAAGCTTCGGATGTGTATCGGCTACACCACCTTAAATAAGGCATGTCCAAAGGATCCATTTTCACTACCTAGAATAGATCAAATAGTGGACTCCACCTCCAGGTGTGAGCTATTGTGTTTCTTAGATGCATATTCTGGATATCATTAAATACAAATGTCTAATGAAGATGAAGAGCATACTGCCTTCATAACAGTAGATGGATTGTACTATTATACTGCCATGCCATTTGGTCTTAAAAATGATGCTTCAACATTTGTGCGAGATATGTACAAAACATTTGGAGTGCTAATTAGAGACTTGGTGGAGGTGTATGTCGATGACATCGTTGTGAAGATCAAAAACAAGGAGTCACTCCTTGACAACTTGCAAGACGTCTTCGACAAGCTGCGCACCACGCGCACCAAGCTGAACCCGGACAAGTGTGTCTTCGGGGTTAGCTCCGAGAAGCTTCTGGGGTTCTTGGTGACTCACAGAGGAATTGAAGCAAACTCGACAAAGATCAAGGCCATAGAATATATGCGGCCCCCAACCCGCATTAAAGATGTCCAGAAGCTAACTGGATGCTTAGCTACGCTCAGTCAGTTTATCTCAAGACTGGCAGAATGAGCGCTACCCTTCTTCAAACTCTTGAGGAAGTACGGACCGTTTCATTGGTCTGAAGAAGCAGAAAAGGCGTTTCAAGTGCTGAAACAGCTCCTCACCACACTACCAATATTGGTATCTCCTAATCCTGGAGAGCCTTTACTGCTTTACATTTCAGCAACCACCAAAGTTGTCAGTATGGTTCTGGTTGTGGAAAGACCTGACTCACAACTAATCCAGGAGTCTAGACCCTTCCGGGAGGGTCCAGAATCACCTGAAGACGTGACTAGGTCTCAGCTCCCAGACACGGAACCTCAAAACGAAATGCTAGGAGATCAACCTCATTCATCTGAGGAGGTTCACCTAATTGACCAAGATGATTTGGATCTTCCTAGCGAGGTCCAGGTCGGACAAGAAGGAGTTTTGGACCCCTCCGGGAGGATCCAAGAAGCACAACCTGAAGGTCCGGAACCCTCCAACAGGGTCCGGGTCGATGAAGAAGAAGCTCCGGATCCTTCTGAAAGGGTTCGGACCATCCAACGACTAGTGTACTTCATCAGTGAAGCACTCCACGATGCCAAGACAAGATACATTGAGGTGCATAAACCGCTTTACGCAATTCTTATTGCCTGAAGGAAGCTCCGTCACTACTCCCAAGCCCACAAATATCAGTGGTAACTTCTTTTCCACTGCATACTATTTTGCATAACCCAAATTCTACTGGTAAAATTGCAAAGTGGGCAGCAGAACTGGCTGAATTCGATCTAGAATTCGTGTCAAGACAAGCAATTAAAAGTCAAGCCTTGGATGACTTTGTGGTGGATTGGACCCCATCTCCATCAAACCCTGGGGGCCACAGTGAGCAGAAACAAGAACTCAAAGTTCCTGTATTCACCGAGCCTCACTGGACCCTCTATTTCGACAGCTCCGTGCAAAAGCAGGGAGCCGAATATGGAATCCTTCTCCTAGCTCCAACCGGGGAGAAGGTCAAATATATGGTCCACCTTGATTTCAAGGCGACCAACAACATGGCGGAGTATGAAGCTCTAATCTACGGACTAAAGGTGGCACTATCCTTTGGTGTCAAACAACTGCTAGTGAAGGGAGATTTGCAGCTTATCATCAAACAAATCAAAGGTGAATGCTCTTGCAACAACCCCCAACTAGATGCTTATCTCCTTGAAGTCCAAAGGCTTCAGAAGGACTTCGAAGTCCTGGACCTCCATCATGTTCAGCGTCTTCATAACGCTGAAGCCGACGAACTCTCAATGAAAGCCTCAACCGGAGCTCCGGCTCCTGACGAAATCTTCGTCCGGAGGTTATCAAAGCCAACAGCTCAGCCTGCCAAACTGATCGAAGGGGGCAAGACCAACACCTCGAAGCTGGCAGTCCTGGTGGCCATGCTACCATGGCGTCCACCAAGGGTCGTAGGTGCTATCGGAAGCTCTGAGCAACCCAACACGAAAGACTCAAAAGCTCAAGTAAGCTCCGATGCATGGATCTCAAAGACCTGGAGCTACTTGAAAGACAATATCCTTCCTAAAGACAGTGTATCCGCTGACCGGATTGTCAGATTGGCTAAAAGATACACGTTGGTAGAAGGGGGTCTCTACCGGTGCGGTGCGAATGGCATCCTAATGTGGTGCATTGCAAGGGAAGAACGGCCGCGAGATCCTCGCAGAGATCCATGGAGGCGAGTGCGGGAACCATGCTTCTTCCCGCACGCTGGTCGGTAAAGCCTTCCGGCATGGCTTTTACTGGCCTACAACACTTCAGGATGCGGTTGAGCTAGTGAAAAAATGTGAAGTGTGTCAGTTCCGCGCTAAACAAATTCACACACTGGATCAATCACTACAAATGATACCTCCTACATGGCCATTTGCTGTGTGGGGCATGGACATCTTGGGACCTTTCCCAAAAGTAGTCGGAGGTTACAGGTTCCTATATGTCGCCATTGACAAGTTCACTAAGTGACCGGAAGCAACTCCAGTTGTAACAATCAACAAGCAATCAACAATCAAGTTCTTGAAGTCCATTATATGACGATTTGGAGTTCCGAAAAAAGTCATAACTAACAACGGAACTCAATTCACAAGTACTGCATTCCAAGAATATTGCGAAGACCTCGGCATTCAACTCAGCTACGCCTCAGTAGCTCACCCAACAAGTAATGGACAAGCCGAGAGAGCAAATGCAGAAATATTAAAGGGACTTAAGACGCGCACGTACGAGCGCCTAAAAAAGCATGGAGCCAACTGGATTGAAGAGCTTCCGTTCACACTATGGGCGAACAGAACAACACCTAACCGATCAACTGGAGAAACTCCATTTTTCCTGGTGTACGGAGCTGAAGCAGTCCTTCCTCCGGAGATCACCTTGGGGTCCCTCCGGGTCCAGACCTTCGACGAAGCTACACAGGACCAGCTCTGGTGTGAAGACCTTGACCTCATCGACGAGGGGAGGTGCCAAGCAGCTGCTCAGAATGCACTTCATTGCCAAGCGCTCTGGCGCTATCATCAAAGGCATGTGCGCAACCGACAGCTCGAGGAAGGTGATCTAGTGCTTCGGAAGATACTAACTCGTGAAGGAATGAACAAACTTTCCCCCAGCTGGGAAGGTCCATTCTGAGTGATCAAAGTATCCCGACCTGGATGCGTTCGCTTGGCAACCGAGGAAGGAACTCCACTTCTTAATCCTTGGAACATCGAGCACCTTCACATGTTTTATGCTTAGAATCACGAAGGTGAGCCTATAATTACACATGATGTATGCCTATAATTACACATGATGTATGTTATAGAGTCGATAAACAGACAGGGGTAGGTCCTCTGGGAGAACATCTGGACCCCTCCGAGAGGGTTCAGGAAGTTCAAGTACACTTCACACAGTCACTGCACTATAAGTGTAACTACCTACCCTGGGTTAGTACAAGATGTATAGCGCACTTAGCTTGGTCCCGCACCCTAAGTGTGTCCTTGTCTACCCTGTAAATCAGACCTATAATAAAAAACATTGTTGTGTAAAAACAAACTCCACGTGCATTTATTTTTGTACAAGGCTCGAGCTATCAAATTATTGCTTTTAACCCTCTTGTCTAAAATGAAATTGTTTAATTCTTTTTAGTCTTAAGTGATTCACATGTGTTGAAAGTTATATTGTTAATCTTTTTGGGTCTTAACATGCTGAGTAGTCTACGTGCCTGAACGCCAAGCCAACACATGTCCAGAGTGTACTATCGACTTAGCCTGGTCCTACACCCTAAGTACGCCACTCTACCTACACTCCGACAGGCCTCAGTAGGGTGAGTACTAAAAAAGCATATGGGTCCGGAAGAGTTACATCAATATACTTGCTACCATATCGAATTGCTTTGGGGTAAAACTGTAGTAAGAATAATAAGTCACAAATGATTTATAGACAAGATGATGAATTTTACTTTTTCCTTGTATTTAATGTGCAGTAAAAACAGAAATTCAAAGCGGTGGTGGTAGACGTCGGAGCTACTAAGCTCCGACAACAACTGAGAGGCCTAAATTCAACTATTCGTGTGGCAACATCAGGAGCTACCAAGCTCTGATCGTCAACGTTTATATGTTAATACTGGGTACTGTCGGAGCTACCTAGCTCCGCCAATCTCAGGGAGCCTGCCGTTGATGCTTCAGAATTGAAGACATCAGACCTACAATCTACAAGCGAGAAGTGTTCAAGTCACCAATATACTGTCAAAACCTTTGGTACATGTACACACTTCAATTGTACACATGTACCAGGTGGCCAACAAGACATATCATAATATATTGAAGACAAAAATAAAGTGAAGTTCATGGCAAATGGATTTCATTAATTTGAAGCACTGGATTACAAAATTGGGATTACAGTAGAAGGCAAAAGGAAGAAGTCCTAGCTACTGGAGGATCTAAGTTATGCGGAAGAATGAAGCAACTTTTTGGGCAACTTCTTGGACGCTGGCCTCGGCAGCGTCTTCCTCTTTGACAATGGGACATTCGAGCACCGGGTCCAAGGAGAATTGGGGGTCTCGGCTGACGTAGCACGTCAGCACGTATTTTTCTACGTTTGTATCCAGAGTCTTCCCCTCTGACTCCAGTTGGTCTGCAATGACGTCGCCCATCGCGTCAAGTTTGCCGCCAGCACCATTGAGGGCTACCAGCGCTCGGTCCAAGTCCAGCTCCGGGTTATTTGGACGTATGAGACTGAAGCCCAGCGGTGTCAGCACATCGTTGGCCCACCCTAAGAAGTCCCACACTTGAATGGACTCAATCTCCTTCAAGCTCCGCAGCTCCTCCAATGACTTCCGGGCGGTCGCAAGCTCCGAACCTTCCCGAGCGAGGCATTCGACTAATTTAGCATGTTGCTGCATACTCTCAGCAACTTGCTTCTCATGGTCGGTCAGCTTTGTCTCTCGGAGGTGGATGCGATTTCGCCTTTCTGCCAAATCCTTCTCTCTGCCTTTCACCTTCCCTTCCCTGGTGGAAATGTCATCCTCTCTTTTCGTGAGCTCCTGCCCCAGTTTCTAGTACTTCTCCTTTTCTTATTTACTCCATAGACCCAACTTCTTGCTGTGATCTGCCAAATTCTGCTCACCGAGAGTCAATTTTTGGGTGACCTCCGCCTCCCTTTTTACACCGTCCTCCTGCTGCTCAAGGATCTTCTCTTCCCTTGCCTCCAGATCCGCTCGACACTTCAAGAGAACCTCGTTCAATTCATTGAGGTTTTCTTGATGCTCATCGGTAGCATCACGCCTATTTTTAGCTTGCTCAAGGATTTCCCTGGTGTTAGCGTGGAGCGCCCGGATGGCAGCCTCCTTTTCCTCAAGCAGCTTATCCTAGTACTCTAACCGGGCCTTCTCCCTCTTTATCCATTCTTTCTGGTCAGCTAGCCTCGTCTGGGCAAGCCTGGTCTCAAAATGGAGTCTGTTGAGCCAACGCCTCAAAGTGTTGCGATCCTCCTCCAGGACTTTGCTCTCATGATCGAAGGCAAGTCGGACTTGTCGAAAACTGGAGCAGGCGTTGTCTATAGACAACGCCAGAGGGATAGGCTTCGGGCCTGCTGGGACCATCTCTACAGGCTCCAGAGGGTTCTCCATTACAAAAATAGGGTCCCACTCTACGAGAGAGGATCCTTGAGCTTCTGCAGAACTGGGACCGCTTCCTGCGAGCCCTTCAGCAGCAACAGAAGAGGAACCCACTAGGGGAACTTCCACTGCCGGAGTAGAAGCTGAAGGTGCTGCCTCCAGGCTTTCAGTGGCTGGCTCCGAAGGTGGAGGACCTGCCACCACCTCTTCAGGTAGCTCCGGCTCTGGTTCGACAACCTCCGGAGCAATGGTACGGGCTTCATCAGCGGCCTCTACCGCCGCCAGCTCAGTCGCCGACACGGCAGCTTCCTTAGGTTCAACGACCGGAGCTTCAGGTGCCTCTGGCTCAACGACTGGACATTCAACCGCTTTTGGCACAAGGACCAGAGCTTCAGCGAGTTCCGGCTCAATAGCCGGGGGCTTCAATCACCTTTGGCTCAATGGCTAGGGCTTCGGAGATTTCCGGTGCAAAGGTAGAAACTTCTAGCATCGTCGGTGCTGGAGAATTAGCCACTACCACCGTTGCCAAGGGTACATCTTTGACTTCTCCCCTGTGGTCTGACGCTACCAGAGAAGCTTTGGGCGAGGACTCCAAATCCAAGCCCACAACAGCTGGCACCGGAGCTGTCGCAACTTCTACCTCCACTTGAGGAGGAGGCTCAACGCTTGAAGTCGGAGCTTCAGCAGGTGGAGCTCCGTCCGCCACGACAGGCGCCGAAGTTCCTGACCCCTTCTTCAACACCCTAGAAATAAAGGGAAGAAAATATTAAAGACACGTCAAAAACAAAATTAGCATTTTAGGGTGAGCAATCAATGCTTACCTAGGGATGCTACCATCCCAGTCGCCACGAAACCTCTTCTTCTGAGGCCCGGAGCTAGAGCCCAAAAAATCTGGTGAGACAACGGCTTCAGACCACAGTTGAGGACCACCCACAACAGTCAGAGTCCTTTCGGCTAGAGCTTCTCTTGGCTGGGAAGAACTCCCGGGCTTGGATCTTTTAGCCGACACCAAGGCCGGGGTCGACTGCCCGGAGATGACACCTCGTGAAGACATTTGCACCGGAGTAGGGGTAGATGTAGAAGACCTCCCCCGCCGGGGAGATGGAGCCGTGGTAGAAGGGGCAGGTCTGACGGACCTCCTGTCAGCGTGCTTCAACTTTCTCTTTCGGCTGTAGGGCTCAGCTGGCTCTTTACCCTTGCCCTTCCCGGTGTCTTCAGTCCTCCGGCTCGGGGCGGAGGTAGGACCACCCTCGGAAGCTCTGAGGATCACCAACCTGGTGGTCAGACGCCTTTCTACCTCACCAAGGTCGACAAGCACTAGCATACTCCTCTGGAGCTCCCTACTGAACTGCGCCTCCATGTTCAGAGGGAGGAAAGCTGCCGACAGAACTAAGTCATCGCCGTTGACATTTATCCCATGCTGGAATTTCTTAAGATGAAGCTCCAAAGCTACGTCATCCAAGTTGGATTTCATACCGGTTTCAATCCGGTCATCGTCCATCACGCTGTTGAGGGCCCACGCGAGCTTTTCCCTCTTCTTCAACGGAGCCCATCTATTGACCAGGAAGTTGCAGAAGACCATCCGAGGAGTCACTCCACCCTCCACACATTCGCGGATCCTGGTCAAGATAGGGTTAAAGACATCTGATAGCACTGGAACTACACTCCAGGCAACGGTGTCAACGTTGGGGAGACCTTCGGGTAACTCCAACTTCTCGTGCTCCTTCACTGCGATGATGATCCAATCTTTCTTCCAGTCGTCCCACTTGCCAGAAGGAAACGACTTCAAGTATTTGAAGGGGCAGTTCTTGCGCTTCACAAAATAGTAGAAGCCAAGAAGCTCATTCCCCTTGCTCGTGGTGTGGATGGTGAAGAAGGTGCGGAATAGCTCGACACAGGGGAGAATACCCACCCACATCTCGCAAAAGTGGATGAACATCGCCACAAGAAGAAGATAATGGGGGCCAAGGTGATACAGCTGCAGACCATAAAAGTCTAACAACATCAAAAGAAAAGAAGAGAAAGGTGGAATGAATCCCACCATGGCATATGCTGAGAAGTACACCATGTCGCCACTGTGCTCCTTCTTGAACGGGAGCTTGCCGGCGCGAACCAAGTGATTGAAGGAGTCGCTGGACCACCCCATATAGGTCTGGACCTTCTTCAAATCATCGTCACTCTTGAGGCGGCTCTTGGGGAGACCCAACTCCATCGCGGCAAAACAGAGCAAAGGAAGGGAAGTTAGGAGGAGTTTGGGAGGCCCTGAGCGCAAATATGATCAAAGGCATAAAGACTCCTCCAATCGAGCGCACTTTCCCTCTTAACTAAGACTCTGCGACGCTTGGATGGAAACTGCAGAAAGAACAAAGGCACTTTTCAAAAAGTTTACCCCGTCAATGACGAGTGGACCTGGGGCCACCCCGACGAAGAGATTGAGGTTCTTACCCAAGGTGAACCGTTGTCATGATGAGCGGCGAGAAACTCGATGATGGCACCCTGACAGGGCGCATTGAACCGATACGGTTTTTGTATTGGGAACCGGCGACCTTCAATTGCATGAGATCCTCGCTCAAAGATCTTATCTGTCGCATTCATAACAAGCCACACATCAATGGTTCACTCCCGAACCATCGCTCCAACAGCATATTAGAAGACTCTTGAAATCGAAGCGTGGGAATCGAGAATGGACCCACCTCTGGTAGAATAACTTAACCCAAAGGATTTCTCCCAGAGGTGGGCTCGAGGGCCACTGTCGGTACCCTGCGTACCGGGTACCCCTTAGTACTGCAAAGAGTACAAGGGATTTGTATCTACCAGAATTGAAGGTCTCCTTGGGCCCCACATGTCACATTACGCCAGACCAGCTCCCCTCGTATGGGGTAGCTCCTGGGTCAACATGTGTAAAGGGAAACCGGAACTAAGCTCCCACCGAAGGAAAGCTCTAGTGCCGACACGTGTACAACAACCCCAGACCTAACCCCCAGCAGAGAGGAGCTCCGGTGCCGACATGTGTACAATAGCCCCAGACCTAATCTCCCGTAAGGGAAAGCTCTGGAGCTTCCACGTGTGGATCCTCCAGACCTTCATCGACGTATATACTGGCAGATCTCCTTCAGAACGAACAATCAAGTGTAATTAAAACAACAGTTACAAGATGTAATTATGTGTCGTTAATGCTGTATTAATGACACGCGATCAAAGCACTGTTAATAGGGGTAACACAGCCATTAAGGCACACTATCACACTATTAATCACGCTTAATACTCTTTAGACAATGTATTAGGCCATTAAATACGCCAGGGCCACATGTCGGGCCAGGCAAGCTTTGTAACGGTCAGTCCTTGAAACTATAAAAGGGCTGTACCGCACGTACCCAGGGGGATATCATCTCATCAGAGCTGACCCACATTTTAGCGAAAAAACTCACACCATACAACAACACAAATCCTGTGGAGTAGGGTGTTACGCTCAGGCAGCCCGAACCACGTAAATCTCTGGTGTCATCATCTTGATCTTGATCTCTATGTACCCCAACCATAAAAGAACCTCCGCGGGCTGCTTCTTAGCAGGTCCGGGGGAAGTGTCGTATCAAACACTTCGACAACGACCAACTCACATTGGCGTGCGCCCATGTATGCCTTGTCGTCGCCTTCGCCGCCTCACGGCCAGGAAAGCCACGATTCACATAATTAAGTCTAGGTCTCCTGTTTAGAAGTTAGAAAGGCGTTTATTCTGACTTAGTCATGTTTAGTGTGGTGTGCTGAATTTTCGTGGTGTGTGCTTGTGCTTGTGTGCTTGGTGCGAGTTGTGGGACGTCTAGTGTTTTGTCCACATCCACACGTAATAGAGAGTTGTGGGATCCTTGTCCACATCCTCTAATAGGATTTATAGTATTAATAAAGGAATTGATTAGTTACATATACCTTAATGCATATATTTGGGGCGTTTCTTTTCAAATTCTAAATTCTTCCGCATCTACTATTCTTTCATCAACAGATGTCGAGGACTCGTAACCAGAGGAATGACAATGGTGAGTAGGAGAGCAATGAAGCACCTTAGAACAACCAGGGACCTGCCCAGGGAGCTATCAACCTTGAGCAACTATTGGCTATGCAGAACCAGCTCATGCAGACCATGATACAAACTATGTGATAACTACAAGCTGGCAACAATAATCAACCCCACATGCTGCCAACACCACTACCCCCGCCACTCCACAACCGTTATGGAGAGTTTATGAGGACCAGAACACCTACCTTTGATCAAGCCACATACCCTATGGAAGCTGATTATTGGCTGAAGTCTGTGAAAATAAACTTGCTATTGTCCAGTGCAGCGACAGAGAGAAGGTTCTTTTTGCATCCCATCAGTTGGTTGGAGCTGCCACAGATTGGTGGGAATCCCTGTGCAATTCCCATGAAAACCAAGAGAGAATCACCTGGGCTGAATTCAAGGATAAGTTCCGCTCTGACTATGTGCTAGAGGGAGTTATGATACTAAGAAGACAAGAGTTTGAAAATCTCACGCAAGGAAGAATGAGTGTTAGTGAATACCTCAATAAATTCACTCAACCGTCTTGATATGCTCCAGAAGACATAAATACTGATAGCAGGAAGCAATATCTGTTCATGAGGGGTCTCAACAATGAAATTCAAGTTTAATTGCTCAATGCTAACTATGCAAACTTTCGGAAGCTGGTTGAAAGGCTATTGTGGTTGAGAACAAGATCCATGAGATGGAGCTAGATCACAAGAGGAAAATACCATATCAGGGACAGCCACAAGGAAGCAATGTCCGTCCTCGCTATGCACCGCCTGCTGCACCATATTACAACCCGTCTGCTACTGCATACCGCTCTGCTTATCCACCGCGACTGCAATAGTCAATACAGTAACGCCCGTCCATGCAAGCACTTCGCAGTAACACCTTCATTTTCATGCATCATGAATTGCATACATTCCAATACATGTTTAATATTGAGCAACATAAAAGGAACAAGTTTAAAATGAATTAGAAACAAAACCGCACTTAAGAATACTGAGAAGTGCGGAATAGTCCAATTTTGGTGCGTACTAGTCCGATTTCTCTCTCACTTCAAATGATCTTGTCCGTTTTTCTGCGGACTAGTATGTTTTTCTCTCTGGACACTTTCGGACTTGTCTGGTCCTGTGCGGACTAGTCTGGTGTTCCAATTCCTTGAAAATTTTGCTAAGTCCCTGGACTTGTCCGGACTAGTCCGGTATTCCAGCGAACTTGTCTGTTTTTCTCTCTGAAGAAAGTGAGAATTGTCCGATTTTTTGCCAGACTTGTCCGTTTTTCCCCTCTGGATAAGTCTGGACTTGTCCAATGTCCAGTCCAGAATTGGCGACATCTCTTTGTCTAAGTTCATATTTGTCCGACCCTTTTCGTACTTGTCCGATAAATCGCGACTCCGAGTTGATCTTTTATTTCATGACTTGTTTCTTGGGTGTTATGTTAAGTGGGCCTAGGGACGTCGTGCCTAACTCTTTTATAGCCCATGTGGGACTCTAAACCGGTCTCTACTCATCTCAAACTCGAAATCCATCTAACCCTAGCCTCCACCTCTATATAAATGACCCCACCCCTTAGCTTGACATCTATTTACCACTTTTTCACCTCACTCAAACCCTAGCTCGTGATTAGCCGAAACCAAGGAGGGATAAGGAGATCTAGAACAAGAAGAAGAAGAGGAGGAAACGAAAGAGGATCAAGATCTCTATCAACTTCACGTTTTTTGTCAACAATCCACCATCAAGTTCTTCATCAACCCTAGATCTTCAAGATCCAAGTGTTGCCTCCAAGATCCTTGATTCATTGGAGTTCTAAACACCTGGTATACCTTCTATTCTATTTTCCTTACGTGAATTCAACCCCAAATCTCCAAATTCACATCGATCTAGAAAACCCTAATCTGATGTTCCTGTGCAGTTCGGACTAGTCTGACCTCCTGCGGACTTGTCTGATTTTTGCAATCTATTTCCTGTTGAATAAAATTTAAATTGTTTTGAATCAAATCCAAAATTGTATTAATTAGGGCTTTGCTAGTGCTGTTTGGACCATTAAGAATGCTCGGGGAAGTGGTAGTCAGATTGGGTTTGTTAATGGTTGGTGGGACTACCCTGGGATCCAAATGGCTCAAGAGGGGGCCCTTGGTTGAAGATGTGCTCAGTTGGAGGCATCACCACCGGTGAAACCTTAGTGGGGGTCTAAATAGGCGAGTAATCCCTTTGTAAAGGCTATTTTGTGATCTCTTGGCCATACACCTATGGTAGTGTTTTGGCATAATGGAGGTTTTTTTTAGTCGCCGACGGGTGATGAAATCACAAACACGTGAGTAAAGTGGTACAAACTCTGCAGAGTCTAATAAAACTATCATGATAGACGTGCTCCCGGTTATGAGCGCCTGGATGACCTACATGATTAGAGGTTTTTTGATTGGGATGGTTTGGTACTAGTTATGGGATGGTATTATGGTTTGTGGCAATAGATATGGTCAATGGTAATAAGAAATCTGGAATATGGATGATGGTAATGGAATATGGACTTGTACGATGTTAATAATTATGGTTTATGATGGGTTTGCGTCACATACATATAATATATTGATTTTCAAATGTTTTAATGTACTTTTCACCACTTAGCCATTATTATATTCGTTGTTTGAATCAGCTACATGTCATACTTTCCACACTTGCTGAGTATGACATGTACTCACCCTTGCAATTCCCCTACCAACAGTTGCAGGTCAGGATTGGGAGTATAACGATGAAAATGCGGAGTTCTAGGCCGTGTCTACCGTCAGCTTTGCCTGTGGAGTGTTGGAGTTGCACTGTCCCTTTTGCTTATGCTGCTTAGTTTGCTTATTTAGTTTATTTCCGCTGCATTAGTTGAACTTGCCATTAATATTCATTAGAGCTTGTATACGAGAATATTATGAATTGTGTAATAAAAGTTCTTATTTAATAATTTGAGATGTGGTAATTGTCTGTATATTGTTTGTGATGCACTTGTGTATGTGTGTTGAACATCCTGGGCACACATATATTGCACTTGGTTCATTTTCGGAACCGGGTGTCACAAATTGGTATCAGAGCTACATGTTGACCGTAGGATGCAACCTAGATAGAATGGACACTTTAGAGCACATAGGAGCACTCAGGGATCGATGTGTTTTTGCTTGATGTGCTGTTTGCTATATATTGTTTGCTTGTGTGCTTAATAGAGGATTTTGGGATGCTTTAGCATTGCCATGTCCACGTAGGCTAGTGTAGCTAGTTGTTTAGTTTCATTTCCCTTGATGCATATAGTTGGGCATGTTTCTAAATTCTTATCTCTTGCTTTTCTTCAGATGGTAAGGACTCGCAACCAGAGGGACGACAGTGATGAGGAGGAGAATAATGGAGCTCCTCAGAACAACAATGGGCAAGGACCTGCTCATGGAGCCATCAACATTGAGCAGCTATTGGCCATGCAAAACCAGCTCATGCAGACCATGATACAAACTATGGGACAGTTGGAGGCTGGTAACATCAACAATCAGCCCCACATGCCTCCACCGCCACCCCCGCCTCCTCATAACCGGTTGAGAGAGTTCATGAGGACTAGGCCGTCAACTTTTGCTCAAGCCGCTGACCCTATGGATGCCGATGATTGGTTCAAGTCTGTGGAGAAGAAGCTATGTGAGACCTATGTGTGCTGAATACATTGGCTTGTACTGAATACATTGGCTTTGATGATAAAAACTCTGAAATTCTGCTAAAACATCTTTTTTAGCAAGGTCCAACTCTAGCTCCGACCTTTTGCAAGGTCCGACGTAAGGTCCGATATGTTTTTCTAGGTCCGACTTATGTTGGTTAGCTCCGGCATGTCTTTGATAGCTCTGGCATGTCTTTGTTAAGCTCCGACTTTTGGGTTTACTAGTTACGACTAGTTTTGGTTAGCTCCGGTGCTAGGTTCAACTGGCTTCGGTTAGCTTTGGCACTAGGTCCGACTATTTTTGGTAAGCTCTGGCACTAGGTTGTACTAGCTTTGGTAAGCTTCGGCTCAAGCTCCGGTTAGCTTTGGCAAGGTCCGGTGCTTGATCGCAATGTTCCGGCTTTTAATGTGAAATGTTTCGAACTTGCTTTACATTGTTAGAAAGTTTGCTTAGTATTCTTTTACTAAGTTTTTGGTGCATTTTGGTTGATATGGCTGATATCGTTTTGCTATGCTTTGCAACATGCTTATGTGAGGTGCTCACATAATGTGTTGTGTTTGGAACTGACTTGAGTCAAGTCGCGGACTTGGGTTCGTACGGATTGGTTGTTTGTTCATGTGCAGGTGTTGTTGAGTTCAAGTCATGACTGGTGACAGGATCCCTTGGACTAGTCTCAGGGAGGAGATGAGGTTCCAACAACCAAATTCAGGAGGAATTGTGGTTGAGCGGGTCAGGAGGTTGCGCAGGATGATTGAATCAAGGGCAGTGCATATGAAGGTTACTAGACATCGAAGGAAGATGTTTGCACGTATGCATGCAGTGCATGACATGGCAACATGGTTTCGAAGATGTTTTATGGATGGGAAGATCTGGTTGGAAGGATCGCATCATATCAGTTGATGACTTCGGTTGCGGCGGAGTCGGTTATGGCTCGGTATGGAAAGTATCGAGTTGGTTATGATAGGATTTCGTGTGGGTCATGAATTTGAGTTGTTTTAGGAATGTAGGATACGTTCCTAAGGTGTTTGGAAGTCTTAATATTGCTTCTATCTGCGTATAGAAGAGTCCTAAGCAGTTATGGAAAGTTTCGATTCGTGATCAGAGTAGGATTAGAGTCCTAGTTGAGATTGGGTTGGCCTAAGGGCTGGTTATATAAGCAAGGGAGGCCAAAGCTCATGGTTCACGACTTTGGGGCTGTTCCTCTTGTGTTCTATTGAATAAAATTTGTAGTTTGAAGGAACCTTTGTGCCTTGTTCACCCGACTTGTTCTAGACAAGTTTTACTCGTTGAGTTTCTGGACAACACTACCTCTCGTCGATGGTTTTATCATAACTCAAGTTTTACAGATCCAATTGACTTGATTCTTTCTGAGTTGTCTTCACAACTTGATTATCTATCATCTGTCAAAATGTCATGGTCATTGGATTTGTGGTTTCTGATCTACACAAGTTTCTTTGAAACGTTCCAGAACTGTTTTTCTCGGGTAGGACAGATTGTCCTTTGTTCGATCTTTTGATCATAACTTGAGTTTCTCTTGACGGATTTGAATGATTCTTATTGTGTTTTATTCGTGACTTTATTCTCTATGATATATATCACTCTTGTCATGGTGAAGCACATTTATATTAGTCTCACACATGATTTCTTTAACAAATCATTTTTCTACCAAAGGGGTTGGGATTTAATTGTTTCCGCTGCGTAAGATTTTTAAATCTACCATTCACCCCCCTCTGGTATCTTTTCACGTGCTCTTCGATCCTACAAGCTAGCTATTGTCCAATGCAGTGATCGGGAGAAGGTGCTATTTGTGTCTCATCAACTAGTTGGAGCAGCTGCGGATTGGTGGGATGCTTATTGCAATGATCATGAGAATCAAGAGAGGATTTCTTGGACCGAATTCAAGGAGAGGTTCCGTTCTCATTATGTGTCGGAGGGCGTTATGATTCTGAAGAGGCAAGAATTTGAGAACTTAAGGCAAGTAAGGTCAAGCGTGAGTGAATATCTCAATAAATTCACTCAACTTTCAAGGTATGCGCCTGAGGATGTGAACCAGGACAGCCGGAAGCAATACTTGTTCATGAGGAGGCTTAACAATGAGATCCAAGTGCAATTGCTCAACTGTGACTGTGCTAACTTCCATAAGCTTGTGGAAAAAGCAATTTTTGTGGAGAACTAGGTCCGTGAGATGGAGCTAGACAACAAGAGGAAGGTGTCATACCAAGGACAACAACAAGGAAGTAATGTGCGCCCCAGCCTTGCATCGCCAAATGCGCCCTATTTCAGCTCCTCTACGCCTGCTCATCACCCTGGATATGCACCGCGTCCAACTCAGTTTGTGCAGCAACGCCCTACCATGCAAGCACCTAGGCCTCCAATGCCTTTTGCACCTCGTGCTAATTTTCCTGGTGCAAATGTTTAGAACCAAGCTCGCCCCAATAATTCTGGTGGAGTAAAGAAGTGTTATACTTGTGGAGAAGCTGGAAACTTTGCGCATCAATGTCCTAAGTCAAGCCTTGGTCAAGGAAGCAATGCGCCGAGACAAAACCCAAGACCCAATGGAGGACAACCGCAAGGGAAATGAAAGTTGCCTAGAGGAGGGGTGAATAGGCTAATCGACCTGAAATGACTTAATAAAACATGATCAGTACTCAGGGCGACAGACTAGTCTGGTCCAGGGGCGGACTAGTCCGGTCCTCCTGCAGGAAAAGCCTAAAAAGTGTTTCTAACAAGTTTTAGTAGTATTTTCGTGATGCGAAAAGTGTTAGAATGATTTAGTGAACCTTAACAAGTTATATGGCAAGTATGAAGCTAATGATCACAATGAAACAAGAGTGAAGAACAAAAATGGTAAAGCTAACCCTAGAAGCAATGTGCGATAAATGAAAGCAAAGTACACAAGGGACACAAGGATTTTATCCCGAGGTTCGATCCCACAAAGGAATCTACGTCCCCGTTGAGGAGTACATGAAGGACCGAGTTCAACAACCTTCCCTCACCAAGTTTACCACAAGGGCCTAACTTGGTTCTCCACTATCACAAGGGTGAATACAAGATTCGTTTGGGCTTCTCACAATCTGAGGCTCCCACCACAAATACAATCTCAAATCACAAAGAACAACTGAAGCCATAGATCACAAAGATTCAACAAGTGCAAGAGATCAAACCGAGAGCCTAGAGAGGTGTTCTTCCTCTTCTTCACCTCACTAAACGGACTAGTCCGGTCCAAACTGGACTAGGCTGATCTCACACAGAACCTTTGGTTCCGTGTGAAAACGGACTAGTCTGGAGACCATGGACTAGTCCGGCCCCTAGGGCGGACTAGTCCGGCCTTCCAGACTTAGTCGTTGAAGCACCAACTTTCTCACCAATCCGGACTAGTCCGGCCCCCGGGGTAGACTAGTTTGATCTCAGTCACGACCTCTTGGTCCGGACTAAAACGGACAAGTCCGTGGTTTTGGGACATAGTCCCGAAAACCCACTCCATGACTACCCGGACTAGTCCGTCCCACTACGGACTAGTCCTAAGTCAGTCAGACCCTTCTGGTCTGGCTGAAAACGGAGTTTGCCGGCCAGAAGCGGACTAGTCTGGCCACGTGCACGGACTAGTTCGGCCACTCCTGCCAGACTTCTCCAACTCTCTTCTCTCAATAGGTTTTGATCTCTAAACCGCCTTGATCTCCCAACTTGATCTCAATGCACTTTACGCATACATCCTCATACACATATTGCTAGTCTAAACTCGACATGCTAGAAACCCTAGTTTCTTCTTTTCGAGTCGACATCGCCGTTTTCATCCTTTTCCTTTTTGAGGGTTTGTGTTTTCACTTGAGTCCACACCTATGCTTAAGATCACTGAGCTCATTAGTTACTTAATTTTTGTCATCAATCATCCAAAACCCACGGGGATCCTAGATGCACTTTCAATCTCCCCCTTTTTGGTGATTGATGACAACACATTAAGTCTTCACATATAAGAGTATAAATTTTGGTTTTCATAACGTGCGGGTGTATGAGTAACTCCCCCTCAATGAATGCATCATAAAAAGAAGATTGAGGAAGTCCTTCATACACACACACGTTATGGTGGGGTGCCTACGTGTTGTGCTCAACATTTGTGACAAGACATATTAAATATGAATATGATCAAAAGATAGACATTCAAAGCATCATATTGATATTAAACATTCAAAACATAGTCTTGCACAAATTTAAACATTTGACATGACATAAATATTACAATAAGAAGTGCAACATGTCCAAGGATCCAAAATAAGGTGCTACTCTCCCCACATCCAACTCTCCCCATCTCTAACTCTCCCCATCTATAACTCTCCCCATCTAGCTCTCCCCATCTAACTCTCCCCCTTTGGCATCAAGACACCAAAAAGGAAAAGAATAAGGGAACAACGAGGCCTATCCACTAGTCGTCATCCTCCTCACTATCGCCCGCCTCATCATCAGAGTCGCTCTCCGTGGCCTCTGGGTCCTTGAAGTCCTGGTCGTCGTCGTCATCAGAGACCCGTGCCGAGGGAGCCGCCCGGGAAGAGCTCCCGTCCTCTTGGAGCTGGGCGAGCTCGTCGACGGTGAAGTCGGGGAACATAGTGATCTCTCCGTCGCTGTCCTTCGGAGAAGACATGGGGACCTCAAGCTTGTCACACACCGCCTTGAGGTACTTCTCTTGGCACTTGTGTGCCCGTTTATTCCGTATTTCTTGCTTCCGGTAGGAGGTGAAGATAGCTTTGAAGCACTTGAGACAGCGCTCATCGACTGAGGCGGAGACGGAGAAGGAGGTACCATGGGGTGAGGTGCTGTCATTGCAGAGTGAGAGGGAGGATCCGCATTCTTCCGGCGCGGAGGAGGAGGCACAAAAGGAGGCGTATGAGGGTGAAGCGGGCGATGAGTCACATCCTTGACAAAGGTCAAGCCCGACACCTTCTCGATGAGATACATGATGTATGGTGCATACCCACATGCACGGTTAGGGGTATGCGAGATGTTGAAGATGTCGTCGAAGATGTAGTAAACTAGGTTGAACTTCTCATCACCATCAATAAGGAGGAGCAGGTGCCTTAAGCTTCCTTGGATCACCCATGCATCACCAACCTTGGGTGCTATTGTCCTCCTCAGAATCCTGTTCAGGATGCTATAGAAAGGCTTGATGTTGTGAGCATGCCCGACATCATATTGAACATGACTGGGATACATGTAGGCCAGCTCATCTCTATCTATGGCCTTGAGGTTAGAAATAATGATCTCATGGTCCAAATGGGGCTCAAGTCCGAGAATCTTGGAAAACTCTGCAAAGGTGACTGAGTATTGCTCCCCATGAGTCATCCAAATGATCCGTCTATCACCTTGAGTGGTGAAGTAGATGGTAGAGTAGAACTGCAGGATGACCTCAACATTTCAGTTGTACTTGAATCCCATTATGCCCTTGAGCTCATGACGCTCAGCTGCCTCAATAACTGCATCAAAAGCAGAGTGCTTCTTCTAAGCCATATAGTCCCAGTCAACCCATTGAGCTTGGATGACATGCTTCTTCATCGTCTAGTAGACCAGACGGTAGTAGTCACAATGAAAGTCGCACCAAAACCTTGGGTCAGCGGTGCTCCTTTCATACTTGTAGACTCTTTCTGTTCCCAATTTCCTGGCCTTGTCAGCTCCTTTCCCATGGAAGACATTTGCAGCCACCTCACGCTGCCGATTAGGGTTCCTCTCAGGAGTGTGAATTTCCAGGGGACCAATGGGTTTGGCCTGCCCCTTCTCCTTTATGACTACGCCCTTGGACTTCTTTGCCGGTACCTTCACAGAGGGCTTCCTTTTCTTGGGCTCGACAGGAGTCGGGGCCTTGCCATTCTTTGGATCTCTCTCAATCCGGCGTTCAGCAACTTCTTCTTGGGCTTGCTCCTTGCCCCTTTCTTTCTCTCCCATTGTCACAAGTCTATTCCTTTTGGAGACTTGTGCTGCGGCAGCCTGAGAGTTGTGAGCCTCGTGCTCCTCTCGCTTCTTCTTGCAGAGTTCCTTGCGGGACTCCTCAATGGCACGAGCCATTGCTTCATCTTCATTGTAGGCCATAGCCGCGGCCCTAGCTTGTTGTTTCTTGGCTGCCTTTGCTCGCTCTTGCTGCTCGAGATGCTTCTTAGCATCCTCAACTTCTGCCCTTGCTCGTTCCTCACCTAGGCGAAGCTGCTCCACCTCCCACTCGGGGTCAGTGGGGGAGAAGAGGATCGGCGAGGAGCTGCCATTGCTGCTGAAATGGGAAGAAGGCATAAGATAGAAGGTCAAGAAAGTGGAATAGTGCGAGAGAAATCATGAGAAACAGCTAAAGTTAGGGTTTTGTCCTGTGTACACCGGACTTGTCCGCCCCAGGGGCGGACTAGTCCGCCTGGCACTGGACTAGTCCGGGTTGCACAGGTTGAACCCTAACTCTAACGGTTTTTCGAAAAATCTTGGAAACAACTCGCAATACTCCTGGGTGATGTTCACAAGGATGCTAGGAACAACTTTAATGAAGAGAGATCTATCAAAAACCCTGTGAATAATGAGGTAGGTTTTTGAAAAGAGAGGGATACCTCTTCGAATCTTGATGAATCGATGAAATCGGGGATGGATCGCGTCGAGAGTGATTGGGAAAAGTCTCCCACACCTCTGGGGCTTCCAATGCGTGGATTGGAAACAGCTTTTGGTGGATGGAATCGAAAATCGCCCAAGGAGGGAAGTTGTGTGCGCGTGGGAGAGAGAAAAGCAAATGGGGAGAAGAGGAGGGGTCGGCCACCTACTGGGAGGTTTAAGTCCCCAGGGGCCGGATTTGTCTGGTATAGGGGCCGGACTAGTCTGGTCAGCGGACCAGACCCGAATAAGTCCGGATCTGGACTTGTCCGCCATAGGGCGGACTAGTCCGGTCCTAAAAGGCTGAAAACATATATATTTGAGTTTTATCCACTATTGTTGATCCTTTTGGACATATTGCCACAACAAAACTTTATGAATATGGTCAGTAAGCAATCAACAACCAAACTATGACCATAACTCACAAAGTCAATAGTTTTTCAAATATTTTTGGAGAAAATTGAGATAGAGAATAATTTCTCAAACACATGCGTTCTTTTGAATAAGATGTAAAGTAAAGATTCAGATGTGCATGTTTCAAGCCACATTTCGAGAATCTAAGATATTGAGCTCACTCCTAAGCTTACAAAAGCGCTTCTCATCTAGGGGATTGGTGAATATATCGGCTAGTTGGTTCTCGGTTCTCACATGGGAAATCACTATATCCCCCTTCAAGGAATGATCTCTCAAGAAGTGGTGTCTAATATCGATGTGCTTTGTCCTCGAATGCTCAACTAGATTATGGGATATTTTGATGGTGCTCTCATTGTCACATAGGAGTGGAATGTGGTGCAAGTTTATACCATAATCCCTTAGAGTTTGTCGCATCCAAAGAAGTTGTGCACAACAACTTCCGGCTGCAACATACTCCGCTTCGGCTGTGGAAAGAGCAATGGAGTTTTGTTTCTTGGAGGACCAAGACACTAAGGATCTACCCAAGAATTGACATGTCCCAGATGTGCTCTTTCTATCAAATTTGCACCCCGCATAATCCGCATTGGAGTAGCCAATGAGGTTAAACATGGATCCTTTGGGGTACCAAAGTCCTAGGCTAGGTGTGTGAACTAAATATCTAAGAATTCTCTTAACGATGGTAAAATGACACACCTTAGGTGCAGCTTGAAAATGTGCACACATACACACACTAAGCATAATATCCGGTTTAGATGCACAAAGATATAGCAAAGAACCAATCATGAAACGATATACCTTTTGGTCCACACTTGGACCATCTTCGTTGAGGTCTATATGTCTATTATTTGCCATTAGAGTCTTGATGTGTTTGGCCTTGTCCATGTAAAACTTCTTTAATATGTCTTGAGTGTACTTTGTTTGACTTATGAACGTGCCTTCTTTGAGTTGCTTGACTTGGAATCCTAAAAAGAACTTCAACTCCCCCATCATGGACATCTCAAATCTTTCTGTCATTATATTAGAAAACTCATCACAAAACACTTTGTTAGTAGAACCAAATATGATTTCATCGACATATATTTGTCACACAAAGAGGTCATCATTAAAGTGCTTTGTAGAGAGAGTATAGTCAGCTTTTCCTATCTTAAAACCATTTTGAATCAAAAAGTCTCTAAGGCACTCATACCAAGCTCTAGGAGCTTGTTTGAGGCCATAGAGAGCCTTACGCAATTTGAAGACATGGTTTGGGAAGTGTTGGTCTTCAAAGCCCGGTGGTTGCTCCACATAGACTTCCTCCTTGATTGGACCATTTAGGAACACACTCTTGACGTCCATTTGGTAAAGATTAAAATCATGGTGAGTAGCAAAGGCAAGTAATATACGAATTGACTCTAGCCTAGCTACAGGAGCAAAGGTTGCATCAAAATCAAAACCTTCGACTTGTGAGTACCCCTTGGCCACAAGTCGTGCTTTGTTCCTTGTCACCACGCCATGCTCATCTTGCTTGTTGCGGAACACCCACTTGGTGCCCACAACATTTGCTTGTGGACGCTTGACAAGCTCCCAAACTTTGTTCCTCTCAAAGTTGTTGAGTTCCTCTTGCATGGCCACCACCCAATCCGGGTCTCTCAATGCGTCTTCAACCTTATGGGGCTCCAAAGAAGAGACAAAGGAGTAATGTTCACAAAAGTTAGCAACACGAGAACGAGTGGTTACCCCTTTTGTAATGTCTCCTAGGATGTTGTCAACGGGGTGATCCCGTTGAACACTTTGATGCACACGAGGATGTGGAGGTTGAATTCTTGAGTCATCATCATCCTCTTATTCTTCTTGGTCCCCCCCTTGATGTTTGATTCCCTCTTGACTTTTGTCTTTTTGATCATGTTGATGTGCCACTTGTCCATCTTCAACTTGATCACGTGGGGGATGACTTGCATCATCTTGTGGTTGGTCACTTGAGTTTTGAGGTTGTTCTTGTGGACGAATATCTCCAAGTGCCATCCTCCTTAGAGCCTCTTGTGGAGAGTCTTCTTGATCTAACACACTTTGATCAACTTGCTCCACTTGGGAGCCATTAGTTTCATCAAACACCACGTCGCGTGCTATTTCAACAACCCCGAAGGATTTGTTGAAGACACGATAGGCGTGGGTGTTTGAATCATAACCAAGCAAGAAACCTTCATCGGACTTTGAAGCGAACTTTGAAGTCCTAGGCTTCTTGTTGAGAATATAGCATTTGCTCCCAAAAACACGAAAGTAAGAGACATTGGGTTTCTTACCAACTAGAAGCTCGTAGGTGGTCTTCTTGAGGAGGCGATGGAGGTACAATCGGTTGACGACGTTGCAAGTGGTGTTAACTGCCTCCGCCCAAAACCGGTCTGATGTCTTGTACTCATCAAGCATCGTTCTTGACATCTCGATGAGTGTCCTATTCTTCCGTTCTGCCACACCATTTTGTTGAGGAGAGTAGGGCTGAAAATTCATGCTTGATGCCCTCCTCATCCAAGAACTCTTCCACTTGAGTGTTGTTGAACTCGGTGCCGTTGTCGCTTCTTATAGCCTCACCCTTGTCATGTAAGAAGAACACCCAAGTGAAACGAGAAAAATCATCAACAATAACAAGACCATATTTTTTACCGCCAATGCTAATGTAGGTTATTGACCCGAAAAGGTCCATATGTAGCAGTTCCAAAGGTCTTGTCATCGTCATGATGTTCTTGGAGGGATGTTGAGCTCCCACTTGCTTCCCCGCTTGGCAAGCACTACATTTCCTATCCTTTTCAAAGACAACATTCTTGAAACCATAGATGTGCTCGCCCTTAAGAAGCTTTTGTAAGTTTCTCATCCCAACATGGGCTAGCCTTCTATGCCAAAGCCATCCCGTGTTAGTTTTCACCATTAAGCATGTGTCAAGTTGAGCTTTATCCGAGGCAAAATCCACAAGATAAAGCTTTCCCTTGAGCACACCCTTAAAATCGATTGAGTTATCACTTCTTCTAAGAACGCTCACACCCTCATTAGTAAAAACACAATTATAACCTTTGTCACATAGTTGTGATATGGACAAAAGGTTATAGTCTAAAGAATCAATATGCAAAACGTGAGAAAGAGTATGTTGGGGGGAAATGACAATTTTACTGAAGCCAAGGATTTTCCCTCGGCTATTGTCCCCAAAGAGGATCCCTTCATTTGGATCATCATGTTGCTCATACTCCACGAACATTCTCCTCTCTCCGGTCATGTGGTTGGTGCATCCACTATAGAGCACCCATTTGGATCCATCGGAGGAGTACGCCTACAAAACAAGATTATGCCTTCCTTTTAGGTACCCAAGCAGAGTTGGGTCCTTTAACGTTAGTAGTGAGGCACTTGGGCACCCACACACAAGGCTTGGGGCTCTTGCGGAGTGGCCCAACATATCTAGCATATACTTTGCCATACTTGTTCCTCATTAAAACATAAGATGCATCCAAATCATGAAAGAAAGGATGCGGTTCAGATTTAGGCATGTTAGTGCTAGTTGAAGTATTCTTCCCAATTTTAGTTGGGGATGAGCTTCCCTTGACAAAGACAATCAAGTATTTGCCATACTTGGAGGTTTTAGCATTTTGCTTTCCACCTCTAGTATAACCAAGACCATCCTTGACATAGGTAGGTCTTGTGTTAGTGTATGCACTTCGTGCATATGCCACCTTCTCTTTGTCAAAGATGCCACCCTTAGGTGCTTGTTTGCCTTGAGTCAATTTAAGCTCATCTTTTAATTTAAGGAACAAGTTAGGACATTTGCAAGTAGATATTGCTTCGGATGCAACCTTTGAGGAGGATGATCTTTTGGAGGAAGAGGCTACATTAGTCTTGAGGGACTCAACTTGAGTCTCAAGGATCTTGTTAAATTTTGCCAAGTTGCCAAGTTCGTCCTTGAGCTCAATGGTTGTCTCCTCAAGACTTGAGCATGTTTTCTTGCTTAGAGCAACTTTATGCTCTAATGCCTTTCTCTTCTCTCCCTCAAGCTCAAGGAGTTCAACGAGCTCTTTACATCTCTCCTTTTCATGGATAAGCATGTCCTCTTGCCTATCTATGAGCTCCTCCTTCTCAAAAATATCATCCGAGAGCAATTTCATTCTACGCAAAGTGCTTTTACTTATGTCCTTAAGCATGTGTTCATTTTCACTAGAACTATCAAAATCATCATGGGAGGATATGGAAGAGGATGAGTTAGAAGTAACCTTTCTCCTTCCTTGTTTTGCCATGAGGCAAGTTGGCTTGTGGTCGTAGAGGTTGGGGAAAAGCTTGCTTCCCTTGGAGCTCCTCCCGATGGCTATGGTTGCCACCTTCTCCTCGTCTTCGGAGGAGGACTCATCGTTAGAGTCCCATTCCTTGACTAAGTGAGCATGACCAGAGGGCCTCTTCTTCTTGTATAACTTCTTTTCTTGAGGCTTGCCCCTTCTTCTTCTTGCCCTCTTCATGTGGGCAATCCACAATGAAGTGCCCGTACTCGCCACAATTGTAGCAATCCCTCTTTGTTTTGTGCCTTGCTTTTTATTTGCCCTTGCTCTCATGCTTGTATCCTACTTTTCTTCTCCTCATCATCCTCTTGAAATTTTTGATGAAGAGGGCCTCTTCCTCATCGGTGTCAAGGCTCTCCTCATCATCTTCGTTTTGCTCTTTTGAGGAGGATGTCGCTTTGAGTGCAACATCCTTCATCTTCGAAGCGGTGAACCTTTGGAGGTCGTTGTAGAGGAGCGCCTCCTTCTCCATGATCTCGTGGTTGATGATCCTCCCTAGGACCTCCTCCGGGGTCATTTTGGCAAATCCTGAACTTTCTCGTATCATGGTGCAAAGAGAGACGTTTCTAGGCATGAATGCCCGAATCGTCCTATTCACCACCTCGTGGTCCGTCCACTTGGTGCAGCCATAAGATCTACTCTTGTTGATGAGTAGCTTTAGGCGGTTGTACATCTCTTGAGGAGATTCACCATCCATAATGGCAAACCTCCCGAGCTCTCCTTCAATGAGCTCAATCTTCACTTCCTTTACGACTCGGTTGCCTTCATGAGCCGTCTTGAGGGTGTCCCAAATATCCTTGGCCACCTCAAGTCCATCTACTCGGTTGAACTCATCTCTTGAGAGAGATGAGATGATAACTCTGGCTGCTTGGGCATTGCGGTGAAGGAGCACAGCTTGCTCCAGAGTGATGTCTTCTTCATTCTTCGGGATATGCACCCCGGTCAACACAATTTGCCAAAAAGAGGGGTTGAATGACACGAGATGGATATTCATGTTGTGCTTCCACATCCCGTAGTCGGTTCCGTCGAATTGGGGAGGCTTCCCCAATGGGATGGAAAGATAGTGGTTGTTGGAAACAAGGCGTTCATAGTTGTAGCCTTGTTGGTTGTAGTGGGTCGTGGCACCCGATGTAGAGGTTGAAGAGTCAACCTTTGGAATCTTCAACTTCTCCCAAAGTTTTGTCTTGAGCTGGCGAGTATCTTCGTCATCCGTTGACTTGTCTTGGTAGACAAGCACTTCCTCTTGGGTTGCTTGGAAATCATTGGTCGAGACTTCGTCATACCCCACTCCGGCCATCTTCTCTCCGAGTTGTTAGACTCTTTGGGAGAGTCCTCACTCTGATACCAATTTAAAGTTTCCTAGAGGGGGGTGAATAGGCTAATCGACCTGAAATGACTTAATAAAACGTGATCAGTACTCAAGGGGGCGGACTAGTCCGGTCCAGGGGCGAACTAGTCTGGTCCTCCTGCAGGGCAAGCCTAAAAATTGTTTCTAACAAGTTTTAGTAGTATTTTCATGATGCGAAAAGTGTTAGAATGATTTAGTGAACCTTAACAAGTTATATGGCAAGTATGAAGCTAAGGATTACAATAAAACAAGAGTGAAGAACAAAAATGGTAAAGCTAACCCTAGAAGCAATGTGCGATAAATGAAAGCAAAGTACACAAGGGACACAAGGATTTTATCTCGAGGTTTGATCCCACAAAGGAATCTACGTCCCCGTTGAGGAGTCCACGAAGGACCAGGTTCAACAACCCTTCTCTCACCAAGTTTACCACAAGGGCCTAACTTGGTTCTCCACTATCACAAGGGTGAATACAAGATTCGTTGGGGCTTCTCACAATCTGAGGCTCCCACCACAAATACAATCTCAAATCACAAAGAACAACTCAAGCCACAGATCACAAAGATTCAACAAGTGCAAGAGATCAAACCGAGATCCTAGAGCGGTGTTCTTCCTCTTCTTCACCTCACCAAACCCTAATCCACACAAGAATTAGTTTTAGAGGGAAGGTAGGCAAGGAGGAGACTTTTGGAGGCTCAAAGTTTGTTGTGGCAGCGCTAGGGTTTCAAGTTTCTCAAGTGTTGTCAAGGGTTTTCCAGGGTTTGTTCAAATGAACCCAGGGGTCGTCTATTTATAGAGGTTACCAACCCATACTGTTGACTTCAGCAGATGGGCAGACTAGTCCATCCTATGGCCCGGACTAGTCTGGCCTTTGGGACCACTAACATCCCTGACAACTGTCGCACTGCACGACAATCGTCACGCTACCTCCCAAACTTCAAAGTCAAACGGTCACTTCAAAATGGACTAGTCCGGTCCAAGCCGGACTAGTCCGATCTCACACAGAACCTTTTGTTCCATGTGAAAACAGACTAGTCTGGAGACCACGGACTAGTTCGGCCCCCAGGGCAGACTAGTCCGGCCTCCCAGACTTAGTCGCTGAAGCACCAACTTTCTCACCAATCTGGACTAGTCCGGTCCCCAGGGCGGACTAGTCTGATTTAGTCAGGACCTCTTGTTCCAGACTAAAATGGACAAGTCCGTGGTTTTGGGACTTAGTACCGAAAACCCACTCCATGACTACCCGGACTAGTCTGTCCCACTACGGACTAGTCCGAAGTTAGTCAGACCCTTCTGGTCCGGCTGAAAACGGACTTTGCCGGCCAGGAGAGGACTAGTCTGGCCACTTCTGCAGACTTCTCCAACTCTCTTCTCTCAATAGGTTTTGATCTCTAAACTGCCTTGAGCTCCCAACTTGATCTCAATGCACTTTATGCATACATCCTCATACACATATGGCTAGTCTAAACTCGACACGCTAGAAACCCTAGTTAATTCTTTTCGAGTCGACGTCGCCATTTTCACCCTTTTCCTTTTTAAGGGTTTGTGTTTCCACTTGAGCCCACACCTGTGCTTAAGATCACTGAGCTCATTAGTTTCTTAATTGCCATCATCAATCATCCAAAATCCACGGGGATCCTAGATGCACTTTCAGGAACCGTGGACATCAGAATTTTGCTCGTGGCAATGTGAACCATGTCTCTATGGAGGATGCTCAACAAGCGGATGACGTGGTGATTGGTATGTTTCTCGCAAACTCCAACCTGGCGACTATGTTATTTGATTTTGGAGCATCGAATATATTCATTGCATCAAAATATGTTGCCAAGTATAGTTTGCGTATCTCTCATATGAAGTTTACTCTATTGGTTAAGTCTCCTGGAGGAGAGATGAGGATAAATATAGTATGTCCAAAAGTAAGCCATATAATAAGGGGGTAGACTTCTTCGCCAACCTCATTGTTTTGGATTCTCAAGGATTGGACATTATACTTGGTATGGACTGGTTCAGGAAGCACAATTGAGTCATTGAATGTGCCACGAAGACGGTGAAGTTGACTAATGAGGAAGGGATCACCGTAGAATTTGAATCATCTTAGCACGCACCGAAGCAATTGGAGCCAAATCACATGGACAGTGTCGCAATTGAGGAGATTCTGGTGGTGTGTGAATTTTTGGATGTGTTTCCGGATGAGTTGCCAGGTATGCCACCTGATAGAGATATTGAATTGGTTATTGATTTAATATCAGGAACTGCACCTATAACTAAGAGGCCATATAGGATGCCTCCTAAGGAGTTAGCGGAGCTTAAGAAGCATATTCAAGAGAAACTAGAGAAGGGTTTTATTCGCCCCAGTTCTTCACCTTGGGGAGCGCCCGTTTTATTTGTGGACAAGAAGGATGGGTCACAAAGGATGTGCGTGGATTACCGAGCTCTCAACGATGTAACAATCAAGAACAAGTACACCTTGCCACGTATAGAGGATTTGTTCGATCAGATGAAGGGTGCTTGTGTCTTATCTAAGATTGATTTGAGGTCGGGATACTTTCAAATGAAGAGCAGACCATCGGACATACCCAAGACAGCTTTTAGGACACGATATGGATCCTATGAGTACACCGTGATGTCCTTTGGATTGACCAATGCACCTGCCTACTTTATGTACCTCATGAATAAGGTCTTCATGGAGTACCTAGATAAGTTTGTTGTGGTGTTTATTGATGACATTATGATCTACTCGAAGGATGAGAAGGAACATTAGGAACACTTGAGGCTCACATTGCAGAAATTGAGGGAACACCAATTGTATGCCAAGTTCAGCAAGTGCCTATTTTGGTTGAAAGAAGTGTTGTTTCTGGGTCATATCATCTCTGGAGGAGGAGTATCGATCGACCCCAGAAAAGTGAGGGATGTGCTAAAATGGGAGCCACCGCAAAACGTAAAGGAAATAAGGAGTTTTCTTGGGATGGCTGGATATTACCGTCGATTCATCAAGGACTTTTCCAAAATAGCCAAGCCAATGACGGAGTTGCTAATGAAGGGGAAGGCGTTTCAATGAACCAAGCTTTTCAAGGAAGTTTGAGGAGTTGAAGAAGAGGTTAACAACAGCCCCAATTTTAGTTTTGCCGGATGTGAGCAAGTGTTTTGTTATATATTGCGACACATTAAGAAAAGGACTTAGATGTGTATTAATGCAAGAAGGTCAAGTGGTTGCCTACGCATCCAGACAATTGAAGAAACATGAGCAGAATTTTCCAACACATGATTTGGAACTTGCAGCCATGGTACATGCATTGAAGATTTGGAGACACTATATCCTTGGTCATAGGTGTGAACTTTATACGGATCATAAGAGTATCAAGTACATATTCACACAAACAAACCTGAATTTGAGGCAACAAAGATGGTTGAAGCTTATCAAAGATTATGATTTGGGAATCAATTATCATCCAGGGAAGGCTAATGTAGTGGCCGATGCCTTGAGCTGGAAAGGAGTAAGTCACCAACTCATGGTTCGAGAATTACCATCCGTGTTATGCAAGGAGTTTGAACGGTTGAATCTTGGATTTGTGACTGAGGTGGGGATGATGGAGTTAAATCCAACCTTGGACCAAGAGACTCGAGAGGGCCAAGCGAAGGATGAGGAAATCCATGAGATCAAGGAAAGAACCCAAGAGGGGAGATAATTCAGATTTGATGAGGATGAACATGGTACTCTATGGCTTGGTAAGAGGATTGTCGTGCCTAATGTGAAGCATATTCGGGATACAATACTAAAAGAGGCACATGACTCACCATACTCAATCCATCCCGGTTGTACGAAGATGTACAAGGACTTGAAGACATGTTATTGGTGGGATAGCATGAAGAAGAACATAGCTAAATATGTAGCACTGTGTGATGTGTGCCAACAAGTCAAGGCGGAACACCAAAGTCCAGCTGGATTATTACAGCCAATGAAGATCCCAAAATGGAAGTGGGAAGAGATTGGTATGGACTTTATAGTTGGATTGCCACGTACCCAGTTCGGTTATGACTCAATTTGGGTAATTGTGGATCGATTGACCAAGTCATCTCATTTTGTTCCTGTCAAGAGCACCTATACCACCGCGAAGCTAGCGGAGCTATATATGGAGCACATTGTATGCTGACATGGGGTTCCAAAGAAGATAGTCTCGGATAGAGGTTCTCAATTTACCTCCAGGTTTTGGCAAAAATTGCATGAAGCATTAGGAATAAGTTTAAATTTTAGTTCAACATATCACCGTCAAATGGATGGACAAACTGAGAGAACCAATCAGATTTTAGAGGATATGTTAAGAGCTTATGCTTTGAAGCATGGAAAAAGTTGGGAAAAGAGCTAGCCATATGCAGAGTTTTCATACAACAATAGTTACCAAGCAAGTATGAAGATGTCACCTTATAAAGCACTATATGGAAGGAAGTGTAGGACACCTTTGTTCTGGATGAGACAGGAGAAACTCAAGTATTTGGTCCAGATGTGTTGCAAGAAGCTGAAAAACAAGTTCAGGTAATCCGTGAGAACTTGAAGGCCGCTCAATCAAGGCAAAAGGGCTATGCGGACAATAGGAGAAGAAAACTAGCCTTTGAAGTGTGGGACTTCGTTTACCTCAAGGTGTCACCAATGAGAGGTCATAAGAGGTTTAACATAAAAGGCAAGTTAGCACCTCGATACATTGGGCCATTCAAGATTTTGGACAAAATAGGAGAAGTAGCATATAAAATGGAGATGCTCGTTCACTTATCCGATGTTCATGATGTCTTTCATGTTTCCCAACTCAAGAAGTGCTTGAGAGTGCCTGAAGAACAAGTGCCAATGGAAGAATTGGAATTAGAGGCAGATTTGACTTATGCCGAGCAACCGGTCAAAATCTTAGAGACCAAGGAAAGAGTCACAAGAAATAGGGTCATTAGATGGTGTAAAGTTCAATGGAAGCATCATACAAAATCAGAGGCAACATGGGAGTTGGAGGACGACATCAAGAAGGAATTTCCCTATCTTTTCTCTTACGCGTCGAATCTTGAGGGCGAGATTCATTTTGAGGTGGGTAGATTTGTAACACCCTCATTTTCATGCATCATGCATTGCATACATTTAAATACATGTTTATTATTGAGCAACATAAAAAGGAACAAGTTTAAAATGAATTAGAAACAAAACCACACTTAAGAATTCTGGAAGTGCGGACTAGTCCGATTTTGGTGCGGACTAGTCCGATTTCTCTCTGACTTCAAACGGACTTGTCCGTTTTTCTGCGAACTAGTTTGTTTTTCCCTCTGGACACTTTCGAACTTGTCTGGTCCTGTGCGGACTAGTCCGGTGTTCCAATTCCTTGAAAATTTTGCTAAGTCCCTGGACTTGTCCGGACTAGTATGGTATTCCAGCGGACTTGTCCGTTTTCCCCTCTGACTAAAGTCGGACTTGTCCGATATTTTGCGAGACTTGTCTGTTTTTCCCCTCTGGATAAGTTCGGACTTGTCCGATGTCCAGTCCGGACTTGTCCGACATCTCTTTGTCCAACTTCGGACTAGTCCGACCCTTTTCAGACTTGTCCGATAAATCATGAGTCTGAGTTGATCTTTTGTTTCACGGCTTGTTTCTTGGGTTTTACGTTAAGTGGGCCTAGGGACATCGTGCCTAGATCTATTAGAGCCCATGTGGGACTCTAAACCGGCCTATACTCATCTCAAACTCGAAATCCATCTAACCCTATCCTCCACCTGTATATAAACGACCTCACCCCTTAGCTTGATATCTATTTGCCACTTTTTCACCTCACCCAAACCCTAGCTCGTGATTAGCCACCACCAAGGATGGAGAAGGAGATCTAGAACAAGAATAAGAAGAGGAAGAAACGAAAGAGGATCAAGATCTCCACCAACTTCGCGTTCTTCATCAACAATCCACCATCAAGTTCTTCGTCAACCCTAGATCTTCAAGATCTAAGTGTTGCCTCCAAGATCCTTGATTCATTAGAGTTCTAAACACCTGGTATACCTTCTATTCTCTTTTCGTTACATGAATTCAACCCCAAATCTCCAAATTCACGTCGATCCAGAAAACCCTAATCTGATGTTCTTGTGCAGTGCGGACTAGTCCGGCCTCCTGCGGACTTGTCCGATTTTTGCAATCTATTTCCTGTTGAATAAAATCTAAATTGTTTCGAATCAAATCCAAACCTGTATAAACTTGTTAAAATCTATTAGAACTAGTAGTGATCATTAAAAGCAACTCATCAACAAGTTCCACCTTGCATTAGCATTAATCATGCATGTCATGCCATATTGAGTAATATATGTGCATCTATTGGTTGTGTTTCTTGTTTGTATGTTTATTTTGCGGATTAGACGAATTTGCGCTACAGAGAGTTGCGGAGGACCTCCAGCACCAAGAGTTTGAAGGCTTTGACCTGAACAATCCCAAGAGCAAGGCAAGTGTCCTTGAAGCATATTGATCCTGTTTTAAAGTAAATGTTTTGTTTGCAAAATTGTGTGCTTGTGTCAATTTGATGGTAATCCCATGATAGGAAGTTTACTAGATTTGTTTAACCACCCTTGTCACCTGGAATTCATGGTAGAGAGTCGAGATGTGCTTTTTACCTTTTGCTTCGCTTAATTAACTGGGACGGGAAAACAACTATACTATTTAATTATGCATTAATGAGATTATGATTAATATGAACAGGTTAATATAATATGGTAATGAGTGATCTAAGCAATTCTGGTATGTGGATGGGTTGGATGATATGGTGGTTTGCTTGCTTTAGATCTAAGTGAATGTGGCCTAGAGGGGGGGTGAATAGGCCTTTTTGAATTTTAGTTAGAACCTGCAACACTTAGCAACTTGATCAAATACCAGGAAATTGGACTAGTCCGTTAGATTGCGGACTAGTCCGGTGCATGCGGACTAGATTGATCAAGTTAGATAAATGATTTCACTATAAGCACAATACACAGGGGAATATAGTATGTAACTTGAAAGTATTGAGTCAACGAAATTAAGTGTAGCACAAATTTCAATGTTTTAACTTAAGATGGACAAGATCAGGTAAACCATAGAATATGATATGAAAACTTAAGAACAAGTTTGACACAAGATTTTATCCCGTGGTTTGGTTCCCACAAAGGCAACCTACATCCACGTTGAGGAGCCCACGAAAGGATCGAGTCTTAACTGACCCTAACCTCGTTGAATCGCCATGAAGGCCAATTCTCTTTCACTATCACAGGGGTAAATCACCAAGTTCAAGGGGCCTTCTAACAAGTTGAGGGCACCCCAAGATTACAAACCAAACACCACCAAGAACACACTCCTAAGATCAACAATGAAACAACATGAGTGTATTAGAGATCAAACCCAAGAGCCCAAACGTGTGAATCATGTCTCTCCTTTGATCCAAGATGAATCCTCAAGAATTTGATCTTTCTTGCATTGGATTGCATGGAGAGATGTTTTTTCTAAGCTCTTGGAGGGTGTGATGGTGCTGGGAGTCGAGAGAGTTGAAAGTAGGGCTGTGCACATCTATTTATAGGGTGTTTCCAAAAGTTACTGTTAGGGTTTCGAGGGTCCAGACTAGTCCGTGGTGGAGTCTGGACTAGTCCGGTGTGCGGCTTGTAAGAAACCCTAAGTTCTCAGGAAGATCGGACTTGTCCGGCTTAGGGCGGACTAGTCCAATTTGGGCTCTGGAAACGTTTGGACTAGTCTGGTCATTATCGGACTAGTCCGGCTGTGGTGAATCCCTTAGTGAATTGGACACAAATCCGCATTTGGAGGACTTGTCCGATTTTAGTTAGAGAGGTTATCGGACTAGTCCATGGTGATATTGGACTTGTCCGATTTCGTGCAAATCTGTGAAGTGCAGAGGACTAGTCCGCACTTGGGAGGACTAGTCCGATTTTAGTCAGAAATATATCAGACTAGTCCGTGGTGATATCGGACTAGTCCGGTCTGTGTAAACCTGGACTGTGCAGACAAGTCCGCACTGGGAGGACTTGTCCAATTTTGAACAGAGGGATTATCAGACTAGTCCGGGGTATATCGGACTAGTCCGGACCTGTATAAATTTGTGCAGTGAGAGTATTAAAAGTGCTTGAGCTCTTAGGGTGTATTTCTCCAACACACTCCACACACAAAAGTATTATCCTTTTCATCTCTTGATCTCTATTCAGCTTGATTCCTCACTCTTCCTTCTTTTTGCGCTTACTCCATGTTTTCATTAAAACCTGCGCTCATCTCAACAATTTGGTTAGGATCTCATTTGTTTGTCATAAATCAACAAAAACCCACAAGGGATGCCTAGATGCACTTTCAATCTCCCCCTTTTGGTGATTGATGAAAACCAATTGAGATTTCACAAAATATGATGAAAATACAAAATTTTCATATATGAGTTTGGTACAAGTTAAACAATGAATACATAGGGCATATGTGCACTCTTTATGGTGAGGTGTAAAACTACGTGAGTGTGAGGAATAATTGTGATGATAATGAAATGATTGACATGAAAATACTAATATCAAGCATACAGGACAAGTCCAAAGTAGAATCACAGATTATCTCAAATTTTCATCACGAATTTCATAACATAGGCATAACAATAGTTATTCAATCACACCACAACACTAAAGATAGAGATAACAAAATTAAAGTTTTACAACCCAAAGAGATACACAAATGAAGCTCTCATCTCTCAACCTACAGCTAGGATCTAGTGACTCCCCCTCAATCTCTCCCCCTTTGGCATCAAGACACCAAAAAGGAGAGGAGGAATCTAGTGGCTCATTCCTCACTGTCGGTCCTTTCCTCATCTTCATCTTCATCTTTAGGCTGTGAAGGAGGAGGAGGAGCGGATCCACTCGAAGTGCCCCCAACGCCAAATTATGCAAGCTCAGAGGGAGTCAAGGGTCTGAGCTTAGTGAAATCAGAGGTTGAATCTTCAGAGATGACTGGGGATCCAATAGGCTCGATCTCCAGTTTTTGGAAAATATGCTTCACATTTTCTTTGACATATCTCATATCTGCTTTCCTCGCCTTGTTCAGCTTGTGAATATTCACTTCGGCCTTCTTGCATGAGCCAAAGATTGCTGCCAAATACTTCAAGATTCCACTAGGAGACCCTTTTTGGGGAGGGGCCCTAGTGGTGGGAGCAGTCCTCTCATCTCCTCGAGCTCTCCTCGGAGCTTCTTCACTGGATGCATGGGATGGAGCAGCTTGGACGGTGGCTTGGGGAGGCTTCTGGGGCCTCAAAGGAGTGTGCTCCACATCCTTCATGAACTCGATCCCTGTGACTTTCTCAATCATGAACATCAAGTAGGGGGCATAGCCATAGTATCTGTTCGGCGTGCAGAAGATGTTGACCATATCATTCCAGATATAGTCAAAGATGTCAAACTTCCTGTTCTTGCTTATCACTTTCATCAAGGTCCTCAAGTAACCTTGGACACTTCCTGCATCCCCATATTTTGGTGCTATTGTCTTCCTCAGCACCTTGTTGAGAACCATGAAGAAGGGCTTCATGTTCTTGGTCGAGGGGGATTGAACTTCAGGCTAGTATCATAGAGGAAGTTCATCTTATCCTTGCCCAAGTCACCAATGTTGTGAATAGTCAACTCATTGTTGCAGGTGTCTTCAAGTTGAAGGAGTCTTGCAAAATCATCATAAGTAATGGTGTACTTGGATCCATGAGTCATCCAAGTCACCCTTTCCTCCTCATCACTAGCAAAGAAACAGGTGGCATAGAACTGAGCAATAATCTCATCATTCCAGTGATATGTGAAGGCAAACAGGTCCTTCAGTCCATGCCTAGCTGCAGCTTCCACCACTTGATCAAAGGCTCCACAACTCTTCCTCTCAAAGTGATTCCAGTTGATCCACTGGCTGCGGACCACCGGAGTCTTCATGGTGAGGTACACCAAGCTGTAGAAATCTGCATGAAAGTTGCTCCAAAATCTGGCATTAGTAGCTTTCTTGGAACGGATGTAGCAATCAACAAATTTGAGTTTGGAAGCCGTATCGCTTCCCTTGCCGTTGAACTTCTCCTCGGAGGGATCCGTGTTTCACTGCCTCGGAGCATGCATCTTGAGAGGGACGACTGGGCCGAAGCAATTCATTTTCCTTTGCCCTTCACTTGGCGAAGAGCCGCCAAGCTGGACCCAGCTGCGTCCTTGGCCTTGGACGCAGGCTTCTTGGCGAGCACCTTGCGTCGCACCTGAGGTGGGGAAGGTGCAGGCTCGGAGGGACGCTCTTGCCTCTTATGAGTGCGAGACTTTGAAGCACGCGGCAACAAGTCTTGTTCCATCTCATCTTCAAAGTCGGAGATGTTCTCATTCGACATTGTCCTGAGAAGGAATTGGACAACGTATGGATAAGAATTGATGACAAGGAAGTGCATTGAGGAATGAGAAATTAGGGTTGAGTTCAGTTAAAAATCGGACTTGTCCGGTGTACAGGTACGGACTAGTTTGGGGGACCGGACTTGTCCGTACATGGATCGTACTAGTCTAGTGTTCATCACCTCAAACCCTAACTAGATGACACATGGTGATTCCCAATGCAAAACTAGTTCAAGGTAAATGTAATACATCAAGAAGGCATGTATTAACCAAAAGGAACTAGGTTATTCGGTAAACAATGAAGAAAATCACGATTTCTATGGTTTGGGGGGAAATTTTACCGAAAATCCTTGATTCTTGGAGATGGAGGGGTTGAAGGTGCGGACGAGTCCGTGGTCTTCAATCCCTATGCAATGGAGATCGTTTTCCACCCAAACTCATAGGGATTTGATGGAGAATGAAGGAAATCGCCTTGGGAGCACTAGAGCGAGGAGAGAGAGCGTGGGGCGAGTTGTGAGGATGAAGAAGATTAGGTTTTGGCGGCGGCTAGGGTTATGGAGTCGAAAAATTGGACTAGTCCGTGGTTGGTCGGACTGGTCTGGAGTAGCGGACACTCTACGGACTAGTCTGCAGTGTGCGGACTAGTCCGGATAACCACGGACTAGTCCGTGGTCACCAGAACAGATTATTTAGCCCATTCATATATATTCGAATGTTCTTATAAAGAAAAATGGGGGCCAAAACAATCAAGTAATCTTGATGAATATGATCAGTAAGCATACAACAATCAAGCAATGACCATAATTCATCAAGATTAAGTAGTTGCAATAGTTTTCAGAGAAAATTGAGAGAGATGATTTTCGCAACTCAAACAACATGTTTTGAAGAATCCATACAGGTATGCAAGTTTTCAAGCCACATTCCGAGCATCAAGGATGTTTAGTTCATTCCGGAGCTCGCAAAAGTGTTTTTCATCAAGTGGCTTGGTGAAAATGTCAGCTAGTTGTTCTTCAGTGTGGACATGGGAAGTAGCTATGTCTCCTTTCATTGAGCGGTCTCTCAAAATGTGGTGCCAGATGTCTATATGTTTGGTCCTAGAGTGCTCAACAGGGTTATGGGCAATCTTAATAGAACTTTCATTATCACAAAGGAGTGGAATACGACTCATATTGTAACCATAATCCCTTAGAGTTTGTCGCATCCAAAGGAGTTGTGCACAACAACTACCAGCTGGAACATACTCCGCTTCGGCGGTGGATAAGGCAATGAAGTTTTGTTTCTTGGAGGACCAAGAAACTAGGGATCTATCTAGAAATTAGCATGTACCGGAGGTGTTTTTTCTATCTACTTTGCATTCGACATAATTTGCATCGGAGTATCCAATGAGACTGAACTTGGAACCTTTAGGATACCAAAAGACTAGGTTGGTTGTATGAACTAAATACCGCAAGATTATTTTTACGGTTGTCAAATGACACTCTTTTGGGTTGGCTTGAAACCTTGCACACAAACATACACTCAACATAATGTCTGGCCTACATGCACATAAGTAAAGTAGTGATCCAATCATGGAGTGATATACCTTTTGATGGACGATTGGTCCATCTTCATTGAGATCCAAGTGTCCATTTGTTGCCATGGGAGTCTTTATAGGCTTCGCCTTGTCCATTTCAAACTTCTTGAGTATGTCTTGAGTATACTTGGTTTGGCTTATGAACGTCCCCTCCTTTTGTTGCCTCACTTGGAATCCCAAGAAGTATTTCAGCTCTCCCATCATAGACATTTCGAATCTACCTGTCATAATTTTACTAAATTCTTCACAGAAAGATTTGTTAGTTGAACCAAAAATGATATCATCAACATAAATTTGGCAGACAAAGAGATCATTGTCAAAATGTTTCGTGAATAATGTAGAATCAACTTTGCCAATTTTAAAACCATTTTCAATTAAGAAATCTCTAATACTTTTATACCAAGCTCTAGGAGCTTGTTTGAGGCCGTAGAGAGCCTTACGCAATTTAAAGACGTGGTCGGGGAACTCTTCATCTTCAAATCCGGGGGTTGCTCCACATACACTTCCTCCTTGATTGGTCCGCTGAGGAAGGCACTTTTCACATCCATTTGAAATCATGGTGAGTATCATATGCAAGTAATATTCTAATGGATTCAAGCCTATCTACAGGAGCAAAGGTTTCATCGAAATCCAAGCATTCGACTTGTGAATACACTTTGGCCACAGGTCGCGCCTTGTTCCTTCTCACCACCCCGTGTTCATCTTGTTTGTCGCGGAAGACCCATTTGGTGCCGACGACGTTGAACTTGGGTCTTTCCACAAGTTCCCACACTTCGTTCCATTGTTGTTAAGTTCTTCTTGCATCGCCACAACCCTATCTGGATCCTTTAATGCATCCTCAATCCTGCGCGGTTCCAAAATGGATACAAAGGAGTAATGTTCATAAAAATTAGCTATGCGATATCTAGTCGTTAGTCCCTTTTGGATGTCCCCGATTACGTTGTCGACGGGATGATCTCTTTGGACGCATTGGTGTACTCTTGGGTGTGGCACTTGAGGTGTTGAATCTTCATGGTCATCTTGTTCTCCCCCTAGATAGTTGCCCTCATTGACTTGTTGATCATCTTCGTCTTCTTGATATTGATCTTGTGTGGAAGCTCCCCCTTGATTATTTACCTCCTCTTGTGGTTCATCTTCTTCATTTGCATTTGGAGGTGGCGCTTGTGGTCTAACATCGCCCAACACCTTTCTTCTCAGTGCTTGACATGGAGCTTCTTCTCTATCTAGCACACATGGATCAAATTGCTCTTCTTGAGAGCCGTTAGTTTCATCGAACACTATGTCATGTGCTTCTTCAACAAGTCCAGAGGTCTTGTTGAAGACACGATAGGCGTAAGAGTTTGAATCATACCCAAGCAAGAAACCTTCACCGGACTTTGAAGCAAACTTTGAAGTCCTAGGCTTCTTGTTCAAAATATAGCAGTTAGAGTCGAAAACTCGAAAATACGAAATATTAGGCTTGTTACCGGTGAGTAGTTCATATGATGTCTTCTTGAGTAGTCGATGAAGATAGAGTCGGTTTATGGTGTGGCAAGCGGTGTTAACCGCTTCCGCCCAAAACCGATCTGAGGTCTTGTATTCATCGAGCATTGTTCTCGCCATCTCTATGTGAGTTCGGTTCTTCCTTTCGGCCACTCCATTTTGTTGGGGTGAGTATGGTGCTGAAAATTCATGTTTGATGCCCTCTTCGTCTAGGTACTCCTCAACTTGAGTGTTCTTGAATCCCGTGCCGTTGTCAATTCGTATGTTCTTGATCTTCAATGAGAACACATTTTGGGCACGCTTTAAGAACTTCTTGAGGGTTACTTGAGTTTCTGTCTTATCATGCAAAAAGAAACTCCAGGTGAAGCACGAAAAGTCATCAACAATTACTAAGCCCTATTTGTTACCGCCAATGCTTATTTAAGCAACTGGACTGAATAGGTCCATGTGAAGTAGCTTGAGCGGTCTTGTCATTGTCATGACGTTCTTCGCGGGATGGGGTGCTCCTACTTGCTTCCCGGCTTGGAATGCACTACAAGACCTATTTTTCTCAAAAACAACATCCTTTAAACCTCGTATGTGGTCGCCCTTAAGGAGTTTTTGAAGATTCCTCATACCAACATGTGCTAGCCGTCTATGCCACAGCCAACCCATGTTGGTCTTTGCAATCAAGCATGTGTCAAGTTTGGCTTTATCTTTGTTGAAGTCAACAAGATAAAGCTTTCCCTTCAACACACCCTTGAATGCAACCGAGTCATCACTCCTTCTAGAGACGGTCACACCCTAATTAGTGAACAAGCAATTATAACCTTTGTCACATAATTGAGATATGGACAGCAGGTTATAATCTAATGAATCGACATGTAAAACGTTAGAAAGAGTATGTTGAGATGATATTGCAATTTTACCGGTACCGAGCACCCATTCTTGACTATTGTCTCCAAAGTAGATGCCCTCGCTTGGATCCTCATTTTCTCTATACTCAAGGAACATCATTCTTTCTCCGGTCATATGGTTGGTGCATCCACTGTCTAGCACCCATTTCGATCCGCCGGAGGAATAAGCCTGCAAAATCAAATTATGCCTTGGTTTTAGGTACCCAAGCTTGCTTGGGTCCTTTGAGGTTAGTTACAAGAGATTTGGGAACCCACACATGAGACTTGGTGTTCCCATGGCATGGCCCAACATAATGAGCATAAACTTTTTGAAAACTTTTCATAAGAACATATGATGCATCGAAAGTTCTAAACAATAGTTGTTGTTGTTCATGAACAGAACTAGTCTGGGAAACGTCCGGAGGACCAGACTTGTCCGTGTAGGGACCGGACTAGTCCAATTTTCATATGTGTTAACTATCTCGGACTTATTAGTATCATTAGTCTTTCTAGCTTGAGAGGAGTTTCCCCTCACAAAGGCAATGCACTCCTTGTTATTCTTATGGTTTCTAGCATTTTGTTTTTAACCATAGGAATACCCAATGCCATATTTGACATTAGGAGGTCTTGTGTCCAGGTATGCTCTACGTGCATATTTGACCTTCTCCTTGTCAAATATGCCACTTTGGGAATGATGCTTGTCCTTGGTAGAGGTTGACTTGTCTTTCAAGCTAGTGTAAGTTTTAAGGGGTTGAAAGGGCGAGCTTGAAGAGGATGAAGAGTCACTTTGTTTGAGTGACTCAACTTGCACTTCAAGGATCTTGTTAACTTTGGATAAGTTAACAAGTTCTTCCTTGATGATTGCATTTGAGTCGCTTAACTTCAAACAAGCTTCCTTGCTTGAAGCTAACTCAAGTTCAAGTGATTTGCTTCGATCCTTTTGAAGTTCAAGGAGCTCATTGATCTTGAGATACTCCTCCTTTTGGAGGATGATCATATCTTCTTGATGATCAATCAGCCCCTTCCTATCAACAAGCTTATCCATCTAGAATTTCATTTTGGCAGCAGTTTTCTTATCTAAGCCAGCTAGCATGTCCTCATCATCACTATAGTTCTCACCATCACTATCAAAAGAACGCGAGGAGGTTGATTTTGTTGTTACCTTTCATTCATTTACCTTCCTTCGCCATGAGGCAAGTGTCCTTGCCCTTCCATGCGCCGAGAGTTGGGAAGAGGGTGGACTTCTTAGTTGTCTTGTCGATGGCTATGCTAGCCATCTCCTCTTCCTCTTCGGAGGAGGACTCATCCTTTGAGTCCCACTCCTTTCCTAGGTGCACTTGTCCAGCTTGCTTCTTCTTCTTGAAGAATTTCTTGGGTTGAGGCTTTGTTTCCTTGGTCTTCTTCTTGTTTTCCTCATACGGGCAATAAACGATAAAGTGGTCATATTCACCATAGTTGTAGCACACCCGCCTCAGCTTTGATCTTGATTTTTCTTTGTGTTTTCCTTCACTTGATTTGCTCCCTTGTCTTTTCTTCATAATTCTCTTGAATCTTTTCATAAAGAGGATCATGTCCTCTTCGTCAATATCGCTGCTCTCGTCATCGCTGTCCTCTTCTTGTTGAGCTTCTCGAGCTTCTTTTGACAAGGGCTTGCAAATGGACTTCAAGGCGACCCCTTTCTTCTTTTCCAAGGTGAGGTCGGCAATCTCTTTGACATGTTTAGCTTGCTTCTCCATTATCTCGAAGTTGAGGATCTTTCCGAGCAATTCGTCTGGAGTCATTTTCTTGTACCTAAGACTCTCTCTAATCATTGAGCATAGGGTAACATTGCGAGGCATGAAAGCTCTAAGGATGAGCTTCGCTACCTTGTGATCATTCCACTTCTTACTTCCGTATGCTCGAACCTTGTTGATGAGAGTCTTTAACCAGTTGTACATGTCCTGTGGCGACTCATCTTCTTCTATGGCGAATCTTCCCAATTCGCCTTCAATCATTTCGATCTTCGCCTCTCGCACATGACGATCGCCTTCATGTGCAGTTTGCAATGTGTCCCAGATTTCCTTTGCAATCTCGAGTCCATCAACCTTGGTGAACTCGTTCTGACTTAGTGAAGACGTGATGACTGCTGCAGCTTGAGCATTCTGATGAATTGCTTGCTCTTGGCTTGGCGTAAGCTCTTCATCGTCGTCCGAGATATCTATTCCTGTACACACAATATGCCACAACCTGGGATTGAGTGAGATTAAGTGCATTTTCATGTTTTGCCTCCACATTGAGTAATCATTGCCATCAAAAGTGTGGGGCTTTTCCTAAAGGAATAGACAAATAATGGCTATTGTTAGAATTTAAACGATTGTAGTTGAAAGGATATCAGGAGTAGTCGGTGTGACTACTCCCCTTCTTCTTGTCCTCGATCTTCACTTTCCCTTTGGAGAGGACTTTCTTCCTTAGGAGCGCCTTGAGTTCAAGCGTCTCCACATCGTCATCCTCGAAGTACTAAATGGCGTCGAGGAGCTTCTCCAATTTTTGAGCTTTTTCATCTTCAACCTTCTCTTGGTTGAGACTCTTGTGCACATCCTTCATGTCCGACATGTTCTCTTCGAGCGATTAGTCTCCTGCAAAGAGTCCTGCTCTGATACCAATTGAATGTGGCCTAGAGGGGGGCGGGGGTGAATAGGCCTTTTTGAATTTTAGTCGGAACCTACAATACTTATCAACTTGATCGAATACCAGGAAATCGAACTAGTTCGGTTGAGTGCGGACAAGTCCGGTGCGTGCGTACTAGATTGATCAAGTTAGATCAATGATTTCACTACAAGCAAAGTATGAAACAAAATATAGTATGTAACTTGAAAGTATTGAGTCAATGAAATTAAGTGTAGCACAAATTTCAATGTTTTAACGTAAGATGGACAAGATCAAGTAAACTCTAGAATATGATATGAAAAACTTAAGAACAATTTTGACACAAGATTTTATCCCGTGGTTCGGTTTCCACAAAGGCAACCTACATCCACGTTGAGGAGCCCACAAAAGGACCGGGTCTTCACTATCCCTAACCTCGACGAATCACCACGAAGGCCAATTCTCTTTCACTATCACAAGGGTAAATCACCAAGTTCAAGGGACCTTCTAACAAGTTGAGGGCTCCCAAAGATTACAAATCAAACACCACCAAGAACACACTCTTAAGATCAACAATGAAACAGTAGGAGTGTGTTAGAGGTCAAACCCAAGAGCTCAAACGTGTGAATCGTGTCTCTCCTTGGATCCAAGATGAATCCTCGAGAATTTGATCTTTCTTGCGTTGGATTGCGTGGAGAGATGTGTTTTCTAAGCTCTTGGAGGGTGTGATGGCGCTGGGAGTCGAGAGAGTTGAAAGTAGGCCCGTGCACATCTATTTATAGGGTGTTTCCAAAAGTTACCGTTAGGGTTTCGAGGGTCCAGACTAGTCCATGGTGGAGTTCGGACTAGTCCGGTGTGCGTTGTGTAGGAAACCCTAAGTTCTGAGGAAGATCGGACATGTCCGGCTTAGGGCGGACTAGTCCGATTTGGGCTCTGGAAAAGTTCAGACTAGTCCGGTCATTATCGGACTAGTCCGGCTGTGGTGAATTCCTTAGTGAATTGGGGACAAGTCCACATTTGGAGGACTTTTCCGATTTTAGTCAGAGAGGTTATCGGACTAGTCCGTGGTGATATCGGACTTGTCCGATTTCATGCAAATCTGTGAAGTTTAGAGGACTAGTCCACACTTTGGAGGACAAGTCCGATTTTAGTCAAAAAGATATCAGACTAGTCCATGGTGATATCGGACTAGCCGGTCTGTGTAAACCTGGACTGTGCAGACAAGTTCACACAGGACTTGTCTGATTTTGAACAGAGGGATTATCGGACTAGTTCGGGCTATATTGGACTAGTCCGAACCTGTATAAATTTGTGCAGTGAGAGTGATTAAAAGTGCTTGAGCTCTTAGGGTGTGTTTCTCCAACACACTCCACACACACAAGTATTATCCTTTTCATCTCTTGAGCTCTATCCAGCTTCATTCCTCACTCTTCCTTCTTTTTGCACTTACTCCATGTTTTCATTAAAACCTGCGCTCATCTCAACAATTTGGTTAGGATCTCATTTGTTTGTCATAAATCAACAAAAACCCACAAGGGATGCCTAGATGCACATTCACTAAGGACCGGTTCAAGCGAGAATAAGCCAGGACTACAGTGCCACCACGAGACCAAGTATGGGTGAAACATAGCAAATTAATTAGGGCTTTGCTAGTGCTGTTTGGACCATTAAGGATGCTCGGGGAAGGGGTAGTCGAACTGGGTTTGTTGATAGTTGGTGGGACTACCTTGGGATCTGAATGGCTTAAGAGGGGGCTCTTGGTTGAAGATGTGCTCAGTTGGAGGCATCACCACCGATGAAACCTCAGTGGGGTCTAAATAGGATAGTAATCCCTTTGTAAAGGCTATTTTGTGATCTCTTGGCCATACACCTATGGTAGTGTTTTGGCATAATGAAGGTTTTACTTTAGTCGCCAACGGGTGATGAAATCACAAACACGTGGGTAAAGTGGTACAAACTCTGCAGAGTCTAATAAAACTATCATGATAGTCGTGCTACCGGTTATGAGCATCTCGATGACCTACATGATTAGAGTATTTTTGAATTGGGATGGTTTGGTACTGGTTATGGGATGGTATTATGGTTTATGGCAATAGATATGGTCAATGGTAATAAGAAATCTGGAATATGGATGATAGTAATGGAATATGGACTTGTACGATGTTAATAATTATGGTTTATGATGGGTTTGCATCACATAAATATAATATATTGCTTTTCAAATGTTTTAATATACTTTACAACACTTAACCATTATTATATTCGTCATTTGAATCAGCTACATGTCATACTTTCGACACTTGCTGAGTACGACATGTACTCACCCTTGCAATTCCCCCACCAACAGTTGCAGGTCAGGATTGGGAGTATAACAATGATAATGCGGAGTTCTAGGTCGTGTCTACCATTAGCTTTGCCTGTGGAGTGTCAGAGCTGCACTATCTATTTTGCTTATGCTGCTTAGTTTGCTTATTTAGTTTATTTCCGCTGCATTAGTTGAACTTGCCATTAATATTCATTAGAGCTTGTTTCGAAAATATTATAAATTGTGTAATAAAAGTGCTTCTTTAATAATTTGAGTTGTGGTAATTGTCTGTATATCGTTTGTGATGCACTTGTGTATGTGTGTTGAACATCCTGGGCACACATATACTGCACTTGGTTCATTTTCAAAACCGGGTGTCACGTTCGCTTACCAATGCAGCCTGCGCCACGCCCAAATATGCCTGCCTATGCTCAAAATCAGCCTTGCCCTAACTTTGCTGGCGCCACTGGTGGAATAACTTGCTATGCTTGTGTTCAAACGGGACATTTTGCAAATTAATGCCCAAGATCAGGTCAAGGTCAGATGAACAATGTTCCAAGACAGAATTCAAGGCCCAATGGAGGAGTAGCTCAAGGAAATCGTGGACCACAAGATTTCGCTCGTGGCAAAGTGAACCATGTATCTACAGAATAGTTGAAGATGTTGTGATTGGTATGTTTCTCGCAAACTCCAACCCCACGACTATACTATTTGATTCTGGAGCATCCCATTCATTCATCTCATCAAAGTATGTTCCAAAGCATAGCATGCCTATATCGTACCTGAAGTATACACTGTTGGTTAAATCTCCTGAAGGGGAGATGAGGACAAATATAGTATGTCCAATAGTAAGTATTTCCATAAGGGGGGGGGGGGGTAAAATTCGTTGCCAACCACATAGTCCTAAATTCTCAAGGCTTGGAAATCATCCTTTGAATGGATTGGCTAAGGAAGCATAACGGAGTAATTTAGTGTGCCACTCAGACAGTGCAATTGACAAATGAGGAAGGATCAGTATATAGTTCAAGGCAGTTCAGCTGACGACCGAGAAGGCAATGGTAAATCATGCAGATGGAGTGACCTTAGAGGAAATTCCAGTTGTTTGTGAGTATCAAAATGTGTTCCATGAGGAATTGCCAGGTATGCCACCTGATTGTGACATCGAGTCCATAATTGATTTAATACCTGGAACTGTACCTATAGCAAAGAGGCCATATAGGATGCCTCCTAAAGAATTAGCAGAGCTCAAGAAGCAGATTTAACAGCAGTTAGAGAAGGGTTTTATACGCCCAAGCTCGTCACCATGGGGAGCCTCAGTGCTTTTCGTAGATAAGAAGGATGGATCCTATAGAATGTGTGTTGATTACCGATCTCTCATTGAGGTGACAAACAAGAATAAGTACATGTTGCCCTGCATAGAAGACCTGTTCGACCAGATGAAGGGAGCCAAAATATTCTCTAAGATTGATCTTCGATCAGAGTATTTCCAAATGAAGATTAGACCATCGAACATACCCAAAACAAATTTAAGGACAATGTATGGATCCTATGAGTATACGATCATGTCAATTAGATTGACTAATGCACCCGCGTACTTCATGTATCTTATGAATAAGGTTTTCATGGAGTATTTGGATAACTTTGTGATAGTGTTCATTGATGACATCATGATCTATTCGAAGAGCAAAGAGGAGCACAAAGAGCATATAAGGCTGACGTTGCAGAAACTGCGAGAGCACCATCTTTATGCCAAGTTTAACAAGTGCCAATTCTGGTTAAGGGAGATATAGTTCCTAGGCCATATCATACCTAGAGGAGGAGTGTCATTTGACCCAGGAAAGGTTAGAGATGTGCTAAAGTGGGAACTACCACAAAATGTGAAGGAGATAAGGAGTTTTATTGTAATGGTTGGATATTACCGTTAGTTCATCAAGGACTTTTCCAAGATAGCGAAGCCGATGACTGAATTGCTAATGAAGGAGAAGCCATTCAAGTGGACTCTAGCTTGTCAAGATAGTTTTGAGGAATTAAAGGAGAGATTGACAACCGTGCCAGTATTGACGTTGCCAGACGTAAGCAAAAGCTTTGACATTTATTTTGATGCTTCAAGGCAAGGACTTGGTTGTGTATTGATGCAAGAAGGCCGAGTTGTAGCTTATGCATCCAGACAATTGAAGAAACATGAGCAAAACTATCTCATGCATGATCTCGAACTTGCAACCATAGTGCATGCTTTGAAGATTTGGATACATTATATTCTTGGTCACAGATGCAAGATTTACACGGATCATAAGAGTCTTAAGTACATATTCACTCAAACGGATCTAAATTTGAGGCAACAAAGATGGTTGGAACTCATTAAGGACTATGATGTGGGAATCAACTATCATCCAGGAAAAGCCAACGTAGTGGCTGATGCTTTGAGTCGAAAAAGAGCAAGCCACCAACTTACCATCAGGGAATTGCCACCCGAACTATGCAAGGAGTTTGAACGGTTGAATCTTGGATTTGTGAATGAGATGGGAGCAATAGAAGTAAATCCAACCCTGGAACAAGAGATTCGAGAAGGTCAAATGAAGGACAAGTAAATTTAGGAAATCAAGTAAAGGGCCTAAGAAGGGAGAGAATTCAGATTTGATGAGGATGACCATGGTACTCTATGGCTTGGGAAATGGATTGTTGTGCTTAATGAGAAGCGTCTTCGGCAGTTGATATTTAAGGACGCACATGACTTGCCTTACTCCATCCATCATGGTTGTACCAAGATGTACAAGGACCTGAAGACATGCTACTGGTGGGGTGGCATCAAATGGGACATAGCAGAATATGTTGCACTATGTCATGTATGCCAACGAGTCAAAGTTGAACATCAAATGCCAGCCAGATTATTACAACCATTGAAGATTCCAGAATGGAAGGGGGAAGAGGTTGGTATGGATTTCATAGTTAGTTTGCCTCACACTTTAGCAGGATATGATTCAATATGGGTTATTGTTGATTGTTTGACAAAATCAGTGCATTTCATTCCTATCAAGACTACTTATAGTGGAGCAAAATTGGCAGAATTATATATGGGAAGGATAGTGTGTTTAACGGAGTGCCCAAGAAAATAGTGTCTGATAGAGGTTCTCAGTTTACCTCGAGGTTCTGGCAAAAGCTGCACGAATTGATGGGAACTCAATTGAATTTCAGTTCTGCATATCACCCTCAAACAGATGGACGGACCGAGAGGACAAATCAGATTTTGGAGGATATGCTAAGAGCTTGTGCGCTAAAGTATGGAGGAAGCTGGGATAAAAGTTTTCCATATGCTGAATTGTCCTACAATAACAACTATCAAGCAAGTCTGAAAATGTCGCCGTATGAAGCATTGTATGGGAGAAGGTGTATAACACCCTTGTTTTGGAATGGGACAGGGGAAACTCAAATATTTGGTCCTGAAGTGATCCAAGAGGCCGAAAAGAAAGTGTAGACCATCCGCGAGAACTAAAGGGTTGCTCAGTCAAGACAGAAGGGTTACACGGATAATAGACGAAGAAACCTAGCTTTTGAAATGGAAGACTTCGTATACCTCAAAGTGTCACCTATGCGAGGTCACAAGAGTTTCAATGTCAATGGCAAGTTGGCACCTCGCAATATTGGACCATTCAAGATTTTGGACAAACGGGGAGAAGTGGCCTATAAACTAGAGATGCCTGCACATCTTTCGGATGTTCATGACGTATTTCATGTTTCTTAGCTCAAGAAGTGCTTGAGGGTACCAGAAAAGCAAGCACCGATGGATGAATTGGAGCTTGAGGAAGATTTGACCTATGTCGAACAGCCTGTCAAAATTTTGGACACCAAGTAAAGGGTCACGAGGAACAAGGTGATTCGATAGTGCAAAGTGCAATGGAAGCATCATATAGAATCGAAAGCAACTTGGGAGCAAGAAGACAATTCTCAAGAAGGAATTTCCCTATCTCTTTTCTTTCACATCGAATCTCGAGGGCGAGATTCATTTTAAGGGGGTAGGTTTGTAACACCCTCCTTTTCATGCATAATGCATTGCATAAATCCTCATAAATGTTTAACATTAAGCCATGTAAAAAGGAACAAGATTAAAATGAATTTAGGATTAAACTGGAAATTTCAGTCTGTCAGGGTGCGGACTTGTCCATCCTTTGAACCGTACTAGTCCGGTATCCCTATCCTCTGTTCAGAAAATTCAGTATCCTTTGTTCAGAAAATTTAGTTTTCTTCAGAAGTACGGACTTGTCCGGCCATAACCCCGGACTAGTTCGGTGTCCACAATTTCATTCACAAAAATTCAGTATTCTTCAGAGTCCGGACTTGTCCGACGCAATGTGCGGACTAGTCCGGTTAAGCCTCTGATGTTCCACGGACTTGTACGGTCGGACTTGTCCGGTTTTTCTCTATTGCCGAACGGACTAGTCAGGTCGCAACTGCGGACTAGTCCGGCCTCCGGGAAACAACTCAGATTCTGTTACTTCTCCATGAATTGTTTTTGGGGAATTGCCTAATTTGGGCCCAATAACTTCGTGCCCAACCTCAGAGGAGCCCAAGTGGACCCCACCACCGCCCCTACTCATCCCCCACCGAATTCCACTTGGAATTCACCCCAAAAAGCCTTAATTCTCCACCCCTATATAAACAACCCAACACCCCACACCTCTCCACCCCAATTGAAAACCCTTGCTGCCACTTTTGCATTGTGCCGTCGTCAAGATCAAGTCCAAAAGCAAGGAGGAAGAGAGAAACACGAATAAGGTCCAATCAAGATCAATCTTCATCGATTCTTTGACAATTGACGTTCTTCATCCATATTCTTCATCAACTCATCTCCATCAAGCCCTAATTGCCGAGATTCAAGTCTCATGCACAAAACTTGATCTTTGGATCTCTAAACACGTGATATACCCTCTACATTCAAGTTTTCATGCAAATTCAACCCCAATTCCTGCATATAAAGAAAACCCTAATTTGTAGTTCTATCCAGGGCGGACTAGTCCAGTGTCTAAATCTGGAATGTGCTGAATTAATTCCAAATCAACTCAAATCAATTCCAAACTTGTTAAAAACTATTAGAACTAGTTAGTAAACATTAATAGCAACTCATTAACAAGTTATACCTCACAATTACGTTAATCATGCATATCATGGCATATTGAGTACTATATGAGCATTATTTGATTGAATTGTGTGTTTCGCATATTTGTCACTCGGAATAGAAGGAATTGCCATAAAGAGTGCTTTGGAGGACCTGCAGAACCAAAGTTTCCAAGCCTTCGATCCAAATCAAGCTTAGGAGCAAGGCAAGTATCCTTGACCATATTGATTCTGTTTTAAAGGTTTTGTTTGCAAAATTGCATGCTTGTGTCAAAATTGATGGGAAAACCCAATTGTAGGAGTTTACTAGTTTTGTATGACCACTTTTGTCGCTTGAACACTATGTAGAGAGTCAGAAGGGTATTTTGCACTTTTTGCTTTGCAATGCTCAATTGGATTCGGGAAACAATCAAGTGGCTTAATTGTGAACTATTGAACACATGAATGATGAGAATTGATAATAATGACCCTTTAGCAACATGGTGCCTTGGGATCTAAGCAAGTCGGTTATGTGGAATGGGTTGGACTGTTTTGGTGGTTTTGCTTGCTTTAGATCTAAGGATCGGTTCATGGAGCGACCATCCAGAATTTATAGTGTCACCACAAGACCAAGTATGGGTGTGGCTTAGCTGACTAATTAGTGTTTTGCCAGTACTATTTGAACCATTAATAATGTTTGGGGAAGGGGTAGTCGGATTGGTTTGTAGTGATGGTGGGACTACCTTGGGATCCAAATGGCTCAAGAGGGGGCCCTTGGTTGGATGTGCTAAGTTGGAGAAATCACCACCAGTGAAACCTTAGTGGGGTCTAAATATGCTAGTAATCACTTTATAAAGGCTATTTTGTGATCTCTTGGCCACACACCTAAGGAAGTGTGAGACGGCATAATTGAGATTCCTTAGCCATCAAAAGGTGACGAAGTCACGAACTTGTGGGTAAAGGTGTACAACCTCTGCGGAGTGTGTTTAAAACTATCATGATAGCCGTGCTCCCGGTTATGAGCAACCTGGATCCTCACATGATTAGAGTTTGGAATATAATTTGGTTTCATGGCTATAATTGAATTGGGAGTTGGTATTGGTTTATTAAATAGCTTTGGTATATGAAATTGATGAAATTGAGATAGATGAGCAGTTCTGAGTTGAATATGGTTTATTATTGCTAGAATTGGTTATTCAAGTTGATATTTGGGAACGACCTCACTTAAAGATGATATAATTGCATTTTTAACTATTTTAAATGTACTTTTAGGCAATTAGCCATTGTTCTTTAGTATTCCTTGTTTAAGCTACATGTCATACTTTCCCACACTTGCTGAGTATGACATGTGCTCACCCTTGCTATTCCCCCACCAAATCCAGACGCAGGCGACCATGTGGAGCACCAGGAGGTTTTTGAGGAGTTCTAGGCGTGCGTGTTACCGTCAAGCTTGCCTGTGGAGTTTGGAGTCATTAGTGTTTCGTTTTCCACTGCAGAGATATTAAAATTTTGTATTCGAGACTATTTGATTTGTAATAAGGTACTATTATTAGGGTTATTATTCGAGACATGGTTTGTATCTGTTTATCAATTGTGAATCACTTGTGTATGTGTGTTAAACATCCTGAGCACACATATGCCTTACACTTGGTTCATTTTCAAAACCGGGTGTCACACCGGGGCCACCTGTTGGGCCATGGCTCATACTATAACAGCCAGTTCTTGGCATGTAAAAGGGGTGTGCTGCACGGTAGAAGGCAAGCGATCCTAAGTCATTCAGACTAGGTCATCAATACTCGCTCACTACTAAGCTCAGGCTTACACATTCTCATACAAGCACACATCCTATGGAGTAGGGTATTATGCTCAGGCAACTCAAACCATGTAAAACTCTCTGTGTCACCTTGCTCTTGGATCTTGATTTTGCTCCCTGCCTAAATACGAACCTCCGCGGACTACTTCCTAATAGTACAGGGGGGAGTGTCGTTGGCACACGTCGACATTTGTTGTGCCAGGTAGGGGCCGTTGACGTTCTTCACGTTGATGATGGGCGCCGCCGGAGCACCCAACACCGGCACCTCCCTGGGGGTCATCATCGACATTCTTTGTGTTGATGATGGGAGCCATCAGAGCACCCAGCTCCAGCACCTCCCAGGGGGCCCACCATCGTCATTCTTCACATTGATGATGGGCGCCGCCAGAGCGTCCAATGCTGGGACCTCCCAGGAGGCCCGCCATCGATGTTTCTTAACGTTGAGGGTGGGTGCCGCCTAGCTCGGCGGCTACCTTCTCGCCATCGTCGATGAAGACATCTTCAACAATGACCATGCATCTCAAATCAAGCCTGACGCTCCCCAGGGGCCCACCAACGTCAACCTTCATGCCCCATGCTCTCTAGGGGGCCTGCCAGCATTAACTATCCAAGCTCTCGTGCTCCGTTGGGGGCCCGCCGATGACACCCTATGACTAAGTTGTAGGTGTGCCCAACCAGTTGGCCACACCTACCAGAGGGCCTTTAAGGGGTCCCATGGGCAGGACGTCAAACGGCTTCAAGCCGCCACGACAATAACGTCGCGGTCTGTTGCGAGCGTGGACGGCATGCGGGTCTGCTTAAGGTATCTGTGGCGTATCCGGGGTCTTTCAGTCGTCCTCTTGTTTGGGGTCCTGTGATGCCAAACGCCCCCCACCCCCCCCCCCCCATGAAAAGCCTATGGCAAGCGGGAGGTCCAGGGTGTGCAGCCTACTTAGCCTTGTTCCGTACCCTAAGCATGTGCACTCTGCTTCCCCAACCCTACAGCTGAGTACTGGAGGCCATACGACATACACCCTGAACAAAGTGAGAGTCGAGGAATTCGGGGTCTTTTGGTTATTTTCTTGCTCGGGGCCTCGTGGTGTTGAACGGTCCCTCCCCTGCAAGGCTAGAGCCAGCGGGAGGTCCAGAGTGTACAACCTGCTTAGCCTGGTCCTGCACCCTAAGCGTGTACACTTTGCCTCCCTAGCGCAGCGGCTGAGTACTGGGGGCGGGTCGGCTCATACTTCTGCCAACACCGGTGGGGGGTCCAAAGTGTGCAACTTGCTTAGCCTTGTCCTGCATCCTAAGTGTGTACACTCTGCCTCCTAAGATGGCTAAGTACTAGGGGACGGACGACCTATACTCCTGAATATGGCAATAACCATAACACCAATACTGTCACACTATATTACCATGTTTATTTAATTATGCATTAATTTTATGTTCACGAACTTATGCTCGTTTTTGCATATTGCCCATCGTATGCATGGTCACTCTTTCCCTGCCTCATCCTAGTTAGAGTTCTGCTATCCTGTTAAAGGTGGGCCCGTATGAGGTACCTGCAATGTGTTTGGGGTCCGATGGTCATTTTGTTGCTCGGGGTCCATGGCGCCGAGTGGTTCTCACCCCTGAAAGGCTAACACCAAGCTGGTAGTCCAGGGTGTGTAGTCTTCTTAGCCTGGTTCCGTACCCTAAGCCTGCGCACCTTGCCTCCCAGTGCTAATAGCTGAGTACAGGGGACCGGATGGCTCATGCCCGAAGCAAGCCAGCGACCATACCCTAGTCGCTATTGCACCGAATTACCCATGCCCCGTATCTTAGCTAAGGACCGTAAGCCATAACAAGACTAAAGAGCAGGAAGCAGTGACCGGCGCGCAAAATTACTCTTTCTATATCATATGTGCAGGTCATACAGGAAGTGGCACCAGTGTCGCTTCTTCGAGCTCCGGTGCCCCCCCAAGGGGCCCGTCGGTGTCGCTTCCCCGAGTTCTGGTGCCCCCTAAGGGGGTCGTCGGTGTTGCTTCTCCAAGCTCTGGTGCCTTCCAAGGGGCTGTCGACATCACTTCTGCGAGCTCCGGCGCCTCCCAAGGGGGTCGCTGGCGTCACTTCTCCGAGCTTCGGTGCCCCCAGGGGGCCAGCCAGTGTGTCACTTTTACAAGACAAGAAGAAGAACCCGCCTGCGGGATTGTCACCTGCCCTGAGGTGGGCCCGGGGGCCACTGTTGATACTTTGCATACCAAGTATCCCTTCGTACTAGAGGAAGACGTGTTGAGTTCCACCTTCCAGTATTGTCGACTTCCGGAGCCAACACGTGTTCCACGGTGCCGGATTTGTCTCCATCCTTAGGGTGGCTCCGGCCCTGCCACGTGTCCCACAGTGTCGGACCTGCCTCCCGCCTTAGTGTGGCTCCGGTGCTGCCATGTGTCTCGGGGTGCCAGACCTACCTCCCTAATAGGGGAAGCTCCGGTTCTGCCACATGTCTAGTAGTTTCGGACCTGCCACCTCATAGGGGGAAGCTACGGAGCTGCCACATGTCTAGTAGCTCCGGACCTACCTCGCCGTAGAGAGAAGCTCTAGAGCTACCACGTGTCACACGTACGGATCTATGTCTACAACATGAAGACTTCAATATTTGCAACAGTGCAGATATTCAAGGGCTATCAATCGGCCATTACGAACCTGGTTAACGCGACATTAATGCCATATTAATGACGCATGATCAGAACACTATCAAGACCTATAATGTTGCAGTTAAGGCACGTTATCACACAATTAACCCTCCTTTAACACCTGTAGATCGTGTATAAGGCAGTTAATATAGCCAGGGCCACCTGTTAGGCCACGACGCATACTGTAACAACCAGTCCTTGACATATAAAAGGGTTGTGATGCACGGTAGAAGGCAAGCGATCCTAAGTCATTCAGACTAGGTCATCCATACTCGCTCACTACTAAGCTCAGGCTTATACATCTCATACAACACACATCTCATGGAGTAGGGTATTACGCTCAGGCGGCCCGAACCACGTAAAACTCTCAGTGTGACCTTGCTCTTGGATCTTGATTTTGCTCCCTACCTAAATACGAACCTCCTCGGACTAATTCTTAGTAGTATCGGGGGAAGTGTCGTTGACACACTTCGACACTGGCATCAAACCAGTCACAGTCAAAGAATACTACTCGAATATCCTTGTTTCCGACAAAAGCAAATTCAAGGATTTTTTAATAATCCCATAGTAATTAGTTTCACGTCCTTGAGAATCGACTTCCCTCGTCACAACTCCGGTATTACATCTTGCCGCGAGAGGACAAATAGAATCAAATTGAGTTGTACGGAATTGAAAGTCGTTGGTGTCATATCAACCATAGCTTCTAACTTTAACCACTCCATAGGATAGTTGGCATCTTTATTGCACTGTCAAAGATATGAAGTTATTAGAAAACTTTGTAAATATTCCTAAATTATAAGAAAACATTGTTAATACTGATAAGTTAACAAGAAAATGTTACATGATGAAACAAAATTATGTTCTTTGTTTATCCCTTCCCGTCGCATCCTTTCTATTTGGTTGCTCGTAGGTTGTTGTCTATGTCTCCAATTTTGCTTGTTGAACTCCCTGTACAAAAAGAGAACCTTTTAGAATAGATTTATTGCAAAATATATTGATTAGCATAAATGTAGGAAAAACACTTACTCAAAATATTTCTCCATTCCATCTATATTAGCGTACATGTAGAGCAAAGCCACACTCCTTTCTTCTTCGCTAACGTCGTAGGAAGTGTAACTACCAACAATAGTGCCTCTTGTTGTAAAAATGGATAGATCGCTACAACGAGGTTGCTCATCCATATTGTACCGCATTGTCAAAGTATTTACATTGTGTTCCTCTGCAAAGTAAACACTTGAGAAGAATCCTACTTCCTTAAGAGTAAAAGCTTCAGCGATACACGCTTCAACCCTTGCCCTCTTACCAACCATTGATTACAGATATCTTAGTGCTCTTTAAATATGATACATCCACCTATATTGCACGGGACCACCCACTTTTTCTTCAAATGGAATATGGATTAGGAGATGTTGAATTGGATTGAAGAACTCTAGAGGGAAAAAAATTCCATCTTACACAATAGTACCGATATCTCCTCCAACTTACTCATCATCTCTGTCGTGATTTCTTCAGCACAGAGTTGTTTATAGAAGTGGCTAAGGTAGGCTAACACCTTTCACTCCACATCGTCAAAGTAGCCCCAAAACATAACAGACAAAAGTCTTTCCATGATTTTGTGATAATCATGACTCTTCAACCCAATGAGCTTTCCTGTTTTCACATTCATGGCCCATCTCAGACTAGCTGCGTAACCCTCTGGGAATTTCAAACTTTGCAACCATTCAAGAACTTCTTTCTTTTCTTTAAGTCGAAGACAGAAAGAAGCACATGGTTTACCACCACTTCGGGAGAGCTCAAGAGTTGGATGATTACAAATCTCAGCGAGATCCTTTTGAGCCTTTAAACTGTATTTCCTTTTGCCCGTCATGTCCATGCATGTTCTTATGATACATTCGCCCATGTTACGCTTTTGCTGCATGACATCAAGTTTACGCCTTAGAATCAATGACTCTTCACATACGGTAGCTCCCAAAGTCCACATATGTGAGTCCAATTGTGTTTGTCTTCGTAACCTATGAAATATCCAGGACAACTTTCATCTAGCACCAATTTGTTCAACATATCAAATATTTCTGACTCGTTAAGACATTCGATGGTCCTTTAGTGACAATGGTGTCCTTTCTGAAGACATTTCTCTATTTCCTAAACACGTCATTCGGAGGCAGCCACCGTCTTTGATAATCGAAGTAAGATATCTTGCCTCTATGAGTAAGTCGAAAGCAATCGGTGTCCGAAGCACCTATCGGACAAATCAAACGACCGTGAGTGCTCCATCCAAAAAACATGTCGTATGCCGGAAAATGATGGAGGGACCACAAATAAGCAGATCGAAGATTGAATTTCTGCTTCTTGTAACAGTCGTACGCTTCGACTCTTGTCCACAATATTTTCAATTCTTTAATCAACGGTTTCAACATCATGTTGAGACGTGACCCAGGATGATCCGACCGAGGTACAATGAGGCTGAGAAACATGAACTCATACTATGAGACCTATGTGTGCTGAATACATTGTCTTGTAGTAAATACATTGGCTTTGATGATAAAAGTTCTAAAATTCTGCTAAAACACCTTTTTAGCAAAGTCCAACTCTAGCTCTGAACTTCTGCAAGGTCCGACAATAGGTCCGACTTGCTTTGTCCAGGTTCGACATGTTTTTGGGTAGCTCCGGTGAGCTTTGTCTTTAGCTTCGGCATGTCTTCTATAGCTCCGACATGTCTTTGTTAAGCTCCGATATGTTTTGCTAGGTCCGACTTATGTTGGTAAGCTCTGACATGTTTTTCTAGCTCTGACTTTTGGGTTGACTAGTTCCGACTAGTTTTGGTTAGCTCCGACACTAGGTACAACTAGTTTTGGTAAGCTCTGGTGCTATGTACGACTAGCTTTGGTAAGCTCCGGTGCTAGGTCCTGCTAGCTTTGGTAAGCTCCAGCTTAAGGTCCCGTTAGTTTTGGCAAGGTCTGGAGCCAGTTTGCGATGGTTTTGATTTTACTTTGAATTGATTCGAACTTGCTTTACATCTATGGAAAGTTTGCTTAGTATTCTTTTACTAAGTTTTTGGTGTGTTTTGGTTGATACGACTGATATCGTTTTGCTATGCTTTGCAACATGATTATGTGAGGTTCTCACGTAAGGTGTTGTGTACGGAACTAACTTGAGTCAAGTCACGGACTTGGGCTCGTACGGATTGGTTGTTTGTTCATGTGCAGGTGTTGCTTGAGTTCAAGACATGGCTGGTGACGGGATCCTTGAACTAGTCTTAGGGAGAAGATGAGGTTCAACAACCAAGCTCGATAGGAATTGTGGTTGAGTTGATCGGGAGGTTGCTGTGACACCAGGTTTCCAAAATGAACCAAGTGAACGCATATGTGTGCCCAGGATGTTCATCACACATACACGAGTGCATTCATAAAAGAGTATACAGAAAATTACCACAGAACAAGATTAATTAACCAAATTTTATTACACAAACCATATTATCCTCGAATACAAGCTCTAATAAATATTAATGACAAGTTCAAATTAATGCAGCGGAAATAACTAATTAAGTAAACTAAACAGCTAGGCAGCATAAGCAATAGGGTAGCGTAGCTCCAAAACACCACGGGCAAGCTGACAGTAGACACGGCCTAGAACTCCGCATTATCGCCATTAAATTCCCAATCCTGACCTGCAACTGTTGGGGGGGGGGGGGGAATTGCCAGAGTGAGTACATGCCGTACTCAGCAAGTGTGGAAAGTATGACATGTGGCTGATTCAAATGACGACAATAATAATGGCTAAGTGCTGAAAAGTACAGTAAAACATTTGAAAAGCAATATGTATTATGTATGTGAAATAAACCCATCATATACCACAATGATTATTATAGTACAAGTCCATATTCCATATCCATCATCATTAAACCAGATTTCACCATTGCCAATATCCATATTCAATACCAGAAATTTATCCATAATCAACCATAACCATCCCAAAAAGCATCCCAATATCAAATTCCCTCTAATCATGGAAGTTGTCCAGGTGCTCATAACCGGGAGCACGGCTATCATGATAGTTTTATTAGACTCTGCAGAGTTTGTACCACTTTACCCACGTGTTTGTGATTTCATCACCCGTCAGCGACTAAAGAACCTCCCTTATGCCAATTACACTTCCTTTGGTGTATGGCCAAGAGATCACAAAATAGCCTTTACAAAGGGATTACTAGCCTATTTAGACCCGACTGAGGTTTCACCGGTGGCGATGTCTCCCACAGAGCACATCTTCAACCAAGGGCCCCCTCTTGAGCCATTCAGATCCCAGGGTAGTCCCACCAATCATCAACAAACCCAATATGACTAACCCTTCCCTGAGCATCCTTAATGGTTTAAATAGCACTAGCAAAGCCCTAATTAATCAGCTACGCCGCACCCATACTTGGCCTCGTGGTGGCATTGTAGTTCTGGCTTATTCTCGCATGAACCGATCCTTAGATCTAAAGCAAGCAACCACCATAACATCTAACCCATCCACATACCAGGCTTGCTTAGATCACCCATTACCACATCATATTGACCAGTTCACATTAACCAGAATATCTATAATGCATAATTAAATGTGTAGTGTTATTTTCCCATACGCGAAGCAAAAAGGTAAAAGCCCTTCCCAACTCTCTACCATATATTCCAAGTGACAAGGGTGGCTAAACAAAGCTAGTAAACTTCTATCATAGGGTTCCCATCAAATTGACATAAGCATGCAGTTTTGCAAACAAAACATTTATTTTAAAACAGGATCAATATGCTTCAAGGACACTTGCCTTGCTCTTGGGATTGATTGGGGTCAAAGCCTTCAAACTCTTGGTGTTGTAGATCCTCCGCGGCACTCTCTAGCACAAATCCATCTAATCCACACAATATCCATACAAGACAAGAAACACAATCAAAGAGTGCACAAATATTACTCAATATGACATGACATGCATGATTGATGCAAATCCAAGGTATACCTTGTTAATAGATTGCTTTTAATGATCGCTAACTAGTTCAAATAGATTTTAACAAGTTTATACAGGTTTGGATGTGATAAGATCTAATTTTAGAATTAATTCAACAGAATTTAGTCAGCAAAATCGGACTACTCCGCAGAAGCCCGGACTAGTCCGCACTTCGCAGAACTAGCGAACTACGGTTTTATAGATCGACGTAAATTTGGAGATTAGGGGTTGAATTCATGTAAGGTAAAGAGAATAGAAGGTATACCAGGTGTTTAGAACTCTAATGAATCAAGAAACTTGGAGGTAACACTTGGATCTTGATGATCTAAGGTTGATGATGAACCTGGAGATGAATTGGTGATGAAGAACGAAATCTTTGTGGAGATCTTGATCCTCTTTCATTTCTCCCTCTTCTTCTTCTTCCTTGGGATCTCCTCCTCCCTCCTTGGTGGTGGCTCTACACGAACTAGGGTTTGGGCGGGGTGGAAAAGTGGCAAATAGATGTCAAGCCAAGGGGTGGGGTTGTTTGTATAGAGGTGGAGGCTAGGGTTAGATGGATTTCGAGTTTGAGAGCAGTAGAGGCCGGTTTAGAGTCCCACATGGGCTCTAAAAGTGTTAGGCACGACGTCCCTAGGCCCACTTAATGTGAACCCCAAGAAACAAGTCGTAAAACAAAAGATCAACTCGGAGTCGCGAAATATCGGACGAGTCCAAAAAGGACCGTAGTAGTCCAAAAATGTCCATAGAGAAAATCGGACAAGTCTGGCCAAAAATTGGACAAGTCAGACTTTAGTCAGAGAGGAAAATGGACAAGTCCGCTAGAACACCGGACTAGTCCGGACAAGTCTAGGGACTTAGCACATTTTCAAGGATTCTTGGAATACCGGACTAGTCCGCACGAAATCGGACAATCTGAAAGTTTCCAGAGGAAAAATTGGACTCGTCCGCAGCAAAAATGGACAAGTCTGATTTTATTCAGAGAGAAATCGGACTAGTCCTCACCAAAATCAGACTAGTCCGCACTTTTCAGCATTTTAAGTGCAGTTTTGCTCCAAATCAGTTTTAAACTCATTCCTCTTGATGTGGATTAATGTTAAACATGCATATGAATGTATGTAGGGCATGATGCATGAAAATGAGGGTGTTACAAACCTACCCCCTTAAAATGAATCTCGCCCTCGAGATTCGACGCAGAAGAGAAGAGATAGGGAAATTCCTTGTTGATATCATCCTCCAATTCCCATGTTGCTTTTTTTTCTGTGTGGTGCTTCCATTGAACTTTACACCATCTAATAACCTTGTTCCTTGTGACTCTCTCCTTGGCTTCCAAAATTTTGATCGGTTGTTCGGCATAAGTCAAATCTTCCTCTAGTTCCAATCCTTCCATGGGCACTTGTTCTTCCGGTACTCTCAAGCATTTCTTGAGATGGGAAACATGAAAGACATCATGTACGTATAAAAGATGAGTTGGCATCTCCAACTTATACGCTACTTCTCCTCTTTTGTCCAAAATCTTGAATGGTCCAATGTAGCAAGGTGCTAGCTTGCCTCTTATGTTAAACCTCTTATGACCTCTCATCGGTGACACCTTGAGGTAAACAAAATCTCCCACTTCAAAGGTTAATTTCCTTCTCCTATTGTCCGCATAGCCCTTTTGTCTTGATTGAGCAGCCCTCAAGTTTTCACGAATTATTTGGACTTGCTTTTTGGCTTCTTGCAACACATCCAGACCAAATACTTGAGTTTCTCCTGCCTCATTCCAAAATAAAGGTGTCCTACACTTCCTTCCATAAAGCGCTTCATAAGGTGACATCTTCAAACTTGCTTGGTAGCTATTGTTGTATGAAAATTCTGCATATGGCAAGCTTGTGTCCCAACTTTTCCCATGCTTTAAAGCACAAGCTCTTAACATGTCCTCTAAAATCTGATTGGTCCTCTCGGTTTGTCCATATGTTTGAGGGTGGTATGCTGAACTAAATTTCAACCTTGTTCCTAATACTTCATGTAACTTTTGCCAAAACCTAGAGGTAAATTGAGAACCTCTAACCGAGACTATCTTCTTAGGGACTCCATGTCGACACACAATATGCTCCATGTATATTTCGGCCAATTGTGCATATGTATACTTGGTCTTGGCAGGAACAAAATGAGCTGACTTGGTCAATCAATCCAGATTACCCAAATTGAGTCATACCCGAACTGGGTACGCGGTAAACAAACTATGAAGTCCATACCAATTTCTTCCCACTTCCATTCTGGAATCTTTAATGGTTGTAATAGTCCAGCTGGCCTTTGATGTTCCGCCTTGACTCGTTGGCACACATCACACAATACTACGTATTCAGCTATGTCCTTCTTCATGCTAGCCCAGCAACAGCAAGTCTTCAAGTCTTTGTACATCTTTGTACAACCGGGGTGAATTGAGTAAGGTGAGTCATGTGCCTCTTTTAATATCGTCTCCCGAATATGTTTCACATTAGGCACGACAATCCTTTTTCCCAGCCATAAGGTACCATGTTCATCCTCATCAAATCTGAATTCTCTCCCCTCTTGGGTGCTTTCCTTGATTTCCTGAATTTCCTCATCCTTGGTATGTGCCTCTCGAATTTCCTGCTCCAAGGATGGGTTTAACTCCATCATCTCCATCTGATTTACAAATCCAAGGTTCAACCTTTCAAACTCCTTACATAACTCGGATGGTAACATTCGAACTGTGAGTTGATGACTTACTCCTTTTCTACTCAAAGCGTCGGCCACTACATTGGCTTTTCCCGGATGATAGTTGATCCCCAAATCATAATCTTTGATGAGCTCCAACCATCTTTGTTGCCTCAAATTCAGATCCGTTTGTGTGAAGATATACTTAAGACTCTTGTGATCCGTATAAATTTCACACCTATGTCCAAGGATATAGTGCCTCCAAATCTTCAATGCGCGTACCACGACTGCGAGTTCCAAATCATGCATTGGGTAATTCTGCTCATGTTTCTTCAACTGTCTCGACGCATAGGCTACTACTTGACCTTCTTGCATAAGCACACATCCAAGTCCTTGTCTTGACGCGTCGCAATATATGTCAAAACTCTTGCTTACATCCGGCAGTACCAAAACTGGGGCTGTTGTCAACCTCTTCTTCAACTCCTCAAAACTGTTTTGACAAGCTTGAGTCCATTGGAATGCCTTTCCCTTCATTAGCAATTCCATCATTGGCTTGGCTATCTTGGAAAAGTCCTTGATGAATCGACGGTAATATCCAGCCATCCCAAGAAAACTCCTTATTTACTTTACGTTTTGTGGAGGTTCCCATTTCAACACGTCTCTCACTTTTCCGGGGTCAACCGATACTCCTCCTCCTGAGATGATATGACCCAAAAATGACACCTCTTTCAACCAAAACTGACACTTGTTGGCCTTGGCATACAATTGATGCTCCCTCAATTTCTGCAATGTAAGCCTCAAGTGTTCCTCATGTTCCTTCTCATCCTTCGAGTAGATCATAATGTCATCAATAGACACCACAATGAATCTATCCAAGTACTCCATGAAGACCTTATTCATGAGGTACATAAAGTATGCAGGTGCATTGGTCAATCCAAAGGACATCACGGTGTACTCATAAGATCCATACCGTGTCCTAAAAGCTGTCTTAGGTATGTCCAACGGTCTAACTTTCATTTGAAAGTATCCCGACCTCAAATCAATCTTAGATAAGACACAAGCACCCTTCATCTGATCAAACAAGTCTTCTATGCGTGGCAAGGTGTACTTGTTCTTGATTGTTACCTCGTTGAGAGCTCAGTAATCTACGCACATCCTTTCAGTTCCATCCTTCTTGTCCACAAACAACACGGGCGCTCCCCAAGGTGAAGAGCTAGGGCGAATAAAACCCTTCTCTAGTTGCTCTTGAATTTGCTTCTTGAGCTCCGCTAGTTCCATAGGAGGCATCCTATACGGCCTCTTAGCTATAGGTGCAGTTCCAGGTATTAAATCAATAACAAACTCAATGTCTCAATCAGGTGGCATACCTGGCAACTCATCCGAAAAAACATCCAAAAATTCACACACCACCGGAATCTCCTCAATTGCGGCACCGTCCATATGATTCAGCTCCAATTGCTTCGATGCGGTTTGAGATGCTTCAAATTATACGGTGATCCCTTCCTCTTTGGTCAACTTTACTATTTTTGTGGCACACTCAATAACTCCATTGTGCTTCCTCAACCAGTCCATACCAAGTATCATGTCCAACCCTTGAGAATCCAAAACAATGAGGTTGGCGGAGAAGTACACCCCTCTTATTCTAAGGCTTACTTTTGGACATACTATATTTGTCCTCATCTCTCCTCCAGGAGACTTAACCAATAGAGTAAACTTCATATGAGAGATAGGCAAACTATACTTCGCAACATACTTCGATGCAATGAATGAATGTGATGCTCTAGAATCAAACAACATAGTCGTGGGGTTGGAGTTAGTGAGAAACATACCAATGACCACGTCATCCACTTGTTGAGCATCCTCTGTAGAGACATGGTTCACGTTGCCACGAGCAAAATTCTGCTGTCCACGGTTCCCTTGTGGCATTCCTCCATTGGGTCTTGGGTTTTGCCTCAGTGCATTGCTTCCTTGACCAAGGCCTAACTTAGAACATTGGTGCGCAAAGTGTCCAGCTTCTCCACAAGTATAACACTTCTTAACTCCACCAGAATTATTGGGATGAGCTTGGTTTTGAGCATTGGCAACAGGATAGTTGGCACGAGGTGCATAAGATATTGGAGGCCTAGGTGCTTGCATAATAGGGCGTTGCTGCACAAACTGAGTTGGGCGCGGTGTATAACCAGGGCGATGAGTAGGCGCAAAAGAGGTGAAGTAAGGTGCATTGGGCGGTGCAAAGCGAGGGCGCACATTACTTCCTTGTTGCCGTCCTTGATATGGCGCCTTCCTCTTGTTGTCTTGTTCCATCTCACAGACCTTATTCTCCACCACAATTGCTTTGTCCACAAGCTTCTGGAAGTGCATAGTCACAATTGAGCAATTGCACTTGAATCTCATTGTTCAAGCCCCTCATGAACAAGTATTGTTTCCGGCTGTCCCGGCTCACATACTCAGACACATACCTTGAGAGTTGAGTGAATTTGTTGAGATATTTACCCACGCTCGATCTTCCTTGCCTCAAGTTCTAAAATTCTTGCGTCTTCAAAATCATAACACCCTCGGGCACATAATGAGAATGAATGTTCTCCTTGAATTCCGCCCAAGTGATCCTCTCTTGATTCTCATGAGCATTGCAATAAGCATCCCACCAATCACGCATTGGGCAATAGCAAATAGCACCTTCTCCCAGTCACTGCATTGGGCAATAGCAAGTTTCTTCTCCACGGACTTGAGCCAATAATCCGCATCCATAGGGTCAGTGGCTTGAGCAAAGGTTGGCGGCCTAGTCCTCATAAACTCTCCCAACCGGTTATGAGGAGGTGGGGGTGGCGGTGGAGGCATGTGGGGCTGATGGTTGATGTTGTCAGCCTGCAGTTGTCCCATAGTCTGTATCATGGTCTGCATGAGCTGGTTCTGCATAGCCAGTAGTTGCTCAATATTGATAGCTCCATGAGCAGGTCCTTGTCCATTGTTGTTTTGAGGTACTTCATGGTTCTCCTCCTCATCATTGCCATCCCTCTGGTTGCGAGTCCTCACCATCTGAAGAAAAGCAATAGGTAAGAATTAGAAAACGCCCGCGACTATATGCATCAAGGGATATGAAACTAGACAACTAACTAGCCTACGTGGACATGGCAATGCTAAAGCATCCCAAAATCCTCTATTAAGCACACAAGAAACCTATATATATATATATATATATATATATATATATATATATATATATGTATGTATATATATATATATATATATATATATATATATAGCAAGCAGCACTCCAAGCAAAACACATCGGTTTCTGAGTGCTCCTATGTGCTCTAAAGTGTCCATTCTATCTAGGCTGCATCCTACGGTCAACCTGTGGCTCTGATACCAATCTGTGACACCCAGTTCCGAAAATGAACCAAGTGAACGCATATGTGTGCCCATGATGTTCATCACACATACACGAGTGCATTCACAAAAGAGTATAAAGAAAATTACCACAGAACAAGATTAATTAACCAAATTTTATTACACAAACCATATTATCCTCGAATACAAGCTCTAATGAATATTAATGACAAGTTCAAATTAATGCAGTTGAAATAACTAATTAAGTAAACTAAACAACTAGGCAGCATAAGCAATAGGATAGCGCAACTCCAAAACACCACGGGCAAGCTGACGGTAGACACGGCCTAGAACTCCTCATTATCGCCATTAAATTCCCAATCCTAACTTGCAACTGTTGGGGGGGGGGATTGCCAGAGTGAGTACATGTCGTACTCAGCAAGTGTGGAAAGTATGACATGTGGCTGATTCAAATGACGACAATAATAATGGCTAAGTGCTGAAAAGTACAATAAAACATTTGAAAAGCAATATGTATTATGTATGTGAAATAAACCCATCATATCCCACAATGATTATTATAGTACAAGTCCATATTCCATATCCATCATCATTAAACCAGATTTCACCATTGCCAATAATCATATTCAATACCAGAAATTTATCCATAATCAACCATAACAATCCCAAAAACCATCCCAATATCAAATTCCCTCTAATCATGGAAGTTGTCCATGTGCTCATAACCGGGAGCACGGCTATCATGATAGTTTTATTAGACTCTGCAGAGTTTGTACCACTTTACCCACGTGTTTGTGATTTCATCACCCGTCGGCGACTAAAGAACCTCTCTTATGCCAATTACACTTCCTTTGGTGTATGGCCAAGAGATCACAAAATAGCCTTTACAACGGGATTACTAGCCTTTTAGACCCCACTAAGGTTTCACCGGTGGCGATGTCTCCCACAGAGCACATCTTCAACCATGGGCCCCCTCTTGAGCCATTCGGATCCCAGGGTAGTCCCACCAATCATGAACAAACCCAATCCGACTACCCCTTCTCTAAGCATCCTTAATGGTCCAAATAGCACTAGAAAAGCCCTAATTAATCAGCTACGCCGCACCCATACTTGGCCTCGTGGTGGCACTATAGTCCTGGCTTATTCTCGCATGAACCGGTCCTTAGATCTAAAGCAAGCAACCACCATAACATCTAACCCATCCACATACCAGGCTCGCTTAGATACCCCATTACCACATCATATTGACCAGTTCACATTAACTAGAATATCAATAATGCATAATTAAATGTGTAGTATTGTTTTCCCATCCCAATTAATTAAGCGAAGCAAAAAGGTAAAAAGCCCTTCCCGACACTCTACCATATATTCCAGGTGACAAGGGTGGTCAAACAAAGCTAGTAAACTTCCTATCATAGGGTTCCCATCAATTTGACACAAGCATGCAGTTTTGCAAACAAAACATTTATTTTAAAACAGGATCAATATGCTTCAAGGACACTTGCCTTGCTCTTGGGATTGATTAGGGTCAAATCCTTCAAACTCTTGGTGTTGTAGATCCTCCGCGGCACCCTCTAGCGTAAATCCGTCTAATCCACATAATAACCATACAAGACAAGAAACACAATCAAAGATTGCAAAAATATTACTCAATATGACATGACATGCATGATTGATGCAAATCCAAGGTAGAACATGTTAATAGATTGCTTTTAATGATCACTAACTAGTTCTAATTGATTTTAACAAGTTTATACAGGTTTGGATGTTATTAGATCTAATTTTAGAATTAATTCAACAGAATTTAGTCAGTAAAATCGGACTACTCTGCAGAAGTCCAGACTAGTCCGCACTTCGCAGAACTAGCGAACTAGGGTTTTCTAGATCGACGTAAATTTGGAGATTAGAGGTTGAATTCACGTAAGGAAAAGAGAATAGAAGGTATACCAGGTGTTTAGAACTCCAATGAATCAAGAAACTTGGAGGTAACACTTGGATCTTGATGATCTAAGGTTGATGATGAACTTGGAGATGAATTGGCGATGAAGAATGAAAGCATGGTGGAGATCTTGATCCTCTTTCATTTACCCCTCTTCTTCTTCTTGCTTAAGATCTCCTCCTCCCTCCTTGGTGGTGGCTCTCCACGAACTAGGGTTTGGGTGGGGTGGAAAAGTGGCAAATAGATGTCAAGCCAAGGGGTGGGGTTGTTTATATAGAGGTGGAGGCTAGGGTTAGATGGATTTTGAGTTTGAGAGGAGTAGAGGCCGGTTTAGAGTCCCACATGGGCTCTAAAAGAGTTAGGAACGACGTCCCTAGGCCCACTTAACGTGAACCGCAAGAAACAAGTCGTAAAACAAAAGGTCAACTCGGAGTCGCGAAATATCGGACAGGTCTGAAAAAGACCGGACTAGTCTGAAAATGTCCAGAGAGAAAATTGGACAAGTCTGGCCAAAAATCGGACAAGTCCGACTTTAGTCAGAGAGGAAAATGGACATGTCCACTGGAACACCGGACTAGTCCGGACAAGTCCAGGGACTTAGCAAATTTTCAAGGATTCTTGGAATATCGGACTAGTTCGCACAAAATCAGACAAGTACGAAAGTTCCAGAGGCAAAATCAGACTAGTCCGCAGCAAAAACGGACAAGTCTGATTTTAGTCAGAGAGAAATTGGACTAGTCCTCACCAAAATCGGACTAGTCCGCACTTTTCAGCATTTCAAGTGCGGTTTTGCTCCAATTCAGTTTTAGACTCATTCCTCTTGATGTGGATTAATGTTAAACATGTATATGAATGTATGTAGGGCATGATGCATGAAAATGAGGGTGTTACAGTTATGCAGCATGTTTGAATCAAGAACAATGCATATGAAGGTATTGTGGACGTTGTTGGAAGATGTTAGCACGTATGCAAGGAGTGCATGGATGTGGCTACATGGTTTCGAGGCGTGATGAAGATATGTGGATGTAAAGAATTGGTCGGAAAGGTCCAACTGACTTGGTTATGCACTCAAGCTGCGCCTGAGTCGTGTTTGACTCAAATATGGGAAGATTTGAGTTGGTTATGATAGGATTTCGTGTGGGTCACAAATTTTAGTTGTTTTAGGAATGTGGGATACGTTCCTAAGGTGTTTGGAAGTCTTAAGATTGCTTCTATCTGCGTATAGAAGAGTCCTAAGTAGTTATGGTAAGTTTCAATTCGTGATTTGAGTAGGATTAGAGTCCATGTTGAGATTGGGTTGGCCTAAGGGCTGGTTATATAAGCAAGGGAGGCCAGAGCTCAGGGTGCACGACTTTAGGGCTGTTCCTCTTGTGTTCTATTGAATAAAATTCGTAGTTGAAAGGAACTTTTTTGCCTTGTTCGTCCGACTTGTTCCAGACAAGTTTTTCTCGTCGAGTTTTTTGTACAGCACTACTTTTCTTCGGTGGTTTTACCATAACTCGAGTTTTATAGATCCAATTGACATGATTCTTTTTTGGTTGTCTTCAAAACTTGATTATCTATCATCTGTCAAAACTTAACGGTCATTGGATTTGTGGTTTCTGATCTACACTAGTTTCTTTGCAGCATCCTAGAACTGTTTTTCTCGGGTAGAACAAATTGACCTTTGTTCGATCTTTCAATCGTAACTTGAGTTTATCTCGACGGATTTGAGTGATTCTTGTTGTGTCTTCTTCGTGACTTGATTCTCTATGGTATCTATCACTTTTGTCACGGTGAAACATGTTTATATTAGTCTCACAAACAATTTTTTTAACAGATCGTTTTTCTGCCGAAGGGGTTGGGATTTAATTGTTTCCGCTGCGTGAGATTTTTTTAATCTACCATTCACCCCCCCCTCTGGTAGATTTTCACATGCTCTTCGATCCTAGAATTGGTATCAGAGCCACAGTGCTCTAATCTTTGTGATTTGCACGTACTTTTGACTAATCATCATAGAGAAATACTCCGCCAAACCTTGTGTGTTTCGTGGTATTGATTTTCTAGTTTGGAAGGCACGTATGGAAGCCTTCATCCAGGCTCAAGGCTTCGCAATATGGGAGAATGTATACAAGCCTTACGAAGTGCCATCAAACGATCAAGTTACAGCTACAAATCTGAGACATGTCGACAACAACAATAATGATCGAACTTGATCATACAAGGATTAACTCAAAGCGACTTCGACCATGTTGCACACCTCCAATCTGCATAAGATGTGTGGAAAGCACTTTGTGACTACCACGAAGTATCCAACACGATCAAGGAGGTAAGGCAAGACATGTTCAAGAAAGAATACATGCGCTTCGAGATGCAGCCGGTGAGTCTATTGATGACCTTTTTGCTTGCTTTAATAAAATTCTCAGCAACATGCGTAGTGTCAATGTTAATTTTTCAGATGCTGAAAATGCTAGGAAATTGTTAAGTGCACTAGATATGTCAATTTGGGAGATGAAAGTCACATCTATTCATGAATCTACTATCATGAGTACACTTACTTTAGATGTGCTATATTCCAAGTTAAAAACTCATGAAATTGACATAATATCACGTAAGAACCCCAACAAGTCTATTGCTTTTGTTTCTCAACATGATATGCCTAGCTCCGACCAATCTTCATCTTGTGGTACACTTGCTTTGTTGTCCTCTCTAACCCTTGAACAGATTGAGGTGTTTCCAGAGGAGGAGCTAGTACTTCTCTCTACTAGGTTCTCGAAAGCATTGCAAATTGTGAGAACTATAAGGAGAGGAAGCTTCGGACCTCAACGATGTTTTAAATGTGGTAAGGCAGAACGTTTTCATTCAGATTGCCCTAACCTTTCAGGTCCTACTTCCCAGGATGAAAAGCAAACAAGGATGAAGCACTCCTCCGCAAAAGATACGAAGAAAAAGAAGGGTTTTACATGACGTCAAATGGTGAGCTGTTTTATCTCCGCACTTCAAGAACTTGGCTCAAGCGATGTGGACATTGGAAGTGATGAAGAAGATGATGATTTGGCAAACTTGTGCTTCATGGCAGGCAAATCAAGATCAATTATGGAGGATGCAGAACACATCAGCAACAATGAAGAGGTATGTCCTACTTGCGAAGAAATGTGTAATGCTATTTCTTGTGCCACTATTATAGATAAGAAAAAGGACAAAAAGCTTAGGGATAGTGCTGCTAAAATTGAATCACTAGAATATGAAATCAACCGTTTAAAAACTTTGATTCCAAGTGATGATGCATGTCCCTCATGTGATTTAACATATGAACAATTGTCCTCATTAAGAAGTGCGCACACCTGCACACTTGATAAACTTGAATTAGAAATTGAAAAGAACAGAGAGCTTGTTGTGCTTAATGATAAAAACTTGAAAGATGCTAGCTGTTCTACAATTGATTTGCATTGTTCTACTTGTGATGATCTTGATAAGAAACTACAAGATGCTATGAATGAAATTTCTATACTGAACAATGCTTTACGTTCTCATGAAGTTAAATATTGTTCCAATTGCAAATTAAAAGGAAAAACATCATGTGAAAATTGCCTTGATCTGTCCAATAAACTTGATAACATGCATAGGACATTAGATTGGTTTTGTAATGGGAATAAGAACCTAAACTTGCTGTTGAATTCTTCCAAGTCTTGCAATGATAAAACTGGTTTAGGTTTTGTTTCTCATGCTCATGGTAAGGCACATCCACCTAAAATTGTAAAGTCATTAGGAAGTGGTTTGATTCAAACAGTACCTAAACAAAAAGAAGTGGTTTTCAAATTTGCAGGAGTGTTGTCTCATTCAGTTTCAAATAAAAATGTTGCTTGCTCATCTAGACATGAACACAAAGTTAAATTTCATTGTACCTACTGTGGTAGAGATGGTCATGTCATAGATTTTTGTTATAGACTAGCCAAACAACAGAAAAAGAAAAGAATGATTGCTAGATCTCATAACTTTCATGCAAAATTTCCTGCACTTGCTAAACCGAATGATAGGAACATGCAATCTGCTGTAATGAGTCGAAAACATGCAAAGGTTGCTCCCAAACCTACTGTTTTTTGTGCTACACATGTAACATCTCGTAGGATAGTAGTTGGATACAAAAATCCTCAAGCTTTGGCTCATAAACCTGTTGTTTTATAGCTTTCGCGTGTTATTCCTGTTGGACGTTGTGTGACTCATAACTGAATTCCTAAATGCCTTTTGACTAACCCCAATAATGAGTCATCGACGTATTGTGCTTCTATGTAGGTTACACGCTTGAGGAAGGAGAACATTTGGATTGTGGATTCAGGTTGCTCATGCCACATGACCGGTAACAAAGAATGGTTCTCCCCCCTCTCTTTTATGTCACCTGTAGAGAATGTTACTTTTGTCGATAATTCTTCAACTTCTATAATTGCTAAGGGTTCGGTTAGAGTAAATAATCACTACACTTTGAATGATGTGGCACTTGTTAAAAATTTGAAATACAACTTGCTTTCTGTTTCACAACTGCTAGATGAAAATACAACCGGGTCAACTTTTGCATCTTGACACCGTAGGACCTTCACGCGTTCAATACTTCGGAGGTAAATGGTATGTTCTTGTGATTGTTGATGATTATTCTAGATACTCTTGGGTTTACTTTATGGCATCTGTCGATGGTTTGGAACCGGCGGATCTCCCGACACTACTAAAGTGTTATAGGAGTTTGAAGTTCGGTGTGGGCGCGCGAAGATTCAAGAAGGTGAATTGTAAATGGCACAGGAGACACAAGAGTTTATGTGGTTCAGGCCGTCTGAGCGCAATACCCTACTCCACGGATGTGTTGGTTCTGTATTAGCTGTATGAGCTTGTATCAAGCGTCTATGGTGCGTGTGAGTCCCCCCCCCCCCCCTGAACGTGTCGTCGGCCTGTCCTTTTATAGTACAAGGGCAGGCCGTTACAAATTAGCCTGGCCCGACATGTGGCCCCGGCGGTTACTAGTATTGATACTTATTCAACACATTTAATTGTCCCTAACGACCGGGTAATGGGCTTTGACAACACCGTTACTGGTAATTAAGGACATTCGATCGTGTGTCATTAATATGATATTAATGACACTTAATCGAGTCTTGAAGTCCTTGATTCCTCTTCGAAGATCCGGAGCTATTGCAGGGTCTTCCGGAGGTCGGAGGCTGAAGCTCCAACGGTTGGACACGTGGTAGCTCCGGAGCATACTGTGGGAGACAGGTAGCTCCGGAGCTACCCGACACGTGTCAGGTCTGGAGCTTCTCTCGATCTGGGGTTAAGTCCGGAGGTGCCCTCTCGGTACATGGCCCAGAGCTTTCCCCTTGTGGGTGATAGCTCCGGTTTGATAGTACACGTGGCGACCCTGGGATTAACCATGCTGGAGAAGCGGGTCCGGTTATATCTGACATGTGGGCCTCCGAAGGTCTTCAAATCAAGTAGATGACTTTCCTTTGAGATCTTTGTAACCTCAGGGGGTGTACGGTTTCCAGGGTACCGACAGTGGCCCCCTGGACCTACCTCCGGGGAAGACCACTGAGGTGAAGTCATTCCGCCGAAGGTGGGTCCATCCTCGCGACTTTTGAACTGAGTCTTCAAAGGTCTTTAGAGGTGCCGTTGGCGAGGATTTGGAGTTAAATCCCCTCCGTGTGGCGCATCCCGCGTGCGGCAGATGAGATCTTTGACGTGCGGATCTCACGCAATTGAAGGTCGCCGGTTCCCGATACGAAAACCGTATCGGCTCCGCGCGCCTTGTCAGGCCGCCGCCTTTGGGCTTCCCGCCTCATGATGACAACTGTTCGCCTGGGTAAGAACCTCGACTTGATCATCGGGGTGGTCCTGGGCCCTCTTGTCATCGGCTGGGTGGAATTTTTGAATGGTATCCTCGACTTCCTTGCGGTTTCCATCCAAGCGTTGCGAAGGCTTACTTAAGAAGGGAAGCATGCACCGTCGGGAGTTCTTTACGCCTCTCATCTGTTCTTGCGCTCAAACTCCCATCTTGTGCTTCACTTTTCCTCTCTGGCCTTGCTGTGACGCGATGGAGTTGGGTCTCCGTGAAAGCTGTTTGAAGACCGACGACGATCTGAAGAAGGTCCGGGCCCTCATGGGATGGTCCTCGAACTTCTTCAACCGCTCGGTCCGCGCCGGTGAAGAGCTCCCGTTTGAGAAGGAGCACTCCGACGAAATGGTGTACTTCTCCTCGTACGCCATGGTGGGGTTGATCCCACCTTTTTATTCCTTTTTCTTGATGCTGCTAGACTTTAATGGTCTGTAGTTGTATCATCTCGGCCCCCACTCCATTCTCCTTGTGTCCATTTTCGTCCACTTCTGTGAGATGTGGGTGGGCATCCCCCCCTGCATTGAACTCTTCCGAACTTTCTTCACCGTCCACACCACCGGCCGGAGCAATGAGTACCTTGGCTTCTACTACTTCGTGAAGCGCAAGAAGTGCCCATTCAAGTACCTCCGGTCCTTTCCCTCTGGGAAGTGGGATGACTGGAAGAAGGACTGGATAGTCGTCAGGGTGGAGGAGCACGAGAGGCTGGAGCTGCCCGAAGGTCTTCCCAGCATCGACACGATGATCTGGAGTGAAGCTCCGGTGCTGGCGGAAGCTTTCAACCCTGCTTTGACCAGGATCCGCCGATGCGTGGAGGGAGGATTGACTCCTTAGGCAGTATTTTGCAACTTCTTGGTCAACAGGTGGGCGCCGCTGAAGAGGAGGGAGAAACTAGCATGGGCCCTCAACAGCGTGATGGACGACGACCGGGTTGAGACCGGGTTGAAGTCCAACATGGTGGGGAAAACCTTGGAGTTCCACCTCAAGAAGTTCCAGCACGGCATCGACGTCGATGGTGATGACTTGACTCCACCATCAGCCTTTCTCCCTCTAAACGTGGAAGTGGAGTTCAGTAGGGAGCTCCGGCGGAAGATGCCCGTGCTTGACGACCTTGGTGTCGTCGAGAGAAGATCAACCACCCGGGTGGCGATCCCCGGAATGCCCGAAGATGGCTCTGACCCTGCCCCAAAGCCGAGGGTCGAGGTCGTCGGCAAGGGCAAGGAACTGGCGGATGAACCTGAGAGTCGGAAGAGGAAGCTGCAATATGCCGACAGAAGGTCCGTCAGGCCCGCTCCTTCCGCCTCGGCTCCTTCTCCCCGGAGGGGAAGGTCTTCTACTACTGCGGCGACTGTTCCCGCAGTGGGGTCCTCCCGGGACGTGACTGTTCCCGCAGTGGGGTCCTCCCAGAGTGCGACTGTTCCCGCAGTGGGATCCTCCCGGAGTGTTAGCTCCGGGCATGCGACTCCAGCACCTGGGCCGGTGGAGGCCTCCAGGTCTGGGGGTTCTTCCCGATCGAGGAGGGCCTCAACTCGGGAAACACCTGTGGCCGTGACGAGTTCCGGGGGGCCTTCCGGAGCTTCCACGCCGGCAATGGCCAGCCCTGAACGCCCGGGAAAAAGGTTCCGCACAAGCTGGTGCGGAAGCCTCCCAAGGTAATTTTTAATCTTTACCTTGGATAGTTGCTTTAATTGTACTGACTATATTTTTTAAGTTTCTTCGTTCATCATCTGCAGCGTCCCCAAGAAGGGGAATGAGGCTCCATCCTCAACCACAGTGGCTGAAGCTGTGAGGGTGGAAGCTTCTGCTCCCGTCCCGGTACCGCCCCAAGTGGTGGATGTAGCTGCGACAGCTCCGGCGCCGGCTGTCGTGGTCATCGACCTCGACTCATCCCCAGAGGCTCCCGTGGTAGAGCCGGACCGCGGGAGTGAAGATGCGCCAGCGGCACCTGTCCCAGAGGTTGAAGCTCCGGGTCCTGGTGCTGAGATGATGGAAGCTCCGGCCATTGAGCCGAAAGAAGTTGTGATTCCAGCCCTAGAGCCGAAAAGTGTCGAAGCCCCGGCGGTCGAGTCGGAGGTGGTTGAAGTCCCGGCGTGCGTGCCGGACGTTGAGGAAGTACCGGCAGTTGGGCCGGCTACCTCAGAAGCACCGGTCGCAGAGCCGGTAGTTGTTGGAGCTCCGGCTGCAGGGCATATTGGAGATGAAGAACTTCCGGCTCCTGGGCCGGTTGATATAGAAGCGTCGGAGCTCGAGCCCCCATCGGAGGAGGTGTCAAGGCCGGAGCCAGAAGCGGCCCCTGCTCCGGAAGTGACGACATCGGAGGTACTCACGGCTGAGCTGGAGTGCCCCGGAGAAGTTGCTGGCCCCCTGTCTGAGGGGGTGAATGAAGACCTGGTGGCGGGGCCCTCCTCGATGGCGACTGAGGCCATCCCGGAGGATGGCCCTAGTGCTATGGAGACATAGGGGACCACTCTTGTGGAGTGGGACCCAATTTTTGTATCTGAAAACCCGCTGGAACCAGCGGAGGAGACCCCAGCAGGTTCGGAACCTATCCCGTTGTCACTGTCCATTGACAACGCATGTTCCAGTCTGCGTCAAGTCCAACTGGCCTTTTTCCACGACAGCAAGGCTCTTGAAGAGGAGCGCCAAACCCTTAGGAGGTGGCGTAACCGGCTCTACTTCGAGACCAAGCTGGCGCAGTCAAGGCTAGCGGATGACAAAGAGTGGATCAAACGGGAGAAGGTCCGCCTGGAGTACTGGGGCAAGTTACTGGATGACAGGGAGAGTATGACTCGCGCCCTCGACGCTCAATCCTAGGAGATCTACAATCAGGCCAAAGCAGCCAATAGTGCGGCCGATGAACGCTACGAAAGGCTTGAGGCCATTAACACTACACTCATTAAGCGCCGAGAGGCACTTGAGGAGAGGGAGAAACGGCTCGAAGATGAAGAGCAGAAACTCCTAGAGCTGCGTGATGACGTCCTGAGGAGGGAGGAGGAGCTCTCCGAGAAGGTGGCTCTGGCTGACAAGGGCCTTGAGGAGCGCGCCAAGAAATTGGAAGAGCGCTGCGCAGAGGAGGAGAAGAAGGCATGGGTGCGAGGACAGGAGCTCCATGAACGGGAGTGTGCCCTCGTTGCCAGGGAAAAGAAAGTAAGGGGCAGGGAGAAGGACCTGGTCGACCGCCGGAACAAGATCTACCTCCGGGAGGAGGAGCTCGGAAAACTTGAGAAGCGGGTTGCTGAGAAGATTCAGCAAAACGCCAAAGAAGTTGAGCGCCTCGCCCGTGAGAATTCCGAACTGGTGGCGGCCAGAAGATCCTTGGAAGAATTGAAAAGCTTGAGGACTGCGGACTCCCTACAAATTTTGGAGTTCCTGGGCAAGGCCAACGACGCGCTGACACCAATGGGCTTCAGTCCCGTGTGTCCGGATGACCCGGAGCCGGAGCTGGACCTAGCGCTGCAGGCATTGAGCTCGGCAGGTAGCAAGCTCTCCAAGGTGGGCGATGTCATCGCAGACCAATTGGAGGTTGAGGGGCAATCCCTGGCAAAGAACATCGCAGAATATGTGCTGACGTGCTACACCAGCTGGAACTCCCAATTTCCTCTGGACCCGGTGCTTGAAGGTCCCGTCGAAGGAGAAGGGGAAGCTGCTCGAGCCAACGTGTCGGAGGTTGCCCAAAAAGTTGCTCAATTCTTCCATAGGGTCTAGGACCATTTCCTTAGTTCTCACTTGTATTTTCTCTTCTTCTTCCTCAATTTTGTAATCCCTTGTCTCCAGATGTAATCCCTTGTCTCCAGATAAATGAAATCCCCAAATTTTTGTGAATTTCACTTTTTGTCTTCAACACTTTTGTCTTCACTTGGCCCCCTGGTAGATGTACACAATTTGATTGTGAACATGTACCAAGAGGATATTATGTTTTGTTGAAGACTCATTTGCTCCGAACTTGTAGAATTTAGGTCCGAAGTCTTCGATAGTGAAGGCCCCCTGAGGTCAAACTGACTATCGTTGGAGCTTAGTAACTCCGATAATAGTCTCTATCAACGCACAGAGCATCGATAGTTAGTCCTCCGGGGTGTCGGAGCTTAGTAGCTCCGGCGCTGACCTTTGCCAACATGTAACTTGTCGACAGCAGACTCCACTTGTGGGGTCTTTTCACCATCTTTTACGTCGACGGTCGGGCCCCCCTAGCTTTACCGGGGCTTGGTTGCTCCGGTGATGCTTGTTAACATCGATTACAAGCCATTTAGAGGGGTCGGAGCTTTGTTAGCTCCGGCTTCCATCAACGTGTATTTTATTTTTCCTACACACTGAAGTCAAGAAAAATAGTAAAATTCGTTTCTTACCTATAACTTCGTCGCGGCTTACGATTCTCGAGGAAGTTTTAGGTCAAACGCGATTCTAAATACAACCGAATGCGTTATCTTTTCTTCCAGATCCAACTGTACATGTACTCGCCTTACTTCGGCCTGCTGGGGTGTAGGTAGAGTGGCGTACTTAAGGTGCTTGACCAGGCTAAGTTGATAGCACACTCCGGCCCTAGATTGGCTTGGCGGCATTCGGGCGAGTATGCCATGAACAATATTTGAATCCAAAAGAATCGACAATACAACTCGAGTTGCATATGAACCGGTCGAACTAAAATTTCTTTGGAATTGCACACCTTTGTTATAGACAAGAAAGAGAAAAATAAAAATGTTGAGCCTGTACAAAATAAATGCACGTGGAGTCTATTTCACATGAAGATGTCTTTCATTATAGGTCTGGGGTACAAGGGAAACAAGTACACTCTTAGGGTACGGAACCAGGCTAAGCGTGTTTCATTACTCGTTTGAACCAGGGTAGCTAGCCACAATTTTAGTCTGAGACTGTGACAAGTGTCACATGAACTTGGTGGACCTTCCGGAGAACGTTCCAAGGATTTGGGAGAGGTGTCCCATCCTTTATAGCCAAGCGAACGCTTCCGGGATGGGATACTTTAATCACTCGGAAGGGTCCCTCCCAGCCGGGGGAGAGTTTGTTTAACCCTTCTCTGGATTGTATTCTCCGTAGCACCAGATCGCCTTCCTCGAGCTGTCGGTTGTGTACATGCCGCTGATGATAACGCCGTAGGGCTTGGCGATATCGGGCGTTCCGAACAACTGCTTGGCACCTTCCCTCCTCAAGGAGGTCTAGGTCTTCACGCCGGAGCTGATCCTGCGTGGCTTCGTCGAAGGTCCGGACCCGGAGTGAACCCAAGGTGATTTCCAGAGGAAGAATTGCTTCAGCTCCGTACACCAGGAAGAAGGGTGTCTCTCTGGTTGACCGGTTTGGAGATGTTCTGTTAGCCCATAAAGTGGGCGGAAGCTCTTCAATCCAGTTGGCTCCATGTTTTTTCAAGTGCTCATATGTGCGCGTCTTGAGTCCTTTAAGGATTTCAGCATTTGCTCTCTCGGCTTGACCATTGCTTGCTGGGTGAGCTACGGAAGCGTAGCAAACTTGTATGCCGAGGTCTTCGCAATATCCTTGGAATGCTGAGCTTGTGAATTGGGTCCCATTATCAGTGATGATTTTGTTTGGGACTCCATATCTGCACACAATGGACTATAAAAAGTTGATAGCAGATTGCTTGTTGATTGTCACAACTGGAGTTGCTTCCGGCCACTTGGTGAATTTATCAATGGCGACGTACAGGAACTTGTAACCTCCGACGGCTATTGGGAAAGGTCCCAAGATGTCCATCCCCCACACAGCGAAAGGCCATGTAGGAGGTATCATTTGTAGGGGCTGAGCTGGTGTGTGAATTTGCTTTGCATGAAATTGACATGCTTCGCATTTCTTCATCAGCTCAGTTGCATCCTGGAGTGCTGTAGGCCAGTAGAAACCATGCCGAAAGGCTTTACCGACCAACGTGCGGGAAGACGCGTGGTTCCCACACTCACCTCCATGGATTTCTGCGAGGAGTTCGCAGCCTTCTTCCCTTGTGATGCAACGCATTAGGATGCCATTGGCACCACACCGGTAGAGATCCCCTTCTACCAACGTGTATCTTTTAGCCAATCTGACTACCCGGTCAACGGATACATCATCGTCAGGAAGGATGTTGTCTTTTAAGTAGCTCCGGATCTCCGAGCTCCATGCATTGGAACTAGCTTGAGCTTTTGAGTCTTGCGTGCTGGGTTGCTCGGAGCTCCCAGTAGCACCTATGACCCTTGATGGCTGCCATGGTAACAGGGCCATCGGGACTGTCAGCTTCGGGATGTTGATCTCGCCCCCTTCGCTCAGTTCGGCAGGCTGAGCTGTTGGTTTTGACAACCTCCGGACAAAAGTTCCGTCAGGAGCCGGAGCTCCGGTTGACGCTTTTGTCAAGAGTTCGTCAGCTTCAGCGTTATGGGCACGCTGAACATGGTGAAGATCTAGGACTTCGAAGTCCTTTTGGAGCCTCTGGACTTCAAGGAGGTAAGCAGCTAGCTGAAGATTATTGCAGGAACATTCACCCCTTACTTGCTTAATGATGAGCTGTGAATCTCCCTTGACCAGCAGTTGCTTGACACCATATGATAGTGCCACCTTTAGTCTGTAGATAAGCGCTTCGTACTCTGCCATGTTGTTGGTCGCCTTGAAGTCAAGGTGTACCATGTATTTCACCTTCTCCCCGGTCGGTGCAAGGAGAAGGATTTCAGCTTCGGCCCCCTGCTTCTGCATGGAGCCGTCGAAGTAGAGGGTCCAGTGAGGCTTGGTGAAGGTTGGAGATTGATGCTCCGTCTTCTGCTCATTGGGGCCCCCAGGGTTTGATGGAGAGGGAGTCCATTCCGCCACAAAATATGCCAATGCTTGACTCTTGACTGCTACCCTTGAAATGAATTCAAGATCAAATTCAGCCAATTTCGCTGCCCACTTTGCAATATTCCCAGTTGAGTTGGGATTATGCAAGATTGCTCGAAGTGGGTAAGAGTTCACCACTGAGACTTTGTGAGCTTGGAAGTAATGGCGAAGTTTCCTAGAGGCAATAAGGACTGCATAGAGCAGCTTATGTACCTCTAGGTATCGAGTCTTGGCATCATGTAGTACTTCACTAATGAAGTACACCGGGCGCTGATTGGTCTGGATCCTCTCGGAGGGGTCCGGAGCTTCCTCTTCACCGACCCGGATCCTCCCGGAGGAATCTGTATTTTCTTCAAGGACCTCCAGGTCCTGGCTGGAGGAACCCGGGGCTTCTTCAAAAGTGACCTGGACCCTCCCGGAGGGGTCTGTGACTTCTTGTGGGTTTGAGTCTGGGAGCTGGGACCCAGGCTCACTTTCAGGTACCTCCGGACCTTCCCAAAGGGGTCTGGATTCCTGAGTATGAGGTAGCTCTGGTCTCTCCGCAACCAGAACCATACTGACGACTTCATCAGTTGCAGAAATGTAAAGCAACAAAGGCTCACCAGGGTTCGGAGCTACCAGAATTGGTAGGGTGGTGAGCAACTGTTTCAGCTCTTAGAATGCCTTCTCTGCTTCTTCGGACCATTGGAATGGTCCGGACTTCCTCAATACCTTGAAGAAGGGGAGTGACCGTTCCGCCAGTCTTGAAATGAATCGGCTGAGGGCTGCTAGATATCCAGTTAACTTTTGGACGTCTTTGATGCGGGTTGGTGGTCGCATGTCTTAAAAGGCCTTAATCTTCGCCGGAATAGCTTCTATGCCACGGTGACTTACCAGGAAATCGAGAAGTTTTCCAGAGCTAACCCCGAAGACACACTTGTCTGGGTTTAGCTTTGTGCAGGTGGCCCGCAGCTTGTCGAAGACAGCCTGCAAGGTGTCAAAGAGTGACTCCTTGTCCTTGACTTTGACCACGATGTCATCGACGTACACTTCCACTATGTCTCTAATGAGTTCTTCAAAAGTTTTGTACATAGCTCGTACAAAAGTTGAAGCTGCATTCTTGAGACCAAAGGGCATGGCTGTATAACAGTACAATCCATCTACTGTAATGAACGAGGTATGTTCTTCATCTTCCTTAGACATCCTGATTTGATGATATCCGGAATATGCGTCTAGGAAACACAGTAATTCACACCCGGAGGTGGAATCCACTATCTGATCTATTCTAGGTAGTGGGAATGGATCTTTTGGACATGCCTTATTTAGTGTGGTGTAGTCGATGCACATCCGAAGCTTCCCGCCGGCCTTGGGCACAACGACTGGGTTTGCCAGCCATTTTGGATGGAAGACTTCACGGATAAATCTGGCTTCGAGTAACTTCTTCACTTCTTGTCGGATGAAGTTCTGTCGCTCTACGGATTGCTTCCGGGGTTTCTGATGCACAGGCCGGGCGTCGGGGTAGATCTTCAGATTGTGCTCAATCACTTCCCTGGGGATCCCAGGCATTTGTGACGGTTGCCAGGCAAACACGTCGACGTTAGCCCGGAGGAAAGTGATGAGCGCGAGTTCCTATTTGTCGGTCAGTCCCCCCGATATACGGGTGGTCTGAGTGGCATCGGAACCAATTTGGACGACTTTGACGGGAATGTCGGTGTCGCCGCTTGGCTGCACACGAGGTGCAGAAGTCGAGCCTCGTTGACGAATGCTCGGGGGTTTTGGAGCTTGCTCCTGTCTGGAGTCCTCCTCTTGCGCCGTGGTGAGTGCATGGAGTTCTTCCAGAGCAGTTACTTCCGCAGTACGATCTCCGCAGATCCGGAGAACGCCTACTGGCGTTGGCATCTTCAACACCAGATAACCATAATGAGCAGCTGCCATGAATTTGTACAGGGCAGGCCTACCCAAGATGGCATTGAAGGGTAAGTTGATCTGAGTGACGTCGAAGACCAACTTCTCGGTGCGGTACTTCTCTCGTGTCCCAAAGGTAACGGGGAGAGTAATAGCTCCGAGTGGGGTAATGGCCCCTGGACCTACTCCGGAGAAAGGTCGAGAGGGGTGGAGATCCGAAGGTCGGAGTTGAAGCTTAGTAAAAGCTTCGAAGCTTATGAGGTTAAGCCCCAAACCTCCGTCTACCATGACGTGGTGGAGCTGGATGTTGTTGATGGTAGGAGATACCATCAAAGGTAACTGACCTGCTCCAACCATGCTCCGAGGGCAGTCCGAAGCATCAAAAGTGATGGCTATGTCCATCCACTTCCGATGAGGCTCCGGCCTGACTGTAGGAGCTACAACAGCCATATCTCGACGCATAGTCTTGATGACGCGCCGGGAGGTGATGTCCCATGATCCACCAAAAATGGTGTTCATGGTCTTCCGACGCTCGTTGTCAGAGATGTCAGAATCATCGTCGACGGAGGTGTAAACGGCCTTCAAGACCTTTTTGGGATCCTGAAAACCTAACTCCTCTTCAGTTGGAGCTTCGTCGACTTTTTGCTTTCCTTCCCTCTGTCGGAAAGGAGATTCTTCCCGGCGCTTGCTGTAGCGCTCGGCAAGGTTTTGGACCTCCCGGCAGTCTTCCAAACTATGGTTGCCCGTTTTGTGAATTAGGCACCACACCTTGGGCTTGCCACCATCTTCAGAAGACAGTCGAGGTCGCTTTTTGGGGCGTGGCCCCCGGCCACCCGGAGCAGCAGCAGCTGCAACATTGGATGTACCGGCCGACGGCTTCTTCTTGCCGTTGGTCTTTTTCTTCTTCTTGCCATTCCCGGAGGTAGTGGCTTCTTCTTTGGAGGATTTCTTGTGACCCTCCGGGGTTGGCTTGGAGTGCATCTCACGGCCCTCCGCAGCTCTGGCACATTTGTCAGCCAAGCTGAAGAGTTCCGTGACGCTGGTGATCTCCTTGATCGCCAGTTTCTCCAGCATCTTCTTGTCCCGTACACCCTGTCTGAATGCCACAATGACAGAGGCGCTAGAGATAGAAGGAATAGTATTTCGTACCTGAGAGAACCTCTGGATGAATGACCACAGGGATTCTCCCCCTTTTTGCACGACTGCAAAAAGGTCCAGTTCAGTGCCTGGTCGGGTGTATGAACTCCCGAAGTTGGCGGTGAACTGCCAGCACAGCTCCTCCCAACTGTTGATAGAGTTGGGTGGAAGGCTCATAAACCAGGACCTGACAGTCCCAGTTAAGGCCACTGGAAAATAATTGGCCATCACGACCTCATTTCCTCCAGCTGCCAATATGGCAGTGGAGTAGATCTGAAGGAATTCGGCGGGATTGACGATCCTGTCAAATTTTTCCGGCAGGTGAGGCCGGAACTTCTGTGGCCACCTGACCATACGCAGATGTATGGCCAGAGCTGAACAGCCTCCTCCTACTCCTTCAGGAGCAGAAAGGTCCTGAGCTTCCCGTCTTTCACGAGCGCGCTCAATATGGACTCGGCCGTCTTGTTGGCGGTATCGGCGATCAAGCTCCGCCTGGAGGTCATGAGTTGAGAGCCTAGATAACGTGTGAGTGCGTCGTGCCCCGGAGGGCAATGACGTCACTTGTTATGATGCAGCACGTCTCCTGCTATTGGAAACGTGCGGACCAAGTCTACCAGGCAAAGTCTGCCGCTGCAATGGGGCTCGTCCTGAAGGAGGAGGACCCTGGTTGCTGAGGCGTTCGGCTGCTGCTGCAACCAAATGTTCCACATAGGCCCTCCACTGTTCCAGTGCATCCCGGGATGCATCCGGAGGTGGTGGGCGTTGGAGAAGAGCCCGCGCTACATGGAGCACGTGTTCCTGGTTATCATGATTTTTCAACGCAGTGATTGACGCCGGCGCACCATCGCATTGCCCAGCTTGATTTGCTGGTGGAGGCGGTGGTGGCGGGAGTGTGACTCCTACTGGTGCTAAAGCCCCTGCTGGTGGCTGCATATTGGGAGGATTACCCCCAACAACCTGAGCAGCGGGTTGATCGTTGGATGATCCAGCAGCTGGGTTCGCCATTCTCAAAATCTCAGGCACCCCTACCTGGCGAGCCAACTGTCGATGGTTTGGAACCGGCAGATCTCCCGACACTACTAAAGTGTTATAGGAGTTTGAAGTTCGGTGTGGGCGCGCGGAGATTCAAGAAGGTGAATTGTAAATGGCATAGGAGACACAAGAGTTTACGTGGTTCGGGCCGCCTGAGCATAATACCCTACTCCACGGATGTGTTGGTTCTGTATTAGCTGTATGAGCTTGTATCGAGCGTCTATGGTGCGTGTGAGTTCCCCCCCCCCCCCCTGAACGTGTCGTCGGCCTGTCCTTTTATAGTACAAGGGCAGGCCGTTACAAATTAGCCTGGCCCGACATGTGGCCCCGGCGGTTACTAGTATTGATACTTATTCAACACATTTAATTGTCCCTAACGACCGGGTAATGGGCTTTGACAGCATCGTTACTGGTATTTAAGGTCATTCGATCGTGTGTCATTAATATGATATTAATGATACTTAATCGAGTCTTGAAGTCCTTGATTCCTCTTTGAAGATCTGGAGCCGTTGTGGGGTCTTCCGGAGGTCGGAGGCTGAAGCTCCAACGATTGGACACGTGGTAGCTCCAGAGCATACTGTGGGAGGCAGGTAGCTCCGGAGCTACCTGACACGTGTTAGGTCCGGAGCTTCTCTCGGTCTGGGGTTAAGTCCGGAGGTGCCCTCTCGGTACATGGCCCGGAGCTTTCCCCTTGTGGGTGATAGCTCCGGTTTGATAGTACACGTGGCGACCCTGGGATTAACCATGCTGGAGAAGCGGGTCCGGTTATATCTGACATGTGGGCCTCCGAAGGTCTTCAAATCAAGTAGATGACTTTCCTTTGAGATCTTTGTAACCTTTAGTGGGTGTACGGTTTCCAGGGTACCGACAGCATCTAAGAATGAAGCTTTTAGCCACTTTAGAACTTTATTTCTTAGATTATCAATTGATCACCCAGGATCTTTAAAAGCAATTAGAAGTGATAACGGAACCGAATTTAAAAATCAATCTCTTGATCACTTCTGTGCTGAAAATGAAATATATCATCAATTTTCTTCACCATATGTACCTCAACAAAACGGTGTTGTAGAAAGAAAGAATAGAACCTTAGTTGAGATGGCTAGGACTATGCTTGATGAATATCAAACTCCTAGGAAATCTAGGGCTGATGCGATTGCAACCGCCTGTTATGTCTCAAATCGTGTTTTCTTGCGCGCTAAGCTAGGTAAAACACCATATGAGCTCCGATTTGGATATAGGCCTAGTGTTGCACACTTTCGGGTCTTTGGTTGCAAATGCTTTGTTAAGAAACATGGTAATCTTGATAAATTTGAACCTAGATCCGTTGATGGTATGTTTCTTGGTTATCCATCTCATACTAGAGGCTACCGTGTTCTTTTACATGACACTAACAAAATTGTGGAGACTTGTGAGGTGTCTTTTGATGAAGCTAACCCAGGTACTAGCTCAAACATTGCAGGTCCATATCCATATCCGCAGGGGGATAGCATTTTCGTTGAAGATGAGGAAGAGGTGGAGCTGCTGCCCGAAAATTCAGTAGCTAATGACAATGTTCCAGCTCCTAATTTTGATGCACAGCCAGCACCGACGACCACCATTGCTGGTCCAGATCCTCCTCAAGTCACAAGAACATCGATTTGTGATGAACATGAAGAAGAAGAATCTTGTGAAGTGTCCACTCCCCTCCGGGTTCTCAAAAGTCATCCTGCACAACAAATTATTGGAAGCTTGCACAAACGGGTCACACCGTCTAGATTTTGCGATCCAAACTCTCATGGTCATTCTGCTTTTGTTTCTTCTTTTGAACCCAAAGATATATCACACGCACTCACTAATGAATCTTGGATTATTGCCATGCATGAAGAGTTAGAAAATTTTGAAAGAAATAATGTTTGGAAACATGTACCTCCACCTCATGGTCACACTTTAATTGGAACTAAATGGGTGTTTAAAAATAAACAAAGTGAGGATGGGGTTGTGGTTAGGAATAAGGCTAGGGTGGTTGCTCAAGGTTTCACTCAAGTTGAAGGTCTAGATTTTGATGAAACTTTTGCTCCTGTTGCTAGATTAGAAGCCATAAGAATTTTGTTAGCTTTTGCTGCATCTAAAGGTTTTAAGCTTTATCAAATGGATGTTAAAAGTGCTTTTCTTAATGGCTACATAGATGACGAGGTTTATGTCAAACAACCACCAGGTTTTGAAAATTCAGATTTTCCTAATCATGTTTACAAACTGTCCAAAGCCTTGTACAGTCTCAAACAAGCCCCTAGAGCATGGTATGATTGGTTAAAAACATTCTTACTTGAAAAAAGGTTTACCATGGGCAAGGTTGATAAAACTCTTTTTGTGCTTAAGCATGGCAATGACTCATTATTCGTTCAAGTGTATGTGGATGATATTATCTTTGGTTGTGCTTCTCATGATCCTGTGTCCAAGTTTTCAGCTATGATGAGTTCAAAATTTGAGATGAGTATGATGGGAGAACTCACGTACTTTTTGGAGCTGCAAATCAAGCAAACCAAGGAGGGTACCTTTGTGCATCAAACGAACTATACAAAAGACCTCCTAAGGCGCTTCAACATGGACAAAAGCAAGCGTCTTCAGACACCAATGGGAACAGCAACAACACTTGAACTTGATGAAGATGGTGAACCCGTGGATCAAAAAGAATATAGAAGCATGCTAAGATCACTTTTGTACCTCACGACATCAAGATCGGACATACAATTCAATGTATGTCTTTGTGCACATTTTCAAGCCTCCCCACGTGCTTCACATTGTCAAGCCGTCAAAAGGATTCTCAGGTACTTACATGGAACTCAAGAATTTGACATTTTTCTTTCTTCTTCCTCAACCATTAATTTGAAAGCTTTTTCTGATGCTGATTTTGGGGGTTGTAGGATTGATAGGAAAATTACTTCTGGTTCTTGTCATTTTCTTGGTAATTCACTTGTTGCTTAGTCCTCTAGAAAACAAAACTCAGTTGCGCAATCCACAACCAAATCTGAATATGTAGCTGCTGCTAGCGCTTGTTCACAAATTCTTTGGATTGTTCAAACACTTAAGGACTATGGAGTTGATCTAGATAGTGTTCCACTGTTTTGTGACAACACTGGTGCTATTTGCATTGCTAAAAACCCCGTGCAACATTCTAGAACTAAGCACATTGATATTAGGTATCACTTTCTCCGCGATAATGTTGAAAAAGGAAACATTGTGCTTAACCATGTAGATATCGAACAACAATTGGCTGACATTTTTACAAAACCTTTGGATTTCACTCGTTTTTGTTATATTCATAGTGAAATAGGGGTTATGCATCCTCATGACTTAAATTGAGGGGGAGATTTTGAAACTTGGGAAGTCTATGTGTAAATCTGAACTAAAATAATATGAGCATAGTATTTCATACATATATGACTTGTGATTCCTTTTACATGCTGAAATTCCTTACTACATTACTCATGTTATACATTTTGTAGTTTTTGCCATGACTAGTAATTGGGAAAATTACTTACACTAAATCTGGTCATGATCAAACTTCCTTGCTGTTTTAAACTTGTTGCATGATCTCAAGTGCTTTTAATCGTAAAGAATTAAATAGTAATCAACTCACATGTTTAGTTTTTATGATCAAATGAAAAATTGAGAAAAGATCAAGAGAATATGCATGCATCGCACTTCTTCTTTTGAGATTGCTTATCATTGCACTTAGATATGAACTTGGAAGGAGTTGTGTCAAATGACATAGGCTTGGCTTGGTTGGTTAGAATAAGGCAGATGTGCATATAATCTCTTGCAAATATCATATGATCTAAATTTGTGCTTTGAAAAATAAAAAATGGAACAACTAGTGTCATGCTTTCAGGTCTTGAAATAGTTAGTTTGTGAGATCATGACTTGCTAAAATTGAAAATTACACTTGATCTCTAGCATGGCTTACACTACTTTATGTATTTCATTGATGTGATAGTGTAAGTTACTTGATAGTATGACTTGGATGAGCTTTGTTTATATGTATATGTTATAATATGCTCATAACATTTGAAATTTTACTCTTGAACCTTGCTGAATACATTGTCAAAGGGGGAGAGATAATATGTGAATTTTTAAAAAAAGATAAGTATGCAAGGGGGAGAAATTGATTACACATCACATATTCACAATTGTTTTGGCAGGATTCTTCTTAGGGGAAATTTGTTTTTCTTCTCATTTTATTTCTGTTTTACAAGGGGGGGGGGGATAAACTTTTAATGTGAATAAGCCAATGTTCGGATTTTAAGTGGTGTTGCCAATGCATTCATCAAGGGGGAGATTGTGAGACCTATGTGTGCTGAATACATTGGCTTGTAGTGAATACATTGGCTTTGATGATAAAAGTTCTGAAATTCTGCTAAAACACCTTTTTAGCAAAGTCCGACTCTAGCTCTGAACTTCTGCAAGGTCCGACAATAGGTTCGACTTGCTTTGTCAAGGTTCGACATGTTTTTGGATAGCTCCAGTGAGCTTTGTCTTTAGCTCCTGCATGTCTTTGATAGCTCCGGCATGTCTTTGTTAAGCTCTGATATGTTTTGCTGGGTCCGACTTATGTTGGTTAGCTCAGACATGTTTTTCTAGCTCTGACTTTTGGGTTGACTAGTTCCGACTAGTTTTGGTTAGCTTCGACGCTAGGTACGACTAGTTTTGGTAAGCTCCGGTGCTAGGTACGACTAGCTTTGGTATGCTCCAGTGCTAGGTCCTGCTAGCTTTGGTAAGCTCCGGCTCAAGGTCCGGTTAGTTTTGGCAAGGTATGGAGCCAGTTTGTGATGGTTCTGCTTTTACTTTGAATTGATTTGAACTTGCTTTACATCTATAGAAAGTTTGCTTAGTATTTTTTTACTAAGTTTTTGGTGCGTTTTGGTTGATATGGATGATATCATCTTGCTATGCTTTGCAACATGCTTATGTGAGGTGCTCACGTAAGGTGTTGTGTACGGAACTAACTTGAGTCAAGTCGCGGACTTGGGCTCGTACGGATTGGTTCTTTGTTCATGTGCAGGTGTTGCTTGAGTTCAAGACATGGCTGGTGATGGGATCCATTGAACTAGTCTTAGGGAGAAGATGAGGTTCAACAACTATGTTCGAGAGGAATTGTGGTTGAGTTGATTTGGAAGTTGCGCAGCATGTTTGAATCAAGAACAATGCATATGAAGGTATCGTGGACGTTGTTGGAAGATGTTTGCATGTATGCAAGGTGTGCATGGACGTGGCTACATGGTTCCGAGGCGTGATTAAGAGATGTGGACATAAGGAATTGGTCGAAAAGGTCCAACCGACTAGGTTATGGACTCAAGTTGCGGCTAAGTCGTGTTTGACTCAAATATGGGAAGATTTGAGTTGGTTATGATAGGATTTCGTGTGGCCACAAATTTGAGTTGTTTTAGGAATATGGGATACGTTCCTAAGGTGTTTGGAAGTCTTAAGATTGCTTCTATCTGCGTATAGAAGAGTCCTAAGCAGTTATGGTAAGTTTTGATTCGTGATTTGAGTAGGATTAGAGTCCTAGTTGAGATTGGGTTGGCCTAAGGGCTGGTTATATAAGCAAGGGAGGCCAGAGCTCGTGGTGCACGACTTTGGGGTTGTTCCTCTTGTGTTCTATTGAATAAAATTCGTAGCTGAAAGGAACTTTTGTGCCTTGTTCGTTCGACTTGTTCCAGACAAGTTTTCTCGTCGAGTTTTCTGCACAGCACTACCTTTCTTCGGTGGTTTTATCATAACTCGAGTTTTATAGATCCAATTGGCGTGATTATTTTTGGGTTGTCTTCACAACTTGATTATCTATCATCTGTAAAAATTTCACGGTCATTGTATTTGTGGTTTCTGATCTACACGAGTTTCTTTGCAGCATCCCAGAACTGTTTTTCTCGGGTAGGACAGATTGATTTTTGTTCGATCTTTCAATCGTAACTTGAGTTTCTCTCGACAGATTTGAGTGATTATTGTTGTGTCTTCTTCATGACTTGATTCTCTCTGATATCTATCACTTTTTTCACGGTCAAACACGTTTATATTAGTCACACACACAATTTCTTTAACAGATCATTTTTCTGCCTAAGGGGTTGGGATTTAATTGTTTCCGTTGCGTAAGATTTTTTAATCTACCATTCACCCCCCTCTGGTAGCTTTTCACGTGCTCTTTGATCCTACACATACTTCATGCAAAAAGCTTGTGGTATGTTGTATGGAATGACATAGACAAACTAACAGGAGTATGGTGTGGCGTTTGTGCTGAACGGCGAGAATCTATCTGTCGCCAACCCGATCTGAACATTTCTCACTTCACGTCCGAATCTTGGATCAAACCGCTTAAGTAACTTCCATGCCTCACCATCAGACGGGTGCATCATAACTCCATCATTTTGACATTCACCTTCTTTGTGCCATCTCATGTGTCTGGCATTTTTTTTTGAAAGAAACAATCGCTTCAACCTAGGTGTCACGGGTAAGTAGCGAAGCTGCTTATATGCGACTTCTGTCATCACAGTATCAACATCGTTATTAACAACTTTGATAAACCTTGATTGACCACATTTTAAAAATTTGTTCTCATTGGCATGCTCTCTCCAGAAAAGCATGCAGTTGGTCGGACACACATCAATCTTCTCTTAGTTCATACCGAGACCGGAAAGAATTTTCTTCAACTGGTACATATCTTTAGGCACTTTGTGGGGATGTGGAATGACATCGATGAATAAATTGATGAGGTCGTTGTAGTAGTTATTAGAAACGAAGTACTTAGACTTAATTGTCATAAGTCTAGTCACAAAAGTGAGGAGGGTCATTTTAGTGTGTCTATGCAGTGGCTGTTTTGAAGCTTCGAGAAGGTCAAAAAACTTTTTAACCTCCGTTGTAGGAGGATCCTCTGTAAGCTCCGGTTGTAAAGCTTCCAACATCTCATCCATCATATCAACCCTCATGTCATCATCATTGTCCGCTTCCACTTCTTGTACAGCTTGAGAAGTTGTCTCGCCATGGAAGGTCCACAACTCATAATGTGATATGTAACCGTTTCGACACAAGTGCATCGAAAGTTCCACTTTGTCCAAAATGTCCCGTTCGGACATTTCATACATGGGAACCAAACCTTATCGCTATTTTACAATGAAAAAGCTCGTCCTACAAAAGCTTTTATCTTGGCGTACCACTTATCTGAGAGACCACCAGTTCTGCTCCTCCAGCCAGTATATATCCAAATACGGTCTTCAACCATGGTTGACTGATATGTAGTATAAAGTCAGAGAAGTTATGGTTATTTCATACTTTGTTTAATGTCACAGCCCTACATCTGTTGTCAAGGATAGGTCCTAAACCCACCCAAGAGTGACCGAGTGGAGCGTGCTCATAACGAGAGGTGCGGTTCGGATCCGGAGAAAATTTCGGCACCATAACCCTGTTGTTCTCCACTATACGCCCAAAAATGGTGCAGCCGAGAACAACAAGGTTATGCCGTCAAAATCTCGTCCAGATCCAGACCCGCGTCACGTCACAAGCCACGCCCCCTCGGTCACTCCCAGGTTGTTCAAAAAAGGGACAATTCCAAACCGACACGCCTCACATGTGTAACGTATGTAAGACGGGCCTGTCCGAAACGGGTAACACATATTGTATAGGTTATGTTAATCATTCATTTTTTAGTCATTTCCAAGAGAGTGGAAAGAACGAGAGAGGGGAGGATAGAACGAGAGACAGATAGCAAACTGAATCCGTCGGGGTCTGCCATCCACACACGTGGCTTCTTGCCGTCGGCACCGTCATCGTTCGTATTCGTGCCCGTTTAGACACATACTTTAACTTCCAACTAAATAGGCATTGTCGGGCCCTAAATGGGTTGTGTCGGGTCAAGCCGACTCGAAGCCCATTTTTGTACATATAGTAACACTCAAGTAATCATATTAAAAATTATAACCATAATTTTAAAAACTAAACAATTCAATTAAACCTAAACATAAAAAAATAAACTAGCTAAGCGCTCACAATTAGAATATTTAGCATAAATAAACCAATTAGTATATTTAGCATAACTAAACCAATTAGCATAATGTATACCATTAAGCAAATTAAGCATAATTTAATAATTAAACAAAATAAACATAATCTAGAATCAATTTAAGACACATCAATTTAATCAAGAATTGAACACACAAATTCATTAACATACACTAATTCATGTAATTAACAATTGAACACGCATCAATTGAACATGTAGCGCAGTGGGGGACGGTGGCAGGGGAGGCGGCAGCGCGGTGGTGAAGGCCACAACGCGGTGGGGAAGGGCGACGATGCGGTGGGGTGGTGGGTAGTGCAGGGGAGGCAGCCGCACAGTGAGGAAGGGCGGCTGCGCGATGGGGAGGCGGTCGGTGGAGTGGGGAAGGGCACCGATTCGGTGGGGAGGCGGTCACATGGTGGGGAAGGGTGTCGGCGGTGGGGGACGTGGCCGGTGCAGAGGGGAGGTGTGACACCTGGTTCTGAAAATGAACTAAGTGCGACACATCATGAGTGCATCACAAACAATATACAAAAATTACCACAACACAAATTAATAAATAAGCACTTTTATTACAATATTCAAATAATCCTCAAATTACAAACTTTAGTGATGATTATTTATAATACTATTACTACAATGATAATAATCTAAACATTAAGCTAAGCAACAAAGCAAATGGGATATAGCGCGGCTCGAAGCATAACCACAAGCAAGTCGATGGCCGCACACAACCTAGAACTCCGTATTATCCTCAGGGTACTCTCAAACATTACCTAAAACTGTTTGTGGGGGAATAGCAAAGATGATCACATGTCGTACTCAGCAAGTGTGGTAAAATAATCAGATGTAGCATAAACAAGGAATGATAATAAATAATGGCTAGTTGCCGAAAAGTACATTTAAAACATGTAAAAAAACCACTACGTAAGAAACCCAAATAGGAACAAAGATGGGCGACACGCTTAAAGGCGACCATCTTTGATAAGGTTAAGCAAGACATGCATGCTTCAGCGAGGATCTGACATGGCTCAGCTGAACGTACAAGGAGACGCGTTAAAATAAAGCCCGTCTCAGTTAAATAGTTATCCGAGACACGCCATCCTCTCTAGCAAACGGGAGACGCGCATCAAACAAAGTGCCTCTCCAATATGCGCAAGAAATGAGACGAACTCTACACAAAGCGTGTCTTCTTTGTCTTCACTTCTAAACTCTCATCGCCGAACATTTAATTCATTCATTCATTCACAGTTGAACATATATAACACAGATGAACACACAAAATATTCATCACACAGATGAACACAGATAACATTCATTAACAAATATATTACAAAACACAAGAAAAAAATTACAAGACACAATAAAATAAAAACAACATCAACTAAAAAACAACAAAAGAAAACCTAAATCCTACTCCTCCTTTTCCTCCTCCTCTGGCTGCTTCGGCTGCTCCGCCGGTTGCTCCGGCTGGTCAGGATCTAACGGTGCAACCTCGTGACTGAGGTTCCTTCCCATCGACACCACTAGGATACTATGGCCCTCGGCGCTGATCACCTCGGCCATCTTCTCGAGTAGCCTCTGGAACCGGTCGAACAGCTTGTCGAACAGCATCTCGAGCAGCTCTTTGTTGATCCTCTCGGGGGAGCGGCAACACTGTTTCTTGCAGGGTGGCTCCCTCGGCGGGCTTGGAGACGGAACGTTGGCCATGGTGGGTTGTCTACACGGAGAAGACGAATGAATGAAAGAGATTGATGGCGCCTTATATGTTTGTGCAGAGAAGCAAAATGGAGACACACTTTTAGAATGAGCGCGTCTCTGATTCCACACGTCACCTTTAGCTTCGTGATTTTCTCCATTTTGCTTTGATCCACTATTGATATCACACATCACTAAACTTAGAGAACATTCACTTTATAAATAAATCATTCACATGTCCAGAAAATAATCAAATCCTTCCTTATGATACCTGAGGAACACGATGAACACACCACACATTCATTCATTCACACAGTTGGAGAACACACAAGAAAATATTCAATCACATAGATGAACAAAGATAGATTTTATTCATTAACAATATTTCATAAATAGAAGAAACTAAAAACAACAAAGAAAAACTAAATCCTACTCCTACTCCTCTTCCTCCGTATCTTCTTCCTCCTCCTCATCCTTGTCCTCCTCCTCCTCCTCCTCCTCCTCCTCTGCCTCCTCCTCCTCCTCCTCCTCCTCCTCCTCCTCCTCCTCCTCCTCCTCCTCCGGCGGCGGCGACTCCAGCTCTGGTGCAACAGGAGCCTGGGTCGGCTGCGCCGGCTGCTCCGGCGGTGCAACCACGAGAACAAGGTTGCTCTCTGTTGCCTCCACCAGGTTTCTGTGGCCCTCGGAGCCAAGCACCTGGGCCATCGTCTTGAATAGAATGTCGAGACGATCGGCCACCCCCATGAGGGCGAAGAGGTAGTGGCCGATGGTACCCATTCCAGTAAACTGGGGAAGGGTTCCTTGACCTAAGGAACTAATGGCGCGAGACGTATTATTGTACGCCTCTTGCGCCATAAGGAGGTGTTGCTCGGTGTTGAACCTCTTGGGGGAGCTGCATCATAGTTTCTTGCACGGTGGCTCCCTCAGAGGACTTGGCGGCGGAAGGTCGGCCATGGTGGTGGTGGGTCATCGGCACGGAGAAGACGAAGAAAAGAAGAGGATTCAATGTGAGTGACGTGCTTCTGGAGAACTCACGGATGATGGCGCGTCTTAAATAAGGTCCGCACGGAGATGATGATGGAGCAGTTAGTTTCCCGCGCATTGATGGAATGATGGGACGCATCGACACCGCCTCGGGGAAATGAAAGGTCATGCACGGACGTCACACGCGTCTCTGCACCACGTCGCAGAAATTAAGTTCTCCACAGACCTCATGTCGTGTGTCTCTCTTTCGACAATTGAAGACGCGCTTTAGCGTAACACATGTCTCTCTTTGTTATAGCATGTCTCTCATTTAGATCACTCGTCTCTTCAACAATGGAAGACACTCTTTAATGTAACGCGCATCTGTCTTTGTTCTCACACATCTTGCATTTATCTCTCTCATCTCTTCGCCTCCGGTGCCCCTTTACTAATCGACCAATGACCTTTACTAATTGACCAACTCCAGTGCGATTTCCACCTCTGTTCGCCATCGCCGTTGTCATCATCGTTGCCGTCCTCGTTATCATCATTGTCGCTGTCCTCGTCGTCATCGTTGTCGCCGTCCTCCTCGTCGTCATCACTGTTCATGGCTGGTATCGGCTTCGCGCGTAGCCGACTGAAGGAGGAGCGATTGGCGTGGCGCAAGAACCATCCCCATGTATGTACATATGGCACACCGGACGCATGGTTGTATATATGTAGATCTGCAATAGACTGATGAACTTAACTGTAGTTTGTCTTTTCTGTCTTGTTTGTTTTTGGTATTTTCATTTTTTTTCCAAAGCCTGAATTGGGAGATTTATTGAAGTGGAACTGCATTGTCCCCGGTAAAGAAGGGGTAAGTCATGAAGAACAAGCACAATATGAGTTTAACCATCGTCCTCCTATTAATGATTTTCCTTTGTAGACTGACTGAGAAGGTGGTTACTATCCCCTGGCAATCTCCTTCTCAGAGGACTATCCATTGGTGCCTCCAAGATGCGCCTTTCCAAGTGGTTTCTTCCACCCAAATTTTCATCGCTCAGGAGCACTCTGCATTGGGATTCTTGATCAAGAGACTGTAAGATAGACCTATTTTGCTCATGTAATTAGTAACTGTTGCCGAACTTATACGAACTGGTTTCCTATGTTGCTTAAATTGACATTTCATAGGGGTGGTGGACTGGTTTTACAATTAAAACTATACTACTTGAATTTCATCATTTGCTGCATCAGCCAAATGTGCCTGATGTTGAAAATAATTACTATAATCTACTTATCAAGGTTAGACAATTTGTGTTAGTGAACAACGTAGTTTATTCATTCCTCCTTCGACATTTGTTAATTTAAAAAATGTCAATATTTTCAAGATCCAGCGGAATATAAGAGACGTGTTCGGGAGCAAGTTGGATGGTACAGTTTAGATTGATCGATGGGAGCTTTAGGGATAAGTTTAGATTCGAAACTAGTTTAGAGGCCAAGCAATGTATGAACCATGAAATTCATTGAGTTGCAAATTATCTCTGAATTACAATGTCATTGTGTTTGTTTATCCCTAAATTACATTTAATCCATTAATTGCAATGTCATTGTGTTTGTTTATCCCTGCAACGGACGCTCACGATGTCGTGCGAGTGGCAATAGGGTGAAGAGTGCATGAGAGATGTACTTTAGAAAGGCGTGTCTTAGATATCTGAGATCCGACAAAAGCGAGATGCGCCTTGGGCATGTTTCCGATTTGTGCCGAAGGACTTCTGTCCCACCTCAAAAAGTTGAGCACATTGCAACGATTGTATAAGACATTGCGCACAGTTGCCAGTTGGACACGCCGAAATGTCCTAGCTGTTGTTCCTGGCTTCAGCACACCGTGGCGCATCTAGGGCACTCCAGCGTGTCCGAGGCCACAAAACAATGCGAGACATGCTTTACATAGGCAAAGAGGTGTCTTACTTGGGCTTGTCTCCGATTTACGCCGAAGATCTTTTATCCCACCTTGGAAAGCTGAGCACAATGCAACGGTCATATAAGGCATTGCACACAGTCGCCAGTGGTACATCCCCGCATGCGAAAGATGTTCCCAGCTTCAGCACACCGTGGCTCGTATTTTGCATGCAAGAAAATTCCCTGATGCGAAAGATGATAATGCGAGACGTGTGTTATATATGTGCGTCTCCGAGTTTTATTTTAAACTCTCGCGCGCTCTATGGAGAAAATTTTATCGCGCTCCCTCGACCAAAGGATGCTGAAATGAGAGACGGATGTTATACAGGCACGTCTCCGAGTTTTGCTATTTTTATCCATCATGTGCTCTCTCCCAACATTTGGCGAAAATTTTTAGCTCTCGTGCACTCTCTCGACCTAGAAACCGCAGCTTCTGAGCATGCCGCCGCCATCCCATCATCGTCAACGTCGCACTGCCGCTGTCGACCTCGACCTTCGCATCATCAGAGAGTTGAGCACGCTGGAGCATGCCGGCTCGTCCCCTATCCCCGGAGCACGCCGTCGCCGTCCCTCTTTCTCAACTCGCTCTTCGTCATTGTCGCGTTGCCGCCATCGACCCCTACCCCACTGCCAACCCCGACCTTCATCATCGGAGAGTTGAGCACGTTGGAGCACGCCGCCTCGTCCCGTATCCCTGTAGCACACCACCGCCTCGACCTCGACCTAGGTAATCGGTATAAGCACGCCGCCACCTTCACATAAGTGGAAATGTTCTCCCTGTCCCCAAAGCACACCGGCCTACTGTCATGAGAGAGTTGAGGAAAAGCCACTCCGGCACCTCCGCCAGCTTGTCCCGGAGCACGCTGCCGCGTCCCCTGTCCCCGGAGCATGCCGCTGCTTCGACCCTACCCTTAGAGCGTGCACTCCAGTGATTTTATTGAGTTTGAGGATGTCCAATGAAAGCTCATTGTTAATGAAGTCATTGATCCAAAGTGAGAATTTTCATTACAATATACATTCATCTTCCTTGTTTTTGTCCAATGTAGAAGTAATGTATTTGTTTTGACTATCAATGTATATAATGAATTCTGATTCGCAAACTTTGAAACTGCTGGAACTGTGGTTGATACTAGCATTTGCCATCCTAGTGAGTTTGATTTCTACCTCTACAGCAATGCTGGAATCAAGGTACCTATGCGATAATTAGTGTTTCTCTAACGTGTTTTTGATATCAGGCTATAAATGCATCAGTGGAATGTAAATTGTTTTTTTCAGGGGACAAGCACACTAGCTCACTACCATGTCTTTTACCATGAGAATAATTTCTCTACTGATGCTTTGTAGATGCTCACCAACTGTCTGTGCTACAAGTAAGCTCGGTTATTTGCTATCTTATGTGACTGGTTAAATGAATGTGACTACAATTTGATAATGTTTTATATCGTTTTAGTGATTTTATTGAATTTGAGGATGTCTCAGTTGGAGCATTAGAGGCTATGAAGGCTCATCGTTAATGAAGTCATTGATCAGAAGAATTTTCATTACGGTATACAAGATTAGATGATGACAGTTATGATGTGTGTAATTAGTTACATTGTAATCAGGATGAACAGTCTTTGTTGTATAATTAGTATACTTGATAACCACGATTGACACTTTGTTAATATTTGATTGGTCAATATAATTCAAGTGCGATCTTTTGGTTATACATATGTTCATGAACAATATGAACAGTATGTTAATATATGAATAGTATGTTGCTGACACTGGTAATACGGCTGACAAATTCTTGCTAGCTCGAGGATGCAACCGACAATCAGGATAATCAGGGGTGGGGGGCACCTAATCGGAGACCCTGCCTGTAAACAATCCGTGACGTGCTATAGCAGAGATCGTCTTGGATAACATAAATAAAGGAGACAAGCTTCCATAAAGCCCGTCTTAATCAGTACACAAATCTGTGACGTGCTACAATATAGAATGTCTCAGATCAGTCAATATATCTACGACGTGCTTTGTTAGGGCTTGTCACGCATGTATGCTGATGGGCGACGTGCGCCACACGCGTCTCCAATGACCCCGTAAAGACCGTCTGTTATGACACAAAGAAAGGAGACGTGCTTCTTTTAGCATGTCTCGCACTTAGGATGAACGGCGACGCGCCATAAGCTCATCTCTAATGACAACATAATGCGAGACGCAACGACAGAGACACATAGTTTGTTCATCTCCCTTCTTCATTAGGGCACGTCTCGGATGAGCCTTTCTTACGTAGTGAGCATCCTACAATGTCTATGTGAAATAATTCCATCATATCCCAAATAGTTACCAATTATAAGTTCAATACCGTCAATTACCATTATATCACATCCATCAATAATTATCCATCCAAATACCAAATTCTTACCATCATCATTAACCATGTCCACTTACCAAATCCGATTCATAACCATAACCAAACCATAACCATCCCAAAAAACAAGTTCCACTCTAATCATGTGAAGGTCCAGGTTGCTCATAACTGGGAGCATGGCTATCATGATAGCTTTTAACACTCTGAAGCGGTTGTATCACTTTACCCACACGTTTGTGATTTCATCACCTTTCACTGACTAAGAACCTCCCTTATTTCATCTCACACTTCCTTTCGTGTGTGGCCAAGAGATCACAAAATAACATTTACAAAGGGACTACTAGCATGTACGGACCCACTAAGGTTTCACCAGCAGGCTTGAATATCCATTCTCCCACCCACAGGCCCCCTCATGTGCCATGCGGTTACCAGGGCAACCCTCCTCAACTCCCATTCCCCGCACCATCCAATAGTCCATACAATACCAGCAGCACACCTAATTATTCAGCTACGCTGCACCCATACTTGGCCTTGTGGTGGCATTGTAAATCCTGGATGGTCACTCCATGAACCGGTCTTTAGATCTAAAGCAAGCAAAACCCCCATAACATCTAACCCAGTCCACAATCCATGATTGCTTAGATCTCCCAAGTCTCATGTTTACCAATTAACCACATTCATCAATTCTCATCATATACATGCTCAGTAATTTATAGTTAAGCCATTTGGTTGTTTTCCCATCCCAGTTAATTAGAGCAAAGCAAAAAGGTAAAATACCCTTCCCAACTCTCTACAATGTATTCCAAGCGACAAGGATGGTTAAACAAGTCTAGTAAACACCTATTTTGGGTTTCCCATCAATTTGACACAAGCATGCAGTTTTTCAAACAAAACATTTAAAAACAAGATCAAAATGTTTAAGGACACTTGCCTTGCTCCTAAGACTGGTTAGGATCAAAAGCTTCGAAGTTCTGGTGCTGAAGGTCATCGATAGCACCCCCTAGAGCAACACCTTCTATTTCGCACAACAAACATACAAAATAAGCATTACAATCAATAAATGCTCATATATTACTCAATGTTTAATGACATGCATGGATAATGCAATTATGTTGTAATGCATGTTATTAGATTGATATCATTGCTTACTAACTAGTCCCAATTAAGTTTCATATGTTAGAACAAGTTCCAAGTCATTTTCGAGAGTAATTAATAAGTTCCAGGAATTTTCAGAACTGAAGAGCTAGACTAGTTCGCACTCTTGTCGGACATGTCCGTTCTAAAACAAAGAAATTGGACTAGTCTGCACAGGACTGGACCAGTCCGTTAAAGTTAGGGTTTTGGCGAATTTTCAACTAGAGCATTGTTTGAGATAATATGGAACCATAATTTACATAGAAAAAGTGAATCTAAGGTGTTTACCACGAATTCAAGGGTTCAAAGGTCGAGAATTGGGTGCAACACTTGGATCTTGATGTCTAGGGTCCATGGTGAAGAGTTGGTGGAGGATTGACGATGGTGTCAATGAGTTGGTGAAGATCGAGATTGCTTAATCCTTTTATCTTCCTACTCCTCTTGGCTGCGAGCTCCTCTCTCCTCGATGGCGGCTCCCACAAACAAGGTTAGGGTTTTCTTCAGTTGTGGCAAAGAGATGAAAGGGTGGGTGGTGGTGTATTTATATAGGGTGGAGGTGGTAGGGTTTGGGTGGAATTCGAGTATGAGGTGGTGGAGGCCTTAGTGGGGTCCCACCTAGGGTCCACAGGGGTTGGGCATGACGTTCTTGGGCCCACTTAAGGTAAATACCCAATAACTTGTCGTGGAGGAAAAGCTGATTCCGAGTCAGCACATTGGACTAGTCCGCATAGGGGTCAGACAACAGTCCGATATGGAACAAAACAATTAATGGACAAGTCAGGTGCGAGTGCGGACAGGTCCGATCGGTTCTAGAGAGCAAAACGGACAAGTCCGGTACAGGGCCGAACAAGTCTGAAGATTTGTCCAATTTTCAAAAAACCGGACCAAAGTTGAGGAATTACCGGACAACACCGAAAGTTTCTAGTTATGAATATCGGACTAGTCCGCATTAAATAATGAACAAGTCCGAACAACAACAGAAACATTTTCGGACCAATCGACAACAAAAATGGATAAGTCCGGAAAAAACCAGATGGAAAATCAGCGTAATCTAAGGTCTAGTCCGGACAAGTCCGCACTGACACAAGCTTTTAGCTGCTGTTTTGTTCTAATTCATTTTAAACTTGTTCCTTTTGTGTTTCTTAATGTTAAACATGTATAAGAATGTATTCGATGCATGATGGATGAAAATGAGGGTGTTACAAACCTACCTCCCTTAAAATGAATCTCGCCCTTGAGATTCAATGTAGAAGAGAAGAGATGGGGACATTCTCTCTTGATATCATCCTCTAGCACCCAAGTTTCTTCCGATTCTGTATGATGCTTCCACTGTACTTTGACCATCGAATCACCTTGTTCCTTGTGACTCTCTCCTTTGTTTCCAAGATTTTGACCGGTTGCTTAGCATAAGTCAAATCTACCTCTAATTCTAATTCCTTCATTGGCACTTGTTCTTCCTATACAGTTAGGCACTTCTTGAGCTAAGAAACGTGGAACACATCATGAACATCAGAAAGATGTGCTGGCATCTCTAACTTATATGTCACTTCTCCACGTTTGCCCAAAATCTTGAATGGTCCAATATAGTGAGGTGCCAACTTGCCTTTGACGTTAAACCGCTTATGACCTCGCATGGATGACACTTTGAGGTATACAAAGTCTCCCACTTCAAAAGCTAAGTTCCTTTGCCTATTATTTGCATAACCTTTTTGTCTTGACTGAGCAGCCCTCAAATTCTCGTGGATTGTCTTAACATGCTTTTCGACGTCCTGTATTACATCAGGTCCAAATACTTGATATTCTCCGGTGTCATTCCAAAACAAGGGTGTTCTACACCTTATCCCATACAATGCTTCGTATGGTGACATTTTCAAGCTTGCTTAGTAACTGTTGTTGTAGGAAAATTCAGCATATAGCAAACTTTTGTCCCAACTTCCTCAATACTTTAGCGCACAAGCTCTTAGCATGTCCTCCAAAATCTGATTTGTTCTCTCGGTTTCTCCATCCGTTTGAGGGTGACACCCAGAACTGAAATTCAATTGGGTTCCCATAGACTCGTGCAACTTTTGCTAGAACCTTGAGGTAAATTGAGAACCTTTATCAGACACTATTTTCTTTGGTACTCCGTGTAAGCACATTATTCTTCCCATATACAATTCTGCCAACTTTACTCCACTATAGGTAGTCTTGATAGGAATGAAATGAGCTGATTTCGTCAATCGACCATAATAACCCATATTGAATCATAACCTGCCGAAGTGCAAGGTAAACCAACTATGAAATCCATACCAACTTCTTCCCACTTCCATTCAGGAATATTCAATGGCTACAACAATCCAGCTGGCGTTTGGTGTTCAACCTTCACCCGTTGGCACACATCATATAATGTAATGTATTCAACTCTGTCCCTTTTCATGCCATCCCACCAATAGCAAGTTTTCAAATCCTTTTACATCTTCGTACAACCGGGATGGATGGAGTTAAGTGAGTCATGTGCCTTATTTAATATTGTCTCCCGGAGACGGTTCACATTAGGAACAACAATCTGTTTCCAAAGCCACAGGGTGCCTTGGTCATCCTCATCATATATGAATTCTCTCCCTTCTTAGGTCCTTTCGTTGATTTCCTAGATTTCCTTATCCTTTGTTTGAACCTCTCAAATTTCTTGTTCCAAGGTCGGATTTAACTCCATTATTCCTATCTCATTCACAAATCCAATATTAAACCGTTCAAACTCCTTGCATAGCTCGGATGGCAATTCCTGAACCGTGAGTTGGTGGCTTACTCCTTTCCTACTTAAAGCATCGGTTAGCCTTCCCCGGGTGATAGTTAATCCCTACATCATAATCCTTGATGTGCTCCAACCATCTTCGTTGCCTCAAATTTAGGTCCGTTTGTGTGAAAATGTACTTGAGGTTCTTGTGATCCATATAAATTTCACACCTATGACTAAGAATGTAATGCCTCCAAATTTTCAAGGCATGCACTATGGCTGCAAGTTCGAGATCATGCTTAGGATAATTCTACTCATGTTTCTTCAATTGCCTTGATGCATAAGCTACCACTTGACCTTCTTGCATGAGCACACATCCAAGCCGTTGTCTTGATGTGTCTCAATAGATATCAAAAGTTTTATTCACATCAGGCAAAACCAAGACTGGTACGGTGGTTAACCTCTTCTTCAACTCCTCAAAACTGTTTTGACAAGCTTGATTCTATTGGAATGCTTTTCCCTTCGTTAATAACTTAGTCATGGGCTTGGCTATTTTGGAGAAATCCTTGATAAACCGTCGGTAATATCCAGCCATTCCAAGAAAGCTCCTAATTTTCTTCACATTTTGTGGCGGCTCCCATTTTAGCACATCCCTCACTTTTCTCGGGTCAACCGATACTCCTCCTATGGAGATGATATGGCCAAAAAATGATACTTCCCTTAACCAAAATTGGCACTTGCTGAATTCGGCATATAATTGGTGTTCCCTTAATTTCTGCAATGTGAGCCTCAAATGCTCCTCATGTTCCTCTTCGCTTCTCGAGTAGATCATAATATCATCAATGAACACCACAACAAATTTATTCGAGTACTCCATGAAGACCTTATTCATGAGGTACATAAAATATGCCTGTGCATTTGTCAATCCAAAAGACATAACGGTATACTCAAAGGATCCATACCGTGTCCGAAAAGCTGTTTTGGGTATGTCCGACAGTCTAATCTTCATTTGGAAATAACCTGGCCTCAAGTCAATCTTTGAGAAAACACAGGCGCCCTTCATCTGGTCGAACAAATCCTCTACATGGGGCAATGTATACTTGTTCTTGATCATCACCTTTTTAAGAGCATGGTAATCCACACACATCCTTTTGGATCCATCCTTCTTATCCACGAAAAGCACTAGTGCTCCCCAAGGTGAAAAGCTTGGGCGAATAAAACCTTCCTCTAGCTAACTCCATAGGAGGCATCCTATATGGCCTCTTATCTATAGGTGCAGTTCGAGATATTAATTCCATAACAAACTCGATATCGTGATCGGCAGGCATACCTAGCAACTCATCTGGAAACACATTAGAATACTCATGAACAATTGGAATGCTCTCCAATGTCACACCTTCCACATGACTCAACGTTGCTTTATTCGTTGTGGGTTGAGTTGTCTCAACTTGAATACGGGTGCCATGCTCATTTGTCAATTGCACAATCCTCTCGGCACACTGAATCACTCCATTATACTTGCTCAACCAATCCATACCAAGTATTATATCTATTCCTTTGGAATCCAGGATGGTGAGATTCGCAAGAAATTCAACCCTTCTTATTTTGATGCTTACTCTCGGACACACTATATTTGTCCTCATCTCTCCTTCAGGAGATTTTACCAACATAGTGTGTTTCATATGAGCTATAGGAAGATTATACTTGGCAACATACTTTAATGAGATGCTCCAGAATCAAATAAAATGGTCACGGGGTTGGAGCTGGCGAGGAACATACCAATAATGACGTCATCTGCTTGTTGGGCCTCCTCAGTAGAGATGTGATTCACATTACCACGAGTGTCATTCTTCTGTCCAAAGTTGCCTTGTGGCGCTCCTCCATTTGGCCGTGGGTTAAACCTTGGTGCATTGTTCATTGGTCCATAGCTCCTCTTGGGGCATTGACTTGCAAAGTGTTCAGGCTCTCCACAAACATAGCACGTCTTGCTGCCCGAAGCACCAGGGAAACTCAGGCGCTGCTGATTTTGAGTGTTAGTCACCATATCAGGGCGCGGTGCAAATGGCACAGGCTGGCGAGGCGCTTGCATAACAGGGCGCTGCTGTGCTGGTTTGGGCGTGGAGGATAAACAACTCGATAAGCAAGAGCGGAGGGGTTGTAATATGGCGCACTTGGCGATGCAAGGCGAGGACGGATATTGATCCCTTGTGGCTGCCCTTGATATGGCATCTTCCTCTTATTATCTTGTTCCATCTCACGAACCTTGTTTTCAACCACAATGGCCTTGTCCACAAGCTTTTGGAACTTTGCATAGTCACAATTGAGCAATTGGACTTGAATCTCATTATTTATACCTCTCATAAACAAATATTGCTTGAGGTTGTCCCAGTTAACATTCTCTAGAGCATACCTTGAAAGTTAAGTGAATTTATTGAGATACTCACTCACGCTCGACCTTCCTTGTCTTAGGTTCTCAAACTCCTGCCTCTTCAAGATCATAACACCTTCAGGAACAAAGTGAGAACGGAATTTCTCCTAGAATTCAGCCCAAGTGATCCTCTCTTGATTAGCATGGGCATTGAAAAGCGAGTCCCACCAATCCGTAGCTGCTCCAACTAGTTGATGGGAGGCAAAAAGGACCTTTTCCTTGTCACTATACTGGACAATAGCAAGCTTCTTCTCCACAGATTTCAGCCAATTTTCAACTTCCATAGGATCATTGGCTTGAGCAAAAGTGGGTGGCCTAGTCCTCATAAATTCTCCAAATCTGTTATGAGGTGGTGGGGGTGGCGGTGGTGGAGGCATATGGAGCTGATTCTGGTTATTGGCCTGCAGCTGTCCTAAAGCTTGCATCACAGTCTGCATAAGCTAATTCTACATAGCCAACAACTTCTCGAGGTTACTAGCCTCAGGTCCAAGTCCATTGTTGTTGTTCTCAAGTGCTCCATTGTTCTCCTCCTCATTGGCATTCCTTTAGTTGCGATTCCTTGGCATCTGAAGTAAGAGCAAGAGATAGAAGAATTTAGAAAACGTCCCAACTATATGCATCAAGGGATATGAAACTAAGCAACTACCTATAAAAGCCTCTATGGATGTGGTAAGTGCCAAAGCACCCCACAATCCTCTACTAAGCACACAAGCAAACATTACGAGGCAAATCGGCACACCAAACAAACCTCGAGTATTCTGGAGTGCTCTTATGTGCTCTGAAGTGTCCATTCTATCTAGCCCGCATCCTACAGTCAACATGTGGCTCTAATACCAATTTGTGACACCCGGTTCCAAAAATGAACAAAGTATGACGCATATAGGTGTCCAGGATGTTCAACACACATACACGAGTGCATCACAAACAAAATACAAAAAATACCATAACACAAATAAATAAATAAGACATTTATTACAATATTAAAATAATCCTCAAATTACAAACTCTAATGATCATTATTAATAATACTATTACTGAAGCAGAAATAATCTAAACATTAAGCAAAGCAACTAAGCAAAGGGATATGGCGCGGCTCCAAGCATAACTACTGGCAAGTCGACAGCAGCACACAACCTAGAACTCCACATTATCCTCAGGGTACTCCCAAACATTACCTGAAACTGTTGGTGGGGCAATAGTAAGGGTGAGCACATGTCGTACTCAGCAAGTGTGAGAAAATAATGACATGTAGCTTAAACAAGGAATGATAATAAATAATGGCTAGTTGTTGAAAAGTACATTTAAAACATATAAAAAGCATCCTACTATGTCTACGTAAAATAATCCCATCATATCCCAAATAATTAACAATTGTAAGTTCAATACCATAAATTACCATTATATCACCTCCATCAATAATTATCCATCCAAATACAAAATTCTTACCATCATCATTAACCATGTCCACTTACCAAATCCAATTCATAACCATAACCATCCCAAGAACCAAGTTCCATTCTAATCATGTGAGGATCCAGGTTGCTCATAACCGGGAGCACGACTATCATGATAGTTTTTAACACTCTACACAGATTATACCACTTTACCCATACGTTTGAGATTTCATCACCTTTCGGTGACTAAGAACCTCCCTTATGTCGTCTCACACTTCCTTTGGTGTGTGGCCAAGAGATCACATAATAGATTTTACAAAGGGGCTACTAGCATGTACGGACCCACTAAGGTTTCACCAGCAAGCTTGAATATCCGTTATCCCACCCACGAGTCCCCTCATGTGACATGCGATTCCCAAGGTAGCCCTGCTCGACTCTCTTTCCCGCACCATCCAATGGTCCATACAATACCAGCAACACACCTAATTATTCAGCCACGCTGCACCCATACTTAGCCTTATAGTGGCACTGTAACTCCTGGATGGTCGCTCCACGAACCGGTCCTTAGATCTAAAGCAAGTGAAACCACCATAACATCCAACCCAATCCACAATTCATGCTTTCTTAGATCTCCCAAGTCCCATGTTTACCGATTAACCACATTCATCATTTCTCATCATATACATGCTCATTAATTCATAGTTAAGCCATTTGGTTGTTTTCCCATCCCAGTTAATTAGTGAATGTGGCCTAGAGGGGGTGAATAGGCCTTTTTGATTTTTAGTCGGCACCTGCAACACTTAACAAACTGATCAAATCCCGAGATATCAGACTAGTCCGGTGCGTGCGGACTAGATTGATCAAGTTTGATCGATTATCTCGATCCTAGACTGTATGCAACGAAAATGTACTTGTAATTGGAGTGTCACACTACTATGAACTAGGATGTAGCACAAGTTAATCTTATATTCAATGTTTCAATGTAATGTAAACAAGATTGATTGAAACCCTAGATAGATATGAAGAGTAAGAACAATGTGCGCACAGTAAGAACACAAGCTCTTTATCCCGTGGTTCGGTTCCCACAGAGGCAACCTACATCCATGTTGAGGAGTCCACAAAAGGACCGAGTCTCTCCAACCCTACCCTCGTCAGATCGCCATGGAGGTCAATCCTTTTCACTAATCACACAGGGCAAATAATCGAATTCAAGGGGCCTTCTCACAAGTTGAGGGCTCCCCAAGATTACAAGATGAACACCACCAAGAACTCACTCTTAAGATTACAATGAAAACCACAGGAGTGTGTTAGGGAATCAAACCAAGAGCTCTATGAGTGAAGAACTGTGTCTCTCCTTGGATCCAAAGTGTATCCTCAAAGGATTAAGCTTTCTTGCGTTGTATTTCATGGAGAGATGAGTTTCCAGGCTCTTGGAGGTTGTGATAGCGCAGGGTGTCGAGAGTGGTCAAAGTTGGGCCGTACACACCTATTTATATGGAGTTCCCAAAAGTTACCGTTAGGGTTTAGAAAGATCGGACTAGTCCGTGGTGGACACTGAACTAGTTCGGTGTGCTGCGTGTAGGAAACCCTAAGTGTCCCGAAATATCGGACTTGTCCAAGTGAAAGCGGACTAGTCCGATTTGGTTCTGAAAATCTTCGGACTAGACCGATGAATATCGGACTTGTCCGGATAGGTGAATCCCTTAGTGAATTTGGGGAACAAGTTTGCACTTGGAGGACTTGTCCGATTTAGGTCAGAGGGATTTCGGACTAGTCCGTGCTAACATCGGACTTGTCCAATTGACATCAGAAAGATATTGGACTAGTCCGTGGTGTTATCGGACTTGTCCGATTTCGTGCAACTTGTGAAGTGTTTGGAGGGACTAGTCCGCACTGGGGAGGACTAGTCTGATTCTAGTCAAAGAGATATCAGACTAGTCTGTGGTGATATCGGACTAGTTCGGTCAGTGAAAATTGGACTGTGTGGACAAGTCCGCATTGTGAGGACTTGTCCGATCTGGTACAGAAAGATATCGGACTAGTCCGGGGTCAGTCGGACTAGTCCGGTCCTATATAACTTTGTGCAATGTGTGATATTATTTGTGCTTGAGCTCTTGGGGTGTGTTTCCTTAACACACTCCATACACAATGATCTACTACACTTGGTTCTTGAGCTCTTTCCCGCATTGCTTCTCATTCTCCTTTCTTTTAGGCGGTTTGTTCATTCTTTCATTAGAACATGTGCTCATCTCAACAATGCGGTTAGGATATCATTTTCTTTTCATAAATCAACCAAAACCCACAAGGGATTCCTAGATGCACATTTTATTAGAGCGAAGCAAAAAGGTAAAATACATTTACTAACTCTCTACAATGTATTCCAAGCGACAAGGATGGTTAAACAAATTTAATAAACACCTTGTAAGACCTATGTGTGCTGAATACATTGGCTTGTAGTGAATACACTTGGCTTTGATGATAAAAGTTTTAAATATCACCAAAACTCCTTTTTATCAAGGTCCGACTCTAGCTCTGAGCTACAGCAAGATCCGACGGTAGGTCCGGCTTGATTTGGGTAGCTCCGGCTACGTTAGATGCTAGGTCCGACTTCTTGGTAAGGTCCGACCAGCTTTAGTTAGCTCCGGTGAGCTTTATCTGCAGGAGTGATGCCTCATTTGGTTTCAAATGAAGATATTGCTTGCTCATCTAGACATGAACACAAATTTAAATTTCATTGTACCTTCTGTGGTAAAGATGGTCATGTCATAGATTTTTGTTATAGACTAGCTAAACAACAGAAAAAGGAAAGAAAAATTGCTAGATCTTATAACTTTCATGCAATTCGAAAAACACAACCTGCTTTAGTGAGTCAGAAATTTGAAAAGGTAGCTTCCGGACCTTCTGGTAAGAATTCTGCAAAAGCAGCTCCGATAGTTCCGATAGCTCCGAGAGCTACCGGATCTTCTGTTGTTCCCTCCGGAGCTTCAGTTTTTGCTCCCGGGCCTTCTGCTTTTACCTACAGAGCTACTGGTTTTCACTCTAAACAAGTAACAACTTCTAAATCAACTGTTAAGAACAGAAAACCTCAATCTTTGACTCATAAACCTGCTGTTTTGTCTCAATTTTCACATGTTTTTCCTGCTGCACGTCGCGTGACTCAGTACTGGATTCCTAAATGCCTTTTGACTAACCCTGAGTCATTGACGTATTGTGCTTCTATGTAGGTTACACGTTTGATGAAAGAGAACATCTGGATTGTGGATTCAGGTTGCTCACGCCACATGACCGGTAACAAAGATTGGTTCTCCTCCCTCTCTTTTGTGTCACGTGTAGAGAATGTTACTTTTGCCGATAATTCTTCAACTCCTATAATTTTTAAGGGTTCGGTTAGAGTAAATGATCACTACACTTTGAAGGATGTGGCACTTGTCAAAAATTTGAAATACAACTTGCTTTCTGTTGCACAATTGCTAGATGAAAATCTAGAAATTATTTTCAATAAAAACTGCTGCAAAGTTGTAGGTTCAAATAGTGAGCTTATTTTTAACATGTCTCGGTTTGGAAGAGTTTTTAAAGCTGATTTTGATATGTCTTCCTCTAAGCATAGGTGTCTAGTTGCTAATGATTCAAAGGACTTATATTTTTGGCATCGTAGACTTGGTCACGTAGGCTTCGATCACCTAACGTGTGTTAGTGCTCTTGACCGCATACGTGGGCTGCCTAAGCTTAAAGGGGACAAAGAAATTTTGTGCTCTTCTTGTAGACATGCTAAGATGGTTGCAGGTTCACATACTCCTCTCACAATGATCATGACAACTGAACCATGTCAACTTTTGCATCTTGACACCATAGGACCTTCACGTGTTCAATCCTTCGGAGGTAAATGGTATGCTCTTGTTATTGTTGATGATTATTCTAGATATTCTTGGGTGTATTTTATGGCGTCTAAGAATGAAGTTTTTAGTCACTTTAGAACTTTATTTCTTAGATTATCAATCGATCACCCAGGATCATTAAAAGCAATTAGAAGTGATAATGGAACTAAATTTAAAAATCAATTCTTTGATCACTTTTGTGCTGAAAATAGAATAGATCATCAATTCTCTTCACCATATGTACCTCAACAAAACGGTGTTGTAGAAAGAAAGAACAGAACCTTAGTTGAGATGGCTAGGACTATGCTTGATGAATATCAAACTCCTAGGAAATTTTGGGCTGATGCGTTAGCAACCGCTTGTTATGTATCAAATCATGTTTTCTTGCGTGCTAAGTTAGGTAAAACACCATATGAGCTCCGGTTTGGACATAGGCCTAGTGTTACACACTTTCGGGTCTTTGGTTGCAAATGCTTTGTTAAGAAACATGGTAATCTTGATAAATTTGAACCTAGATCCATTGATGGCATGTTTCTTGGTTATCCATCTCATACTAGAGGCTACCGTGTGCTTTTACTTGACACTAACAAAATTGTGGAGACTTGTGAAGTGTCTTTTGATGAAGCTAGCCCAGGTACTAGCTCTGGTGTTGCAGGACCAGATCCGTATCCTCAGGGGGAGGGTATTTTCGAAGATGAAGAAGAGCCGGTGATACTGCCTGGTAGTTCCGGAGTTGACACGTGTCCAACTCCGGACATTGAACAAGCTCCGGCTATCACCTATGCTGGTCCTGATCGTCCACAAGTCACAAGCTCATCAATCTACGATGAACCTAATGAAGAAGAAGCTTGTGAGACGTCTATTCCCCAACGTTTTTACAAAGATCATCCCCCACAACAGATGATTGGAAGCTTGCACGAACGAGTCACACGGTCCAGGTATTGCGATCCAAACTCTCATGCTCATTCTGCTTTTGTTGCTTCTTTTGAACCCAAAGATATATCACACGCACTCACTAATGAATCTTGGATTATTTCCATGCAAGAAGAGTTAGAAAATTTTGAAAGAAATAATGTTTGGAAACTTGTACCTCCTCCTCAAGGTCACACTTTAATTGGAACTAAATGGGTATTTAAAAATAAACAAAGTGAGGATGGGGTTGTGGTTAGGAATAAGGCTAGGTTGGTTGCTCAAGGTTTCACTCAAGTTGAAGGTCTAGATTTTGATGAAACTTTTGCTCCCGTTGCTAGATTAGAAGCCATAAGAATTTTGTTAGCTTTTGCAGCATCTAAAGGTTTTAAGCTATATCAAATGGATGTTAAAAGTGCTTTTCTTAATGGCTACATAGATGAGGAGGTTTATGTTAAACAACCACCAGGTTTTGAAAATCCAGATTTTCCTAATCATGTTTACAAACTGTCCAAAGCCTTATACGGTCTCAAACAAGCCCCTAGAGCATGGTATGATAGGTTAAAAACATTCTTACTTGAAAAAGGGTTTACCATGGGCAAGGTTGATAAAACTCTTTTTGTGCTTAAGCATGGCAATGACTCATTATTTGTTCAAGTGTATGTGGATGATATTATCTTTAGTTGTGCTTCTCAAGATCTTGTGTCCAAGTTTTCAGCAATGATGAGGTCTGAATTTGAAATGAGTATGATGGGTGAACTCACTTACTTTTTGGGGCTGCAAATCAAGCAAACCAAGGAGGGTACCTTTGTGCATCAAACGAAGTATACCAAAGACCTCCTAAGGCGCTTCAACATGGACAAAAGGAAGCCTCTTCGGACACCAATGGGAACAGCAACAACACTTGAACTTGATGAAGATGGTGAACCCGTGGATCAAAAAGAATATAGAAGTATGATCGGATCACTTTTGTACCTCACGGCATCAAGACCGGACATACAATTCAGCGTATGTCTTTGTGCACGGTTTCAAGCTTCCCCAAGTGTTTCACATCGTCAAGCCATCAAAAGGATTCTCAGGTACTTACATGGAACCCAAGAATTTGGCATTTTTCTTCCTTCTTCATCAACCGTTACTTTGAAAGCTTTTTCGGATGCTGATTTTGGGGGTTGTAGGATTGATAGGAAAAGTACTTCCGGTGCTTGTCATTTTCTTGGTAATTCTCTTGTTGCTTGGTCCTCTAGAAAACAAAATTCAGTTGCACAATCCACAGCCGAATCTGAATATGTAGCTGCTGCTAGTGCTTGCTCACAAATTCTTTGGATTGTTCAAACACTTAAGGACTATGGGGTTGATCTAGACAGTGTTCCACTATTTTGTGATAACACTAGTGCTATTTGCATTGCCAAAAACCCCGTGCAACATTCTAGAACTAAGCACATTGATATTAGGTATCACTTTCTCCGTGATAATGTTGAAAAAGGAAACATTGTGCTTCACCATGTAGATACCGAACAACAATTGGCTGACATTTTTACAAAACCTTTGGATTTCACTCGTTTTTGTTTCATTCGTAGTGAAATAGGGGTTATGCACCCTCATGGATTAAATTGAGGGGGAGTTTTTGAAACTTGGGAAGTCTATGTATGAATCTGAAATTAAAATAATATGAACATAGTATTTCATACATATATGACTTTGTGATTCCTTTTACATGCTGAAAGTTCTTACTACATTACTCGTGTTATACATTTTGTAGTTTTTGCCATGTCTAGTAATTGGAATAATTACTTACACTAAATCTGGTCATGGTCGAACTTTCTTTCTGTTCTAAACTTGTTTCATGCTCACAAATGCTTTTAATCATTAAAAATTTATCAAGTAATCAACTCACATGTTGAGTTTTTATGAACAAATATAAATTGAGAAAAGATCAAGAGAATATGCATGCATCGCACTTCTTCTTTTGAGATGGCTTGTCATTGCACTTAGATATGAACTTGAAAGAAGTTGTGTATGACTAAAACCATGTCCTTAAGCTTCTGATTGTCAAATGACATAGGCTTGGCTTGGTTGGTTAGAATAAGGCAGATGCGCATATAATCTCTTGCAAATATCATATGATCTAAATTTATGCTTTGAAAAATAATAAAATGCAGCAACTAATGTCATGCTTTCAGGTTTTGAAATAGTTTAGTTTGTGAGATCATGACCTGCTAAAATTGAAAATCACACTTGCTCTCTAGCATGGCTTACACTACTTTATGTATCTCATTGATGTGATAGTGTAAGTTACTTGATAGTATGACTTGGATGAGCTTTGTTTATATGTATATGTTATAATATGCTCATAACAACTCAAGTTGGAGAGAAAATTTGTTTATATGCTCATGACTTGCTGAATACATTGTCAAAGGGGGAGAGATAAGCATGAAGAGAAAGAGAATATGGGTATAAGGAGAGATAATAAAGGGGGAGAGATTTTCATTTTCAAAAGGGGGAGAGATTTTCATTTTCTTCTCTTTTTACTTTTGATTTACAAATGGGGAGAAATTATTTTCAAAACTTTTATTGAAAATAAGCCAATGTTCGGAATTTAAATGGTGTTGCCAATGCATTCATCAAGGGGGAGATTGTAAGACCTATGTGTGCTGAATACATTGGCTTGTAGTGAATACACTTGGCTTTGATGATAAAAGTTTTAAATATCACCAAAACTCCTTTTTATCAAGGTCCGACTCTAGCTCTGAGCTAAAGCAAGATCCGACGGTAGGTCCGGCTTGATTTGGGTAGCTCCGGCTACGTTAGATGCTAGGTCCGACTTCTTGGTAAGGTCCGACCAGCTTTGGTTAGCTCCGGTGAGCTTTATCTTTAGCTCCGGCATGTCTTTGATAGCTCCGACACATATTTGATAGCTCCGGCATGCTTTTGCTAAGCTCCGATGTACTTTGTCTAGCTCCGGTTTTTGGGTTGACTAGTTCCGACTAGTTTTGGTAAGCTCCGGATCTAGGATCTACTAGTTTTGGTAAGCTCCGGCGGGTGCTTTATTCTTCTAGCTTTGATAAGCTCCGGCTCAAGCTTCGGGTTGCTCTGGCAAGGTCCGGAACTTGACCAAAGTGCTTCTGCTTTTCATTTGCAATGTTTCGTACTTGCTTTACATTGTTGGAAAGATTGCTTAGTATTCATTTGCTAAGTTTTTGGTGCGTTTTGGATGATACGACTGATATCGTTTTGCTATGCTTTGCAACATGCTTATGTGAGGTTCTCACGTAAGGTGTTGTGTTCGGAACTAATGTGAGTCAAGTCGAGGACTTGGGCTCGTATGGATTGGTTGTTTATTCATGTGCAGGTGTTGCTTGAGTTCAAGTCATGGCTGGTGACGGGATCCATTGGACTAGTCTCAGGAGGAGATGAGGTACCAACAACCAAGTTCGGGAGGAACTGTGGTTGAGCGGGTCAGAAGGTCGTGCAGGATGATTGAATCAAGGGCAGTGCATATGAAGGTCGAAGGAAGGTGTTCGCACGTATGCATGAGGTGCATGACGTGGCAATATGCTTCTAGAGACAGATTATGGAAGGAATATCTGATCGGAAGGATCGGATCATATCGGTTGAAGACTTAGGCTGCTAGCTGAGTCGGTTATGGCTCGGTATGGAAAGTATCGACTTGGTTATGTTAGGATTTCGTGTGTGTCACGAATTTGAGTTGTTTAGGAATGTGGGATACATTCCTAAGGTGTTTGGAAGTCTTAAGATTACTTCTATCTGCATATAGAAGAATCTTGAGCAGTTATGGAAAGTTCTGATTGTGATCGGATTAGGATTGGAGTCCTAGTTGAGATTGGGATAACCTAAGGGCTGGTTATATAAGCGAGGGAAGGCCAAAGCTCGAGGAAGACGACTTTGGGGGCTGTTCCTCTTGTGTTCTATTGAATAAAATTCGTAGTTTGAAGGAACTTTTGTGCCTTGTTCATCCGACTTGTTCCAGACAAGTTTTACTCATCGAGTTTCTGGACAGCACTAACTTTCGTCGGTGGTTTTATCATAACTCGAGTTTTATTGATCCAATTGACTTGATTCCTTTTGGGTTGTCTTCACAACTTGATCATATATCATCTGTCAAAATTTCACAGTTATTGGATTTGTGGTTTCTGAGCTACACGAGTTTCTTTGCAGCATTCCAGAAACTATTTTTCTCGGGTAGGTCAGATTGACCCTTGTTTGATCATTAGATCTTAACTTGAGTTTCTCTCGACGGATTCAAGTGATTCTTTTTGTGTTGTCTTCGTGACTTGATTCTCTCTAATATCCATCACTTCTATCATGGTGAAACATATATAGATTAGTCTCATACACGATTTCTTTAACAGATTGTTTTTCTGCCGAAAGGGTTTGGGGTTTTAATTGTTTCCGCTGCGTAAGATTTTTTAAATCTACCATTCACCCCCCCTCTGGTAGCTTTTCACGTGCTCTTCGATCCTACACACCTATTTTGGGTTTCCCATCAATTTTACACAAACATGTAGTTTTTTAAACAAAACATTTAAAAACAGGATCAAAATGCTCAAGGACACTTGCCTTGCTCCTGATACTGGTTAGGATCAAAAGCTTCGAAATTCTTGTGCTGGAGGTCCTCGACAGCACCCTCCAGAGCAACACCTTCTATTCTCGTGCAACAAACATACAAAACAAGCATTAGAATCAACAAATGCTCATATATTACTCAATGTGTCATGACATGCATGAATAATGCAATTATGTAGTAATGCATGTTATTAGGTTGATATCATTGCTTACTAACTAGCCCCAATAAGTTCCACATATTAGAACAATTTCCAAGTCATTTTGGAGAGCAATTAAGACGTTCCAAGAATTTTCACAACTGAAGAGCCGGACTAGTCCACACTATTGCCGGACATGTATGTTCTGGAACAGAGAAGAAATCAAACTAGTACGCACAGGGCCGCACAAGTCCATTAAAGTTAGGGGTTTGGCAAATTTTCAGCTAGAGCATAGTTTGAGTTAATATGGAACCATAATTTACGTAGGAAAAGTGGATCTAAGGTATTTACCATGAATCAAAGTATTCAAAGGTCGATAAATGGGTGCAACACTTGGATCTTCACGTGTAGGGTCGATGGTGAAGAGTTGGTGGAGGATTGACGATGATGTCAACGAGTCGGCGAAGATCGATATGTCTTAATCCTCCTATCCTCCTCCTCCTTCTCCTTGTTGCGAGCTCCTCTCTCCTTGATGGTGGCTCCCATGAACTGGGGTTAGGGTTTTCTTCAGTTGTGGCAAAGAGATGAAAGGGTGGGTGGTGGTGCGTTTATATAGGGTGGAGGTGGTAGGGTTTGGGTGGAATTCGAGTATAAGGCGGCAGAGGCCTTGGTGGGGTCCCACCTGGGCACCACAGGGGTTAAGCACGCCGTTCTTGGGCCCACTTAAGGCAAATACCCAATAACTTATCGTGGATGAAAAACTGATTCGGAGTCGGCACAACGGACTAGACCGCATAGGGGCCGGACAAGTCCAATATGGAATAGAACGATTAACGGACAAGTTCGGTGCGAGTCCAAACAAGTTCTATCGGTTCCAGAGAGCAAAACAGACAAGTCCGGTATGGGGCCGAACAAGTTCGAAGATTTGTCCAATTTTCAAAAACTGGACCAAAGTTGAGGAATTATCGTACAACTCAGAAAGTGAGGGTGCTACAGGAGGCGGTCAGCTGGCACGGTGGGGGGAGAGGGAGATGGGGGTAGCAATACCTGTAGCGAGGAAGGCGGCCGACGGCGATGGAGGCAGAGGGCGGGGTGGCGACTCGATGACGGCTTGAGGGGGGCACGACGTGGGGCGGCATTTGGGGGTGTGTGGCTAGGCGCAGTTGCGGCGGCTATGCGTGGCGAGAGGGGGGCGCGAGGGAAGAAAGGCGCGCGAGGTAGAGGGAAGGGTCCATGCATGGGGCCCGTGGGGTAGAGTTAAGTCACTTAAGAATGTCAGTCGCTTAACTTATGTCGGCCCCAGGCTTGACCGTTATAAGATGTTCGTTAAATGCAGTCGGCCTGCTTACTTACATTGGCTTCAGGCTTGGCCGATGTAAGTTGCGAGCTTAATTATGTCGGTCCAGTAAGCTACGTCGGTCGCGGGCCCACACTCGATGTAAGTAAAAGGACTTACTTTGCCTCGAGTTTGCCGATGTAAGTTGATTTACTTACATCGGCTGACCCACGTAAGTAAATCTGGCCGACGTAATCATTCGGGTTTCCTGTAGTGGGGCAAGGCACGACCCGAATAGATCCCGTCGTGCCTCACACCGTTCATGTGACGCATTTTCAGCCGTCGGCTCGAGACGAGAAGGTCTGTCGTGCTTTCATGCCACAGGCCATTTTGGCACGAAGCACGATTGTGAAAGTGCATCTAGGCATCCCTTGTGGGTTTTGGTTGATTAATGGCAAGCAAATGAGATATTATCAAAATTGTTGAGATGAGCGCAGGTTTTAAAGAGATTAGAAGGAAATCACAAAAAGAAAGGAGAATGAAGACCCAAAAGGAAAAGAGCTCAAGACTTAAAAAGAATAGATTTATATTGTAAGGAGTGTGTTGGAGAAACACACCCCAAGAGCTCAAGTAAAAAAGATTGCACTCACTGCACAAATAACAGGAAGAACGGACTAGTCCGATATCCATCGGACTAGTCAAAAGCTCTCTGACTAAGATCGGTCAGGTCCTCTAAGTGCGGACTTGTCCTCAGTTCTACATGTTTTCACCACACCGGACAAGTCCGATATACACCGGAATAGTCCGAAAACTTTCTGACTAAAATCGGACAAGTCCTCCAAGTGCGGACTTGTCCTCAGTTCTACACTTTTTCATCACACCGGACAAATCCGATATACACTGGACTAGTCTGAAAAGTCTCTAACTAAAATCAGACTAGCCCGCACCTTAACAGACTAGTCCAGTATCCATTAACACTTAGGGTTATTTCACACACGCACACCGGACTAGTCCAGTGTCCACCACCGACTAGTCCGGATCTCGCAAACCCTAACGGTAACTTTTGGAAACCCTAGTATAAAATGAGGTGCACGGCCACACAACAATCACTCTCGACTCCCTGCGTCGTCACACCTCCCAAGAGCCCAAAAACACTTATCTCCACTTATTCTAAATCAAAAAGGATCAAATCTTTGAGGATTAGGGATTGGACAAAGGAGAGAACTTGTTCTACACGATCTTGAGCTCTTGGATTTGATCTCTCGCACACTCTCATTGTTTATTGTACATCTTTTGTGTGTGTTTGGTGGTGTTTGATTATTGTAATCTTTGGGGAGCCCTTAACTTTTGAGAAGGCCCCTTCAACAAGTTATTTGCCCCTTTGTGGTTAGTGATTGTGAATCGGCCTCTGTGGCGATTCAACGAGGGAAAGGTTGGTGAAGACCTGGTCCTCCGTGGACTCGGGATGTAGGTTCCTCCTTGTAGTCGAACCTCGGGATAAAATCTTGTGTCACGTGTTCTTATTCTATTTTCATCATACTCTAGGGTTTGCATAGTCTTGTATAATTCACATTGAAACATTGGATTAAACTTGATAACTTCAATCACTAGAACTTGAGTTAGCTTCAAGCAAGGAAGCTTGTTTGAAGTTAAACGACTCAAACGTGACTATCAAGGATGAACTTGCTAACTTAACCAAAGTTAACAAGATCCTTGAGACACAAGTTGAGTCACTCAAGCAAAGTGGTTCTTCATCCTCTTCAAACTCACCTTCTCAACATATCAAATGTGAAATTGTCATTAATTGTACATGTGCTAAAAATAACACCAACTTGACAAAAGACAAGCATCCCTCCCAAAGTGGCATATTTGACAAGGAGAAGGTTAAGTATGCACACAGTGCATACTCGATCACAAGACCTCCTAATGTTAAATATGGCATTGGGTATTCTCATGGTGAAAGGAAAAATGCTAGAAGCCACAAGAATGACAAGGATCACATTGCTTTTGTCAAGGGAGACTCTTCCCAAGTTGGAAAACATGATAACATTGATAAATTGAACATTGTGAACTCATATGGACAAAAATCTTGTCTAGAACCTTTGATGCTTCATATGTGCTTATGAAAAATGGCTATGGAAAAACTTATGCTAAATATGTTGGGCCACGCCATGAGAACACCAAGTCTCATGTGTGGGTGCCCAAATGACTTGTGACTAACCTCAGGACCCAAGCAAGCTTGGGTATCTAAGACCAAAGCATGATTTCTTTTTGCGGGCTTACTCATCCGGTGGAGCAAAATGGGTGCTAGATATTGGATGCACAAATCACATGACCAGAGAAAGAAAAATGTTCGTGGAGTATGAACAAAATGAAGTCTCAAGCGAAGGCATCTATTTTGGTGATAATAGTCAAGGAAGGGTGCTAGGTACCGATAAAATTGCAATTTCATCACAGCATACACTTTCTCATGTTTTTCATGTTGATTCATTAAATTATAACCTCTTGTCCATATCTCAACTATGTGACAAAGGTTATAATTGTTTATTCACTAATGAGGGTGTGACCGTCTCTAGAAGGAGTTATAACTCTATTGCATTCAAGGGTGTGTTAAAGGGAAAACTTTATCTAGTTGACTTCAACGAAGATAAAGCCGAACTTGACACATGCTTGATTGCAAAAACTAACATAGGTTGGTTGTGGCATAGACGGCTAGCACATGGTGGTATGAGGAATCTACAAAAACTTCTAAAAGGTGATCGCATCCGAGGTTTGAAGGATGTTGTTTTTGAGAAAGGCAGGCCTTGTAGCTCGTGCCAAGCCGGGAAGCAAGTAGGAGCACCCCATCCTGCGAAAAATGTCATGACCACAACAAGACCGCTTGACTGGTAATAAATATGGTTTAGTCATTATCGATGATTTTTCACGCTTCATGTGGGTTTTCTTTTTGCATGAGAAGACAGAAAAATGTCATGAACACTCAAGAAGTTTCTTAGGCGAGCTCAAAATGAATTCTCATTAAAGATCAAGAATATACGAAGTGACAATGGAACTGAATTCAAGAATACTCAAGTTGAGGAGTATCTAGATGAGGAAGGAATAAAGCATGAATTTTCAGTACCATATTCTCCTCAACTGAACAGAGTAGCCGAAAGGAAGAACTGAACACTCATTGAGATGGCGAGGACAATGCTCAATGAATACAAGACTTCGGACCGGTTTTGGACCGAAGCGGTTAACACCGCTTGTCACGCCATAAAACGACTATACCTTCATCATTTACTGAAGAAAACCTCAATGAACTACTCATCGGTAACAAACCAAATATTTCATACTTTTGAGTTTTCGGTTCAAAATGTTATATTCTAAACAAGAAGCCTAGGGCTTCGAAGTTCGCTTCGAGTCTGATGAAGTTTCTTGCTTGGCTATGATTCGAACTCCTACGCTTATTGTGTCTTCAACAAATCCTCTGGACTTATTGAAGTAGCATGTGACGTAGTGTTCGATGAGACTAACGGCTCTCAAGTAGAGCAAGTTAACCAGTGTCTGCTAGATCAAGAAGAAGCCTCATGTCAAGCATTGAGAAGAATGGCACTGGGTGATATTCGACCACAAGCATCATCTCAAAATACGAATGAAGAAGACGAACCACGAACGCAAGAAAATGATCAAGGGGGAGCTTCTAGACAAGATCAACCTCAAGGAGATCAAGATAATCAAAACATTAATGAGGGCAACGATCCAGGGGGAGACAAAGAAGATGATGATCATGGGGATTCAAAACCACAAGTGACACATCCAAGAGTACACCAAGCATACAAAGAGATCACCCCATCGACAACATAATTGGTGACATCCAAAAGGGAGTGACAACTCAATCTCGTATAGCTAATTTCTGTGAATACTATTCTTTTGTATCTTCTTTGGAAGCATATGGGGTTGAAAATGCATTAAGAGATCCTGACTGGGTGATAGCGATGCAAGAAGAATTGAACAACTTCAAGAGGAACAATGTATGGGAACTTGTTAAAAGACCCAAGTCCAACGTCGTCGGCACTAAATGGGTCTTCCGCAGCAAGGAAGACGAACACGAAGTGGTGACAAGGAACAAGGCACAACTTGTGGCCAAAGGTTACTCACAAGTCGAAGGTTTGGATTTTGACAAAACTTTTGCTCTCGTAGCTAGGCTTGAATCAATTCGAATATTACTTGCATATGCTACTCACCACGATTTCAAGCTATAGCAAATGGATGTAAAAAGTGTCTTCCTCAACGGACTGATCAAGGAAGAAGTGTATGTGGAGCAACTCCCTGGGTTTGAAGATCAAGAGTACCCCGACCATGTATTCAAACTACGTAAGGCTCTCTATGGCCTCAAACAAGGTCCTAGAGCTTGGTATGAGTGCCTTAGAGATTTTCTAGTTGAAAATGGCTTCAAAATTGGTAAATCTGATTACACCTTGTTTACCAAGCACCATGATAATGATCTATTCATTTGTCAAATTTATGTTGATGATATCATGTTTGGTTCAACTAACAAATCTTTTTGTCAAGAATTTAGTAAAATCATGACAGATAGATTCGAGATGTCCATGATGGGAGAGCTAAGATACTTTTTGGGATTCCAAGTGGAACAACGAAAGGAAGGAATGTTCATAAGCCAAACAAAGTACATCCAAGACATTCTCAAGAAATTTGGCATGGACAAAGCGAAGCCCATAAAGACTCCCATGGCGACAAATGGACATTCAGACCTCAATGAAGATGGTCCTAACGTGGATCAAAAGGTATACCGTTCCATGATTGGCTCTCTACTTTATTTACGTGCATCTAGGCCAGATATAATGTTGAGTGTATGTTTGTGTGCAAGGTTTCAAGCCAATCCTAAGGAATGTCATTTGACAGCCGTAAAAAGGATCTTGAGATATTTAGTTTATACACTCAACCTAGGCCTTTGGTATCCTAAAGGTTCAAAGTTCAATCTCATCGGATACTCCAATGCAAACTATGTCGGATGCAAGGTAGATAGAAAAAGTACCTCCGGTACTTGCCAACTTCTGGGTAGGTCCCTAGTTTCTTGGCCCTCCAAGAAACAAAACTTCATTGACTTGTCCACAGCCGAAGCGGAGTATGTTGCAGCCGGGAGTTGTTGTGCACAACTCCTTTGGATGCGACAAACCCTAAGGGACTACGGTTACAATATGAACCGTATTACACTCCTTTGTGATAACGAGAGTGCTATTAAAATTGCACACAATCCTATTGAGCACTCTAGAACCAAACATATTGATAGCCGGCAACACTTTTTGAGAGACCATTCAATGAAAGGAGACATAGCCATTTCCCATGTCAAAACAGAGAAACAACTAGCCAATATCTTCACCAAGCCACTTGATGAAAAACACTTTTGTGAGCTTCAAAATGAACTAAATATCCTTGATTCTCGGAACGTGGCTCGAAATCTTGCATATTTGTATGCCATCATCAAAATCAAGTTCTTTTTGTTGAAAACTCATATTTCCCTGTTTTCTCCCAAAACTATATTGATTATTAGATCTTGATGAATTATGGTCATAGCTTGATTGTTGTGTGTTTACTAGTCATATTCATCAAGAATATTTGTGTGTCTTTGTCCTCTATTTCTTTATTAGGCACCTTCGGATATATATATGAAAGGTTTTTATTCTTTCCTGTCCAAGTGACCACAGACTAGTCCGTAGTTACCCCAGACTAATCCGCACACTGCAAACTAGTCTGTGTAGTGTCCGCTTGTCCGGACTAGTCCGGTATGACCATGGACTAGTCCGGTATATCGACGCCTTAACCCCTTAGGCTGGTGCAGACCCCTCTTCTTCTTCCTCACAACTTCCCTCACATTCTCTCTCCTCACTCAAGTGCTCCCAAGGCAATTTTGCGACTTCTCCATCAAATCTGCTCAAATCGCCGTGGGAATCGATCTATATTGCAAGAATATCAAAGACCACGGACTAATCTGTACCAACAACGCTTTGAACTCCTCGAATCAAAGGATTTTGTAATTTTTCTCACCAAACCCTAAATCTTTAATTTTCCTTAGTATTGCTCAAATAGCTTGATTCCTCTTGCCAATACATGTTTCCTTGATGCATTCCATCTACTCTATTTCACTTTTGCGTTGAGAAACTCAAAATTTCATTTAGGTAGGGTTTGAACAGCCGCATACCGAATTAGTCTGTTATCTTTGTGGACAAGTCCGGCGCTCTAGACTAGTCTGCACAAGAGCTACGGACAAGTCCGGTGTGTACTGATCAAATCTCTAGCGTATCTCAACTCAATGCAATCCATTGTCACCAATTCTTATCCATGTCATGTATCTCTTCTTTGTCAAGATAATGTCGTCCTCAAATGATGATCTCTCCGACTTTGAGGCTGAAATGGATCAAGAGACATTGCCTCATGCTTCGGAGCCTTGTTCCAACGAAAGGCAAGAGTGTGCTGTTGAACCTTCTCCAACTCCACCTTGGGTGCGGCGGAAGGTCCCAGCTAAGAAACCAACTTCCAAGGGCAAAGATGTAGTTGGATCCAGCTCGACGGCTCCCCGCCAAACTAAGGGCAAAGGGAAAGGAATTGCCTCTGGCCGATTTGGGCCCCTGAAGATGGCTCCTCCAAGACAGAGAAATAGAAGTTCTTCAGAAGAGAGATTAAATGGAAAGGGCAATGATGTCACTTGGAAGCTCAGGAAGGTTGATGCTTACAGCAGTGGGAAGGTAGCTGTTGATCTGAGGTTTTGGAGTTATTTCCACTCGGACTAGTACATCAGCGTTTACCTCATGATGAAGACTCCTGTAGTTCGCAGTCAGTGGATAGATTGGAATTCCATTGAAAGGAACTAGTTGTGATGCTTTTGATGAGCTAGTGGCTGCAGCAGAAAGGCATGGTATAAAGGATCTGTTATCTTTTAGATACAACTGGAATGATGAAGTAATTGCTCAATTCTTTGCCACTTGCCACTTTGCCAATAGAGATGAAGAAAGAGTAATTTGGATGACTCATGGATCAATCTATTCCATCACTTATGTTGACTTTGCCAAGTTGCTACATCTTGAGGATATCGGGAACCATGAGATCATAATCCACAATGACAGCCCTCTGGAGAAGGACAACATGGAGTTCATCTATGACACTCGTCTTCCTTACTATCCTCCATCAACCAAGAACATGAAGTCATTCTTTGTTGTCCTGAATTAAGTGCTTCGGAAGACGATTGCTCCTAAGGATGGGGATCCAGGCAGCGTCCAAAGTTACTTGGGAACCTTGATGAAGGTGATAAGCAAGAGGAGAATATTTGATGTGTTCGACTACATTTGGAATGATATGGTTAACATCTCTTGCACTCGGAACTGTTCCTATGGCTATGCGCCATACATTATGTTCATGATTGAGAAGGTCACAGGAATTGAATTTGTGAAGGACGTGGAGCATACTGCCTTGAGGCCTCAGAAGCCGCCTCAACCTGCTCTCCCAACAGCTCCCTCTCCTGCATCAAGGGCTCCCTCTAGCTTTAGGGCTCCTCCATCTTGGAAGGGGTCCGCTAGTGGTATAATGAAGTATGTTGTTGTGATCTTTGGTTCTTGCTGCAAATCATAAGTGAAGCTTCATAAGATCAACAAGGCAAGAAAAGAGCAAATGCGGTACATAAGGAAAATGTCAAAGCCATTTGCCAAAAACTAGAGATTGAGCCTGTTGGGTCTCCTGTTATTTCAGAGGACTCTGGATCTGATTTCTCAGAGCTTCCTACTATCAACGACTCCGATCTTGCTTACTTTGGCCTTAGGGGCACGACGAGTGCTTCCTCTCCTCCTCAGCCTGATGAAGAAGATGAAGAAAGGCCTGACAGTGAGTAGATCCCTCCTTCTCTTCTATTTGGGTGCCTTGATGCCAAAGGGGGAGAGATTGAGGGGGGGGGGGGGGGGTCCTAGGTCGTAGCTCAGGATGAGAAGGAGAGTCCTAGATCTCTTTTGTGTTTGCTGCTCTTATTTGATCCTGTAAAACTTATATCATGTTCTCATTATGCTTTTGGGCATGTATTATGAAGTTATGACTATGCTTTATTATGATCAATGTTTTATGCCTTAAAGTTGCAATGTACTTGATAATCTTGATGATGCTATGAGTATGCCTTTTACCTCATTCACATCAATATTATTGCTCACACACACGTAGTTTTGCACCCCACCATAAAGAGTGCACATATGAGTAGTACTTCTACATTCACAACTTTTCTCAAAACTCATATGTGCACACTTCATGAAAATTTTAATTTTTCATCATATTTGTGTAATCTCAAGTGGTTGTCATCAATCACCAAAAAGGGGGAGATTGAAAGTGCATCTAGGCATCCCTTGTGGTTTTTGGTTGATTAATGACAAGCAAATGAGATCCTAACAAAATTTTTGAGATGAGCGCAGGTTTTAAAGAGATTAGAAGGAAATCACAAAAAGAAAGGAAAATGGGGATCCAAAAGTAAAAGAGCTCAAGACTAGAAAAGAATAGATTTATTTTGTAAGGAGTGTGTTGGAGAAACACACCACAAGAGCTCAAGTAAAAAAGATTGCACTCACTGCACAAATATCAGGAAGAGCGGACTAGTCCGATATCCACCGGACCAGTCCGAAAACTCTCTAACTAAGATCAGACAAGTCCTCCAAGTGCAGACTTGTCCTCTGTTCTACATGTTTTCACCACACCAGACAAGTCTGATACACACCGGACTAGTCCAAATACTTTCTGACTAAAATAGAACAAGTCCTCCAAGTGCGGACTTGTCCTCAGTTCTACACTTTTTCATCACACCGAACATGTCCAATATACACCGGACTAGTTCGAAAAGTCTCTCACTAAAATCAGAATAGTCTGCACCTTAACGGACTAGTCCAGTATCCATCAACACTTAGGGTTTTTCACACACGCACACTGGACTAGTCCGGACCTCACAAACCCTAACGGTAACTTTTGGAAACCCTAGTATAAAAAGAGGTGCACGGCCACATAATAATCACTCTCGACTCCCTACACCGTCACACCTCCCAAGAGCCCAAAAACACTTCTCTCCACTCATTCTAAACCTAAAAGGATCAAATCTTTGAGGATTAGGGATTGGACAAAGCAGAGAACTTGTTCTACACGATCTTGAGCTCTTGGGTTTGATCTCTCGCACACTCTCATTGTTTATTGTACATCTTTTGTGTGTGTTTGGTGGTGTTCAATTATTGTAATCTTTGGGGAGCCCTCAACTTATGAGAAGGCCCCTTGAACAAGTTATTTGCCCCTTTGTGGTTAGTGATTATGAATTGGCCTTCCTGGCAAGGGAAAGGGTTGGTGAAGACCCGGTCCTTCGTGGACTCCTCAATGGGGATATAGGTTCTTCCTTGGAATCGAACCACGGGATAAAATCTTGTGCCTAGTGTTCTTATTCTATTTTCATCATACTCTAGGGTTTGCATAGTCTTGTGTAATTCACATTGAAACATTGGATTAAACTTGATAATTGCAATATCTTACTTCATTGTCATAATACACTTAAATTGTCAATTGCTTTCCGCTGCATAGACTACTGGAAGCAAAATTAAAGATCTACTCTGATTTTCAAGTCCGCATATACCGGACTAGTCCGCACCATAACGGACTAGTTCGGCCTCCCTGTATTTGATCTCTTTGTTAAGTGTTTCAGGGATCGCTAAAAGTTCAAAAAGCCTATTCACCCCCCTCTAGGCTGCATTCAGATTGGACTGTGTCGTGCCGGCCCGACACGATCCATTTCCCAGCACTTTCATCGAGGGAGGGAAACAATAGGTTTGCGAGTTGCAAAACATGTGCATCGCTAAAAGTAACCTAGAGGAGGGTGAATAGGCTATTACACTGAAAATGCAGTAAATTAAACTCTGTCCAGATCCCAAATCTCGGATAAGTCCGAACTAGGTACGGACTTGTTCGAGGTGTTCGGACAAGTCTAGTAGAAAGTCGGACAAGTCTGACTTTCTATGCAGGACAAACCAAAAGTGAGATTTTTCTCAACACAAATGATGTAAATAGCACCCTAGTAGTTATATAAGCAATATAGATGAAGAAATAAAAACTACAACTTGCTAGAACATGTAGATAACAATAAAGTCCTAGATGGTCACTAGAAAGGTAAAGACGGTGCAGAAATCAAAAGAGAGACAATGAACACATGATTTTTCACCATGGTCAGTTTCACGAAGAAAACTATGTCCCCGTTGAGGATTCCACGAAGGACCATACCTTCACTAGCCCTTCCCTCACCTAGAGACCACAAAAGTTGTGCCTTGGTTTTTCCGCTATCTCGGCAAGAGTGATACAAACTTCTCAGACACCAAAATCACAACCAAAATCACCGAGCAATGCCTAACCGTAAATGGTTTGCATCCAAGAGTAACAAACATGAAAAACTCAAGAAAACTCAGCAAATCAAATCAATTCTTAACCCAAAGCCACTTATTCTCAAATCTCGCAACCACACTTTCACTCTTCCCAAAAAATCTCAAGTTTTGGCTCTAGTAGGTGAAAGCTAGGTGTAGAAGTGCTCTTGAGGGTTTTCTGGGCGCATGTACTCTTTTGGATGGTTAGGGTATGGCTAAAAGGGGATTTGGTCCCCTTCTTATAGCCAAAAAGTGATTTTGACCGTTGTTAGGCTGCCCACGCAAGACAAGTCTAAAAATGTTTCAGACATATTTGAGCTGATGGGCCCAGTGATGGTATGACTAAGTATTTGATTTTGAATTAGTGCGTAAATTTTGCTTCGGACATGTCCGACATACACACATCGGAGTATGAATTGCCAAGGTGGGATTTTTGACTGACATATTAAGCTTTCTAACACTTGAACAAGTCCACATCAGACAAGTCCAAATAACCTTGAATATATCAGCATTTATGCAGGGGGTTCTCAGATATGTCTGGCCGAACTCGGATAAGTCTGAGTGGCTAGAGGGACTTATAATTTTTCTAAGCCCTAGCTATGCAGGGACATCTCGAACATGTCGGGCCCAACTCGTACAAGTTTGAGTGGCAAGAGGGACTTAGAACTTTTCTAAGTCCTCACTATGCAGGGACATCTCGGACATGTCTAGCCCAACTCGAACAAGTCCGAGTGGCTAGAGAGAGTTAGATTTTTTCTAAGTCAGAGCATGTCGAACAAGTCCGGCCTACCCCAGACAAGTCCGGATCTATGCAGGGAATATTCGGACATGTCTGAGCCCATGGTTCGGACAAGTACGTACCTTAGGTTAGCTGATCTTTTTAAAAACAACCCAAATGATTTAGCTTCCATTTGATTTCATAAGTTTACAAGAGTTGTGTCCCTTTTGATAGTACGGTGTTTCCTACGACTCAAGAAAAATAAAAATCCTAATTTTACGAGTCCTTCCGCGTCTTTTCTCCATTTTTAAAGAATTTTCAATGAATCCATTCCGTACTTAAATTTATGTGAGAATGCAACTAAAATCATTAGTTCTTTAATTTTTGTGATTAATCATCCAAAATCCACAAAGGACCTAGGTGCACTTCCAATATCCCCTTTCTGGTGATTGATGACAACTAAAAATTTTCGATTTTGAGATTAATAAGCATTTTGAGTGTTGAGTGAGTATGAGTATATGAGTAAAACATTGAAAGCAATCTCATACTCACTAGACACTCGTGGGGTGTCTATGTGCAAATGTACAAGTGTCTTAAGCTGTGATGCACATATGACATGATTAGATTTAGAAATATGTCAATTCAAGACATCACAAGGAATAATAGATAATTATGACACAAAATGCATTAAATCCAAAGAACATAGTGCATTACAACCATATAAGTTCAAATACAAGATAATAAGTGATAAAAGGTTATTACAAGTCCATATTCTTTACAAACACAACTCGAAGAAAACACTACTACTACTTCTCCCCCTTTGGCATCAAAGCTCAAAAAAAAAGCAACCAGAAGTCTACAGCTCGTCGTCATCATCGTCGTCGTCGTTGTTGTCGTCTCGCTCTACATTGTAGTTGTCATCACCGTTGGAGGAGGAGGAAGCAGCAGCCGTTGGAGGAGGAGCACTCAAAGAAGTTCTGACAGTGCAGAAGTAGGCGAGCTCGTCCTCCCTGTCGCCTGAGACTAGAGCACCCGAAGGGGGAAGCTACAACTGCTCCCGGATAACGGCCAAGTTCTGTTGGTTCCTCTTCGAGATCTTCTTAACCTTCTGCACATTGATCTGCAAAGACTGGGTTTTTCTTGGTCATTAACACAGACTAATAGTAGCCCATGTGAAAGTTGCTCCATAATCTGGTATCTCCGTCCACTTTTTCATAGGCATAGCAAGGTTGGTCTCTTTGTTCTCCTGCTTTCTTTATGTTTCTTCAATAATCAACACATTGGTTTCCTCGTCTTGTGTCATCGGTGGGTGCGGTGACCAGAAGCGGGCCAACTCCGCATTGGGGGCTTCTCCCCTGAGCCACTACCCTAATCTTGATTGCATTCACAAATCGTCAAGGCGATGCTTCGATGCAACCTTTTTGAGGGTTGAGTGGCTTGAGAAGAGTCCCCTCAGTCATGTATCTTCTTGGTCCACCTTTCGGACTAAGAGTCACCGACTGTTGACGGCTGTTGTATACCAATTTCACCCGTGAATATAACTCAATTATGTGAAGGAATTACCATTTCTTGCACACATTACCTTTTTATTTAACCTATTTCCACTTGTCCTTGGAGAAATAGTGCATGCAGAGAATTATTGCAGGAAATGAGGTAAAAGAGGGGGAGCAATCCTATAAAATACCATCCCAACCAATCATGCGCCGACATGTGGCACCACATGGATCAAATGGCCCACAAATAGAAGTATTTGAGGCCCAGAAACTCGTGAGGATGCCTTATACGTATCCAACAACGGGAACAACAATGGTGTGACACCCCGTTCTGAAAATGAACTAAGTCCAATGCATGTGTGTCCAGGATGTTCAACACACATACACGAGTGCATCACAAACGATATATAGAAAATTACCACAACAGAAGTTAATTAAGTACCTTTATTGCAATATTCAAATAATCCTCAAATTACAAATCTAATGATCATTATTGAACTTTAACTGCAGCGGAAATAATATAATTAAGCAACTAAGCAAACTAAGCAAGCTGAGCATAGGGGAATGCGCGGCTCCAAGCAACACCATAGGCAAGCCGACGGCAGCACACAGCATAGTACTCTGCATTATCCTTAGGATACTCCAACATCACCTGAAACTATTGGTGGGGGAATTGCAAGGGTGAGCACATGTCGTACTCAACAAGTGTGGGAAAATAATGACATGTAGCTTAAACAAGGAATTGATAATAAATAATGGCCATTTGCTGAAAAGTACATTAAAAATATATGAAAAAGCATCTTACAATGTCGATGTGAAATTTATCCCATCATATCCCAAATAACATAATAGTTCATATCCATCATTAATTATCCATCCATATTCCAATTTATTACCATTATTATTAACCATCACCATTAATTACCATCCAATCCATAGCCATAACCAAAAGCAAACCATAAACCAACCATAACCATTCCAAATTCCAGTTCCACTCTAATCATGGAAGTTGTCTAGGTGCACGTAACCGGGAGCACGGCTATCATGATAGTTTTTAAAACTTTGCAGAGGTTGTACTTCTCTACCCTCATGTTTGAGATTTCATCACCTTTCAGTGACTAAGAACCTCTATCATGCCTTATCACACTTCCGTTGGTGTGTGGCCAAGATATTACAAAATAGCTTTTACAAAGGGACTACTAGTATGTACGGACCCACTAAGGTTTCACTAGCAGGCTTGAATCTCTATTCTCCCACCCACGGGCCCCCTCATGTGCCATGCGGTTCCCAGGGTAGCCCTCCTCGATTCCCATTCCCCACACCATCCAATGGTCCATACAATACCAGTAACACACCTAATTATTCAGCTACGCCGCACCCATACTTGACCTTGTGGTGGCACTATTTTCCTTGCTTATTCTTGCATGAACCGATCCTTAGATCTAAGGCAAGCAAAACCACCATAACATCCAACCCAATCCGAAGACCATGCTTGCTTATTCATATACGTGCTCATTATATACGTACTCATTAATTCATAGTTATGCCATTTGGTTGTTTTCCCAACACAATTAATTAGAGCAAAGCAAAAAGGTAAAAATGCCCTTCCCGACACTCTACAACATGTCCCAAGTGACAAGGATCGTCAAACAAGACTAGTAAACTCCTATCTTGGGTTTCCCATAAATTTGACACAAACATGCAATTTTGCAAACAAAACATTTAAAAACAGGACCAAAATGGTCAAGAACACTTGCCTTGCTCCTAAGCTTGATTAGGGTCAAAAGCTTCAAAGTTCTGGTGTTGAAGGTCCTCAACAGCACCCTCTAGAGCAAGACCTTCTATTTCGCGCGATAGACATACAACATAAACATTACAATCTATAAATGCTCATATATTACTCAATATGCCATGGCATGCATGATTAATGCAATTATGTGGTAAAACTTGTTAATGAGTTACTATTAATGTTTGCTCACTAGTTACAATGGTTTTCAACAAGTTTGAACATGTTTTGAATTGATTTGAATCAAATTGGGATTAATTCAGCAATTTTAGATTTAAGTGATCAGACAAGTCCATACCGTGGACCGGACTAGTCCGCCCTGGACCAGAAAGTCGATCAGACTAGTCCGCATAGGGCGGACAAGTCCGCTTGGCTATGGTTTCTAGCGAATTTCCAACTAGAGCATGGTTAAAGTTAATATAGTATCGTACTTTACGTAGAAAAGGTTGATCTAAGGTAATTACCGTGAATTAAACAACTCAAGGGTCGTGAATTCGATGAAGCTCGAGATCTTGAGCCCAGATCCAAAGAAGATGGAGAATTGGTGGAGAATTGATGATGATGTCGATGAGTTGACGAAGATCGATCTTGCTTGATCCTTCTCCTCCCTCCTTCTCTTCTCCTGGCTATGGTGATCTTCTCTTGACGGCGGCTCTCATGAACTAGGGTTTGGTGTTTCTTCAATTGTGACAAAGGGGTGAGAGGATGGGTATCGGGGTGCTTATATAGAGGTGGAGGTGGTAGGGTTTGATGGATTTCGAGTTCAAGGTGGTGGAGGTCGTGCAGGGGTCCCACATGGGCTCCACAGGGTTGGACATGACGTCCTTGAGCCTAATTATGGCAAATACCCAATAATATATCATAGAGGAAAAGATTGAATCCGAGTCGGGCATACCAGAGAAGTCCACTAGGGCCGGACTAGTCCGTAGGAAATTCAGAAAGTTGAACGGATAAGTCTGGTATCAAGCCAGACAAGTCCATTCGGAGGTATATCGAAGTTACAGCAAGCTGAACAGACAAGTCCATTTTGGGTTCGGACAAGTCCAATCTTGTCCAGAAAGGGAAACAGACAAGTTCAGTATGGGCCGGACAAGTCCAGAGGCTTGATCAATTTTCCAAAAACCGGATCAAAGAGGGATCTGCTGGACAACTCCGAGAAGTTCCAGTAGCTAGGAACGGACTAGGCCATACTCAACAACAGACAAGTCCGGACAATTAACAAAAACTCAATCGGACTAATCCGCAGCAAGGGCGGACAAGTCCTGAGAGTCAACAGAGAGCAAAACCGGACTAGTCCGGGGTCCAAACCGAACAAGTCCACAACTATACAGGTTTTTAATTGTTTTTTTCTTCTAATTCATTTTAAAGTTGTTCCTTTTTATGTTTCATAATGTTAAACATATATAAGAGTGTATGCAGTGCATGATGGATGAAAATGAGGGTGTTACAAATGGCTATCGTTCAGGAGGTCAAGTGTGGGGCCAACCACGCCCATTCTTTCAAGGAGGGTACAACAACAATGGCAACAATGGAAATCAACCCAACTTGAGAAAGCTTGCCATCAGCCAGCTGAAGATCAATGATGCTTTATCCAAGAAATTGTCAGCTAATTACAAGACCCTAGAGAGCATTAATGCCAAGATTGAAGGACTATCCTCGGCCTTCAAGAATCAATTGAGCTTCAACAAGATGTTGGAAACTCAGTTGGATCAACTAGCAGCTACTGTTCCACCAAAGGAGAATGGCAAGATGTTAGGACAGCCCGAACCTCCCGTGGAAAATGTCAACATGATTTCTCTATGGGGAGGCACCTGGCTAAATGACCCTAGATGTACTACAATATCTTGCTCAATTGGGGCTCACCATTTTTACAAGGCCCATTGTGACCTTGGAGCAAGTGTGAGTGTAATGCCCAAGCTGGTCTTCGACCAGCTGAACTTCACGAAGCTAACTCCAACACCAATGCAGCTCCAACTGGTTGACTCTTCAGTCCGTTACCCGACGGGTATTGCTGAAGACGTTCTGGTGAAAATCCGTAATTGCTTCATACTCGTGGATTTCGTGGTGCTCGACATGGAAGTTGAGAAGGATACTCTGCTCATTCTTGGGTGACCATTCCTTAGCACCGCAAAGGCTCGCATAGATGTGGGAGCTGGAGAAATCCATTTCCATATCAATGGCAAGGAGAAGTTTAACTTTCGCCCAAAGTTGTAGCAATGCTCCATGATCCTTATCAAGTATGGGAAGAATGTTAAACACATTCAAGAGGTCGAAGTCACACCTCCAAAGGTGGACCCGCTAATTGCATTCATGAGGAAATTGATCTATGCGAATAACTCGTCTTATCGTCCACGTCGACACCACAATAAGATGGAAAAGTCTGGTACTCCCCAAAGTCCCAAGTCCACCAAACCGCCAAAGAAGGAATGGCGGTAGAAGCAAGACAGCCGTTCGAGCCCATCCCTCTAGGCCTGGATGTCAAGAAATGAAGAAGAAGGAATGTCCATCTCATCGGACGGTGGTGAGACCTAGCCAATAGGTTAAATTGGTAGTTATCTTTTCTTTAATTTTTCTTTTCTCTTCATTTGTTTTTCCCCACTTAGTTTGATTTTCCCCACTACATAATGTTGGGTTTTGAAAAAAGGATTTTTACCCAGAAAACAATTTTGATGAGCTGCAAATGTGGCATTTCGCCAAGTCCTGATTTTATAGCCATTGGGGAGCCACCTGCCAAAAGGGAGAATAGGGGGCCCACTTCTTAGTTCGGCCGACCCCCCTGTTCGGCCAACATGGGGAAAGGGCCATTTTGGCTCTCTCCTCTAACGGCTACATTTGATTTTCTTATGACCGTTGGGGAGTGTACACATAAATGGTGGTCGTGAGGAGCACTCCTCTTCACACTTCACCTCATTTCACATCTCCCCAAAGTCACTCTTTGCTCACATTGTTTTTCTTGCTCTTCATTGAAGCACTCTTACTCAAATCCAAACCAAAAAGATTTACTTTTGTTTGCATTTGCAATTTGGTCACAAGTTCTTCAAGTGAAAATTTGTGGGGGTTTTGCTTTCACTAACATCACCTCTTTCGAGTTTTTGCTTTGTTGTGTTCTTGATTGTTGTGGCCATGAAACGAATGAAGAGGTTGTTTGGGAAGAGGAAGGAGGCTTTAATCTCAAGCCATGGTGGAGACTCAAGTGCACTCCCCTCTTCTGTTGCTACACCAAGTTCACAGAGGATGTGTATGTGAGGACGCTCCCATGGGTGAGAGGAGCAACCCGCGTCAACTTCTCCACGACAACGACCTCGATATACAAAGTGATGTTGAAGATCAAGCACGCAAGATCCTCCAAGATCGTGAGTTTTCTCATATGAAAGCTTATGATTCGGATTTGATCTCCAAAATAGGTATGGATTCTGAATTCTTTTCCATTTGGCGTGCGCTAGGATGGAACAATTTTGCTCACATAGAGGAGAGAGGTTCACACCTTCTCTCCATACAATTCCTTTGCACCCTTAAAATAGGATTTGATGGTATTTATTTTAGATTATTTCAAAAAGAATACAACATCCTATGGAAAGAATTAAGCGAAATCCTAGGCTTCCATAAACATTGTTTGCTAGATTTAGAAACTTTGCCTAAGTTTAACAAACAAAGTTTTTGGTATGAATTGACTAGTGAGGTCAGATGTTGTCGGTACCCTAGAAACCGTACACCCCTTGGGGTTACAAAGATCTCAAAAGAAAGCCACCTACTTGGTTTGAAGACCCTCGGAGGCCCACTTGTCAGACATGACCGGACCCGCTTCTCCAACATGGTTAATCCCTAGGTCGCCACGTGTACAACTAACCCGGAGCTACCTCCCACAAGGGGGAAGCTCCGGGCCACGTACCGAAACGGCACCTCCGGACTTAACCCCAGACCGAGAGAAGCTCCGGACCTGACACGTGTCTGATAGCCCCGGAGCTACCTGCTTCCCACAGCAAGCTCCAGAGCTGCCATGTGTCAAATCGTCGGACCTTTCAGCCTCTAACCTCCGGAAGACCTTGTAACAGCTCCGGACCTTCAAAGGAGAGCCAAGGACTTCAAGAACCGATTAAGTGCCATTAATGCCATATTAATGACACTTAATCGGACGATCTTAACACAAGTAACGGTGCTGTCAAAGCCCGTTACAGGATCATTAAGAGAAATTAATCGTGTATCAATACTAGTAACCGCCGGGGCCACATGTCGGGCCAGGCTAGCTTGTAACGGTCTGCCCTTCTACTATAAAAGGACAGGCCGATGATACACGCGGGACGGACGTTCACAAATGAACTCATGCACCATATACGCTCGTGACAAGCTCTTACAGCTAATACAACACCAACACATCCGTGGAGTAGGGTATTACGCTTAGGCGGCCCGAACCACGTAAATTCTTGTGTCTCCTGTGCCAAACTCCTATTCACCTTCTTGAATCTCCGCGCGCCCACACCGAACTTCAAACTCCCCAATCACTTTAGCAGTGTAGGGAGATCTGCCGGCTCCGACAGTCGACAGATGTAGTTCTCCTAGGAATATGCACTTGCACAATCCTACTTTAAGCTTCATGCATAGATGGGTGGCTATGACTATGTTCCCTAGAGGAGATGTTAGAATAGTGCGTGATGATGAGCTAAAAATCTTGTTTGCCATGATTAAAAAGATAAAAGTTGATCCAGTTATTGCCATGATGACACAATGGTTAGATTACATTACAAGAACAGGGCCAATTGAATGCACTTCATTGATTACACGTATTGCTACTAGGGTAGGAGCACTAGAATATACTTCATTTGAATATATTGAAAATGAACTAGAATTAATTAATGAAGATTATCTAGTGCAAGTACATACCCTTAAGCATGACCATGATAGCTCTTTGATGTTTTATTATCCTGGATTTGTCAATGAAATTCGGTTACCTAACCCAGATTTTCATTTGTACAAATGTCGGAGGCTAACCATTGACCTTCTTCTTATTGAGTAAGCCTAAAGAAGTAAGGTCTCTGGCAGGATAACTAGAAGCTGCAAAGGAGAGCGGCCATGCCTCCGACAACCTCCAAGGTCTGTGAGTACGAAGAGTAAGAGAACCCAAGTGATGCACCAGGATGGACTCAACCTCCATCATACGAGACCGAAGGTCCGTCCTAGCATGGATGGCCAGGTGCCGCGTGGAAGCCACCACTATCCACTTCAAGCTCTAGCAGCTTGCCTCCAACATCCATGAGAAGATGTTGTTCCCCTTCGGCTAGAAATCATCATAACTATAGCCAAGGAATGACGGATCTCACTAGATGTATGCAAGACCATGAAGTGAGAACGAGTGAAATCTACAACACTCTCCAAGAGCATATTCAAGGTACCCAAGATTGGCAACAACACATGGACGCTCACTTCACCAACTTCAACTCCACGCTACAACAACAACAAGCCGATCTCGCGGCATACTTCTGTCATCAAGGGTTCAACCCTCATCACGGAAGTGAGTGAAGAACAAGCTTGGGGGAGGACCCCACTTGAGGTAAATTGTATCAGACCCCTTGCATATTTATTTTTCATTCATTCACCATTCACCTTGCATATAAAAAAGAGTAGAGTAGATTTTCTTTCAAATAAAATAAAAGATGTGAGGTAAGAATGGTTTAGAATTCACATAGATGAAATGATGAATAGTTGCTCTGTTTAATTTTCCTAAGTCCTTTGTTTACAACTTACTACTCTCCAAAATATTGCTTTCATTGGCTAAAAATTAGTTTTGCCTTGATTTAGACATTGTGGGTAGCAAAAGCTTACCTAATTTTAAGTTGTTGTGAGATATGATATAGTGATAGGGCTGCTATTTCTAGTTTGAAGGTGAAACTTAGATTTCCGAAGAAATTCTAAAAATATTTAAGTGACTCTCATTTGGTTGGAAATGCCAACCAAAGCCTTATGATATTTTTACATTGATGGACCTTATGCATATGTTATTTGTGTTCACATTGAGCTTTGTCAAACTAGTATAGACCTATGTGAGATTTCATTCCTTACTTTTTGAAATCAAGACTTCACTTGCACATGCTATACTTCTACACTAGAAGTAAGAAAAATTTCATCATACCATCATTCCACAATAAACAGAGAAACTCCATATCATTCATGCGTAGAAGTCTCTCCAAGTTTATTGCATAAAAAAGAGAGTAGAAGACATGGATACAAAAAAATGCATGCTTACATCATAAGCATGAGAAAAAAAAAGTAGCCATGTTTCATCCCTGCAAAATGAGTGAGTCCACTCAAAAAGGAGTCATCTCAAACATCCACATACACTTCCACTCCATCACGCATGCACAAGTCTTGAATCAAATAGTTTAGAATTTATTTCTCCTAAGGCTTACTCTTTTGACTTAGCAATATTATGTGTTGCAAATATGCCTACTATATTCCCTACCAAGCTCCACAAACAATCCTATAACACCCTCATTTTCATGCATCATGCCCTACATACATTCATATACATGTTTAACATTAACCCACAACAAAAGGAATGAGTTTAAAATTGATTTGGAACAAAACCGCACTTAAAATGCAGGAAAGTGCGGACCAGTCCGATTTTACTGAGGACTAGTCCGATTTCTCTCTGACTAAAAACGGACTTGTCCGTTTTTGCTGCGGATTAGTCCGATTTTACCTCTGGAAACTTTCGGACTTGTCCGATTTTGTGTGGACTAGTCCGATATTCCAAGAATCCTTGAAAATTTGCTAAGTCCCTAGACTTTTCCGGACTAGTCCGGTGTTCCAGCGGACTTGTCCGTTTTCCTCTCTGTTTAAAGTCGGACTTGTTCGATTTTTGGCCAGACTTGTCCGATTTTCTCTCTGGACGACTTCGGACTAGTCCGGTCCTTTCCGGACTTGTCCGATATTTCGTGACTCCGAGTTGATCTTTTGTTTTACGACTTGTTTCTTGGGTTTCACGTTAAGTGGGCCTAGGTATGTCGTGCCTAACTCTTTTAGAGCCCATGTGGGACTCTAAACTGGCCTCCACTCCTCTCAAACTCGAAATCCATCTAACCCTAGCCTCCACCTCTATATAAACAACCCCACCCTTTGGTTTGACATCTATTTGCCACTTTTCCACCCCACCCAAACCCTAGTTCGTGGAGAGCCACCATCAAGGAGAGAGGAGAAGATCCCAAGCAAGAAGAGGAGGAGGAGGAAACGAAAGAGGATCAAGATCTCCACCAAGTCTTGTTCTTCATCACCAATTCATCTCCAAGTTCTTCACCAACCCTAGATCACCAAGATCCAAGTGCTACCTCCAAGTTTCTTGATTCATTGGAGTCCTAAACACCTGGTATACCTTCTATTCTCTTTTCTTTACGAGAATTCAACCCCTAATCTCCAAATTCACGTTGATCTAGAAAACCCTAATTTGTTGATCTCGCAAGGTGCGGACTTGTTCGGTCCCTAGCGGACTAGTCCGGTCTTCCTGGCTAAATTGTGTTGAATTGATTCTAAAGTTTGATCTAATCAACTCCAAACCTGTATAAACTTGTTAAAAGCTATTAGAACTAGTTATTGACCATTAAAGCAATCTAGTAACAAGTTCTACCTTGCATTTGCATTAATCATGCATGTCATGTCATATTGAGTAATATTTGTGCACTCTTTGATTGTGTTTATTGTCGTGTATGTTTATTATGTGGATTAGACGGATTTGTGCTAGAGAGTGTCGCGGAGGATCTACAGCACCAAGAGTTTGAAGGCTTTGATCCTAATCAACCGCAAGAGCAAGGCAAGTGTCCTTGAAGCATATTGATCCTGTCTTCAAAATAAATGTTTTGTTTGCAAAATTGCATGCTTGTGTCAATTTGATGGGAATCCTATGATAGGAGGTTGACTAGCTTTGTTTAACCACCCTTTTCACCTGGAATACATGGTAGAGAGTCGGGAAGGGTTTTATCTTTTGCACCGCTTAATTAATTGGGATGGGAAAACTATACTACACACTTAATTATGCATTTATGAGATTATGATTAACCTGAACTGGTCAATATGATCAACCTACCCTCTCCATTTGTTGATTGCTTTGCTTCCACCTAGCCTTCCTTTGGTAAAATATAAATGACACCTTGGGAATACTCTTAAAGGTGAAATGCTACATTGATAGCTTTCGTGCGCTTGCGGATTTATATTTGTGATGTTAGTAGCCGTCAACACCGACCACGGTCTGAAATGAAAGAGAGAGGATTAGAATGGATTACAATATAGTTGATGCAAACGATTAAAGATTTTGCAAAGTTGGAGTTAGAAACTGTGCAAATTCGATATGTCTGAAGTTTCAGTCGGATAGGTCCAAAGCCAGTCAGATATATCCAAAGAAAAACTTCAGATGTGTTCGATGTGTCTCAGAGTTGTCCAAGCCACAAGTCGTACATGTCCGAAATGCAACGGTTTTAACCCAAACTTTGACAAAAATCATTCAACGCACGTTTGATTGGAACAATACTAAGGAACAATGTGGATAAAGGTCCTTATAAGACATTTCTAGAGTTGCATGTGAAGGAATGCCTCTAGGTCGAAGGAAAATGGAGAAACATCGAATATTACCTTGAGAGGTGAGGAAAACTTGAGGTAAGTTGTTCAAAGTGGAGGGAATCAAGCTAGGGCTTGATTCTCCAACTTAAGGATGATTCCTCCAAGTGCTCCTCCAAGATCCACTCAAGGGATGAGAGAAATTGTCAAAGATTTTAGTGGATTCGATTTGGATTGGAATGAGCAAAAATGGGCAAAAGAGAAGGAACCATCGGACTTGATGGCAGAGGGCTCGGACAATATCCCCGTCGAACATGTATGAGGCCCCTGTCGGATATGTCTGATGGGCAACAGAACGCCAGGCATAAATCCCTCGTCGGACATGTCCGGGCCCTAGGGTCGGACAAGTCCGACTTCCCTTAACAGAAATAAGGGTGATTCTTTGGAAGAGGGCCATATCAACACACATATATATTGAAGACATAGTGGAGAAGTTTTCACAAATATTCTTGATAGATATGGCCAATAAAGCAATCAACATTCAAACAATGGCCAAAATCTATTAAGACAATATATGGTAAAATAGTTTGAAAGAAAATCAAGGAAGGTGAGTTTCCGCAAGCATGCAAGTTTCTAAAGATTCTAAACTAATAGCAATCATATGTTCAACATCTCAATCCACATTTTAGGAATCTAGGATATTTAGCTCATTTCTAAGTTCACAAAATTGTTTTTTATCTAGTGGTTTGGTGAAGATGTCGGCTAGTTGTTTTTCGGTTGTAACATGGAAAATTACTATAACCCCCTTCATCAAATGGTCTCTCAAGAACTGGTACCAGATATCTATGTGTTTGGTCTTAAAATGTTCAATGGGGTTATGAGCAATATTAATGGCACTCTCATTGTCACATATGAGTGAAATATGATTCATATTGAGACCATAGTCCCTCAAAGTTTGTTGCATCCAAAGAAGTTTGCACAACAATTTCCGGTTGTGACATACTCCGCTTCGGCTGTGGATAAGGAAATGGAGTTTTGCTTTTTGTATGATCATGACACAACAGACCTACCCAAGAATTGGAAAGACCTAGATGTGCTTTTTCTATGTACCTTACATCTGGCATAATCCGCATCGGCATATCCGATGAAGTTAAACTTAGACCGATTGGATACCAAAGCCCAAGGGTAGGCGTGTGAACTAAATAATGCAATATTCTCTTAACGGCGGTCAAATGACACTCCGTAGGTGCGGCTTGAAATCTTGCATACATACACACACTAAGAATAATATTGGGCCTAGATGCACAAAAGTAAAGCAAAGAGCAAATCATGGATCAATATACCTTTTGGTCCACACTTGGTCAATCTTGGTTTAGGTCGAGGTATCCATTTGTCGCCATGAGCATTTTGATAGATTTTACCTTGTTCATATCAAACTTCTTGAGTATGTCTTGAGTGTACTTCATTTGACATATGAACGTGCTTTCCTTGAGTTTCTTGACTTGTAAACCTAGGAAGAACTTCAACTCCCCCATCATGGACATCTCAAACCTTGGTCGTAATCTTGGCAAACTCTTCACATTAAGATTTGTCAGTAGAACAAAATATAATGTCATGAACATATATTTGGCACACAAAAAAGATCATTATCAACATGCTTTTTTGAAGAGAGTTTAATCCGCTTTTCTTCTTCTAAAACCATTTTTAATGAGGAAATCTCTAAGACACTCATACCAAGCTCCGGGAGCTTGTTTCAGGCCGTAGAGAGCTTTATGCGATTTAAACACATGGTTAGGATATTCTTGATCTTCAAACCCGGGTGGTTGCTCCACATACACTTCCTCCTTGATTTCACCATTTAGAAAGAAATTATTCACATCCTATTGATAAAGCTTGAAATCATGGTGAGTGGCATAGGCTAATAAAATGCAAATAGATTCAAGCCTAGCTACAGGAGCATAGGTTTCATCGAAATCCAAACTTTCGACTTGTGCATATCCCTTTGCAACAAGTCGTGCATTGTTCCTTGTTATCACCCTGTGTTCGTCTTGCTTGTTGCGGAACATCCACTTGGTGCCTACCATGTTGGCATTGGGTCTCTTCACAAGTTCCCACACTTGATGTCTCTTGAAGTTGTTCAACTCTTCTTGCATTACTCTCACCCAATACGGATCTTGTAGTGCTTCCTCTACCTTGTAAGGTCCAAAGAAGACATAAAATAGTAATGTGCACAAAAATTAACCATACGAGATTGAGTTGTTACCCTCTTGGAGATATCTCCAAGTATGTTGTCAACAGGGTGATCCTGTTGAACACTTTGATGAACTTGTGGGTGTGGCACTTTAGGTCTTGAATCAACTTCCTCTTATTCCTCTCCTTCGTCACCCCCTTGATCATTTCCCCTTCTTGATTCTCCTCTTCTTGCACTTAGTGGTCTTGATCTTGGTAAATTTTGTGCTTGATCTTAAGAGGGAGGCTCTGGTTGTGATGGGGATGGGTCACTTGGGCCTTGTTCTTCTTGAGGTCAAATGTCACCAAGTCACATCCTCCTCAATGCTACCTGTGGTGCCTCCTCCTCATCTAGCGCACATTCATCAACTTGCTCCACTTGGGAGCCATTAGTCTCGTCAACCACATCATGTGCGATTTCAACACAGCTGGAGGTTTTGTTGAAGACATGATAGGCGTTGGTGTTTGAGTCATAACCACGTAAGAAACCTCCATCGGATTTTGAAGCAAACTTCAAAATCCTATTGATGTTTTTTGCAACACAGATAAAAATCCGCAAGCGCACAGAAACTGTCGTGTAGCACTTCCCCTTCAGAGAGTATTCCCAAGGGTATCGAATCCAAGGAACGTATGTGCTAATATTATGAAGTAATCCACCCAAGGACACAAAGTTGTTTGGTAGGCAAGGAAGAGAGAGGAATTCAAAGTATTGATTCTAATTCAAAGGAATTTGTAGTAGCTGCTTGCTTCAGGCACGGGTTTACCCCTAGCAACACTAGGACGACTCCCGCCAAGAGCCTATGGCATAGCCGAATGTGGAGGATTACTAAAGACAAATAGGGCTATCACCACCTACTGTCAACCTCTTCAATCTGTGGGTCTACGAGATATTCACTGGTGATCTCTAACCTAAGCACCACACTTACATTCTAAATCACAACTCTAGTTGTTTCAAACACAAAGCTACAACTAGAGCATCTAATAAATTAAAGCAATGAACCCACAAGTAACTACTTGTGCAAACTACTATGAATTGAGAATCAAACTTGAATTGAATTCACAAAGGGCTTACTTGATTTGAGTACACATGCTTACTTGTGTAGGGCTTAATTGAATTCACATGCTTACTTGATTTGTAGGGATACAAGTGTAGAAGAGGGACTTGACAAGCCCAAGCCTCCTTCTCCTAAACTCTCACCACACTCTCCTTCTACTTGGCAGCCTCTAGGACTACTCTAAACCTTAGGAGTGGTATTGTTTTCACAACTTTTGGTGGGTGTGTGAAGTGAGGTGTGGGGTTCTATTTATAGGGGGGGTCCCGCCAACAAATGCGCGCGAATCAGTCACCCAAGACTTCTTCAAGCCAAAAGGAGCCAACACGTGGCATTTGACCGGGTTTGGCGCAACTCCCTAGTTGGCACTAGGGAGGTTGGCCGACCTGCTCTCAGCCCCGTTGGGGTTGTGCTTCCTCCAGGTATCTACTAGGTGGGTCCCATCCCTTTATATGGGTGCTACACCATTAGATGTCCTCGGATACTTCTGTTTGTGGGTCATTTGATCCATGTGATGACACGTGGCGTCACGTGATTCATCAGAATCCAATTTTATGGATTACACCCTGCATGTCTTGGTATTTTGGGTCTGAATTCACTTGCATACAAATAAACACCAACACTTGTGGAATTGGTTAGTTTTTAACCCTACCACTATGTTGTGTTTCTATTTTGTGTATATTATGAGGTGAATTGACGGTCTAAATATTGCACTTAAGGACCGTTAACAAACTCCCCCACACTTAGTCCATTGCTCGCCTTGAGTGAAAGCAAGAAAAAGAACTAAGGTGTTGTCATAAATTTGCTATAAGTTAGAAGAAGAGAATACTGGATATTTCAACTCATACCTCAATTCATGAATTCCCTTTGTGGAATGTAGCTATCACATCAATCTTGGGTGATTGAAGAGTGGCATTGTTTGTGACACCCAGTTCCGAAAATGAACCAAGTGTGACGCATATGTGTGCCTAGGACATTCAACACATATATACAAGTGCATCACAAATGATAACCAGAAAATTACCACAGAACAGATTAATTAAGTAACTTTTATTACAATATTCCAATAATCCTCAAGATACAACTCTAATGATTATTATTAAAAGTTTGAAAGTAAAGCAGCGGAACAATCTAATTAAGCATCTAAGCAAGCTGAGCGAAAGGGAATGTGCGGCTCCAAGCAACACCACAGGCAAGCTGACGGCAGCACATAGCCTATAACTCCGCATTAACATCGTGATACTCCCAATCCTGACCTGAAACTATTTGTGGGGGAATTGCAAGGGTGAATACATATCGTAGTCAGCAAGTGTGTGAAAAGTATGACAGGTAGGTTAACAAATGATGACAATAATAAAGGCTAGTTGTTGAAAAGTACATTTAAAACATGTAGAAAAGCATTATATTATATATATGTGAAGTAATCCCATCATACCCCACATAATTATCATGATACAAATCCATATTCAATATCCATTACCATTATTCCAGATTTTTACCATCACCATTATCCATATCCATAACCATACCAATACCAATACCATAACCATCCCAATACCAAGTTCCCTCTAGTCATGGAAGTTGTCCAAGTGCTCTTAACCGGGAACACGGTTATCATGATAGTTTTTAACACTCTGCAGAGGTTGTTCCAGTTTACCCAGATGTTCGTGATTTCATCACCTTTCGGTGACTAAGAACCTCCCTTATGTCCGTGACCCGTCGGTCACGTTACACACTTTCGTTGGTGTGTGGCCAAGAGATCACAAAATAGCATTTACAAAGGGACTACTAGCATGTACGGACCCACTGAGGTTTCACCAGTGGCGATGCCTCCAACTGAGCACATCCTAAACCAAGGGCCCCCTCTTGTACCGTTCGGATCCCAAGGAGTCCTGCCACTATTGCCAACCCAATTCGACTCCCATTCCCCGCTCTTTCAAATGGTCCCCGCAATACTAGCAATACACCTAATTAATCAGCTACGCCACACCCATACTTGGCCTCGTGGTGGTACTGTAGTCCTTGCTTATTCTCGCATGAACCCTAAGATCCCAAGCAAGCATACCACCATAACATCCAACCCATACCACAAACCATGCTTGCTTGGATCACCCAAGTCCCATATTACCATTAACCATGTTCATCATCTACATTGTCCACAATCTCATTAATTCATAATTAAGTTGTTTGGTTGTTTTTCCCATCCCAATTTATTTGAGCGAAGCAAAAGTAAAAAGCCCTTTCGGACTCTCTACCATGTGATACAAGAGACAAGGATAGTTCAACAAATCTAGTAAACACTTATCATAGGTTTTCCCATCAAATTGACACAAGCATGCAGTTTGAAACAAAACATTTAATAATATTAGGATCAATATGTTCAAGAACACTTGTCTTGCTCTTGAGCTTGGTTAGGGTCAAAGGCTTCAAAGTCCTGGTGCTGAAGGTCCTCAGCAGCACCCTCTAGAGCGAATCTTTCTATTCCGTGCAACGAACATACAAAACAATAATTACAATCAATAGATGCTCATATGTTACTCAATATGACATTACATGCATGATCAATGCAAATGCAAAGTGAAACTAGTTAATGAGTTACTATTATTGTTCATAAATCAGTTACAATGGTTTTTAACAAGTTTGAATAGGTTTGAAGTTTATTTACATTAATCTAGAATTAACTTAGCACCAATTAAATCTAGAGACCGGACAAGTGCGCTATGGACCGGACTAGTCCGTCCTTCACATAACCAGCGAATTAGGGTTTTCTTGATCTGTGAGATTTGGGAGAATTGGGGTTGAATTCACGTGGAAAAAGAGAAAGTAGAAGGTGTACCACGTGTTTGGAACTCCAAGGATCAAGAGTTCGGAGGCAACACTTGGATCTTGACGATCTAGGGTTGATGATAAATAGTTGAGGGTGAATTGGTGATAAAGAACAAAAACTCGATAAAGATCTTGTTCACTTGATCCTCTTTCGTTTCCTCCTCTTCTTCTTGCTGCTGGATCTCCTCTTGATGGCGGCTCCCACGAACTAGGGTTTGGTGGTCTTTCAAAAGTGGCAAATAGATGAGAAGTCGGGGTGTTGGGTTGTTTATATAGGGGTGGAGGTGTAGGGTTTGATGGATTTCGAGTTTGGGGTGGGTGGAGGCCAGTGTGGGGTCCCACATGGGCTCCAAAAAGGTTAGACACGACGTCCTTGGGCCCACTTAAGGTAAAAACCCAAAACAAGTTGTGGGGTAAAAGATTGAATCGGAGTCGCGAATACCGGACAAGTCCGCAATGGACCGGACTAGTTTGATATCTAGTCTTAGAGAAAATGGACAAGTCTGGCCAAAATCGGACAAGTCTGACATTAGTCAGAGAGTAACACGGACAAGTCTGGCAGAAAACGGACAAGTCTCGGGACTTGGCCAAATTTTTGAAGGTGGGGTGAACGGACTAGTCCGCACTAGACCGGACAAGTATGAAAATGGAACAGAGAAAAAACGGACTAGTCCACAGCAAAAACGGACATGTTCAAAGAGAGGTCAGAAAGAAATCGGACTAGTCCGCACCAAAAACGGACAAGTCTGCACTTCTCAGAACTTTTGAGTGCGGTTTTGCTTTTAATTCATTTTAAACATATTCCTTTTTATGTGGATTAATGTTAAACATGTATATGAACTTATGCAATGCATGATGCATGAAAATGAGGGTGTTACATGGTTGGAATGTAGTTCTCTTGGGTCTTCCCCTGCCAAAATGATCTGACAATTTTCTATATTCAGAAAGTCAAAGAAACAATTGCCCTTATCTCTCATTTGGAATATCTCAAGTCTCTCAAAGTTTTTTCATCCTCACCTTGGCATGTTGTGCCAATTTTTTCCCTATACTAAATATGGTTATATCTGGAACTTGGTAGGGATAAATGTGGCACACATTGCAATTCATATATTACTAAGTCAAAAACTTGATCCTATGAGAGACTTATGCAACAAACAAATTGACAAAAAATTCTTATGCACATGAATGGAATAGATATTTTGTGGACTCCATGGTTTTATTTCTCTAAGGATGAAGCATGGATACTTTCTTTCTTTTTCTTTTTTGGCATACTTCCTCTTTTGAAGAGTAGATGCTTTTCTTTTTTTCGTAGCCATGTCTTCTACTCCTTTTTATTTTTTTATAGAGAGATTTTGATGACAAAAATGTATGGAGTTTGTTTATTGGATGGATGAGTGGTGGATGCAAATTCTCAATGAGAGGAATTTTGCATGAATAGGGTGCACAAGAATTTCTAAGTCAAAAAGACCATGTATCTCACTCAATTGGGTTACGAGATTGACAAAGTTCAATGAAAAACAAAGTGGCATATGCATGTGGTTTCTTAATAATTTGTATCATATGTCCGTGATGGGTATTTAAATTTCCAATGAGAGAACCGGGCAAAGTTCAAGACTCCAAATTGTGCAAACATCAAAATCAATTTCAAGCAAAGAGATATCTCCTCTAATAACTTATTTACTATATCGCACTAGTCTAATACTTAGATGATGTGTTTTTCTTATTTTTCTTGTAGGAATCATACACAAGGCAATAAATTGAAATATAAAGTATTCAAATTTTTAGTTGAAGCAAATTTTGACTACCAAGTTTTACATTTTAAATTGTTGAGTTGAATTGCTTTCAAATATTCAGTATTAAATATTAAATCAACTCAAACAGTAACGTAGCATGCATATCCAGGGTAGAAGATCCAAACCAAATTTGTGGAGCGAAACAGAGTTGTGTGAAGCCCACACCAGGTCGGCCGACTAGGGGGTTCGGCTGACCCCCTTCTGGCCTCTCTATTGCTCTGTTTTGACGTGTCGAGTCGTATGTTCAGTTGTGACGTGTTTAGAGATGCAATGCTATTTTTGCACGTCGGGATTTCGCGAATTTGGGGTGCCTCCCCCACACTTGCTCCCTGAATTCTTTATTCAACACAAATAAACTAAAGGGAGAACTTTACCAGGTTAGATGAACCGGTAAGTTCACTTTATTGAACTCAAAATATGGAGATGCTTACATTATTCAATCTAAATTTAATGAATACAAATCTGGAATAAAACTAAACTAAGCTAGTAAGAATCCTATGCGATCGGGATATCTAAACTATGGAGCGTTGTAGATGTCGGGCTTCCCGACAGCATTGCATGCACGCCGCAGCTTGGCGCCCATGCCACGGCAAACACCATCAATCTCCTCCTTCAGGGATATGAGATCATACTTCAGTTTCGCCCTCTCAATGTGCCCTTCAGCCACTAAGTCTGATAGTTTCTTGTTCTCCAAACGGAGAGAAGCTAACTCCTTAGAAAGTTGTGCCACTTTAGGGGCACGAGGAGATTTCCCGTCATTGTCCTCAACTTGGCCAGGTGGCCCTCTGATGGCAGGTGGAAAGAGGTGATGCCTAATCTTGGAGGGCGACGGGCCCGTCGATTCCTCTATCGCCACATTATCGATTTGCTTGAAAAAGCCTTTTGCATAGCCTCCTTCAGGCTTGCGCACCCCGTGGATAATGAGGCGGTCTCCCACATGCTCTGGTGAGGTACGTGTAGGTGACTTGTAATGGTGGCTCACTACGTCATCGTCATTGGTCTTTAGAGTGTACATGAACTCCTCGCCAGGCTGCAGCTTTGGGAGAGACTCGTCTTTTTTAGGAAAAAGACGGGTCTTGACTGACTTAAGTCCAGCCGTAGCCGGACGAAGTGTAGGTGTCGTCGACTTCATGGGCGTCCTCCAAGGGGAGAGCGACCATGCAGCACCACGAGGCGTGGTGCTAAGCCCACACGGAGTCATCGTTAGCGGAGGGATCATGGCGAGAGGTACGGCATCCAATGCCATGGCAGACTCCAAAGCGAGGGTGGACTTGTCATTGGTTGGCACGATGTCTCCGCTGAGGTTGAAGGTTGAGCTAGATGAGGCATGTGGCACAATTTTCTTATCGGCCATGACTTGGATGGGAGGAACAGGAGATGGGTTTTTATGGATGGTGCAAGTTTCTCCTCTCTGTTCCCGTCAATATATAAGTGGGGAATGTACAATAGCACCAAGAGTCTTGTTGTGATATGTCGGGAGAGTCTGCACGAAAAAACAGAAAGCTAACGGCGCAAGGGGGGAGGTCGGCCGATCCTAGGGTTCGGCCGAACCTTTCCTTGCTCCATTTGGGCTAAGTTTTTGTGGGTTGGACTAATGGGCCCCATGGATGAATAATTGGATGGGCCCATTAATTGGACGCGGAGAATTTAAACAAACAGCGTGAAAATCAATAAGATTTATCACGTCAATTTCTTTTTTCGCTTCCTCCTCCTGGGATTCAAGAAATAACTTGAGTTGGTGCCTATTCACTTTAAATAGCTGATCATCATCACCTTGGAGTGTGATTACTCCATGGGATGAGGTTTCTACCACAGTGAAGGGTCATTCCCATTTACTTCTAAGCTTCACATGTCCAAAGAGTTTAATCCTAGAGTTGAAGAGTAGAGCTTTATCTCCAGGTTTGAACTCTTTAGGCGTACCCCTCTTATCGTGTCATCTTTTGGTTCTTTCCTTGTAGATTTTGGCACTATGGTACGCCTTATCTCTTCATTCTTTCAACTCAGAAAGTTGCTTCAATCAGTGTTTCCCTACTTCATGAAGGTCCATATTCCACCGCTTGATGGCCAAATAGGCTCTATGTTTTAACTCTACAAGAAGATGACAAGTCTTCCCATATACAAGTTGGAAAGAAGACATGCTTGTTGGTAGTACGGTATGCTCACAATGCATCTGGTAGCTTATGCTTCCATCCTGTTCTCATTTCCAAGACGGTCTTTGCAGAATATTCTTAATTTGCTTATTAAATGTTTCTGCTTGACTACTTGTTTGTGGGTGGTATGGAGTAGCAATGTTATGTTGGACACCAAGTTCTCTCAAAAAGTTCTGGAAGGTCTTATCTATGAAATGAGACCCTCCATCACATATGACCATACGGGGAGTGCCAAAGCATGGAAAAAATGATCTCATGGAACATTTTCCTAGCTTGCTTGGAATCAGCATTTCTGCATGGCAAAGCTTCTACCCATTTTGATACATAATCTATAGCCACTAGGATGTACTAGCAATCATAGGACCTAGGGAAAGGTCCCATGAAATCAATACCCCACACATCAAATAATTCCACTTGGAGATTATATGTTAGGGGCATCGCATTGCAAGCTGAGATTCCTCTATGCTTTTGGCATTTCCAACATCTGTGAATGATTTCTTTTGTATCTTCATACATAGAAGGCCAATAGATTCCACTTTGCCAGATCTTTGCCTGGGTACGGTAAACACCGTAATGGCCACCATAGGGGCTAGCATGGCATTTCTCAATAATCTTGGTGCCTTCGATTGATGGGACGCACCTTCTAAGAAGGCCATCAGCACAGACTCGATAGAGGTATGGGTCATCCCAAAGGTGTCTACGACTCTCATAGATGATTTTCTTTTTGTTTTCCCCTGGTGGTATGTATCCCATGACCATGAAGTTCACAATATCCGCATACCAAGGGTGAGAGTCAGTCACCTTGAGAAGCATATCATCTCGTAGGAAGTCGTTGATAGGAATGTCCATGGTTCTAGTGAATTCCATATGTGAGAGATGATCTGCGACGGAGCTCTCTACTCCTTTTTTATCCTTGATTTCTAAGTCAAACTCTTGGAGTAGAAGAATCCAATGTATTAGCATTGGTTTAGTATCGTTTTTGGTGAGCAAATACTTCAAGGCAGCATGGTCTGTATAGACTATGACCTTGGCTCCAACCAAATAGGACCTAAACTTATCGATAGCAAAAACAATAGCCAAGAGCTCTTTTTCAGTTGTTGCATAATTTAGTTGAGCTCCTGTTAGAGTTTTGCTAGCGTAGGTTATTGCATGATGCTTTTTATCTTTGGTTTGGCCTAGCACCGTGTAGGATCGAAGAGCACGTGAAAAGCTACCAGAGGGGGGGTGAATGGTAGATTTAAAAACTCGATACTTTTCATATCGAGCCATAACCGACTCAGCTAGCAGCCTAAGTCTTCAACTGATACGATCCAATCCTTCCGATCAGATCTTCCTTCCATAATCTGTCTCTAGAAGCATATTGCCACGTCATGCACCTCATGCATACGTGCGAACACCTTCCTTCGACCTTCATATGCACTGCCCTTGATTCAATCATCCTGCGCGACCTCCTGACCCGCTCAACCACAGTTCCTTCCGAACTTGGTTGTTGGAACCTCATCTCATCCTGAGACTAGTCCAATGGATCCTGTCACCAGCCATGACTTGAACTCAAGCAACACCTGCACATGAACAAACAACCAATCCATACAAGCCCAAGTCCTCGACTTGACTCAAGTTAGTTCCGAACACAACACCCTACGTGAGAACCTCACATAAGCATGTTGCAAAACCACGGTAACACAATATTATCCATATCAACCAAAACGCACCAAGAACTTAGCAAATGAATACTAAGCAATCTTTCCAACAATGTAAAACAAGTATGAAATATTGCAAATGAAAAGCAGAAGCACTTCGGTCAAGTTCCGGACCTTGCCAGAGCAACCCGGAGCTTGAGCCGAAGCTAACAAGAGTTAGTAGAACCTAGCGCCAGAGCTTACCAAAACTAGTACAACCAAGCTCCCACCGGATCTTACAAAACTAGCAAGACCTAGCGCCGGAGCTAACCAGAACTAGTCAGAACTAGTAATCCCAAAAGACAGAGCTAGAAAAATCAACTCGGAGCTTAGCAAAAACACGGCGGAGCTATCAAATATATGCCGGAGCTATCAAAGACATGCCGGAGCTAAAGATAAAGCTCACTGGAGCTAACCAAAGCTAGTTGGGCCTTATCAAGAAGTCAGACCTAGCATCTAACGTAGCCGGAGCTACCCAAACCATGTCGGACCTATGGTCGGACCTTGCTATAGCTCGGAGCTAGAGTCGGACCTTGATAAAAAGGTGTTTTGGTGATATTCAAAACTTTTATCATCAATGCCAAGTATATTCACGACAAGCCAATGTATTCAGCACACATAGGTCTTACAATCTCCCCCTTGATGAATGCATTGGCAACACCATTTAAAATCCGAACATTGGCTTATTGTCATAAAAGTTTTGAAAACAATTTCTCCCCCTTTGTAAATCAAAAGTAAATGAGAAGAAAAATTATCCCATATTATCTCTCCCCCTTTATTATCTCTCCTTATGCACATATTCTCTCTCTCTCTCTCTTCATGCTTATCTCTCCCCCTTTGACAATGTATTCAGCAAGTCATGAGATATAAACAAATTATCTCTCCCTCTTTAGTTGTTATGAGCATATTATAACATATACATATAAACAAAGCTCATCCAAGTCATACTATCAAGTAACTTACACTATCACATCAATGAGATACATAAAGTAGTGTAAGCCATGCTAGAGATCAAATGTGATTTTCAATTTTAGCAGGTCATGATCTCACAAACTCAACTATTTCAAAACCTGAAAGCATGACACTTGTTGCTGCATTTTATTATGTTTCAAATCATAAATTTAGATCATATGATATTTGCAAGAGATTATATGCGCATCTGCCTTATTCTAACCAACCAAGCCAAGCCTATGTCATTTAACAATCAGAAGCTTAAGGACATGGTTTTAGTCATACACAACTTCTTCCAAGTTCATATCGAAGTGCAATGATAAGCCATCTCAAAAGAAGAAGTGCGATGCATGCATATTCTCTTGATCTTTTCTCAATTTATATTTGTTCATAAAAACTCAACATGTGAGTTGATTACTTGATTAATTCTTAATGATTAAAAGCACTTGTGAACATGTAACAAGTTCAAAATAGCAAGAAAGTTCGACCATGACCAGTTTTAGTGTAAGTAATTATTCCAATTACTAGACATGGCAAAAACTACAAAATGTATAACACGAGTAATGTAGTAAGAACTTTCAGCATGTAAAAGGAATCACAAAGTAATATATGAATGAAATACTATGCTCATATTATTTTAATTTCAGATTCACACATAGACTTCCCAAGTTTCAAAAAACTCCCCCTCAATTTAAGCCATGAGGATGCATAACCCCTATTTCACTATGAATGTAACAAAAACGAGTGAAATCCAAAGGTTTTGTAAAAATGTCAGCCAATTGTTGTTCGGTATCTACATGGTGAAGCACAATGTTTCCTTTTTCAACATTATCACGGAGAAAGTGATACCTAATATCAATGTGCTTAGTTCTAGAATGTTGCACGGGGTTTTTAGCAATGCAAATGGCACTAGTGTTATCACAAAACAGTGGAACACTATCTAGATCAACCCCATAGTCCTTAAGTGTTTGAACAATCCAAAGAATTTGTGAGCAAGCACTAGCAGCAGCTACATATTCAGATTCGGCTGTGGATTGTGCAACTGAATTTTGTTTTCTAGAGGACCAAGCAACAAGAGAATTACCAAGAAAATGACAAGCACCGGAAGTACTTTTCCTATCAATCCTACAACCCCAAAATCAGCATCCGAAAAAGCTTTCAAAGTAACGGTTGAGGAAGAAGGAAGAAAAATGCCAAATTCTTGGGTTCCATGTAAGTACCTGAGAATCCTTTTGACGGCTTGACGATGTGAAATACGTGGGGAAGCTTGAAACCGTGCACAAAGACATACGCTGAATTGTATGTCCGGTCTTGATGCCGTGAGGTACAAAAGTGATCCGATCATGCTTCTATATTCTTTTTGATTCACAGATTTACCATCTTCATCAAGTTCAAGTGTTGTTGCTGTTCCCATTGGTGTCCGAAGAGGCTTGATTTTGTCCATGTTGAAGCGCCTTAGGAGGTCTTCGGTATACTTCGTTTGATGCACAAAGGTACACTCCTTGGTTTGCTTGATTTGCAGCCCCAAAAAGTAAGTGAGTTCACCCATCATACTCATTTCAAATTCGGAACTCGTCATTGTTGAAAACTTGGACACAAGATCATGAGAAGCACAACCAAAGATAATATCATCCACATAAACTTGAACGAATAATGAGTCATTGCCATGTTTAAGCACAAGAAGAGTTTTATCAACCTTGCCCATGGTAAACCCCTTTTCAAGTAAGAATGTTTTTAGCCTATCATACCATGCTCTAGGGGCTTGTTTGAGACTGTATAAGGCTTTGGACAGTTTGTAAACATGATTAGGAAAATCTGGATTTTCAAAACCCGGTGGTTGTTTGACATAAACCTCCTCATCTATGTAGCCATTAAGAAAAGCACTTTTAACATCCATTTGATATAGCTTAAAAGCTTTAGATGCTGCAAAAGCTAACAAAATTCTTATGGCTTCTAATCTAGCGACAGGAGCAAAAGTTTCATCAAAATCTAGACCTTCAACTTGAGTGAAACCTTGGGCAACCAACCTAGCCTTATTCCTGACCACAACCTCATCCTCACTTTGTTTATTTTTAAATACCCATTTAGTTCCAATTAAAGTGTGACCTTGAGGTGGAGGTACAAGTTTCCAAACATTATTTCTTTCAAAATTTTCTAACTCTTATTGCATGGCAATAATCCAAGATTCATTAGTGAGTGCATGTGATATATCTTTGGGTTCAAAAGAAGCAACAAAAGCAGAATGAGCATGAGAGTTTGGATCGCAAAACCTGGACCGTGTGACTCGTTCGTGTAAGCTTCCAATCATCTGTTGTGGGGGATGATCTTTGTAAAAACGTAGGGGAACAGATGTCTCACAAGCTTCTTCTTCATTAGGTTCATTGTAGATTGGTGAGCTTGTGACTTGTGGACGATCAGGACCAGCAGAGGTGATAGCCGGAGCTTGTTCAATGTCCGGAGCTGGACACGTGTCAACTTCAGAACTGTGGCAGTATCACCGGCTCTTCTTCATCTTCGAAAATACCCTCCCCCTAAGGATACGGATCTGGTCCTCCAACACCGGAGCTAGTACCTGGGCTAGCTTCATCAAAAGACACTTCACAAGTCTCCACAATTTTGTTAGTGTCAAGTAGAAGCACACGGTAGCCTCTAGTATGAGATGGATAACCAAGAAACATGCCATCAAAGGATCTAGGTTCAAATTTATCAAGATTACCATGTTTCTTAACAAAGCATTTGCAACCAAAGACCCGAAAGTGTGTAACACTAGGCCTATGTCCAAACCGGAGCTCATATGGTGTTTTATCTAGCTTAGCACGCAAGAAAACACGATTTGAGACATAACAAGCGGTTGCTAACGCATCAGCCCAAAATTTCCTAGGAGTTTGATATTCATCAAGCATAGTCCTAGCCATCTCAACTGAGGTTCTGTTCTTTATTTCTACAACACCGTTTTGTTGAGGTACATATGGTGAAGAGAATTGATGATCTATTCTATTTTCAGCACAAAAGTGATCAAAAAATTGATTTTTAAATTCAGTTCCATTATCACTTCTAATTGCTTTTAATGATCCTGGGTGATCAATTGATAATCTAAGAAATAAAGTTCTAAAGTGACTAAAAACTTCATTCTTAGACGCCATAAAGTAAACCCAAGAGTATCTAGAATAATCATCAATAATAACAAGAACATACCATTTACCTCCGAAGGATTGAACACGTGAAGGTCCTACGGTGTCAAGGTGCAAAAGTTGACACGGTTCAGTTGTCATGATCATTGTGAGAGGAGTATGTGAACCTGCAACCATCTTAGCATGTCTACAAGAAGAGCACACAATTTCTGTCCCCTTTAAGCTTAGGCAGTCCACGTATGCGATCAAGAGCACTAACACGCGTTAGGTGATCAAAGCCTATGTGACCAAGTCTACGATGCCAAAAATATAAGTCCTTTGAATCATTAGCAACTAGACACCTATGCTTAGAGGAAGACATATCAAAATCAGCTTTAAAAACTCTTCCAAACCAAGACATGTTAAAAATAAGCTCACTATTTGAACCTACAACTTTGCAGCAGTTTTTATTGAAAATAATTTCTAGATTTTCATCTAGCAATTGTGAAACAAAAAGCAAGTTGTATTTCAAATTTTTGACAAGTGCCACATCCTTCAAAGTGTAGTGATCATTTACTCTAACCGAACCCTTAGCAATTATAGGAGTTGAAGAATTATCGGCAAAAGTAACATTCTCTACACGTGACACAAAAGAGAGGGAGGAGAACCAATCTTTGTTACCGGTCATGTGGCGTGAGCAACCTGAATCCACAATCCAAATGTTCTCCTTCCTCAAACGTGTAACCTACATAAAAGCACAATACGTCGATGACTCAATACTGGGGTTAGTCAAAAGGCATTTAGGTATCCAGTACTGAGTCACACGACGTGCAGTAGGAAAAACACGCGAAAGCTGAGATAAAACAGCAGGTTTATGAGTCGAAGTTTGAGATTTTCTATTCTTAACTCTTTAGCACAAGAACCAGTAGCTCCGGAGGTAAAAGCAGCAGTTCCAAAAGACAAGGTTGAAGCTCCGGAAACAAAAGCTGAAGTTCCGAAGGAAACAACAGAAGGTTCGGGAGCTCTCGGAACTATCGGGGCTGCTTTTGCGGATTTCTTACCAGAAGGTCCGGAAGCTACCTTTTCAAATTTCTGACTCACTAAAGCAGGTTGTGTTTTCTAATTGCATGAAAGTTATAAGATCTAGCATACATTCTTTCCCTTTTCTGTTGTTTAGCTAGTCTATAACAAAAATCTATGACATGTCCATCTCTACCACAGTAGGTACAATGAAACTTAATTTTGTAATCATGTCTTGATGAGCACCCTACATTAGAAACAGAATTAGAAAGCACTCCTGCAGATTTGAAAACCACTTCTTTTTGTTTGGGAACTGTTTGAATCAAACCACTTCCTAACGACTTTATAATTTTAGGTGGATGTGCCTTAGCATGAACATGAGAATCAAAACCTAAACCAGTTTTATCTTTGCAAGACTTGGAAGAATTCAGCAACAAGTTTAGATTCTTATTCCCATTATAAAACCGACCTAGTGTCCTATTCATGTCATCAAGTTTCTTAGACAAGTCTAGGCAGTTTGCACATGAAGTTTTTCCTTTTAGTTTGCAATTGGAACAATTTTTAACTTCATGAGATCGTAAAGCATTGTTCAGAATGGAAATTTCATTCATTGCATCTTTTAGTTTCTTATCAAGATTTTCACATGCAGAACAATGCAAATCATCTGTAGAACAAGAAGCATCTTTTAAGTTTTTATCACTAAGTGCAGCAAGCTTTTTGTTCTTTTCAATTTCTTCATCAAGTCTGTCTAGAGTGGAGGAATGTGCACTTCTTAGGGAGGACAATTGTTCATATATTAAGTCACATGAGGAACAAGAATCATCACTAGGAATTAAGGATTTCAAACGATTAATTTCAGATTCTAGTGACTCAATTTTAGCAGCATTGTCCCTGAGCTTTTTGTCTTTTTTCTTGACAATAACAGTGGCACGAGAAATAGCATCACACATTTCATTGCAGGTAGAACATACCTCATCGTCTTCACTGTTGTGTTCTGCTTCCTCCTGACTTGATCTTGATCTTGTTTTGCCCGCCATGAAGCATAAGTTGGCCAGATCGTCATCATCTTCATCACTTTCAAAGTCTACATCACTTGAACTAAGTTCTTGAAGTGCGGTGATGAACCTTCTTTTTCTTGTTGGAATTTCCAGAGGAAGTCCGGACCTTGCATTGTTTATCTTCCCGGGTGGTCGGACCTGAAAGTTTAGGGCATTCTGTACGAAAGTGTCCTATTTTACCACATTCAAAACAGCGTTGAGGTCCGGAGCTTCCTCTCCTTCTAGTTCTCACATTTTGCAATGCTTTTGAGAATCTAGTAGAGATGAGTGCCAACTCCTCTTCTGGATATTCTTCGATCTGCTCCAGGGTTAGTGAGGACAACAAAGCAAGAGTATTGCAAGATGATGATTGGCCGGAGCTAGACATATCACGTTGTGAGACAAATGCAATAGACTTGTTTGGGTTCTTACGTGCTAGGATGTCAATTTCATGTGTTTTTAGTTTAGAATAAAGTACATCTAATGTAAGAGAACTCATGACAGTTGATTCACGAATAGATGTTACTTTCATCTACCAAATCGACATGTCTAACGCACTAAGAAGTTGCCTAGCATTCTCAGCATCAGAAAAATTTACATTGACACTACGTAAGTTGCTGAGAATTTTATTGAAACAAGCAAAAAGGTCATCGATAGACTCACCTGGTTGCATCTCAAAACGCATATATTCCTTTTTGAACATATCTTGTTTTACCTCCTTGATTGTGTTGGAGCCTTCATGATAATCACATAGAGCTCTCCAGACATCGTATGCTGACCGGAGGTGCGCGACACGATCAAAGTCGCTTTGAGTGAGTCCTTGGATGATCAAGTTTCGGGCTTTGTTGTTGTTGTCGACGTCCCGTAGGTTTGTGGCCGTGACTTGATCATTAGGTGGCACTTCATAAGGCTTATACACCTTCTCCCATATAGCAAAGCCTTGTGCCTGGATGAAAGCCTCCATGCGTGCCTTCCAAACCTGAAAATCAATACCAGCAAACACACAAGGTTTGGCGGAGTACTTCTCCATGATGATTAGACAAAAACACGTGCAAATCACAAAGATTAGAGCACCGTGGCTTTTATACCAATTGTAGAATCGAAGAGCACGTGAAAAGCTACCAAAGGGGGGTGAATGGTAGATTTAAAAATCTTACGCAGTGGAAACAATTAAACCCCAAACCCTTTCGGCAGAAAAACGATCTGTTGAAGAAATCATGTGTGAGACTAATCTAAACGTGTTTGACCGTGAAAAAAGTGATAGATATCGGATAGAATCAAGTCACGAAGACAACACAAAAAGAATTACTCAAATCCGTCAAGAAAAACTCAAGTTATGATCGAAAGATCAGACTATGGTCAATCTGACCTACCCAAGAAAAACAGTTTCTGGAATGCTGCAAAGAAACTCGTGTATCTCAGAAACCATAAATCCAATTACTGTGAAATTTTGACAGATGATAGATAATAAAGTTGTGAAGACAACCCAAAAAGAATAGCATCAATTGGATCTGTAAAACTCGAGTTATGATAAAACCACCGACAAAAGGTAGTGCTGTCCAGAAACTCGACGAGTAAAACTTGTCTGGAACAAGTCGGACGAACAAGGCACAAAAGTTCCTTCAAACTACGAATTTTATTCAATAGAACACAAGAGGAACAGCCCCAAAGTCGTGCACCACGAGCTCTGGGCTCCCTTGCTTATATAACCAGCCCTTAGGCCAACCCAACATCAACTAGGACTCCAATCCTAATCCGATCACAATCGGAACTTTCCATAACTACTCAAGATTCTTCTATACGCAGATAGAAGCAATCTTAAGACTTCCAAACACCTTAGGAACGTATCCCACATTCCTAAACAACTCAAATTCGTGACACACACGAAATCCTAACATAACCAACTCGATACTTTCCATACCGAGCCATAACCGACTCAGCTAGCAGCCTAAGTCTTCAACCGATACGATCCAATCCTTCCGATCAGATATTCCTTCCATAATCCGTCTCTAGAAGCATATTGCCACGTCATGCACCTCATGCATACGTGCGAACACCTTCCTTCGACCTTCATATGCACTGCCCTTGATTCAATCATCCTGCGCGACCTCCTGACCCGCTCAACCACAGTTCCTTCCGAACTTGGTTGTTGGAACCTCATCTCCTCCTGAGACTAGTCCAATGGATCCTGTCACCAACCATGACTTGAACTCAAGCAACACCTGCACATGAACAAACAACCAATCCATACAAGCCCAAGTCCTCAACTTGACTCAAGTTAGTTCCAAACACAACACCCTACGTGAGAACCTCACATAAGCATGTTGCAAAACCACGGTAACACAATATTATCCATATCAACCAAAACGCACCAAAAACTTAGCAAATGAATACTAAGCAATCTTTCCAACAATGTAAAGCAAGTACTAAATATTGCAAATGAAAAGCAGAAGCACTTCGGTCAAGTTCTGGACCTTGCCAGAGCAACCCGGAGCTTGAGCCGAAGCTAACAAGAGCTAGTAGAACCTAGCGCCAGAGCTTACCAAAACTAGTACAACCAAGCTCCCGCTGGAGCTTACAAAACTAGCAAGACCTAGCGCCGGAGCTAACCAGAACTAGTCGGAACTAGTAATCCCAAAAGCCGGAGCTAGAAAAATCAACTCGGAGCTTAGCAAAAACACGGTGGAGCTATCAAATATATGCCGGAGCTATCAAAGACATGCCGGAGCTAAAGATAAAGCTCACCGGAGCTAACCAAAGCTAGTCGGACCTTATCAAGAAGTCGGACCTAGCATCTAACGTAGCCAGAGCTACCCAAACCAAGTCGGACCTATGGTCGGACCTTTCTATAGCTCGGAGCTAGAGTCGGACCTTGATAAAAAGGTGTTTTGGTGATATTCAAAACTTTTATCATCAATGCCAAGTATATTCACGACAAGCCAATGTATTCAGCACACATAGGTCTTACACACCGCACCAACAGCAAAATCACTAGCATCACACATGATTTTGTATGGCAGCGTCCAATTGGGAGGTTGAATGATTGGAGCTGAGATGAGTGCCCTTTTGAGTGTATCAAATGATTTAATACATTCATCATCGAAATCAAAGGGAGCTTCCTTAGCTAATAGGTTAGTGAGGGGTCTAGCGACTTTTGAGAAGTCTTTGATGAATCGCCGATAGAACCCCGCATGACCTAGAATGTTGCGGATTCCCTTAACATTGATAGGAGGTGGAAGTTTTTCAATGACCTGGATTTTTTCTTTGTCCACCTCTATCCCTATCTTGGACACTAAGTGTCCAAGAACAATGCCTTCACGGACCATGAGATGGCATTTTCCCAATTAAGTACAAGGTCCTTCTCTTGGCATCTTTGTAAGACCTTGTCTAAATTTTCCAGACAATGATCAAAAGTTTTCCCATAGACGGAGAAACTGTCCATGAAAACTTCCATGATCTCCTCAATCATGTTGGAAAAGATAGACATCATGCATCTTTGAAAAGAGGCAGAAGCATTACACAATCCAAAGGGCATACGCCGGTAGGCATAAGTTTCATAGGGACACGTGAATGTGGTCTTACTTTGATCATCGGTGTGGATTGGGATTTGATGATACCCCGAATACCCATCAAGGAAACAAAAGTAGGAGTGTTTTACCAACCGATCTAACATCTAATCAATGAAGGGCAGTGGAAAATGATCATTCCTTGTAGCCTTGTTAAGTTTTCAGTAATCAATGCACATCCTCCAACCCGTGACGGTTCGTTGTGGAATTAATTCATTCTTCTCATTCTGAACGATCGTCATACCTCCCTTCTTAAGAACTACTTGAATTGGGCTGACCCATTCACTATGAGGAATAGGGTAGATAATCCCGGCATGCAGAAGTTTCATGATTTCCTTCTTGACAACTTCCTGCATCGCATTATTCACTCACCTTTGAGGTTCCCTTGAGGGGGCACTTTCGGGGTCAATAGGAATGTGATGGGTGCATAACGCTAGACTAATACCCTTGAGATTCTCCAGTGAATAGCCAAAAACAGCCCTATGCTTTTCTAACATGGCAGTGAGTTTGAGTGTCTCATCATCTGAAAGCTTGTCACTTATGATGATAGGGGCTTCCAAATCGCCATTTAGAAAGGCATAACTTAGGCCTGGAGGTAGAATTTTTAGCTCAATAGAAGGTTTTGGGAAGAACTCTTATTTTGGCAATTCAATTGCCTCATGAAATTCATCCTTCTCTTAGATGAAATCTTCTTCTCCTTCAATTTCAGGGGGTGCTAAGAATTGAAGAGTTTCAACCTCCTCTAGTGGCTCATCTTGGATGGGAGATTCTGTGGATGTGCTCTTGGAACGCAAGATAGGAATAGAGAAATTTCTCCCTCCAAGCCTGACATTGAGGTTTCCTTCCAAGGGTATTTCCATGAGAAATTTCTCAATGGGAATCCCAATCATAATGTCGAAATCTTGGATTTCAAACACATGGAAGTTTAGGATTGCCTCAATATCTTTGTGTCTCACAAACACCTATTGCAAAACCCCGCATCCTTCAAGGATGTTTTCGAAAGAATCTTGGAAGGATTTACATGTTGGTGCCAACGGCACATCACCCAAAATGGTGAGAGCACAAGAATCAAAAATGAGATTTTCTCCAACAGTGAGATTGTATAGGACCTTCATTGGTGTTCCTCTAATAAAACATAGAATGATTGCCAAAGGTGAGGTCATCTGAAGGATTTCGGGTGTCTGCTCAACTTTCGCGGTCCATTCCCTTCTTAGAATAGAGGTTAACTCCTTAATCGTCTATTGGACGAACACTCCATCAAGTGGGTCAGGTGGAGTTAATGGCAATGATGGTTTCCTATGGCAACAGTACTTTGAGTTATTTCCAAAATCTTCAAATATCTCCTCCTCGAAGTAGAATGAAAACATTGAAGGTTTAATTTCTTCTTCCTTCATAGTTTGGGGTTCGGGAGAGGATTCCTCCAACAAGGTTTGAGATAAGCAAGGGATAGGTTCTTCCTTGTCCATGGATTTATCCTCGGATGTTGACACTACTTCCTCTTGAGGAGGCTCACTAAGACCAATAATGAAGGAAGAATTTTCTGGAATTCGGTCTAGAAGATCCTTGCCTTCTTCCGGTTTCATATGGAGGAAATATCCTCCAGCCGTAATGTCAAGATATAGGGTAGACTCTTTGTTCAATCCCATACAAAAAGTGTTGCAAGAGCAATGGATCAGGGATGGACAATTCTGGGGGAATTTCTCAAAAAAGAAAATATATCCCAAGTTGCACCTAAAGACTCCTACTCCATCTGTTGGAAGCATAGTACTTGTAAGGAAACAATTTGGGCAATTGGAAAGAAAGCAAGACAAAATGTGTCTCGTAATTCATTCCAATTTGTTTTTTCCTTCCCAACGTTGTGGTCATACCATTGTTTGGCTTTTTCTTTGAGACAAAAAGGAAACAACTTCAATTTGAGAGTTTCTTGCGTCATACCCTTGATTAGAAGGCATGAACACAATTGTTCGAACTCTCTTAGATGGTGGTAAGGGTTTTCACAATCCGTTCCTAAGAAGGATTGCTCCCAAACCATGGCTATAAAGCCATGGTGAAGTTCATAGCTGGTAGAACAAATGGGTTCCGCCGAAGGTGGTGGCTCACAGAACTTGCCCTTTGGGGCAGAATAAGAAAGAATGGTGGGCTGCTCCATACATGTGGTGGTAGTAAGAAAAGGAAAGATAAGATAAGTAGATAGATACGAGGGTGAAAAAGGTTCAAAGATTAACAGCAACTATCCCCAAAAACGGCGCTAGAAATGCTTGTTGACGTTTCTTACATCACAGATAAAAATCTGCAAGCGTACGGAAACTATTGTGTAGCACTTCCCCTTAAGAGAGTATTCCCAAGGGTATCGAATCCAAGGAGCGTATGTGATAATCTTACGAACTAATCCATCCAAGGATACAAAGTTGTTTGGTAGGCAAGAAAGAGAGAGGAATTCAAAGTATTGATTCTAATTCAAATGAATTTGCAATAGCTGCTTGCTTCAGGCACGGGTTTACCCCTAGCAACACTAGGACTACTCCCGCCAAGAGCCTATAGCATAGCCGAACATGGAGGATTACTAAAGACAGATAGGGCTATCACCACCTACTACCTACCTTTTCAATCCGTGGGTCTACGAGATATTCATTGGTGATTTCTAACCTAAGCACCACGCTTACGTTCTAAATCACGACTCTAGTTGTTTTGAACACAAAGCTACAACTAGAGCCTCTAATAAATTAAAGCAATGAACCCACAAGTAACTACTTGTGCAAAGTACTATGAATTGAGAATCAAACTTGAATTGAATTCACAAAGGGCTTACTTGATTTGAGTACACCTTTCTGGGGATACAAGTGTAGAAGAGGGAATTGACAAGCCCAAGCCTCCTTCTTCTAAACTCTCACCACACTCTCCTTCTACTTGGCAGCCTCTAGGACTACTCTAAACCTTAGGAGTGGTATTCTTTTCTCAACTTTTGGTGTGTGTGTGAAGTGAGGTGTGGGGTTCTATTTATAGGGGGGAGAAGGGTCAGTTTCCGCCACCAAATGTGCGCGAATCAGTCACCCATGACTTCTTCAAGCCGGGAGGAGCCAACACGTGGCATTTGACCGGGTTCGGCACCACTCCCTAGTCGTCCGACCTGGTCTCAGCCCCGTTGGGGTTGTGCTTCCTTCAAGCCTCTACCAGGTGGGTCCCATCCCTTTATATGGATGCTACACCATTGGACGGCCTCGGATGCTTCTGTTTGTGGGTCATTTGATCCATGTGATGACATGTGGCATCGTCTGATTCGTCAAAATTCAGTTTTATGGATTACTCCCTGCATGTCTTGGTATTTTGGATCTGAATTCACTTGCATACAAATAAACACCAACACTTGTGGAATTAGTTAGTTTTTAACCCTACCACTACATTGTGTTTCTCTTTTTGTGTATATTATGAGGTGAATTGATGGTCTAAATATGGCACTTAAGGACCGTCAACAAGTCTGGTCCAGGCCGACTAGTCCGTCCTCCAGGGCGGACTGGTCTGGCGTGCCACGACTTAGTCCCTGTAGCTAACTCTTCAACTCCAAATGAACTAGTCTGACCCTCAATGGCCTAGGGCATCCCTTTTTATAGGAGTCTCGATTCTTAGCTGTTGCCACCAGAAGATGTTTGGACTAGTCCGCACTTGGACCTTGAACTAGTCCGACCTAGAGGGGACCACTGCATCACGACGACCAACCACAAAAGTCCCCACCACCTTTTGAATTCAAACCGTCACAAGACCCCAAACTAGTCCATCCAAAAATAGACTAGTCCGATCTCACTCAGAATCTCATTTTCGGGGTGAGAACGGACAAGACTGGTCCAGACGGACTAGTCCAGCCTGCTAGGACTTAGTCCCTGCAGCCAACTCTTCAACTCCAAACGGACTAGTATGACCTACAACAGACTAGTCTGATCTCACAAAGTACTTCTTGGTCCGTGCAGAAACGACAAGTCTGTTAGGGTGGACTAGTCCGGCCTTCCAGAACTTAGTCCCAGAAAGGCTCAGACACACTCACCATGGACTAGTCTGTCCTCAAACGGATAAGTCCGAACTCACACAGTAACTCTTGGTCCACCTAATATTGGATCAGTCCATGTGGTCGGACTAGTCCGACCTTCCAGCCCGAACAAGTCTGGCCTTACCCTTAAGGTTGCATCAACTCTTCTCTCCAAGTAAACCTAATCGTACTATAAGCTCTTAGATTATTCTCAAAAAATTGACTTGTTGAAAAATCTATACTACAAGTCTTAACTCGACACAAGAAATTTTAAAGCCTAATTTATACTCTTCGAGTTTTCGCTGCCTTTTTACTCTTTTCCCTTTTTGAGAGTCTCCAATTTTGTTCCACTTTTAATCACATGTACTCACACTCACAATTCCTATTATTCCCTTAATTGTCATCATCAATCATAAAAATCCACGAGGATTTAGCCTAGATGCACTTTTAATCTCCCACTTCTTGGTGATTGATGACAACACATTGAGGTTTTTGATAAAAGATGTAAATAAGGTTGTTTTCATAACGCACAGGTGTATAAAGAGTTCCCCCTAAATGTGTGCATGATTTATTTGCGATAAGAATAATGCACATGAATGAAAACTATGGGAGTTTTATACACTTGTGCGTCATGGTGGGGTGCCTACGTGTGATGCAAAGTGTTGAGATGTGGAGAATGTGAATAAGACATGCATCTCAACTGAATTTAGCATCATCACACATAAGAATAAGATTGTGAGCATAAGAAACATGATATTCAATTAAGCTTAACATAGAGTGCAATAGTAACCAACATAGAGTACTATAGTCATTACAGCCCATAAGTCTTACAAACCACAAATGCGTAAGGATGAAGACAAGTTTTAAAACATAACATAGTCCATGGATCTTAGCTACTCTCCCTCAATCTCTCCCCCTTTGGCATCAAGACACTAATAAGTAAAAGAGTGAGGGAGAGAAAACCTATGAGCTACACATCATCGCTCTCACTAGCTTCATCATTGTCTTCATCTTGGTCACTTTGAGACGCTTTGTCATCCTCCTCTCATTGTTGGATTTGTCTTCATCGTCGACCTCTTCAATGATTGGAGTGGCACTAGAATACCACCACCACCGAAGAGAGCGAGCTCTGCCTCAGTGAGCTCCAGAAAGGGTGTGATTTCGTCATCTTCGAATGCCATCGGAGACATTGGAATCTCCACCTTCTCACATAACTGCTTCACATACTTCTCATGCCTCCTTGTGCACACTTCAACCTTGTGGCACGAAGTTAAGATGGACTTGAGGAACTTGAGAATGGCACTAGAGGTATCGCCAGAGGAGGAGGCGGGAGTGGATGATGGAGGAAGTGCATTGGAGGTACTCCTCTGAGAAGCTCCACCAAGCTTAGGGATAGGAGGAGGAATTTGAGGGTGGAGAGCTCTATGCTTGACATATTTTACAAACTCCAATTCGGGCACCTTCTCAATCATACACAAAATGAAAGGAGCATAGCTGCAAGACCGGTTTAGTGTATGAGAGATGTTGAAGATGTCATTGTAGATATAGTCAAAAAGGTTGAATCTCTCATCTTCACAAAGAAGCTTCATCAAGTTCCTTAGATTGCCTTGTATCATACTGGCATCTCCATCCTTGGGTGCAAGAGTATTCCTCAAGAGCCGGTTGAGCACAGTACAGAAAGGAAGAACATATTCGGTGGTTGGAGGGTTGAATAATCCATAAACATACATAAACTCCATTTCACCAAGGTCCATGGCTTTGAGATTGTGAATGGTGATATCATGGCTCAAATGCTCTTCTAATCCAAGAATCTTTGCAAAATAACCATACAACATGGAGTATTGGACTCCCTCGGTCAACCAAGTGATCATTTGATCTCCATAGGTAGAGAATTAGCATGTTGTGTAGAATTGAGCAATCACTTCGGTGCTCCAAATGTATTGGAACCACAATCTCCTTAGTCCCATGATGCTCTACAGCTTGGATGACCCCATTGAAAGCTTGATGATTCTTCTTGTCCATGTAGTTCCAATCAACCCACTGAGTGTCTGCCACGGGTGTCTTCATCCTCAAGTAGACCAAGCAATAGTCATTGCAGTGGAAACCACACCAAAACATGTGATCCGCAATTGTATTCTCATACTTGTAGACATTTTGGTAGCGAAACTTGCTTTCTCCACTCATTTTCCTTGAATAATATTGCTTGGAAGATCCGCCCGACGGTTGGGATCATGGCCGGGAGGAGCCATCACCAAAGGTCCGATAGGACCTTGTGGAGGAGCAGATCAAATGGGCATGTCATGAATGACAAGGTTCCTGCTAACCAATGTTTTCTTCCTTGGAGGAGCCTTGGTGGCCTTCTTCGCTGGTTCTTTTCCTTTACTTTTCTCTGTCATCAGAGCTTTGCCTTTGTCTTTGCTAGCTCCAGCTTCATTAACACGACCTTTTCCTTTATCGACCGCTTGGGCATTTTCCTTTTCTCCCAAGGTCACTATCCTCCTTCTTCGACTAGCTTGTTGCTCTATGGTCTGAGCTTGAGCTGCATCTTGGTCATGCTTCTTCTTTGTGTGAGCCTCGCGACGAGCGAGCTCACGAGCCAACTCAGCCTCCTCTTCTACTTGATGGCGATAAACTTCTTGGCGAGCTGCCTCTCGCTCCAGATCAAAGAGAGAAGAGTCATCACGTTGAGACATGTTGGAGACAATATAAGGGAGGAATATAAGTCAAGAACAAATGGGTATTGTGTTATAAGTATAGAAAACTCACAAAGTTAGGGGCTAAAACTGTGTTGTAGCGGACTTGTCCGGTCTCCGGCCGAATGAGTCCGGTATGGAACGGACTTGTCCGCCCTAGGTCCGGACTCTAGACCTCCCAGTTTTAAAGCCTAACTTTAAAATTTGCTACAAATCTCAACTAATGGTCGCAATACTAGAAAAATAGTCACAAGGTGTTGAGTAACCAATAGTGACCCTAAGTTACAAAAGGCATAACCTAGAATCAAAGGAATTGAGATTTTACAAAAAGCTAGGTTAAGGTGCCTTGAGAGGACGAGAATCAAATAAAATGTCGGATCGAAGGATGGAGAAGTCCGGAATTCGACTTCTCGACACTCCAACAAGGTTGATGCACAGAAAACTTGAAGATTTGAGCGGCGGAGCTCATAAGTCGCCAATGGCGGGTGATTTTGAGTGAGAGGCACGTGAGATGTCTTTTGAGGATGTGAGGGGTCGGGCCTGATGCTTTGTGTTTTAAGTCCCCAAGGGCCAGACTAGTCCGGGCAGGGGTCCGGACTAGTCCAGTGCATCAGACTAGGTCCAGACCACTTGACAGTCCGGACAAGTCTGGTGAATTGGGCACAGACTAGTCTAGTGTGGACTTGTCTGCACCAGTCAGGACAAGTCTAGGAGGCCGGACTTGTCTAGCCCTATGGGCGGACTAGTACAATCCTAAATAGCAAATTCTCATATATATTGAGAGGTTTGCAAGGAATGATCCATATGGAATAGGTTTTCACAAATATTCTCAATGAATATGGCTAGTAAAGCACACAAACAATCATACAATGACCATGATTCAAGGAGGCAATAATCAAAAATAATTTGAAAGAAAATTGAGGGAGACAAGTTTTCGCAAGCATGCATGACTTTGAAGATTCTAAACCACTAGCAATCAGGTGTGCAACATCTCAAGCCACATTTCTAGAATCAAGGATATTTACCTAATTCCTAAGTTTGTGAAAGCGCTTTTCATCTAGTGGCTTGGTAAAGATATTGGCTAGTAGTTTTTCGGTTCTAACATGGGAAATGAATATGTTACCCTTCATTGAATGGTCTCTTAGGAAGTGGTGTAGGATGTTTATGTGCTTGATCCTAGAGTGTTCAACGGGGTTATGGGAAATCTTAATGGCACTATCATCGTCGCATAGGAGTGGAATATGATTCATATTGATAGTCCCTTAGAGTTTGTCGCATCCAAAGAAGTTGTGCACAACAACTTTCGGTTGCGACACACTGCGCTTTGGCTGTGGATAGGGCAATGGAGTTTTGTTTCTTGCATGACCATGACACTAGTGACCTACCCAAGAATTGGCAAGTCCCGGATGTGCCCTTACTATCAACCTTACATGCGGCATAATTCGCATCAGAATATCTGATGAGATTAAATTTTGACTCTTTTGGATACCATAACCCAAGGTTTTGTTTATGAACTAAATAGCGCAAGATTCTCTTTACGGCGGTGAAATGACACTCCTTAGTTGCGGCTTGAAAGCTTGCACACATACATACACTAAGCATTATATCGGGCTTAGATGCACAAAGGTAAAGCAAAGATCTAATCATTGAGCGATATACCTTTTTATCCACACTAGGCCCATCTTTGTTGAGGTCGAGGTGTCCATTTGTCGCCATGGGCGTCTTTATAGGTTTGGCCTTCTCCATGTCAAACTTCTTGAGCATGTCTTGGATGTACTTGGTTTGACTTATAAAGGTGCCTTCCTTGAGTTGCTTGACTTGGAATCCTAGAAAGAACTTCAACTCATCCATCATGGACATCTTGAACCTTTTCGTCATAATTTTGCTATAACATCCCGATTTTTAAACTTTGGCAAATTAAAATTTGAATATGAAGTTAGAATTTAATAATAATAAGAAATTGTTTTTATAAAAAAATAATATAAAATATATGCATCTATCTTGCATTTGCATCCATCCTCCAGTATTAGAACTTATTTACTAAGATGATTACATTAAAAGTAATTAAATTGGCATAACGAATATGGAAGAAAAGAAATAAAAAGAAAAGAAAAAAGAACTAAATCGTCTATGCACATGCATTCGTATTTAGATATAAACTGAGTAACTAGATCTATTAAAATCAAAATAGAAATTTTGTGCAATAGAAAAGTAATTGGAAAAGAAAATTTTAGGAGAAGATGAATAATAATAATAATAATAATAATAATAAAAGATGGATCATATATACAAAATATGTGTGGCAAAAGAAGAAAAAGAAAATAATAGCGTAAAACATGTATTAGGGAATAAATATAAAAATAATAATAATAATATATAAAAATATATATATTTGTGAAACCTAAAGAAACAAATAAATATATATATATAAATAAATAATATATATTAATATAAAAAATATAAATAAAAAATAATAATATAAAGAATAAATAAATAAATAATAAGAAAAGAGAAAAACTAGCGCCGCCCCGCCGGCCAGGCCGAACCAGACCCAGCCAGCGCGCCGCGACCTCGCGTTGACCGAGCACCCCGACGGCCCCGCTCCCGTGCGCTAGCGCGCCGCACGCGCCGAGCGCTCCAGCGGCCCCGCGCCTGCCCGCGCCGCGCGAACCCCCGCTGCCGCGCCCGGCCCCACTCTCGCGCACGCCGACCTGTGCCGCTACCCCCGCGTTGACCGCTCCAGCGCTGGCCCTAGCCGAGCGCTCCGGCTATAAAAAGGACCGGGGTCCGTATTTTTCGTTGAGAACAGAAACCGCAGCAGCCCAGGAGCCCTAGCCGCCGTAGAAAAAAAAAGAGAGGAGACCAGAGCCGCCATTAGGGGAAGAAAAGGAAGAAAAAAAAGAGGGGAAGAAGGGGAAGAAGAAGAGGAGGGTGTCGTCATCCACCGGAGTTCGTCGTCGCCGTCATCATGCTGATGGATGATCGCATCGTCATCTTCTTCGTCTATATCATGCCTTCATCTACCTCGTCTACGTCAGGCCGCCGTCATCTTCATCGACGAAACTCTAGATCCCAGAGACACACGTCGCGCCACTCTTCCACGACCGTCCGGACTTGATGCGCACACAGTAGGTATTACGGTCTAGATCTAAACAATTATTTTGATTCTAGTATATGAATTAGATCACGTGTAGAATGTGTTTTATTTGAGCGATCGTTAATCGTTGTCTGATCATCTTAAAAATCACTTGGAACGCATAAGTTAGATTAAATCATACAAGATCAATATGATATTTTAGATTTGGCAAAATTTGTATTTTCAGTAATATTTAATCTGTTTTTCAGATTTAATAAATAAGATTAAAGCCTAGTTAATTCATAAAGTGGCAAAATAAATCCAAAAAAATTCCTAAAAAATTTAGAATAAATTCTAGTAAGTTACTAATATTATTTTCAGCATGTTTAATGTTCTGAAATAATTATTTTACCTCTGAATAAATTCTAATTAATTCCATACTTGCTCAAATAAATAGGAAATCATTATAGAAAATTATTAAAAAGCCATAGAAAATTATGTAACATTAATACAAACATATTTTCTGCATGCATCCATATTTTTCATATTGATTAGTGTTTGCAATGCATTTATTGTGTATGTTGCTTGTGTATGTGCTTGATTGCGAGTAGACGGATACGCTCAAGACATTACGACCGAGAGACGATTATACGAGGATTTCCAAAACCAAGACTTTGAAGCACTTGAACGACCCCATCCGTCCGAGCAAGGCAAGTGTCCTTGACCATATTGATCCTGTTTTAAAATAAATGTTTTTGTTTGCAAAACTGCATGTTGTGTCAATTTGATGGGAAATCCTATGGTAGGAAGTTTACTAGAATTGTTTAACCACCCTTGTTGCCTGGAATTGGTAGAGAGTCGGGATGGTCTTTTTACCTTTTTGCTTCGCTTAACTAATTGGGATGGAAACAACTATACCACTTAATTTAATTATACATTACTGAGATCATGGTTAACATGAACTGGTTAAATTTGATGTGGTAAAGGGGTGATCTAAGCAAGCCTGGTATGTGGATGGGTTGGATGTCATGGTGGTTTGCTTGCTTTAGATCTAAGGACCGGTTCATGTAAGAATATGCCAGGACTACAGTGCCACCACAAGGCCAAGTATGGATGCGGCATAGCTGAATAATTAGGAGCGCTGCTAGTATTGTATGGACCATTGGATGGTGCGGGGAATGGGAGTCGAGGAGGGCTACCCTGGGATCTGCATGGCACAAGAGGGGGCTTGTGGGTGGGAGAATGGAGATTCAAGCCTGCCGGTGAAACCTTAGTGGGCCCGTACATACTAGTAGTCCCTTTTGAAAGGCTATCTTGTGATCTCTTGGTCGCACACCTATGGAAGTGTGATAAGGCATAATAGAGGTTCTTAGTCACCGAAAGGTGATGAAATCACGAACATGTGGGTAAAGTGGTACAACCTCTGCAGAGTATTAAAAACTATCATGATAGTCGTGCCCCCGGTCACAAGCACCTGGATGACCTACATGATTAGAATTGGACTTGGGTTTTGGGATGGTTCGGTATGGGACTGGTTATGTCATACGGATATGGTTGGTTATAAGAAGTTATGAAATTGGCATATGATTATGATATTAATTGTTGGCTGGTTATTAATAAATTATGATATTAAATGAGGATGTTGAATATGTGATATGGTAATTATTGGGGTTATGATGGGACTAAATTCATATAGACATTTTAGGATGCTTTTTTTTACATTTTTGAATGTACTTTTCTGCAATTAGCCATTTTATTCCAGTCCTATATGTCATACTTTCCAAACTTGTTGAGTACGACATGTACTCACCTTTGCAATCCCCCACCAACAGTTTCAGGAGATGTTTGGAAGTATCTTGAGGATATTATGGAGTACTAGGTTGCGTACCGCCGTCGACTGCCTGTGGAGTTGGAGTCGCCTACGCTAGTTTATTTTCCGCTGCAATAGAATCAAGGTATATTTATTATTTGTGACATTGTTAAATTCTGATTTCCATTTGTGATGCATTTGTGTATGTGTGATGAACATCCTGGGCACACATACACTGCACTTGGTTCGTTTTTCAGAACTGGGTGTCACATTTGCTAAACTTGTCATAATATTTGTTAGTAGAACTAAATATAATGTCACCGACATATATTTCACACACAAATAAGTCATCATCCACATTTTTAGTAAAGAGTGTATAGTCAGCTTTTCCTATCTTAAAACCATTGTTAATGAGAAAGTCTATAAGGCACTCATACAAAGTTCTAGGAGCTTGTTTGAGGTCGTAGAGAGTTTTATGTAACTTAAAGACACAGTTAGGATACTCTGGATGGTTGCTCCACATACACCTTCTCCTTGATCGGACCATTGAGGAAGGTGCTTTTCACATCCATTTGATAAAACTTGAAATCATTGTGAGTAGCATAGGCAATAATATGCGATTGATTCAAGCCTACCTACGGGAGCAAAATTTTCATCAAAATCCAAACCTTCGACTTGTGAGTACCCCTTGGCCACAAGTCTAGCTTTGTTTCTTGTTACTACGTCATGTTTGTCTTGCTTGTTTATAGAAGACCCACTTGGTGCCTACCACGTTGGCGTTTGGGATTTTCATAAGTTCCCACACTGGGTTTTCTTAAAGTTGTTGAGCTCTTCATGCATGGACACCACCCAATTCGGGTCTCGTACGGCATCTTCAACCTTAAATGGCTCTAAAGAAAACACAAAGGAATAGTGAGCAAAAAAGTTAGCTATACGAGAGTGAGTCATTACCCCCTTGGAGATGTCTCTGAGAATATTGTCAATGGGGTGATCTCGTTCAACGCTTTGATGAACTTTTGGTGTGGCACACTTGGTCTTGAGTAAAATTCTTCTTCTCCTCCTTCTTCCTCTTCGACCCCCCCCCCCCCCTTGATCATTGCCACCATTTTGATCTTCATTGTCTTGAGCATTGTGATATTGATCTTGACCTTGGTCTTGGGAGTTTTGACCTTGATCCTGTATGTGAGGAACTCCTTGTGATGAAGATGGATCACTTGGGTCTTGTTGTTCTTGTGGTCATATGTCACTATGTGCCATCTTTCTCAATGCCATGCAGAGTGACTCTTCTTCACCTATCACACATTGATCAACTTTCTCCACTTGGGAGCCATTAGTTTCGTCAAACATCACATCATGTGCAATTTCAACACAACTGGAGGTTTTGTTGAAGACACAATAGGCGTAGGTGTTTGAGTCATAGCCAAGTAAGAAACCTTCATCGGATTTTAAAGTGAACTTCAAAGTTCTAAGCTTCTTGTTAAGAATGTATCACTTACTATCGAAAACTCGAAAATATGAGATGTTTGGTTTGTTGCCGGTTAGTAACTCATAAGGAGTTTTCTTCAATAGATGATGGAGGTAGATATGGTTTTTGGCATGGCAAGCGGTGTTGACCGCTTCTGCCCGAAATTGACCGAACGTATTGTATTCATCAAGCATGGTTCTTGACATCTCAATAAGAGTGTGATTCTTTCTTTCGGCCACCCATTTTGTTCCGGTGAGTAGGGTGCTGAAAACTCATACTTGATGCCCTCCTCGTCTAAGTACGCTTCAACTTGGGCGTTCTTGAACTCGGTGTTGTTGTCGCTCCTAATCTTCTTGATTCTCAAGGAGAACTCATTTTGAGCTATCCTCAAGATCTTCTTGAGGACACCTTGAGTTTCACCTTTGTCATGCAAGGAAAACACCCAAGTAAAGCAGAAAAAGTCATCAACAATAACTAAGCCATATTTGTTACCGCTAATGCTTATGTAAGCAATAGGATCGAAGAGGTCCATCTGAAGCATCTCCAATGGACGTGTTGTCGTCATCACATTCTTGGTGGGATGTGCGACTCCGACTTGTTTCCCAGCTTGGCATGCACTAAAAGGCCTATCCTTCTCAAAAACTGTAGGATCGAAGAGCAAGTGAAAAGCTACTAGAAGGGGGGTGTTGAACATTTTCAGCGGAAGCAATAAAAACACCTTGGCAGGAAAATGATCTGTTAAAGAAATCGTGTGTGCGACTAATCTAAACGTTTTAAACTGTGACAAAAGTAGTAGATATTTTAGATAATCACGTCATGAAGACACGACAACAAGAATCACGGAAATCCGTCAAGAAAAACTCAAGTTACGATCAAAAGATCAAACAAAGGTCAATCTGTTCTACCGAGTAAAAAATAGTTTTGCAAAACAGCAAAGAAACTCGTGTAGATCCAAAACCGCAAATACAATGACTGTGAAATTTTTAAAGATGATAGAAAATTAAGTTGTGAAGACAACCCAAAAAGAATCACGTCAACTGGATCTGTAAAACTTGAGTTATGATAAAACCACCGAAGAAAGGTAGTGTTGTGCACAGGCTCGACGAGAAAAACAAGTAAAACAAACAAGGCACAAAAGTTTTTTAAACTATGATCTTTATTTAATTGAACACAAGCGGAACATCCCAAAAGTTGTCTACCACAAGCTCTGGCTTCCCTTGCTTTTATAACCAGCCTGAAGGCCAACTCAACTAAAACTAGGACTCGAATCCTACTCTGATCATGAATCGTAACTAACCATAACTGCTCAAGATTTTCCTATTCACAGATAAAAACAATCTCAAGACTTCCTAACAAACTCAGGAGTGTATTCCACATTCCTAAAACAACCTAACTTCATGTCCCACACAAAAACTATCATAACCAACTCGATACTTTCCATATCTGATACATAACCGACTCTATCGCAGCCGAAGTCATCATCCAATACGATCTGATCCTTCCAACCAGATCTTTCCTTCCATAATCCTGTCTTCGGAACCACGTTGCCACATCATGCACCGCATGCATACGTGCGAACACCTTCCTTCGACATCCAGCTTCCTTCATATGCACTGCCCTTGATTCAATCACCCTGCGTGACCTCCTGATCAGCTCAACCACAGTTCCTCCTGAACTTGATTTTTGCAACCTCATCTCCTCCCTGAGACTAGTCCAATGGATCCTGTCACCAGCCATGACTTGAACTCAAGCAACACCTGCACATGAACAAATAACCAATACTTCCGAGCACAAGTCCTCGACTTGACTCTCATTAGTTCCAAAACCACAACACCTTACATGAGAACCTCACATAAGCATGTTGCAAACCATAGTAAAAGTGGACATTTTTATAACAGCCAAAATGCAACAAAAACATAGTAAATGAATACTAAGCAACATTTCAGAATGTAAAACAAGTTCGGAACAAATTAGAGAAACAATAAAATCAAGTTCCAAAACTTGCTAAAGCTACTGGGAGCTAAAACAGAGTCAGTCAAAATACAACCAATAGGAGCTTCCCAAAGTTAGCAGAACTAGCATCTGCTGGAGCTTACCAAAACTAGTCGGAACTAGTCAACCCAAAAGCCGGAGCTAGAAAAAGCAAGTCAGGGCTTAAAAAAGACATGTCGGATTTATCAAAGACATGTCGGCGCTAAAGACAAAGCTTACCGGAGCTACCCAAAAACATGTCGGACCTAGACAAAGCAAGTAAGACCTTATGTCGGACCTTGCCGGAGCTACCCAAAACAAGTCGGACCTATCGTCGAACCTTGTTGGAGCTCGGATCTAGAGTCAGACCTTGTTAAAAAGGTGTTTATACTATTCCAAAACTTTTATCATCAAAGCCAATGTATTCAGCACACATAGGTCTCACAGTCTCCCCCTTGATGAATGCATTGGCAACACCACTTAAAATCCAAACATTGGCTTATTCACATGAAAAGTTTTGAAAACAATTTCTCCCCCTTTTTGAAAACCAAATGAGATAGAAAAAATGAGATAGAAATAAAATTCTCTCCTTCCCCTTGCATACTTCTCCCCCTGAGAAGAATCGTGCCAAAAAAACTTGTGAATATGTGCAATGTGTGATCAATTTCTTCCCCTTTGACAATGTATTCAGCAAGGTTCAAAGGAGAAATTTCAATTTTTTTGAGCACATTAGAACATATACATATAAAATAAAGCTCATCCAAGGCATACTATCAAGTAACTTACACTATAACAATGAGATACATAAAGTAGTGTAAGCCATGCTAGAGATCAAATGTGATTTTCAGTTTAAGCAAGTCATGATCTCACAAACTTAACTATTTCATGACCTGAAAGCATGACACTTGTTGTTGCAATTTTCATCATCATTTAAAGCACAAATTTTGATCATATAACATTTGCAAGAGATTATATGTGCATCTGCCTTATTCTAACCAACCAAGCCAAGCCTATGTCATCTGACAATCAGAAGCTTAAGGATATGGTTTTAGTCATACACAACTTCTTCCAAGTTCATATGTGAGTGCAACGATAAGCCATCTCAAAAGAACAAGTGTGATGCTTGCATATTCTCTTGATTTTTTCTCAATTTATATTTGACCATAAAAAGCTTAACATGTGAGTTGATTACTTGATTAATTCTTTATGATTAAAAGCACTTGTGAGCATGCAACAAGTTCAAAACAGCAAGAAAGTTCGATCATGACTAGATTTAGTGTAAGAAATTATTTCAATTTCTAGTCATGTAAAAAACTAAAAAATGTATAATAAGAGTAATGTAGTAAGAACTTTTAGCATGAAAAAGGAATCACAAAGTCATATGTATGAAATACTATGCTCATATTATTTTAATTTCAGATTCACACATAGACTTCCCAAGTTTCAAAACTCCCCCTCAACTTAAGGCAAGGGGATGCATAACCCCTATTTCACTTCGAATGAAACAAAAACGAGTGAAATCCAAAGGTTTTGTAAAAATGTCAGCCAATTGTTGTTCGGTATCTACATGGTGAAGCACAATGTTTTCTTTTTCAACATTATCACGGAGAAAGTGATACCTAATGTCAATGTGATTTGTTCTCGAATGTTACACGGGGTTTTTAGCAATGCAAATGGCACTAGTGTTATCACAAAATAGTGGAACACTATCTAGATCAACCCCAGAGTCCTTAAGTGTTTGAACAATCCAAAGAATTTGTGAACAAGCGCTAGCAGCAGCTACATATTCAGATTTGGTTGTGGATTGTGCAACTGAACGTTGTTTTTTAGAGGACCAAGCAACAAGTGAATTACCAAGAAAATGACAAGCACCCGAAGTTCTTTTCCTATCAATCCTACAACCCCAAAATCAGCATCGGAAAAGCTCTCAATGAAACGGTTGAGGAAGACAGAAGAAAAATGCCAAATTCTTGAGTTCCATGTAAGTACATGAAAATCCTTTTGACGGCTTGACGATGTGAAGCACGTGGGGAAGCTTGAAACCATGCACAAAGACATACGCTGAATTGTATATCCTGTCTTGAACCCGTGAGGTACAAAAGTGAGCCGATCATGCTTCTATATTCCTTTTGATCCACGGGTTCACCATCTTCATCAAGTTCAAGTGTCGTTGATGTACCCATTGGTGTCCGAAGAGTCTTGATTTTGTCCATTTTAAAGCGCTTAAGAAGGTCTCTTGTATACTTCGTTTGATGCACAAAGGTACCTTCCTTGATTTTCTTGATTTGCAGCCCCAAGAAATAAGTGAGTTCACCCATCATACTCATTTCAAATTATGAACTCATCATTGCTGAAAACTTGAACACAAGATCATGAGAAGCACAACCAAAGATAATATCATACACTTGAACAAATACTGAGTCATTGCCATGCCTAAGTACAAAAAGAGTTTTATCTACGTTGCCCATGGTAAAATATTTTTTAAATAATAAAGTTTTTAACCTATCGTATCATGCTCTAGGAGCTTGTTTTAGACCATACAGGGCTTTAGTTAGTTTGAAAACATGATTAGGAAATTCTGGATTTTCAAAACCAGGTGGTTGCTTAACATAAACCTCCTCATCTATGTACCCATTAAGAAAAGCACTTTTTACATCCATTTGATATAACTTGAAACCTTTTGATGCGGCAAAGGCTAATAAAATTCTTATGGCTTCTAATCTAGCAACAGGAGCAAAAGTTTCTTCGAAATCTAAGCCTTCAATTTGTGTGAAACCATGAGTAACCAGTCTAGCTTTATTCCTAATTACTGCACCATCCTCACTTTGTTTGTTTTTAAACACCCATTTAGTTCCGATTAAGGTGTGGTTATGAGCTGGAGGTACAAGTTTCCAAACATTATTTCTTTCAAAGTTTTATAACTCTTCTTGCATGGCAATAATCCAAGATTCATTAGTGAGTGCGTTTGATATATCCTTGAGTTCAAAAGCAGCAACAAAAGCAGAATGGGCATGAGAATTGGGGTCAGAAAACTTGGATCTTGTAACTCGTTCATGCAAGCTTCCAATTATCTGTTGCGGGGGATGATTCTTGTAAATCTGTAGGGGAACAGATGTCTCACAAGCTTCTTCTTCATTAGGTTTATCGCTGATTGATGAGCTTGTATCTTGTGAACGATCAGGACCAGCAGAGGTGATAGTCGGAGCTTGTTCAAAGTTCGGAGCTGGGCATGTGTCAGCTTCGGAACTATCAGGAAGTATCATCGACTCTTCTTCTTCTTCGAAAATACACTCCCCTAAGGATATGTATCTGATCCTGCAGTACTGGTGCTAGTACCTGGGATAGCTTCATCAAAAGAATCTTCACAGGTCTCTATAATTTTGTTAGTTTCCAATAAAAGCACACGATAACCTCTAGTGTGAGATGGGTAACCAAGAAACATGCCATTCGGATCTAGATTCAAATTTATCAATATTTCCATGTTTCTTAACAAAGCATTTGCAACCAAAAACCCTAAAGTTTGAAACACAGGGCCTATGTCCCAACCGAAGTTCATAAGGTGTTTTACCTAGTTTAGTACGCAAGAAAATACAGTTTGAAACATAACAAGCTGTTGCAATTGCATCTGTCCAAAATTTTCTAGGAGTTTGATATTCATCAAGCATGGTCCTAGCCATCTCAACTAAGGTTCTGTTTTTCCTTTCTACAACACCATTTTGTTGAGGAACATATGGTGAAGAAAATTGATGTTCAATTCTATGTTCAGTACAAAAGTGATCGAATGATTGATTTTTTAAATTCAGTTCCATTATCACTTCTGATTGCTTTTAACGATCCTGTGTGATCAAATAATAGTCTAAGAAATAAATTCCTAAAATGAGTAAAAGCTTCATTCTTAGATGCCATAAAATAAATCCAAGAGTATCTAGAATAGTCATCAACAATTACAAGCACGTACCATTTACCTCCAAAGGATTGTACACATGCTGAACCAACGGTGTCGAGGTGCAAAAGTTGACCTGGTTCAGTTGTCATGGTCATCGAGAGAGGAGCATGTGAACCTGCGACCATCTTAGCATGTCTACATGAAGAGCATACAATATCCTTGTCTCCTTTGAGTTTAAGCAAACCACGTATGCAATCAAGAGCACTAACACATGTGAGGTGATCAAAGCCTGCGTGACCAAGTCTACGATGCCAGAAAAATAAATCTTTTGAATCGTTGGCAACTAGACACCTATGCTCAGAAGTTGACATATCAAAATCAGCTTTAAAAACTCTTCCAAAATGGGACATGTTAAACAAAAGCTCACTATTTGAATCTACAACCTTGCAACAATTTTTAGAGAAAATTATTTCCAAATTTTCATTAAGCAATTGAGAAGCAGAGAGCAAGTTGTATTTCAAATTTTTTACATCTTTTAAAGTGTAGTGGTTATTTACTCTAACTGATCCTTTAGCAACAATAAGAGTCATAGAATTATCGGCGAAAGTAACATTTTCTACACGTGATACAAAAGAGAGGGAGGAGAACCATTCTATGTTACAGGTCATGTGGCGTGAGCATCCTGAATCCACAATCCATATGTTCTCCTTCCTCAAGTGTGAAACCTATACAGAAAGGCAATACGTCGCTGACTCAATACTGGGGTTAGTCAATAAGCATTTTGTAAGACCTATGTGTGCTGAATACATTGGCTTGTAGTGAATACACTTGCTTTGACGATAAAAGTTTTGAATATCACCAAAACACCTTTTTATTAAGGTCCTGCTAGTTTTGTAAGCTCCGGCGGGAGCTTGGTTATACTAGTTTTCGTAAGTTCCGGCGCTAGGTTCTACTAGCTTTTGTTAGCTCCGGCTCAAGGTCCGGGTTGCTCTGGCAAGATCCGGAACTTGACTGCAATACTTCTATTTTTCATTTGCAATGTTTTGTACTTGCTTTACATCTATAGAAAGATTGCTTAATATTCATTTGCTAAGTCTTTGGTGCGTTTTTGGTTGACATGAATGATATCGTGTTACTGTGGTTTCGCAACATGCTTATGTGAGGTTCTCACGTAAGGTGTTGTGTTCAGAACTAACTTGAGTCAAGTCGAGGACTTGGGCTCGTATGGATTGGTTGTTTATTCATGTGCAGGTGTTGCTTGAGTTCAAGACATGGCTGGTGATGGGATCCATTGGACTAGTCTCAAGTAGGAGATGAGGTCCTAACAACCAAATTCAGGAGGAATTGTGGTTGAGCTGATCAGGAGGTTGTGCAGCATGATTGAATCAAGAACAATGCATGTGAAGGTATCGTGGACGTCATCGGAAGATGTTTGCACGTGTGCAAGGAGTGCATGGACGTGGCTACATGGTTCCGAGACGTGATGAAGAGATGTGGACGTAAAGAGTTGGTCGGAAAGGTCCAACCGACTAGGTTATGGACTCAGGCTGCGGCTGAGTCGGGTTTGACTCAAATATGGAAAGATTTGAGTTGGTTATGATAGGATTTCGTGTGCGTCACGAATTTGAGTTGTTTAGGAATGTGGGATACGTTCCTAAGGTGTTTGTAAGTCTTAAGATTGCTTCTATCTGCGTATAGAAGAATCCTAAGCAGTTATAGAAAGTTATGATTCATGAAGAGAGTAGGATTAGGTTCCTGATCTGAGTTGAGTTGGCTTTCGAGCTGGTTATATAAGCAAGGGAGCCCAGAGCTCGTGGTGCACGACTTTGGGGTTGTTCCTCTTGTGTTCTATTGAACAAAATTCGTAGTTCGAAGGAACTTTTGTGCCTTGTTCGTCCGACTTGTTCCAGACAAGTTTTACTCATTGAGTTTCTGGACAGCACTACCTTTTGTCAGTGGTTTTATCATAACTTGAGTTTTATAGATCTAATTGGCGTGATTCTTTTTGGGTTGTCTTCACAACTTGATTATCAATCATCTTTCAAAATTTCATGGTCATTGGATTTGTGGTCTATGATCTACACGAGTTTCTTTGCAGCGTTTCAGAACTGTTTTTTTTCTCGGGTAGGGCATATTGACCTTTGTTTGATCTTTCGATCATAACTTGAGTTTTTCTCGACGGATTTGAGTGATTCTTGTTGTTTTGTCTTCGTGACTTGATTCTATCTTATATATATATCACTTTTATCATGGTGAGATTAGTCTCACACATGATTTCTTTACCAGATCGGTTTTCTGCCAAAGGGGTTGGGGTTTAATTATTTCCACTGCATAAGATTTTTAAATCTACCATTCACCCCCCCTCTGGTAGCTTTTCACGTGATCTTCAATCCTACAATTGGTATCAGAGCCATGGTTCTCTAATCTTTGTGATTTGCACGTGTTTTTGACTAATCATCATGGAGAAGTACTCTGCCAAACCTTGTGTGTTCGCTGGTATTGATATTCAGGTTTGGAAGGCACGCATGGAGGCTTTCATCCAGGCACAAGGCTTTGCAATATGGTAGAAGGTATACAAGCCTTACGAAGTGCCATCAAACGATCAAGCTACAGCTACAAATCTGAGAGATGTCGACAACAACAAAAAGGCTCGAAACTTGATCATACAAGGATTAACTCAAAGCGACTTCGATCGTGTTGCGCACCTCCGATCTGCATACGATGTGTGGAAAGCACTTTGTGACTATCACGAAGGATCCAACACGATAAAGGAGGTAAGACAGGATATGTTCAAGAAAGAATACATGCGCTTCGAGATGCAACCCGGTGAGTCCATTGATGACCTCTTTGCTCGCTTTAATAAAATTCTTAGTAACTTGCGTCGCGTGAATGTAAATTTTTCAGATGCTAAAAATGCTAGGCAATTGCTAAGTGCATTAGATATGTCAATTTGGGAGATGAAAGTCACATCTATTCGTGAATCTACTGTCATGAGTACACTTACTTTAGATGTGCTATATTCCAAGCTAAAAACTCATGAAATTGACATAATATCACGTAAGAACCCCAACAAGTCTATTGCTTTTGTTTCTCAACGTGATATACCTAGCTCCGGTCAATCTTCATCTTGTGGTACACTTGCTTTGTTGTCCTCTCTAACCCTTGAACAGATTGAGGAGTTTCCAGAGGAGGAGGTAGCACTTCTCTCTACGAGGTTCTCAAAAGCATTGCAAAATGTGAGAACTACAAGGAGAGGAAGCTTCGGACCTCAACGATGCTTTGAATGTGGTAAGACAGGACATTTTCATTTAGATTGCCCTAACCTTTCAAGTCCTACTTCCCGGGATGAAAAGAAAACAAGAACGAAGCACTCCTCTGAAAAGATACGAAGAAAAAGAAGGGTTTTACAAGACGTCAATTGGTGAGCAGTTTTATCTCAGCACTCCAGGAACTTGGCTCAAGCGACGTGGAAATTGGAAGTGACGAAGATGAAGATGATTTGGCAAACTTGTGCTTCATGGTTGGCAAGTCAAGATCAAGTATGGAGTAGACAGAACACAACAGCGACAATGAAGAGGTATGTCCTACTTGCGAAGAAATGTGTGATGCTATTTCTCGTGCCACTGTTATTGTTAAGAAAAAGGACAAAAAGCTTAGGGACAATGCTGTTAAAATTGAGTCACTAGAATCTGGAATTAATTGTTTGAAATCCTTGATTCTTAGTGATGATTCTTGTTCCTCATGTGACTTAATATATGAACAATTGTCCTCCCTAAGAAGTGCACATACCTCCACACTTGATAAACTTGAACTTGAAATTGAAAAGAACAAAAAGATTGCTGCACTTAATATTGGAAACTTAAAAGATGCTTCTTGTTCTACAATTGATTTGCATTGTTCTAGTTGTGATGATCTTGATAAGAAACTGCAAGATGCTATGAATGAAATCTCTATACTGAACAATGCTTTACGTTGTCATGAAGTTAAATATTGTTCCAGATGCAAATTAAAAGGAAAAACTTCATGTGAAAATTGCCTTGATCTGTCCAATAAACTTGATAACATGCATAAGACATTTGATCGGTTTTGTAATGGGAATAAGAACCTAAACTTGCTGCTGAATTCATCCAAGTCTTGCAATGATAAAACTGGTTTAGGTTTTGATTCTCATGCTCATGCTAAGGCACATCCACCTAAAATTGTAAAGTCATTAGGAAGTGGTTTGATTCAAACAGTTCCTAAACAAAAAGAAGTGGTTTTCAAATCTGCAGGAGTATTGTCTCATTCGGTTTCAAATAAAAATGTTGTTTGCTCATCTATACATGAACACAAAGTTAAATTTCATTGTACCTACTGTGGTAGAAATGGTCATGTCATAGATTTTTGTTATAGACTAGCTAAACAACAGAAAAGGGAAAGAATGGTTGCTAGATCTCATAACTTTCATGCAAAATTTGCTGCACATATTGAACCAAATGTACAACCTGCTTTTTTGAGTCAAAAACATTCAAAGTTTACCTCCAGACCTTCTGTTTTTGCCTCCGGAGCTACTGATTTTTGTGCTACACAAGTAACACCTTATAGGTCAATAGTTAAGAATAAAAAATCTCAAACTTTGACTCATAAACCTGCTGTTTTGTCTCAGCTTTCGCGTGTTTTTCCTGCTGCACGTCGCGTGACTCAGTACTGAATTCCTAAATGCCTTTTGACTAACCCCAGTATTGAGTCATCAACGTATTGTGCTTCTATGTAGGTTACACGTTTGAGGAAGGAGAACATTTGGATTGTGGATTCAGGTTGCTCACGCCACATGACCGGTAACAAAGATTGGTTCTCCTTCCTGTCTTTTGTGTCATGTGTAGAGAATGTTACTTTTGCCGATAATTCTTCAACTCCTATAATTGCTAAGGGTTCAGTTAGAACCAATGATCACTACACTTTGAAGGATGTGGCACTTGTCAAAAATTTGAAATACAACTTGCTTTCTGTTTCACAATTGCTAGATGAAAATCTGGAAATTATTTTCAATAAAAACTGCTGCAAAGTTGTAGGTTCAAATAGTGAGCTTATTTTTAACATATCCCGGTTTGGAAGAGTTTTTAAAACTGATTTGGATATGTCTTCCTCTAAGCATAGGTGTCTAGTTGCTAATGATTCAAAGGACCTATATTTTTGGCATCGTAGACTTGGTCACGTAGGCTTTGATCACCTAACGCGTGTTAGTGCTCTTGATCGCATACGTGGGCTGCCTAAGCTTAAAGGGGACAAAGAAATTGTGTGCTCCTCTTGTAGACATGTTAAGATGGTTACAGGTTCACATACTCCTCTCACAATGATCATGACAACTAAACCATGTCAACTTTTGCATCTTGAAACCGTAGGACCTTCACGTGTTCAATCCTTCAGAGGTAAATGGTATGTACTTGTGATTGTTGATGATTATTCTAGATACTCTTAGGTTTACTTTATGGCGTCTAAGAATGAAGTTTTTAGTCACTTTAGAACTTTATTTCTTAGATTATCAATTGATTACCCAGGATCTTTAAAAGCAATTAGAAGTGATAATGGAACTGAATTTAAAAATCAATCTTTTGATCACTTTTGTGATGAAAATAGAATAGATCAACAATTTTCTTCACCATATGTACCTCAACAAAACGGTGTTGTAGAAAGAAAGAACAGAACCTTAGTTGAGATGGCTAGGATTATGCTTGATGAATATCAAACTCCTGGGAAATTTTGGGCTGATGCATTAGCAACCGCTTGTTATGTCTCAAATCATGTTTTCTTGCGCGCTAAGCTAGGTAGAACACCATATGAGCTCCGGTTTGGACATAGGCCTAGTGTTAAACACTTTCGGGTCTTTGGTTGCAAATGCTTTGTTAAGAAACATGGTAATCTTGATAAATTTGAACCTAGATCCATTGATGGCATGTTTCTTGGTTATCCATCTCATACTAGAGGCTACCGTGTGCTTTTACTTGACACTAACAAAATTGTGGAGACTTGTGAAGTGTCTTTTGATGAAGCTAGCACAGGTACTAGCTCAAACATTGCAGGTCCAGATCCATATCCGCAGCAGGAAGCATTTTCGTTGAAGATGAGGAAGAATTGGAGCTGCTGCCCGGAAATTCAGCAGCTAAAGACTTTGGTTCAGCTCCGGATGTTAATTCTCAACCAGCATTGACAACCATCAATGCTTATTCAAATCTTCCTCAAGTCACAAGCTCATCGATTTGTGATGAACATGAAGAAGAAGAAGAAGAAGCTTGTGATACATCTGTTCCCCTACGTTTTTACAAAGATCATCCCCCACAACAGATGATTGGAAGCTTGCACGAACGAGTCACACGGTCCAGGTTTTGCGATCCAAACTTTATGCTCATTCTGCTTTTGTTGCTTCTTTTGAACCCAAAGATATATCACACGCACTCACTAATGAATCTTGGATTATTGCCATGCAAGAAGAGTTAGAAAATTTTGAAAGAAATAATGTTTGGAAACTTGTACCTCCACCTCAAGGTCACACTTGAATTGGAACTAAATGGGTATTTAAAAATAAACAAAGTGAGGATGGGTTTATGGTTAGGAATAAGGCTAGGTTGGTTGCTCAAGGTTTCGCTCAAGTTGAAGGTCTAGGTTTTGATGAAACTTTTGCTCCCGTTGCTAGATTAGAAGCCATAAGAATTTTGTTAGACTTTGCTGCATCTAAAGGTTTCAAGCTAGATCAAATGGATGTTAAAAGTGCTTTTCTAAATGGCTACATAGATGAGGAGGTTTATGTCAAGCAACCACCAGGTTTTGAAAATCCAGATTTTCCTAATCATGTTTACAAACTGTCCAAAGCCTTGTACGGTCTCAAACAAGCCCCTAGAGCATGGTATGATAGGTTAAAAACATTCTTACTTGAAAAGGGGTTTACCATGGGCAAAGTTGATAAAACTCTTTTTGTGCTTAAACATGGCAGTGACTCATTATTCGTTCAAGTGTATGTGGATGATATTATCTTTGGTTGTGCTTCTCATGATCTTGTGTCCAAGTTTTCAGCAATGATGAGTTCTGAATTTGAAATGAGTATGATGGGTGAACTCACTTACTTTTTGGGGCTACAAATCAAGCAAACCAAGGAGGGCACCTTTGTGCATCAGACAAAGTATATAAAAGACCTCCTAAGGCGCTTCAACATGGACAAAAGCAAGCCTCTTCGGACACCAATGGGAACAGCAACACCACTTGAACTTGATGAAGATGGTGAACCAGTGGATCAAAAAGAATATATAAGCATGATCGGATCACTTTTATACCTCACGGCATCAAGACCAGACTTACAATTCAGCGTATGTCTTTGTGCACGATTTCAAGCTTCCCCACGTGCTTCACATCGTCAAGCCATCAAAAGGATTCTCGGGTACTTACATGGAACTCAAGAATTTGGCATCTTTCTTCCTTCTTCCTCAACCGTTACTTTGAAAGCTTTTTTCGGATGCTGATTTTGGAGGTTGTAGGATTGATAGGAAAAGTACTTCTGGTGCTTGTCATTTTCTTGATAATTCTCTTGTTGCTTGGTCCTCTAGAAAACAAAATTCAGTTGCACAATCCACAGCCGAATCTGAATATGTAGCTGCTGCTAGTGCTTGCTCACAAATTCTTTGGATTGTTCAAACACTTAAGGACTATGGGGTTGATCTAGATAGTGTTCCACTGTTCTGTGATAACACTAGTGCCATTTGCATTGCTAAAAACCCCGTGCAACATTCTTGAACTAAGCACATTGACATTAGGTATCACTTTCTCCGACATAATGTTGAAAAGGGAAACATTGTGCTTCACCATGTAGATACCGAACAACAATTGGCTGACATTTTTACAAAACCTTTGGATTTCACTCGTTTTTGTTACATTCGTAGTGAAATAGGGGTTATGCATCCTCATGGCTTAAATTGAGGGGGAGTTTTCAAACTTGGAAAGTCTATGTGTGAATCTGAAATTAAAATAATATGAGCATAATATTTCATACATATATGACTTTGTGATTCCTTTTACATGCTGAAATTTCTTACTACATTACTCGTATTATACATTTTGTAGTTTTTGCCATGTCTAGTAATTGGAATAATTACTTACACTAAAACTGGTCATGGTCGAACTTTCTTGCTATTTTGAACTTGTTACATGTTCACAAGTGCTTTTAATTATTAAGAATTAACCAAGTAATCAACTCACATGTTAAGTTTTTATGAACAAATATAAATTGAGAAAAGATCAAGAGAATATGCATGCATCGCACTTCTTCTTTTGAGATGGCTTATCATTGCACTTAGATATGAACTTGGAAGAAGTTGTGTATGACTAAAACTATGTCCTTAAGCTTCTGATTATCAAATGACATAGGCTTGGCTTGGTTGGTTAGAATAAGGCAGATGCGCATATAATCTCTTGCAAATATCATATGATCTAAATTTATGCTTTGAAAAATAATAAAATGCAGCAACTAGTGTCATGATTTCAGGTTTTGAAATAGTTAAGTTTGTGATATCATGACTTACTTAAATTGAAAATTACATTTGATCTCTAGCATGGCTTACACTATTTTATGTATTTCATTGATGTGATAATGTAAGGTACTTGATAGTATGACTTGGATGAGCTTTGTTTATATGTATATGTTATAATATGCTCATAACAACTAAAGGGGGAGAGATAATTTGTTTATATGCTCATGACTTGCTGAATACATTGTCAAAGGGGGAGAGATAAACATGAAGAGAAAGAGAATATGTGCATAAGGAGAGATAATAAAGGGGGGAGATAATATGGGATAATTTTTGGATTTTCTTCTCATTTTACTTTTGATTTACAAATGGGGAGAAATTGCCTTCAAAACTTTTATGTGAATAAGCCAATGTTCGAATTTTAAATGGTGTTGCCAATGCATTCATCAAGGGGGAGATTGTAAGACCTATGTGTGTTGAATACATTGGCTTGTAGTGAATACACTTGTTTTGACGATAAAAGTTTTGAATATCACCAAAAACACCTTTTTATTAAGGTCCTGCTAGTTTTGTAAGCTCCGCCGGGAGCTTGGTTATACTAGTTTTGGTAAGTTCCGGCGCTAGGTTCTACTAGCTTTTGCTAGCTCTGGCTCAAGGTCCGGGTTGCTCTGGCAAGATCCGGAACTTGACCGCAATACTTCTGTTTTTCATTTGCAATGTTTCGTACTTGCTTTACATCTCTGGAAAGATTGCTTAGTATTCATTTGCTAAGTCTTTGGTGCATTTTTGGTTGACATGAATGATATCGTGTTACTGTGGTTTTGCAACATGCTTATGTGAGGTTCTCACGTAAGGTGTTGTGTTCGGAACTAACTTGAGTCAAGTCGAGGACTTGGGCTCGTATGGATTGGTTGTTTATTTATGTGCAGGTGTTGCTTGAGTTCAAGACATGGCTGGTGATGGGATCCATTGGACTAGTCTCAGGGAGGAGATGAGGTTCCAACAACCAAATTCAGGAGGAACTGTGGTTGAGCTGATCAGGAGGTTGCGCAGCATGATTGAATCAAGAACAATGCATGTGAAGGTATCGTGGATGTCATCAGAAGATGTTTGCAAGTGTGCAAGGAGTGCATGGACGTGTCTACATGGTTCCGAGACGTGATGAAGAGATATGGACGTAAAGAGTTGGTCGGAAAGGTCCAACCGACTAGGTTATGGACTCAGGCTACGGCTGAGTCGGGTTTGACTCAAATATGGAAAGATTTGAGTTGGTTATGATAGGATTTCGTGTGGGTCACGAATTTTAGTTATTTAGGAATGTGGGATATGTTTCTAAGGTGTTTGGAAGTCTTAAGATTGCTTCTATCTGCGTATAGAAGAATCCTAAGCAGTTATGGAAAGTTACGATTCGTGAACAGAGTAGGATTAGGTTCCTGATCTGAGTTGAGTTGGCTTTCGAGCTGGTTATATAAGCAAGGGAGCCCAGAGCTCGTGGTGCACGACTTTGGGGCTGTTCCTCTTGTGTTATATTGGATAAATTCGTAGTTTGAAGGAACTTTTGTGCCTTGTTCGTCCGACTTGTTCCAGACAAGTTTTACTCGTCGAGTTCCTGGACAGCACTACCTTTCGTCGGTGGTTTTATCATAACTCGAATTTTATAGATCCAATTGATGTGATTCTTTTTGGGTTGTCTTCAAAACTTGATTATATATCATCTTTCAAAATTTCACGGTCATTGGATTTGTGGTCTATGATCTACACGAGTTTCTTTGAAGCGTTCCAGAACTGTTTTTTTTCTCGGGTAGGGCAGATTGACCTTTGTTTGATCTTTCGATCATAACTTGAGTTTTTCTCGACGGATTTGAGTGATTCTTGTTGTGTTGTCTTCGTGACTTGATTCTCTCTGATATCTATCACTTTTGTCATGGTGAAACATGTTTATATTAGTCTCACACATGATTTCTTTAACAGATCGTTTTTCTGCCAAAGGGGTTGGGGTTTAATTGTTTCCGCTGCGTAAGATTTTTAAATCTACCATTCACCCCCCCCCCCCCTCTGGTAGATTTTCACGTGCTCTTCGATCCTACACATTTGGCAATCCAGTACTGAGTCATGCGATGTCCAGTGGGAACAACATGCGAAGGTTGTGACAAAACAGCATATTTATGAGTCAAGGGTTGAGGTTTTCTGTTCTTAACTACTGATTTAAAAGTGGTTACTCGTTTATCACAAAAAAACAGTAGCTCTGGAGTTAAGAGCAGTAGTTCCAATGGAGAAAGCTGAAGCTCCGGATGCAAAGATTGAAGTTCCGAAGGGAACAACAGAAGGTCCGGGAGATCTCGAAGCTATCAGAACTACCGGAGCTGCCTTTGCATATTTCTTACCAGAAGGTACAGAAGCTACTTTTTCAAATTTCTGACTCACTAAAGCAGGTTGCATGTTTCTAATTTTAGGTTTAGCATGCATAGCAGATTTAGCATGATAGTTATGAGATCTAGCAGACACTTTATCCTTTTTAATTTGTTTAGCTAGTCTATAACACAAATCTATGACATGACCATCTTTATCACAACAAGTATAATGAAATTTCATTTTGTAATCATGTCTAGCTGAGCATCTAGTATTAGAAATAGAATTAGAAAGCACTCCTGCAGATTTAAAAATCACATCCTTTTGTTTAGGGACAGTTTTGATTAAACCTCTTCCAAATGATCTTACAACGTGCGATGGATGTGTTTTAGAATAAGTATAGGAATCAAAACCTAAACCAGTTTTATCATTGCAAGGTTTAGAAGAATTTAACAGCAAGTTTATATTTTTGTTCCCATTGTAAAACCACTCTTGTATCTTATTTTTATTGTCAAGTTCTTTAGATAAAACTAGGCATTTTTGACAAGAAGTTTTTCTTTTTAGTTTGCAATTGGAACAATATTTAACTTCATGAGAACGTAAAGCATTGTTCGGAATAGAAATTTCATTCATTGCATCTTTTAATTTCTTATCAATATTTTCACATGCAGAACAATACAGATCATCTATAGAACAAGAAGCATCTTTTAAGTTTTTAACATTAAAATCAGACAGCTTTTTGTTCTTTTCAATTTCTTCATCAAGTCTATCTAGAGTGGAGGAGTGTGCACTTCTTAATGTGGACAATTGTTTACAGATTAAGTCATATGAGGGACATGCATCATCACTAGGAATCAAAGTTTTCAAATGGTTGATTTCAGATTCTAGTGATTCAATTTTAGGAGCATTATCCCTAAGCTTTTTGTCCTTTTTCTTGATAATAATAATTGCACGAGAAATTGCATCACACATTTCATTACAGGTAGAACATACCTCATCGTCGTCACTATCGTGTTCTGCATCCTCCTGACTTGATCTTGATCTTGTTTTGCCTGCCATGAAGCATAAATTGGCCAGATCATCATCATCTTCATCACTTCCAATATCTACATCACTTGAACTGAGCTCTTGAAGTGCGATGATGAAGCTGTTTATCATCTTGTGTCCTATGGAACCCTTCTTTTTCTTGTTGGAGTTTCCAGAGCTGGTCTTGACCTTGTTCTGCTTCTCTTCACGTGTAGTAGGACTTGAAATGTTAGGGAATTTTGTACAAAAGTGTCCTGTCCTACCACATTCAAAGCTTCATTGAGGTCCAGAGCTTCCTCTCCTTCTAGTTCTCACATTTTGCAATGCTTTTGAGAATCGAGTAGAGATGAGTGCTAGCTCCTCTTCTGGAAATTCTTCAATTTGTTCAAGGTTTAGTGAAGACAGCAAGGCAAGAGTATTGCAAGAAGATAATTGGTTGGAGCTAGGAATATCACATTGTGAAAGAATGCAATGGACTTATTTGGATTCTTTCGTCATAAAATGTCAATTTCATGAGTTTTTAGTTTAGAGTAAAGCACATCTAAAGTAAGAGTACTCATGACACTTTTTTCACGAATGGATGTTATTTTCATCTCCCATATTGTCATGTCTAATGCACTAAGGAGTTGCCTAGCATTCTCAGCATCAGAAAAGTTTACGTTGACACTCCGTAGATTACTGAGAATTTTATTAAATCGGGCAAAAAGTTGATTGATGGACTCACCAGGTTGCATCTCAAAGTGCATGTATTCCTTTTGGAACATGTCTTGTTTTACCTCCTTGATCATGTTCGATCCTTCATGATAATCACAAAGAGCTCTTCAAACATCGTATGCTAATCAGAGGTGTGCAACACGATCAAAGTCGCTTTGTGTGAGTCCCTGAATGATCAAGTTGAGGACTTTGTTGTTGTTGTCAATGTCGCATAGATTCATAGCCGTAGCATGATCATTTGGTGGCACTTCATAAGGTTTTTATACCTTTTCCCATATCGTGAAGCCTTGCGCCTAGATGAAAGCCTCCATGCGTGGCTCCCACACCTGAAAATCAATACCACTAAACACACAAGGTTTGACAGGGTATTTCTCCATGATGATTAGTAAAAAACATGTGCAAAATCAAAGAGATTAGAGCACTGTGGCTCTGATACCAATTGTTGGATCGAAGAGCACGTGAAAAACTACCAGAGGGTGGTGACTGGTAGATTTAAACTTTTTCACCAGTAGCAACAAAAACCCCTTCGTACAAAACGATCTATTAAAGAAATCATGTGTGCGACTAATCTAAACATTTTCAACCATGACAAAAGTAGTAGATATTGTATATAATCAAGTAACGAAGACACGAAAACAATAATCACAGAAATCCATCGAGAAACACTCATGTTACGATCAAAAGATCGAACAAAGGTCAATCTGTTCTACCGAGTAAAAAACAGTTCTGCAAAATAGCAAAGAAACTCGTGTAGATCCCAAATCGCAAATCCAGTGACTGTGAAATTTTTACAGATGATATAAAATCAAGTTGTGAAGACAACCCGAGAAGAATCATGTCAATTGGATCTGTAAAACTCAAGTTATGATAAAATCATCGAAGAAAGGTAGTGTTGTGCAGAGACTCGACGAGAAAAACAAGTCGGACGAACAAGGCACAAAAGTTCCTTTAAACTATGATCTTTATTTAATTGAACACAAGAGGAACATCCCAAAAGTCTTCTACCACAAGCTCTAGCTTCCCTTGCTTTTATAACCAGCCTGAAGGCCAACTCACCTCAAACTAGGACTCTAATCCTACTCTGATCACGAATCGCAACTAAACATAACTGCTCAAGATCTTCCTATTCGCAGATAGAAACAATCTCAATACTTCCTAACAAACCTAGAAACGTATTCCACATTCCTAAAACAACCTAACTCCGTGTCCCACACGAAAACTATCATAATCAACTCGATACTTTCCATATTCGATTCTTAACCGACTCCATCGCAGCTGAAGTCATCATCCGATACGATCCGATCCATCCAACAAGATTTTTCCTTCCATAATGCTGCCTTCGAAACCATTTTGCCATGTCATGCACCGCATGCATACGTGCGAACACCTTCCTTCGACATCCAGCTTCCTTCATATGCACTGCCCTTGATTCAATCACCCTGCGTGACCTCTTGATCAGCTCAACCACAGTTCCTCCCGAACTTGGTTGTTGCAATCTCATCTCCGCCCTGAGACTAGTCCAATGGATCCTGTCACCAGCCAGGACTTGAACTCAAGCAACACCTGCACATGAACAAACAACAAGTACTTCCGAGCACAAGTCCTTAACTTGACTCTCATTAGTTCTAAAACCACAAAACCTTACGTGAGCACCTCACATAAGCATGTTGCAAACCACAGTAAAAGTGGACATTTTTATAACAGCCAAAACGCAACAAAAACTTAGGAAATGAATACTAAGCAACATTTCATAATGTAAAACAAGTTTGGAACAATTTAGAGAAACAATAGAATCAAGTTCTGAAACTTGCTAAAGCGACCGGGAGCTAAAACAGAGTCAGTCGAAATACAAGCAATAGAAGCTTCCCAAAGTTAGCAAAACTAGCATCCGCTGGAGCTTACCAAAATAAGTCGGAACTAGTCAACCCAAAAGCCGGAGCTCGAAAAAGCAAGTCAGAGCTTAACAAAGACATGTCGGAGCTATCAAAGACATGTAACATGTTGGAGCTAAAGACAAATCTCATCGGAGCTACCCAAAAACATGTCGTACCTAGACAAAGCAAGTCGAACCTTACGTCGGACCTTGCCGGAACTACCCAAAACAAGCCGGACCTATCGTCGGACCTTGCTGGAGCTTGGACCTAGAGTCGGACCTTGTTAAAAAGGTGTTTTGATAGTATTCCAAAACTTTTATCATCAAAGCCAATGTTTTCAGTACACATAGGTCTCACAAAAACAACATTCTTAAGACCTCAGACGTGATCACCCATTAGAAGATTTTGAAGATTCCTCATACCTACATGGGCTAGTCTACGGTGCCACAACCACACTATGTTGCCTTTGCCATCAAGCATGTGTCAAGTTGAGTTTTATCCGCGGTGAAATCCCCAAGATAAAGCTTTCCCTTGAGCACACCCTTGAAGGCAATTGAGTTATCATCTCTTCTAGTGACGATCACGCCCTCGTTAGTAAACCAGCAATTATAACTTTTGTCGCATAATTGAGATATGGATAAAATTTTATAATCTAAGGACTCAATATGCATTACATGAGAAATAGTGTGTTGAGAGGAAATGGATATTTTACCCATACCTAGTACCTTCCCTTGGCTATTATCGACAAAGTAGATACCTTGACTTGGATCATCATTTTCTTCATATTCCATAAACATTATTATCACTCCGGACATGTGGTTGGTGCATCCTCTATCTAGCACCCACTTTTAGCCGCTGGAGGAGTAAGCCTACAAAACATGTTTAGGCTTTTGTTTTAGGTACCCAAACTCGGTTGGGTCATTTGAGGTTAGTAACAAGGCATTTGAGCACCCACACACAAGATTTTGAGCTCTTGTGGAGTGGTTCAACATATTTAGTATAAACATATCCAAACTTACCCTTCATAAGCACATAAGATGCATCAAAGTCATGAAACATGGTTGAGTTGACATTTTTAACATCTTTTTCATGTTTAACAATTTTAAGAGATGAAGATGCATGATTTTCATTCTTGACTTGATATGAACCTTCTTTGACAAAGGCAATTTGCATCTTGTTATTCTTGACGAGTCTAGCATTTTGCTTTCCTCCCCTCGAATAGCCAAGACCATCTTTGATCAAAGGAGATCTTGTGATCGAGTATGCACTACGTGCATACTTGATCTTCTCTTTGTCAAAGATGCAACCCTTAGGTGTGCTATTGCTTTTTGCCACTTCGAGCTCATTCTTCAAATCAACTACAAGATTATCACATTTGCAAGATTTGACATTTGATTCCACATTAGATAAGTTTGAACTTGTTGAGACAGAAGTAGAGACACTTGACTTGAGAGTGTTGAATTGTGCCTCAAGACTCTTGTGGACTTTGTTCAAGTTCACAAGTTCATCTTGGAGCACAAAATTTGAACTCTTAAGACTTAAAGAAGCCTCCTTGATCTTGGCAAGTTCAAGTTCAAGTGCCTTGTTCTTCTCTGTCTCAAGCTCGAGGAGCTTCTCAAGATCGATATTATTTTGCCTCTCTTTAACAAGCAATTCCTCTAGTTCATTGAGAAGTTCCTCCTTATATAATATTTCATTGGAAAGCATTTTCATCCTAGTAATGGCACTTTTGTTCAAGCCCGTAAACTTGTACTCATTTTCACTAGAACTATCAAAATCTTCATCTTTAGTTGAACGCAAGGAAGTTTTAGATTTAACCTTTCTTTTCCCTTCCTTTGCCATGAGGCATGTGTGGCTTGATGTCCTCCATTTTCCCCTATTAAGCAAGAGAGTTTTCTTCATAGTTGGCTTCTTGATGGCGATAGTTGTCATCTCCTCTTCATCTTTAGAGGAGGAATCATCGTTGGAGTCCCACTCCTTGCCAACATGGGATTGGCCATGTGATTTCTTCTTCTTGAACATCTTATTCTCTTGAGGATTCCCATCCTTTTTCTTCTGCTTGTCTTCTTCCTTCTCATATGGGCAATTCAAAATGAAATGTCCATACTTGCACAGTTGTCGCAAGCTCTCTTGGTCCTAAACTTGATCTTCTCTTTGCCTTTGCTCTCATAGTTGGATCCTCTTTTTTTTCTTCATCATCCTCTTGAACCTTTTGATGAAGAAGTCCATTTCTTCTTCATCCATGTCGTTGCTTTCTTCATCACTATCTTCATCATCGCTTGAAGTTTGTACCTCTTTGCCTTTGGACTTGGATGATGCTTTGAGAGCAATGTCTTTTTTCATGGAGGGGGTGACCTTGGAAAGGTAGTTGAAGTGACGTTCTTCCATCTCTATCATCTCGTGGTTGATGATCCTCCCTAGCCCTCATCTGGAGTCATCTTGTGTAAGTTTGGACTCTCTCGGATGAGGGTGCAAAGAGTGACATTGTGGGGTATGAAGGATCTTATCATACTTTTAACCACTTCATGCTCCATCCACTTCTTGCATCCATATGCACGACTCCTATTGATGAGGGTCTTGAGTCGGTTGTACATCTCTTGATGGGTCTCGCCATCTTCCATGGCAAATCTTCCAAGTTATCCCTCGATCATCTCAATCTTGGCCTCCTGCACGGATCAGTTATCTTCATGTGCAATTTTGAGTGTGTCCCAAATTTCTTTGGCTTGCTCCAACCCGTCCACCTTGTTGAATTCTTCTTGGCTCAAGGACGAGTTGAGCACGGCCGCCACTTGAGCATTGTGGTGGATTTGTTGCTCTTGCTTGGGAGTGAGCTCTTCATCATCCATGGGAATAACTACACCTGTGCAAACAATGTGCCAAAGTGCGGGACTGAGAGAAATAAGATGCAATTTCATGTTATTGATAAGAGAAGATGATATGAGTCCCGATCTTCCGAAAGGTAATGGGTAAGTCGATTGATGGAGATCTCGACGTTGATGATCCGAGGCTCTCGAGTAGAACACGAACAGCCCCTGCAATCACTACACCACCGCTCCGTTGGTTATCAACCGCGCTTCACACGATTGACCTCGCCAAGAAGGCTAATCCCTGCAAGTGCAACCGAGAACACAAGCAAGAACGTAGAAGACACGATCTGAAATCGCGAAGTTGGGGTTTCACAAACTGTAGAACAGCGATATTATTAATCTATGCAAAACCCAATTGTCTATGGCGGCTACCATGGAGTATATATAGGTGGGAGGACGTCCAAGGGGGTTTTAGGGTCGTGACCTAACCCTAAGACACGAAAAAATGGACTTAGACTTGATACAAGGCCCAATGGCCCAATACGGTGGCGCAGCACCCTGACAGATTCTGTACTTGATTTTGTTTCGACGATTCTCGATAACTCCGAAGGAATTTTGACATGGGACCGGTGCCATTGGAAAGGTTATCCTCTCCCCTTTCCGTGCATATGTAGAACGTCCAAAACAGAGTTCGTATGCGTCCTGGGCGTCCGTTTTAGTGCGTACTGCTCCTGGACTCCGAGTTGGATACGATTTGGAGTTTGGTTCGGTTTCCATCTTCTTTGAACGAATTCTCTGGTCTTCCACGTCCCTAATACTCCCTCCAAGTACTCCTTGAACCTCTCCATGGATCCTAATCACAAATAAATCATTAAGTAGCAATCTATGCTCAAAAACATATAAGGAAATATATAAGAACGAGTTCACCTCTGAAATTAATTGTTGTGTATGAACTCTATTGATTGCATCTTGTATGTTCAATGGAGTGTTGTTTGTATCCATAGAAGTGATGTCCTCATCATCTTCCCCTTCTTGAATTGGAGTCGTCCTCGACTCAAGTTCATTTTCTATCATGTGTGGGTCCATATGTGCAACGCCATCAAATCTTCTTGTAAGCATGAAAGGAGGAGGCCAAGGTGGTGGACGACATAGTGCACCATCTTGATCTTGTCCAAACAAGAGCGCACATTCACTTGAGCCAGGATCCCAAACAAATAAACTTTGTACCATATTTGTAGGTGCAATGATAATGTGCATGATCTCGTCATTCTCCCCTTCTTTATGACAAGCCGTCCTCGGCTTGCTCGTATGTCCAGGAAAAAGGATTGCTTTGGGGGTAGAATGAACACTGTCCATATTGCACGACTGCAGCGAACAATACTTCTCTTTTATTTTTTGTCCCTGCTGCAAGGAAAAAATACTAGAAAAGCTTGACAAAACATTATTAGCGTTAGTGCATTCATTTACTTTAGGATGTTGTTGCAGCACAAACGGAGTTTTCTCATTTGAACAAACGTAAACTTTATGCACCATAAACACACCACTATGTTCATATTTGCCTATTGCATGAAAAATATTTCTACTTAATAAAGGCAATTCAGATTGTGAAAATATTCTCCTCTCTACAATATTTAGATCACCAAGAGTGTTAAATTCAATATAACCCAAAGTATTTAGAGAAGACAAAAATTTCAGCTCATCATTTTCAGCAATAGCGGTGATCAAATTATGAATTTCAGCACAAGTAGGTGAATTCAAAACACAATCATCTTGTACATTAACTTGTTTTTGCATAGGTATAATAGAGTTATCAGCACACAACTCTTTCTTAACAGAGGGATCAGCTGGAAAATCAACATGTGACAATGGTGTATAAATAAACGATTCTAATAGTTGCTCCTCAAAAATAGCATGATTGGTGGAAAAATTCAGAACATCCAAAAACTTTGTTCAGCAGTGATTTCGAGTGCATTATGAGTCGATCCATCTAAAATTTCACAAGTGTTGTCAAAAGCCTCGTTCTCTTTTGCATCATCTATATTATTTTCTATATTGTCCTGCAAAACGTTAGACACAAAAGGAGGTGCAACAAGGAATTTCTCCTCAAATTGCTGAATTTCTTCTTTGCACATAGATACATTAGCAAAAGTTTCTCGCATAAGAATTTTCGTTTCTTTCCATGTTCGAGGTTTTTCTATATCGCTTAAGTTGTCCCACCAAGTTAATGCACAATCAACTAACGCACTAGAAATATTTCTAATCTTCCTCCTCTCACACATATGACATTTTCCAAAAATTTTATCTAACTCTATTTCCCAAGCAATATATTCATCATAACCAAGACCATCATAAGAAGGAAGAGATGGGAGAATGTAATTACTTCTTGTGGAAGGTGTTATAAAGGTGGTCTGAATGTCATGTGAATCCTTGGTTGATGTTTGATTTTTAGTGAGCAACTCCATCGCCGTCTTCATCATGTCCATCATCTCAGCATATAATGCATGATTCTTGCTTTTACCTGACATTGTTAGTAGCAAACAGAAGACAACACAAAAAATATGTTATCCCTATCAACTACAAAGGATAATGGAAAAGTAGAAGTGGAATCACACACTCTCAAGCGTCTTACCACGCTCTTACAAGTGTTCTTACCGACACTGCAGGTGGCAAACGGTGGACGGTATGAAGAAACCAATGAAGCGTGGGATGATTGCAAAGGTGTATCGATTCTGCTCAAGAGTAAGGTGTAGCTTGGATGGCACTTTCTATGTAGCAAGGATTAGCAACAATGAAATCAGATAGTAAAGTTGAATAAGTGTCCAAAGTATTTGTCAAAGTTGCTGGACTAAATGTGTTCCTAGTAGTTCAAGCTAGCAAGACATGAGACAAAACTAGATGACACAAAGAATGCAAGCACTTCTGTTTTTTTTTGTTGTTTTTTTTCTCCTTTTTTTGTGCGGCTTTAGTATCTTCTTTTGCACTTGCCTTTTTCTTTTTTCTTTCTTTTTTTTCAGAACGTGCTGCAAAAGAAGAACACAATGCAAACACTCAAAGATATCTCGTATGTCTGTTACAGATTTTCTGCTCAATATTCTAAGGACAATTAAGCACCTTTATAGTCCCCAAATCTAAAAACTTTGAACAGAAATATTATAGATCTATCTCTCCTCTTTAATTTCAGTATATGGAAGATCTATTTTGGATAAGAACAATGGGAGATATTGCCCCCAAAATACAGACTGTTCAGAATTTCTAGATCAATAACAGATTCAGATCTAATGCAATTTCGACATTGATAACTATATTTTCTGGGACAACTATGAATAAGAAAGTTATATAGAACTTCTTAAGCTTTCCATAAAGTATAAGAATACTAAAATCCGAGTTCGTATGAGCTAGATATGATGAAAATACTGAACTGAACAGAGATGAAGCTAATCTGGACGTGATGACGTGATTCAAAAGGATGAATCAACACAATGCAAAACTCAAACTAAGACTAAAAACACTTCTAAACCAGCAATATGACTCAACCACGGATACAAACTCAAAAAAACCAAACTGAATAACAAAGTTGCAAAGGCTCAATGTGGTTTGGACAAAGTAATGAACAGATCTACTAAACTGCAAGTTTTTTTTATGGCTTTTTTGTGGACTCTAGGTATGAAAAACAAAACTAATGTAATGGATAGATGAATTACCTAACGGACAACCTGGAAATCTGATACCAATTGATAGGAGAAGATGATATGAGTCCCGATCTTCCGAAAGGTAATGGGTAAGTCGATTGATGGAGATCTCGACGTTGATGATCCGAGGCTCTCGAGTAGAACACGAACAGCCCCTGCAATCACTACACCACCGCTCCGTTGGTTATCAACCGCGCTTCACACGATTGACCTCGCCAAGAAGGCTAATCCCTGCAAGTGCAACCGAGAACACAAGCAAGAACGTAGAAGACACGATCTGAAATCGCGAAGTTGGGGTTTCACAAACTGTAGAACAGCGATATTATTAATCTATGCAAAACCCAATTGTCTATGGCGGCTACCATGGAGTATATATAGGTGGGAGGACGTCCAAGGGGGTGTTAGGGTCGTGACCTAACCCTAAGACACGAAAAAATGGACTTAGACTTGATACAAGGTCCAATGGCCCAATACGGTGGCGCAGCACCCTGACAGATTCTGTACTTGATTTTGTTTCGACGATTCTCGATGACTACGAAGGAATTTTGACATGGGACCGGTGTCATTGGAAAGGTTATCCTCTCCCCTTTCCGTGCATATGTAGAACGTCCAAAACGGAGTTCGTATGCGTCCTGGGCGTCCGTTTTAGTGCGTACTGCTCCTGGACTCCGAGTTGGATACGATTTGGAGTTTGGTTCGGTTTCCATCTTCTTTGAACGAATTCTCTGGTCTTCTACGTCCCTAATACTCCCTCCAAGTACTCCTTGAATCTCTCCATGGATCCTAATCACAAATAAATCATTAAGTAGCAATCTATGCTCAAAAACATATAAGGAAATATATAAGAACGAGTTCACCTCTGAAATTAATTGTTGTGTATGAACTCTATTGATTGCATCTTGTATGTTCAGTGGAGTGTTGTTTGTATCCATAGAAGTGATGTCCTCATCAGTTATGGTTCCACATAGTGTAGTTAGTGCCATCGAAATGTAGAGGTTTGCCCATAAGAATAGACAAGTACTTAGAATGAGAATTCAAGCGCTCATAGTTAAAAGGATATTGAGTGTAATCTTCTTCACTCTTCTTGAGCTTCTTCTCTTTCTCAAGCCTCCTCCTCCTCTTGGCTTCATCTTTGGTATTTTGAAGAAGGTCCACGAGGCGCTTCACTTCTTCTTCATCGTCTTCATCTTCGCTTCCAACATCAATGATAGGAGGTGTTGGCTTGATCCTCTACGTGTTGTCAATCTTTGAGGGTGGAGGATTTGATCCTTGTTCACCATTTGCGTTGTTTCTGTCTGTATTGATGGTGTCTTGAATCGACAACTCCTTCTCGTCGTTTTCCCCCATCTCCTCTTCAAGTGGTTAAGCTTTAGAGAGAGTTAAGCTCTTATACCAATTGAATGTTGCCTAGAGGGAGGGGTGAATAGGCTAAAACCTAAAATTACTTAATTAAAAACTTAATCAATACAACAGGGGCAGACTAGTACGGCCCGGGGCGGACTAGTCCGAACAGAATGTAAGAACGCAATAAATGAGGGATTTTTATGTGATTTTAGACAATCCACTTAATGAGAAATGAAGTTAAGAAACCTAGCAACCTAGTATAACAATTACATGCGGAGGAAATCACAAGATTTGAGCAAAGCATGATAAGAACCCTAAAGGTGATCTAGTGATGAATGAAGGTAAAATGAAGCAAGGAACACACGGATGTATCCCGAGGTTCAGCTCCACAAAGAAGTCTACGTCTTTGTTGAGGAGTCCATGAAGCACCGGGTCTCTTTCAACCCTACCCTGACCAAGCCACCACAAAGATCGGCTTGTTCTTCCACTAAATCACAAGGTGAATACAACAATTCTTGGGGAAACTCACAATATGAGGCTCCCACAATCACAAAGCTCAAAAAGGGATCGAAACACAACTCAAATCAACCCAAATCAACAACTCAAATTGAGAGAATCAACCAACAACTCAAAGAACGATCAACTCCTTCTCTCCTCTCTCACAAATCCCACAAACCCTCAAGATTCACTCTTAGGCATCAAAGATGTGAAAAGGAAGGATTTGGAAGGCTTTTGGAAGGCTATGGCGGTGCTAGTGTTCGATAGGTGGCAAAGGAAAGTCGGGGGATCCCTTTTTATAGAGGTTCTGACACTTAGTCGTTGCCACTAGAAAAAGTTCGCACTAGTTCGCACTTCGACCCCGGACTAGTACGGCCTAGAGGGGACCACTAACGTCACGGCAACCAACCACAAAAGTCCCAGCCACCTTTTGAATTCAAACGATCACAAGACCCCAGACTAGTCCGTCCAAAAAAGGACTAGTTCGATCTCACTCAGAAAATCCTTTTCTGAGTGAGAACGGACAAGTCTGGTCGAGACGGACTAGTCTGGCCTTCTTGGACTTAGTATTGGAAATGCTCAGACACACTCACCATGGACTAGTCTGTCCCCAAACGAATAAGTCCGAACTCACACAGTAACTCTTGGTCCGCCGTACATCGGATCAGTCCTATGTGGTCGGACTAGTCTGGCCTTCCAACTCGAACAAGTCCGACCTTATCCTTAAGGCTGCTTCAACTCTTCTCTCCAACTAAACCTAATCGTACTATGAGCTCTTAGGTGATTCTCAAACACTTGACTTGTTGAAAACTCTCTACTACAAGGCTCAACTCGACATAAGAAATTTTAAATCCTAATTTCTACTCTTCGAGTTTTTCGACGCCTTTTTACTTTTTCCCTTTTTGAGAGTCTTTGATTCTATTCCACTTTTATCACATGTACTTACACTCACAATGCTCACTAGTCCCTTAATTGTCGTCATCAATAATCAAAACCCATGGGAATGTAGCGTAGATGCACTTTTAGTTCATGACATCTCTATGAGAGTGTGGTTCTTCCTTTCGGTCATTCTATTTTGTTCTGGGGAGTAAGGTGCCAAAAACTCATGCTTGATGCTCTCCTCGTACAAGTACTTCTCCACTTGAGTATTCTTGAATTTGGTGTCATTGTCAATTCTAATCTTCTTGACCCTTAAGAGGAACTCATTTTGAGCCATCCTCGAGAATCTGTTGAGGACACATTGTGTTTCACCTTTGTCATGCAAGAAAAATACCCAAGTGAAGCAAAAAATATCATCAAGAATTACTAAGCCATATTCATTACTGTCAATGCTTATATAAGAAAAAGGACCGAAAAGGTCCATGTGAAGCATCTCTAGTGGCATTGTTGTCGTCATCACGTTCTTGGCTGGTGTGAAGCTCCAATTTGATTCCCGGCTTGACTTGCGCAATATGGCCTATCTTTTTCAAAAACAACATTATTTATTCTGCAGATGTGATCGCCCTTTAGAAACTTTTACAAATTCCTCATTCCAACATGGGCTAGCCTCCTATGCCAAAGTCACCTCATGTTTTTCTTTGCCATCAAGTATGTATCGAGTTGGGCTTTATATGTAGTGAAGTCCACGAGGTAAAACTTGCCCTTCAATACACCCTTGAAAGCAATTGAGTTATCACTTCTTCCAGAGACGGTCACACCCTCAGTAGTGAATAAAAAATTATAACCATTCTCACATAGTTGAGATATGTACAAGAGGTTATAATCTAGCGAGTCAACATGTAAAACATGTGAAAGATAATGTTGAGGAGAAATTCCAATTTTACCAACACCAAATACTCTACCTTGGTTAATGTCGCCAAAGTAGATGCCCTTGCTTGGATCGTTGTTCTCCTCTTACTCAACGAACATCTTCCTCTTTGTGGTCATGTGATTTTTGCGCCCTCTATCGAGTACTCATTTTGAGCCACAAGAGGAGTAAGCCTACAAAACAAGTTCTGCTTTTGCTTTAGGTACCCAAACTAGGTTGGGTCCTCTGAGGTTAGTGACAAAGCATTTGGGAACCCACACACAAGATTTGGGATTCTTGTGGTGTGACCCAACATATTTAGCATACACATATCCAAAATTTCTTCTCATAAGTACATAAGATGCATCAAAGTTATGAAACATAGTAGTGTTGATATGTTTAGCATTTTGGGCATTTTTAGGATTTTTATGAGAAGTTGAAGCATGAGTATTGTTCTTGGATTGATATGAGTCTTCTTTGACAAAAGCAACCAACTCTTGTTATTCTTGAGGATTCTATCACTTCGGTTTCCCCCCTTTGAATATATCCAAAGCCATCCTTGACAAGAGGAGATCTTGAGATTGAATATGCACTTTATGCATATTTGATCTTCTCCTTGTCAAAGATACCACTCTTATGAGTGCGCTTGCTCTTTGCATCTTTAGACTCAATTTTCAAATCTTGAACATGATTCACATAATAGCAAGTTCTAGTGTTCAGCTCCATATTTGATGAGGATGAGCTCTTTGAGGAGGAGGTAGAGATACTTGACTTGAGAGTGGCAAATTGTTCTTCAAGACTCTTGTGAGTTTTAGTCAAACTCACAAGGGTTTCTTGGAGTACAACATTCTCACTCTTGGGACTAATACAAGTCTCCTTGCTCTTGGCAAGGTCAAGCTCTCTACTCCTCTCCCTCCCAAACTCTAGAAGCTTTTCAATTTCAAGATTTTGTTGCTTCCCTAAGACAAGCAACTCCTCTTGTTCATTGAGAAGTTCCTCCTTATCAAATATTTCACTGGAAAGCAATTTCATTGTAGCAAAAACACACTTATTTAAACCTCTAAATGTGAATTCATTCTCGCTAGCACTGTCAAAGTCATTATCTTTAAGAGAATGCAAAGAAGAAGTTTTAGATTTTATCTTTCTCTTCCCTTCCTTGGCCATGAGGCAAGTATGACTTGAAGTCTTCCAAAATTTTCGTGTTGGGCAAGAGTGACTTATTCATAGTTGGTCTCTTGATGGTAACGTTCGTCATCTCTTCATCATCGTCGGAGTAGGACTGATTGTTGGATTCCCACTCATTGTCGATGTGTGCTTGATCATGGTCTTCTTCTTCTTGAAGATTTTCATCTCTTGAGGCTTCTTATCCTCTTTCTTCTTCTTCTTCTTGTCATCCTCCTTATTGTATGAGCAATTTACAATGAAATGTCCATACTCTCTATAGTTGTAGCTAGCTCCCTTTGTTCTTGTCTTGCTCCTTTCCTTGCTCTTACTCTCATGGTTGGGTCTTCTTCTCCTTCTCATCGTTCTATTAACTTCTTGATGAAGAAGGCCAAATCTTCATCATTTATGTTTGTGCTTTCTTCATCTTCACTCTCTTCTTCTTCACTTGGTTCTTGTACTTCTTTGCCCTTGGATTTGGATGAATCCTTGAGAGCTATGTCTTTCTTACTTGGTGAAGTCACTTTGGCAAGGTCCTTGATATGTCGGGCTCTCATCTCTATCATCTCATGGTTGATGATCTTCCCTATTACCTCATCTGGGGTCATCTTGTGAAAATTAGGCATCTCCTGGATTAAGGTGCAAAAGGGTGACATTTCAGGACATGAATGCTCTTATCAACCTCTTTGCCAGGGGTGGGCAAAAAAATCGAGAACCGAACACCGAAACTGAAATAACTGGAACCAAAACCGTAATAACTGAAACCGGTCCACACCGAATAAATTTCGGTTCCCAAAGTGTGAAAACCGAAAAAAATCGGTTTCGGTATTTTTTTCTCAGTTAACCGGTTAAACCGAATTTCAGACCCAATCACTAATCCAAACTAACCCAGCCGGCCCATCCAGCCATACAACCCGACCCACGGCGGCCCATCCAGCGCCAACCTTGGTGCAACCTCCGTAAGGCCGTAACCCTACGGTGGTTAGGAGCGTTTTCTCTCTCTGCCGCCGCCCCCGTCCTCACTACCGTGAACTTCAAAATATCCCCAGCTACCGCGCGCCCTTCCCCTCCCCTCCTCACCACCGCCTCACCGTCGAATCCAAGGTGGTCGGCACCCCTGACAATCCCCTAATGGCGTCGCCTCCAGCCAACGTGTGCCCCTCCGCCGACGCTCGACGCTTGCCCCGAGATCTTAGTTGTCGTGCACTGCGCCGACGGCATCCCCAACTCCTGGAGCGTCCTAGCGCCCGCTGCATGTCGGAGCTCCGCTCTACCCGACGTCGTGTCGAACCACGGCTCCGCCGCCCCGATCCCTTGTTTCGCCGCACCCAATAGTTGTCGCTGAGCAAGTCAATCCGGATATGGTGTGCCAGGGCGAGGTCGATGGCCGCAGTGATCTGTTATCGTTCGGTTTTCTTGATTTAATCGAAAATTGAACTAAAATTTCCGGTTAACCGGTGCACCGATTGTTACTTTTCTCTAGATAATTTTGGTTACTGTATTCCAAAAACCGACAAAAAAACTAAAAACTGAACCGAATTTCTCCGGTTAACTGAATGCCCACCCCTACTCTTCGCCACTTCATGTTCTGTCCATTTCATGCATCCGTACATCCGACTCTTGTTGATGAGGGTCTTGAGCTAATTTTACATCTCTTGTGGCGTTTCTCCATCTTCCATGTTGAAGTGTCCAAGCTCTCCATCAATCATCTCTATCTTGGCCTATCGCACAGATCGATTGACCTCATGAGGAATCTTGAGTGTGCCCAGACGTCCCTAGTGAGTTCTAGCCCATCCATCTTGTTGAACTCTTCTTGGCTGAAAGATGAGTTGATTATGACCGCCGCTTGAGCATTGCGGTGGATTTTTTGTTCTTCCTCATTGGAGAGTTCTTCATCATCCATGAAGATATCTATAATTGTGCATACAATGTGTCAAATACTAGGATTCAGAAAGATTAGATGCAATTTCATATTGTGCTTCCACATAGTGTAGTTGATGTCATCAAAGTGTGGAGGTTTGCCCAAAAGAATAGACAAGTAATCTCGACGTTGATGATCCAAGGTTCCGAGCGAAAGGAACCCCACAATCACTACACCACTGCCGCATTGGTTATCACCCGTGTCACACGAATGACCTCGCCACGAAGTCTTATCCCTGCAAGTGCAATCAAGAACACAAGCAAAAACAGAGAATTTGCAATCAAAATTGAATTGATCACGAAGTGGAGTCTCACAACCGATGAACAGTGACACTGTTCAATGACAGATTGTATCTAAGCAAACTCCAACCCTAATGTAGTGACGGTTGCTATATAAATAGGAGTTAGAGGCGTGCAAGTCCTCTGGACGCAACCCTAATGGGCTTCCACATGATATATGGGCCAACAGCCCAAAGGACGGTGACACAGCAGCGGACAGATTCTAGATGCCCATTTGTTTCACCGATTTCCATCAACTCAGAAGGAATTTTGAGGTGGAGCCGGTTCCATTGGAAGCTTTATGAAATATTGGTTCCAACCATATATAGAACGTCCAAATCTGACTTCGTATGTGTCCGGGACGTCAATTTTGGTGAAGGCAGCTCCTAGACCCCGAGGTGGAGTCGAAGTCAAGTTGGGCTTGGACTCCTTCTTGACTCCTTGGACTACTCCAAGTCCTTGTTGGTCCTCTCCATTGTTCCTAATCAATAAAACATGCATGGAGACAAATGTAAGTTCTGAAAAACACTTGACAAGGTTAGAACATACCTGGAGATCCAATTGTCGCGCACGTGCTCTAGTGATCGGTCCTTGTATTGTATGCAAAGGAGAGATGTCCTCATCAAATGGGTTGACCAAACAATAAAACATCTGTATAGCTAGTTATGTAGGACCAAGTTTGAATGGTGGATAGGTCACATAAGACATGTTGGCAAACACAACTCCTTTTATCTTTTGTGTAGCACACAGAAAGTTTGTTGGGATTTGGCCTACTACATGCAGCCTACTTGTGGGCTCATTTATTTGGGTCAACTTCTCTGGTGGAAAGTCAAGGCAGTGTGGAGAGGTGGTTGCAGACTTTAGTTCCACATTGCCCACCTAGATGGGTGTTTTCCAATATATATGGTGGCTCCTGTAGTGGTTCTAAACATGATAATAATAAGGGAGATGAAAGTTGTTGCTATGGACGCAAACATACACGCACGCACGCGCGCGTGTTTTGCGATTTTAGGCGTGTTTATTGCGTGACTTATGACTTGCGACGTTGCGCGTTTGCGTCGTGTCGAGTTGTATTCCATTAAGCTTCTATTTTCGTGCCACATATATAATTTGGAATATTTCATCAACACCTAGACTGCCAGGTCAATATGATGAGTAATGTGAGGCATAACGTTTAATGTGTGTAACACTCATAACTGCTCCCATTAGTTGAACGTTGAGAGAATTCAGAGGGCGGTTTTCCGGAATTATGGCAGATCAAATCTGAGGCGGTTGCTAATCCTCTAGTATAAGGAGACGTCCTGTATACCAAAGAGGAAACACACAACACATAAACTCACCTCTCACAAACTGCTCTGCGTTGTCGTTTTTTGCTTTGTCGTTCCTTCATCCGCCGTGCAGCGGATCGAGAGAAAGCGGTGTCTCCGAATCGACGTCTGTGATTTGAAGACCTGCACAGGTGCCAACGATCAGGTTTCTTGGAGCATGACCACTCGCAGCACTTTCTTCGTTCTCTACTTCTCCGTCGAGTTCGTCATCGGATTCTCTACTTTCTAGTGTGATTCTTTGTAAGTAGATACTCGATCCATAGCTACTTTGACGCTTGCGATGAGCGGTCTGTTCACATTCGTTTCAATTCTTGTTTGTGTAATACTAACACTATTCATATTGACTGCTAGTGAATTGTTCTAGTTGTTTGCTGTTTTGGACCATCAAATTAATTATATGACATGTGTATTTTTCAACAAAATTTGTCGTTTTGTAGTTAAAAGTTAAGTACAAAATGATAATTTTTTTGAGACAGATGGAATATCATCTATTGTTATAATATAGATACACCGTGAAGATCGTCCAAGAAAAAACACCGTGAAGATCGTACAAGAAAAAACCTCAACTCGAAATCATTTTTGGTAGAGATTTGCAAAACACGAATTTACTTCGGGTGTATGTGTATTCGGTCCTAATATCCGGTACCCGATTTCCGAAATCCCCGATTTGCAGGTTTCGCGTCCAGCCCAGCCATCTCTAGTGTCCGGCCCATCAGCCTCTCGCGCCCAGTCCACTCGGGCAGCAGCTGCCCACAACCGAGCGTCGAGTGCCCAAAACCCTAGCAGCGCCTGCGGGAGCGTCGAGCCCCCATCGACCGGGTGCCGCCCCCGATTTAGTTCCCGCCACAGCCTTCTCCCATCGCCTCCGACTCCAATCTTATTGACCATCGCCATGGGCTCTTCCAACGGTGCCGCCGCCGCCATCCAGGAGCCTCCCCAGAAGATCTCCAAAATCGCGCCCCTGTTCAAGGTGAAGAAGCTCTCCGACAAGGCCGTCCTCCCGTCCCGCGGCTCCGCCCTCGCCGCCGGCTACGACCTATCGAGGTAAGCTCCTCGTCGCCGCGCAGGCGAGTGCGCAGGAAACCTTTAGTCGCGTCCGTCGCGTGGATGTGTCTTGACGGTTGGTTTGTTCTTTTTGCTGTGGCAGTGCGGCGGAGACGGTGGTGCCGGCGCGGGGGAAGGCGCTGGTCCCCACCGACCTCAGCATCGCCATCCCGGAGCGCACCTACGCCCGTGTCGGTGAGCGGCCCTGTTTTTCTCTTGCTTCCACGTTCCGTTTTCTGCCGCCCATCAAGTGTTTGACGGAATGATTTCCCCGTTCCGTCCGTTGCAGCGCCGAGGTCCGGGCTAGCGCTGAAGCACTCCATCGACGTGGGTGCTGGTGTGATCGACGCGGACTACCGCGGTCCCGTGGGGGTCATCCTCTTCAACCACTCGGATGTGGACTTCCTCGTCAAGCCCGGCGACCGCATCGCGCAGATGATCATCCAGGTGATCGTGACGCCGGAGGTCGCGGAGGTGGAGGACCTCGACGCCACCGTGCGCGGCGAGGGAGGGTTCGGGTCTACTGGCGCCTGAGCAGTGATGACCTTGTTCGTCAGATAGGTTGTCGTTCAGTCTTTGAACTAGGACGGTAACGGATATCTTCTGGTGGCCTAATGTTTGATAATGTTAAATTGGAGATGTCCTAGTATTAACCAGAGTATCTTTAGGATTTTAGATTGTCAGCAAATGCAGCATGTGTTTGGAACTTGAGATGGTGGATGGTTATGTGATCTCATTTCTGCATAATTGTTTGACCATTTCCTCATGGGGAATTGTGTGATCATGTTGTTTTCTAATTAACTGGAAGCTGACTAGGTTTACGTGCTAACTGCTTGTAAACAGGCAAGCAGACAGATGGTTAGGGTCTACCGTGCGAGTTCTTTCCCACCTGACCCATGTATGTTTCTTTGTATGGTACTCTGCTAGGGTGTATAATTGATGCACAACTCTAATGCATCTTAGACATTTCCCTTGTCAGTCATTTGAAATTATAGTGACTCAACTGCTGGGATAAAAAAAAAAGATGCATTAGAGTTGTGCATCAATTGTAATCTGTACATTCAAATGTAGCTGCCTCCGAGTGCCAACGCTGATTGATTCTCGGAGATATTTGCCTATTTGGGCTGTTGGTTGATTCTCTGAAGATGCTTTGCCTGCATAGGTTGTGGGAGCATTGGTGCCTGGTGCCCAATCTCGCACTCCGAAGAAAGGCAAGGCCTGACGTTGTTGCGCTGAGCCATGAGGCCCATGATGAGGTGGCGTGCAGAATTGCACAACATTGATTTTTTTTGAATGGACAAAATTGATTTATATGACAGTCTATTCAAAGCTTTCTCCTGCGTTTAGTAGCAGCCCATGGTCCCCTTGGAGTGCAACCAAGCCAAATCACAGGTGCTAGAGTGCTAGATATTGAGACTTGAGCACCATATGTTCTTTGAACTGACACTTCCATATTCCCCATTGCAGTAACAACATTTCTGGAAGCTTAGAAACTCACTTTTTTTTTTAAAAAAAAAAAGATTATTATGGAAGGGATGGAAGCAAGTTACAGTGGAGATCATTAGCAGCCACCACCAAACATCGTTTCCTGTATAGACTTGTTCGATACAATGACCTTCTCTGCATCAACATTACTCCCAGCAGTTGGCCTTGGAGCTTGGTGTTGGTCTGTCAGGCAACCCCAACCATCTTAAACTGAATTAGTTCGTTTAAGATGCGTACTTTTGCTTTGTTCTTTTATTGGTGTGACGCCGAGCTTGGGTTGTCCTAAACCGTCACTGGTGGCCCTAGTCTTGCCAAATGCCAAGATCTAAGATCTGCCACCGGTGACGCTCTCGCCCGATACTTAGAACTGAAGCTTCGTGAAGTCAATCTAAGAGAAGATGACTAACTGCTTGTCTGGACCTGATCAGCCACCTGCCAGGATCCAACAGCTTCGTTGACTCTTCGTTGATGGCCACGTCGTCGGGACTGCCCTGCCACGGATTGTAAATTTGGCAGCAGGAAACAGAAGCATTACTACGCAGTTGATTATGTTTCTGCGAAGGTGATGGCCATCTTGTTAAGATCGAGTAAGCCCAGAGGACGTAAGATCCGGGGGAAGAAGTCCACAGGATTTTCTGGCTTTCTGCATCCTCGTTCACTCGCAGGTGCGACGGTCCACTTTATCGGCTCGTTTGTCACGACAAGGTCCATCAAGTGGCGCACCAAGGTTCAAGGAATTGAATCAACTTTTCGATCGGAAGGGCTGTTTGAAGTGTGATCGCGATAGTTCTATCATATCATCGCTCGAAAGCACCTGCTGCACGGTAGATCGGAGAGGTGGCGACACGAGTCAAAGCTAACAGAGACAACTTTCCAGCAACCCTCAACCTGTGTTTTGGTTCAACACCTTCAAAATCAGTACTGTCATGTTCCGGACACGTACAAAATCAGGATTTCACAGAAAAGAGAGTAATCACTAAGCCCCAGCAGGGAAGCGTACGCTCAGTATGACCGACAATAGTTAACAGTGAGAGAAGCATGTTGATTGTCGAAGACGAGTCGTGGATTCAGAGCCAGATAAACTCGCAGAAAGTCTTGTACAAATGGAATCCACCTAACAGATCCTATCTTGTCTTACATGACCGGAAACAGCCTATGGAAGCATGGACAGGAAAATCACTGCAAGAAAGCTTCCCAAGACCCCAAGATAATTATCACGCACTGTTTTACTTTTTCGCACTGGTGTCATCTTCATCGTCCCTTTTCCTCTTGTTTGGCAGGGAAGATTCTGATTTGGTTCCATTATTCACCTTGTCTTCTGCATCAGTACAAGGTTCATTCTCCTCAGCTTCGTCCTCTTCGTCCTCACCCTGGAAATTGTTAAACTGAAATTAGCTGCACAAACATGCTAACAGCATTCATGAAGGGTGTGGGTAGTTCCAACAATGAACTGAATATAAAAGTTTTGAACATGTCTTTTTAGGAAAAAGCAAACAAAGATGTCTTTTTGCTGGCAACTACCCAAATGAAACAAAAAAAAACAAAGAAATTGAGGTAACAATAGAAGAGCAGCACGAGAAATATGATATCTCTTTTAAAGTCAAAATATGGACTAGGACTATTTTAGAAATTTCAAGAACTAACCAGTTGACAACGCAAAAGAGCAGTATGTGGTAACGTTCAGTAGGCTATCAAGTACTGACATAACAGTATACTAGGAAAAAGGAGCCAAAGCAATCGTCATCTAACAGTAACTTATAGAGTTGCGTTTCAGTTAAAACAGTGGACTCATCAAATTAAAGGATTTCAACCAATCTTCAAAAACTCTTACTGGAAGTGCCTTCATGCACCAAAAGGCAACTAACATAGTACTGAAACCGCTTGGTCCGCAACAGAGACTACCCTAGCAAGCCATATGCGTTACCAAGAACATTTAAACTAGGAAAAAGTCTACTTAACCCCCTCGACTATACTCTAGGGACGAATTCACCCCCAAACTACAAAACCAGGTAAATAACATCCTAAACTATTCAAAACCGGATAATTTACCCTCTAAGACGGTTTATATAGGCGGTTTTGACACGTCATATGCTTTGTTGGCACTCTCTATGGTGCTGCCCGTCCGCGAGCATCGACAGAGCGCTGGCACCACGCCGAGCTCGGGCAGGAGCCGCTTCTTGCGCTCGTCCGAGCGCGCCAGCCCCGCGACCTCCGCCGCAGCCTCCCGCCTCTCGTCGGTTGTGCCGAAGCTCAGCCACCATGAACACGGAGCAGAGGAGGAGGAGAAACAGAGGAAGGATGGCGAACTGTGCCAGTGTCACGGGCGGATAAAAAATAATAAAGAAAGGAACGCCGAGTTGGAGACCCGATGCACAAACGCGTCTCTGACACAAAGCACAGCATACGAAAACACAATTAAACGAATCTGCTGTTCATGTGAAAGAGAGGAAAATAACATGTTTGGATTGGCGAATAACAGGGTTGAGAGGGGAAGAAACAGAGCAGGAGCGAGCAATGCTGGTGGCGCCCATGGAGCAGAGGCCTCCCATGAACCAAGAACTCCATCAACACCAGCCGACCCAGCTAGTAAGAACCAGATCAAATGGCCAAGAGCAACACGAGAATGAACGGGCAGCACCGAGTAAAGGGAGCTCAGTGTTGTGCTGTACTCTACCTCGAGCCTCGAGAGGGTGATACACGCGAGGAGCGCCCGCCGACCGTTAAGAAAGGCCGCCTGGACCTTGCGCATCTCCATGGCAGGCGGATGCTGGCAAAAACTCGCGGCCGGAAACATATTTTCTTTATTCAGTCAATGACAGTAGGTCCTACCTTCGCACACATGCACAGAGTGCCAACAAGGCATCTGACGTGTCAAAACCGCTCACATAAACCATCTTAGAGGGTAAATTATCTGGTTTTGAGTAGTTTAGGGTGCTATTTACCCGGTTTTATAGTTTGGGGGATGAATTAGTCTCTAGAGTATAGTTAGGGGAGTTAAATAGACTTTTTCCTTTAAACTAAGAGTTGTTAAAGGTATCATGCATTCTGTAATGAGTGGAATCCCGAGCGAATATTCCTCACTCATCAATCAGAATTCACATAATGTCACCAGCAAACAATCGAGTGGCGCATGTATCATATTGGCACTTGTTGCATTCTATAGAATGAGATGAAAGCACACGGATGAATACCAATACTTTGAGAATTAGAGCAAATTCCTCACCTCCTCGTCGCTTTCTTCTTCCTCTTCCTCTCCTTCCCCGTCCTCCCCGTCTTCTTCATCACCCTCCCCATCATCCTCTTCCCCTTCATCTTCTTCTCCACCTTCAGCCTCCTCATCTCCCTCCTCGTCATCGTCGTCCTCTTCATCCTCCGTCTCCAGTTGCTCGTTACCCTCGGCATCGACGCCATCCAGGTACTTCAAGCTGGGAATGAGAGCAAAGACCTTCTCCCTGTACCCCATGACCTTGGTGACGGGGCACTGGTACAGGTCAAGCGCCTCGACTCCGAGCCCGGCGAGCGGCGCGAGGTCCTCGACCTCGGCGAAGCGGTTGTTGCCCAGGTCGAGGTGGCGCAGCGTGGCGCCGCAGGCCTCCACGACCGCGGAGAGCGCGGCGGCGCCCGAGAGGCGGTTGTCCGGTAGCGAGAGGCGGCGCAGCGCCGGGAGGCGTGGGAGGCCCGCGAGCGAGGAGAGGCGCGCCCCCGCGACGGAGAGCTCCTCGAGGGAGGCGGCGAAGCGCTCGAGCACTGCCGGCGACGGGAGGCGGCCCGTGGCGGACCTGACGGCGCCGTCGAGGGTGAGGGACTTGGGCGCGGCGGGGGACGGGGCGGCGGTCTTGGAGGCGGCGGCGATGGCGCGCTCCCACATTGCGTCGTCCTCTCCGACGGCGGCCATAGCGGCGGCTGGCGGAGTGGCAGGTGGGCGGGGAAGGGGAGGAGGAGAACCCTAGCTAAACCCTGGAGATGGAAGGTTCCGTGGGTGTACGGAAGCGGAGCTGGGGCGGAGGGATTTGTGAGATTGCTTGGTTGGGCCTGGGCCTAATTCTGGAAGAAGGAGATAGGTCTTGGATGCTTAACCCGACCATTCCAATGAGCCCACTATTCGACCAAGCTGATTCGGATAGATGATTATGATCCGTGTCGTTGGACAGTGTTCATCGCTCCTGTCTCATTAAAGTCCTGATTTGAACGAAGGATTGTAAAATAGAGGAATAGAAAAAATGTAAGAATAAATAAAATATGGAAATTGAGTAGGTGTCTAAACTGTAGGAATTCAAAATAGAGGAATGATGATTTGTATGTGTTTGAAACGCAGAAATGTATAACATAATATAAAAAATGTACTACAATTAATTTAAAAATACAATAGTCACATTATCATTATAGACGACATTTAAAGCAATTAAATAATCTGTGACTTCTTTGATTATTCACATTCTTCTCAAGATCACTCCGTATTTTATTACCTTAATTATTATAATGTCCGTAGTAAATTAATAGGTGCTCGTGTACTAACTTACTAACAACCAACATTGTGAGCAAAACAGGGAAATTTTTTCCTTAGCTCCAACTTCATGTTTTCTTTCCTACATTTTGTGAAGAAAATATCACCTTTCCTTAGGAATTCACCATTCCTTCATTCCTGTAGGAAAACTTCCTTAGAAATAGATTCCCTTAAAATTCCTTTAATTTTCCTTTGATTCAAACGGGCTCTAAAACTACAAGCCGATAGATGATGCAGTTCGTTTTGGTTTCTCCCGTTTCTGTTTGGAGGAAGAGGAGGAGCCAAACACAGGCACGCAACACGGGTTTTAAATACAACCTCCATTTTGAAATAATTGTTGTTTAACACAATTAAAAGAATTAGAAATAAACTACTCCATCCATCCTACAATACTTGTCATTTATAACAAGAATTTTAGTTTAAAATGAACTAGATTTTTTGTCCTAAATGACAAGTATCGTAGGATGGAGAGAGTAATAAATATGATGGAATAAATGGACTAGGCTCATCTAATATTCAGAATTAAATCCCAATAAATCTCAAAGACCCATTAGGACAAGAGAGGGTGGTGCTAAATGTTTAGTCTCATATGAGAAGTGGAAGTGGGACAACTCTTACATATAAGGGAGCTTGCTCTTTCACTCCTTGAGTGAGAGAGAAGAGAGGGGTGGCCCACGCGCGCTCCTCCTCCTCGCTCGCCCGCTCGCCTCGCCACGCCACGCCACGCCTTGCCTCGCTCCGCTCCGTCCTGCACACATGCGCACGCGCACATGTGTTCGTGTGATTTTGAGCCTCGAGCCGAGCCCAGATTGGGCTTTAGACTTTTGGGCCTCCGAGTCGCACACGAACTTCCTTTGTGGGGCTCTATAAATACGGATGTACGCGGTACGTTCGTTTCCCACGTTCGAGTTCATTGCGCCACTTTCTAGTCTACTTCATCCCGAGCGCCGGCGTGCACTGACGATCGAGAGAGCAAGTCTCCGAAACCACTCGCCCTTACGATCCTGCACCGGGAGAGGGCGAATAAGGTTTTTGAGAAGTGCTCCGCGCGACTGCTCGCGTTCTTCACCACGAGTCGTCTACCGAGGAGATCGGGCGCTGCGGCCCAACGTAGTCACCAACGTCTGCAGCGACTGTTCGTCGTCAGATCTACAACGATTCAACCGGCTTCAAATCGGTACGCGATATTTTTCATCTCGTCTGTCTGTCGGTATTGATCGCTGCTGTTTTCGCGTGTTTTCTGGAATTTTTTAGCAAATTGCCTCCTAGTTTTCTAACAATCCAAAATCTTATTAGGCAATTTTGTGAGTTCAACATGATGACTTTAGTCGATGCACTGAGGCCAGAGAAATTCTATGGCGTGCACTTCAAGAGGTGGCAAGTTAAGACCACGTTCTGGCTCTAATCGCTTAAGATCTTCTGGGTAACCGAGGGCAGACCTCAAGATCCTTTGTCTGCTGAAGAACAGACGAAGTTCGAGGAAGCCAATTCTGCCCTGAGAGGATGCATCTTAAGTGTTCTTGACAATAAACTCTGTGATATCTATCTGACAGTCACAGATGGCAAGGAGCTCTGGGATGCACTTAACGCTAAGTACGGAGAATTTTCATGACTACAAGATGGTTAACAACCGTCCTGTAGTTGAACAAGCTCATGAAATACAGTGCCTTGCGAGAGAGCTCAATCTCCTTAAGTGTCCTTTACCCGACAAGTTTGTGGCTGAGTGCATTATTGCAAAGTTACCTCCATCGTGAAGGAACTTTGCCACAACTCTTAAACACAAGAGACAAGAAATATCAGTTAAAAACCTGATAGCATCTTTTGATGTTTAGGAGAAGGATCGGGCTAAGGACACTACTGAGAAAAAAGGCGAGGGTCAATCTAGCATCAATGCTAATATGGTGTAGAAACCCAATGTCAAGAACAAAGGGAACAAGTCTCAATTCAAGCCAAACAAAACTACTGTTTTCAAGAGGAAGAAGAAGTCAAACAAAGCCAATGATGGTTGCTGATACACCTGTGAGGAGCAGGGACATTTTTCCAAGGACTGTCCTAAGAGGGCAGACCGTAGAGGGGAAAAGAATGTCAACAGAGTGACGTCTAGCAATGCAGATGGGTACGGTAATTCTTTTACTATTCTTTATGTTTCTCAAACATCATCTTGGTGGTTTGATATGGGTGCTAATGTTCATGTATGTTCTGACATGTCCATGTTTACTTCTTACCAGTTCGTCCGGGATTCCGCCATCCTAATGGGGAGTGGGGCACATGCTTCTGTTTATGGTGTTGGCACGGTCGATCTGAAGTTCACTTCGGGAAAGATTATTCAGCTGAAGAACGTGCAACATGTCCCTACTATGAACAAGAATCTTGTTAGCGGTACCCTTCTATGCAGATATGGGTTTAAAGTAGTTTTAGAGTCCAATAAAATAGTTGTGTCCAAGCATAGATAATTTATTAGTAAAGGCTATGAATGTGGAGGCCTGTTCTACTTTTCTCTTTTGGAGTTTAATAATAAGTCAGTAAACCATATTTGTGGCGGTATTAATGATGATGCAAGTGTTTGGCATTTTCGTTTATGTCACTTTAATTTTGGTTTAATGAATCGACTATCTAGTCTCAAATTAATTCCGAAATTCACCATTGTCAAAAGGTTCTAAGTGTCATAGTTGTGTGCAGTCAAAGCAACCTTGAAAGCCTCACAAGGCAGCCGAGGAGAGAAACTTGGCACCATTAGAACTCATACATTCTGATCTATGCGAGATGAATGGTGTGTTGACAAAAGGTGGAAAGAAATATTTAATGACATTAATAGACGATTCTACTAGATTCTGCTATGTTTACTTGTTGCAAACTAAAGATGAAGCTTTAGACTACTTTAAAATCTATAAATCTGAAGTAGAAACTCAATTAGAGAGAAAGATCAAACGTCTTAGGTCAGATCGTGGTGATGAGTATTTTTCCAAAATATTTGATGATTTTTGTGCGGAACACGGTATTATACATGAGAGGACGCCTCCCTATTCACCCCAATCAAACGGGGTAGCCGAGAGGAAAAACCGCACACTGTGTGACTTGGTGAATGTCGTGTTAGACACGTTCGGTTTATCTAAGGCATGGTGGGGGAGTCTCTATTGACTTCATGTCATGTCCTAAACCGCGTTCCATATAAGAATAAAGAGAAAACCCCTTATGAGGAGTGGGTTGGGAGAAAACCATCACTTTTCATACTTGCGTACTTGGGGATGTTTGACAAAGGTCAATGTTCCAATTACCAAGAAATGCAAGCTGGGACCAAAGACAGTGGATTGTGTCTTTCTAGGCCATGCTCATCGGAGCATCGCATATAGATTTTTAGTAGTTAAATCTGAGGTACCTAATATGCATGTTGATACTATTATGAAATCTCGTGATGCAACATTTTTTGAGAATATTTTTCCTATGAAAGATATGCATAGCACTGTTAGGATCTCTTCTGAAATTTGTCATGAATCCACCACAACTAGCGAGTTTCTTGATACACCATTTGAGAGTGTTTCAGAGGAGGAACATAATGAAATAACTCAGTCGAGTAAGAGATCACGGATTGCAAAATCCTTCGGTGATGATTTCATTGTGTACCTTGTGGACAATACTCCTAGATCCATAGCAGAGGCATATGCATCGCCTGATGCAGATGATTGAAAAGAAGCAGTTCATAGTGAGATGGACTCAATTCTTTCCAATGGAACGTGGGAGTTAACTGAACGGCCGTATGGGTGCAAACCAGTAGGCTGCAAGTGGGTGTTCAAGAAGAAGCTCAGGCCTGACGGTACTATTGAAAAGTAAAAGGCAAGGCTAGTTGCAAATGGCAATACTCAAAAGGAAGGTGAAGACTATTTTGACACTTATTCACCTGTCGCCAGAATGACGACAATTCGTGTACTACTTTCTTTAGTTGCCTCTTATGGTCTAATCATCCATCAAATGGATGTAAAGACAATTTTTCTAAATGGAGAGTTGGAAGAGGAGATTTATATGGAACAACCTCATGGGTTCGTAGTAAAAGGTGAAGTGACAAAGGTGTGCAAACTGTTGAAATCCTTGTATGGCCTGAAACAAGCACCTAAGCAATGGCATGAGAAGTTCAATAGTACTTTGACGTGTGCGGACTTTGTCATTAATGAGGCTGATCGATGTGTGTACTATCGCCATGGTGGGGGCGATAGCGTTATATTATGCTTCATGTGGATGATATACTGAAAGTGCATCTACCCGTCGGTTTTGGATGATTGATGACGACAATTAAGTAACTAATGAGCTCAGTGATCTTAAGCACATGTGTAGACTCAAGTGGAAGCACAATCCCTGAAAAAAGAAAGGGATGAAAACGGCGATGTCAACTCGAAAAGGAGAAACTAGGATTTCTAGTGTGTCGAGTTTAGACTAGCCAAATATGTGTGAGGGTGTGTGTGTAAAGTGCATTGAGATCAAGTTGGGAGCTCAAAGCGGTTTAGAGATCAAACCTTTTGAGAGAAGAGAGTTGGAAGCAGTCTAGCAGGAGTGGCCGGACTAGTCCGTGCAGGTGGCCGGACTGGTCCGCTCCTGGCTGGCCAAGTCCGTTTTCAGCCGGACCAAAAGGGTCTGACTGAGTTCGGACTAGTTCATAGAGGGATGGACTAGTTTGGGTAGTCGTGGAGTGGTTTTTGGGGACTAAGTCCCAAAACTACGGACTTGTCCGTTTTGGTCTAGACCAAGAGGTCCTAACTGAGATCGGACTAGTCGCCCTAGGGGTCGGAATAGTCCGGGTTTGAGAGAAGTCGGTGCTCCAGCGACTAAGTCTGGGTAGACCGGACTAGTCCACCCTGGGGGTCGGACTAGTCTGTGGTCTTCAAAATAGTCCGTTTTCACACGAAATAAAAGGTTCTGTGTGAGATCGGACTAGTCCGGTTGTGACTGGACTAGTCCGTTTTGAAGTGACCGTTTGAATTTGAAGTTTGGCGGGTAGTGTGACGATTGCCGCGCAGTGCGACATTTGTCAGGAACATCAGTGGTCCCCTAGGCCGGACTAGTCTGGGTTGTAGGCCTAACTAGTCCGCCCATCTGCTGAAGTCAGCAGTATGGGCTGCGGATCTCTATAAATAGAGGACCTCTGGGTTCATTTGAACCAAACTCTTGAGCAAGTTGAAACCCTAGCGCCGCCACAGCAACCTTGAGCCTCCAAAAAGCCTCCTTCTTGCCTACAATCCCTCTAAAACTAATTCTTGTGTGGATTAGGGTTTGGTGAGGTGAAGAAGAGGAAGAACACCGCTCTTTGGCTCTCGGTTTGATCTCTTGCACTTTGTGAATCTTTGTGATCTGTGACTTGAGTTAATCTTTGTGATTTGTGATTGTATTTGTTGTGGGAGCCTCAGATTGTGAGAAGCCCCAACGAATCTTGTATTCACACTTTGTGATAGTGGAGAACCAAGTTAGGCCCGTGTGGTAAACTTGGTGAGGGAAGGGTTGTTGAACCCGGTTCTTCATGGACACCTCAATGGGTACGTAGATTCCTTTGTGGGATCGAACCCCGGGATAAAATCCTTGTGTCCCTTTTGTACTTCGCTCTCACTTATTGCACATTGCTTCTAGGATTAGCCCCACCGTTTTGCTTATTACTCTTGTCTCATTGTGATCCTTTGCTTCATACTTGCCATATAACTTGTTAAGGTTCACTAAGTCATTCTAACACACTTTGCATCACAAGAATCGAACTAAAACTTGTTAGGAACCCCTTTTAGGTTTTTCCCTGTAGGTGGACCGAACTAGTCCACCCCCTGAGTACTAATCTCGTTTTATTAAGTCATTTCAGGTCGTTTAGCCTATTCACCCCCCTCTAGGCAACTTTCAATTGGTATCAGAGCAGGTCTCTCCCAAAAGAGTCTAACAACTCAGAGAGAATATGGCCGGAGTGGGGTACGAAGAAGTCTCAACCAGTGAGGTCCAAGCAACCCCAGAAGAGATTATCTTCTATCAAGACAAATCAACAGATGACGAAGAAATTCGCCAGCTCAAGGCGAAACTTCGAGAGATGTTGAAGATTTCGAAAGTTGACTCTTCAACTGATGAGGACATCACTTATATGGATACAAACAACACTCCATTGAACATACAAGATGCAATCAATAGAGTTCATACACAACAATTAATTTCAGAGGTGAACTTGTTCTTATATATTTCCTTATATGTTTTTGAGCATAGATTGCTACTTAATGATTTATTTGTGATTAGGATCCATGGAGAAGTTCAAGGAGTACTTGGAGGGAGTATTAGGGACGTGAAAGACCAGAGAATTCATTCAAAGAAGATGGAAACCGAACCAAACTCTAAATCGTATCCAACTCGGAGTCCAGGAGCAGTACGCACTAAAACGGACGTCCAGGACGCATACGAACTTCGTTTTGGATGTTCTACATATGCACGGAAAGGGCAGAGGATAACCTTTCCAATGGTGCCGGTCCCATGTCAAAATTCCTTTGGAGTCGACAGAAATCCTAGAAACAAAATCAAGTACAGAATCTGTCAGGATGTTGCGCCACCGTATTGGGCCATTGGGCCTTGTATCAAGTCTAAGTCCATTATTTTCATGTCTTAGGATTAGGTCACGACCCTAAAACCCCCTTGGACTTCCTCCCACCTATATATACTCTATGGTAGCTGCCATGAACAATTGGGTTTTGCTTAGATCAATAATATCGCCGTTCTTCGGTTGGTGAGACCCCAACTTCGCGATTTTAGATCGTGTCTACCTTGTTCTTGCTTGTGTTCTCGGTTGCACTTGCAGGGATTAGCCTTCTTGGCGAGGTCAATCGTGTGAAGCACGGTTGATAACTAACGGAGTGGTGGTGTAGTGATTGCAGGGGCTGTTCGTGTTCTACTCGAGAGCCTCGGATTATCAACGTCGAGATCTCCACATCAATCGACCTATCCATTACCTATCGGAAGATCGGGACCAATTTTCCTAACAATTGGTATCAGATTTCCAGGTTGCCCGTTAGGTAATTCATCTATCCATTACATTATTTTTGTTTTTCATACCTAGAGTCCACAAAAAAGCCACAAAAAAACTTGTAGTTTAGTAGATCTGTTCATTACTTTGTCCAAACCACATTGAGCCTTTGCAACTTTGTTATTCAGTTTGGTTTGGTTGAGTTTGTGTCCGTGGTTGAGTCATATTGCTGGTTTAGAAGTGTTTTTAGTCTTAGTTTGAGTTTTGTATTGTGTTGATTCATCCTTTTGAATCACGTCATCACGTCCAGATTAGATTCATCTCTGTCCAGTTCAGTATTTTCATCATAGCTCATACGAACTCATATTTTCGTGTTCTTATATTTTTTGGAAATCTTAAGAAGTTCTCTATAACTTTCTTATTCATCATTTTCCCAGAAAATACAGTTATCGATGTCGAAATTGCATTAGATCCGAATCTGTTATTGACCTAAAAATTATGAACAGTCTGTATTTCGGGGGCAGTATCTCCTATTGTTCTTTTCCAAAATAGGTCTTCCATATATTGAAATTAAAGAGGAGAGATATATCTACAATCTTGCTGTTATAAGTTTTCCAATTTAGAGCCTATAAGTGTGCCTATTTGTCCTTGGAAAATTGAGCAGAAAATCTGCGACAGACACACGAGATATCTTTGATTGATTTTCATTGTGTTCTTCCCTTGCAGCACATTCTGAAAAAAAAGGAAGAAAAAAGAAAAAGGCAAGTGCAAAACAAGAAACAAAAGCCGCACAAAAAAAAGAGGAAAAAAACAACAAAAAAAAACAGAAGTGCTTGCATTCTTTGTGTCATCTAGTTTTGTCTCATGTCTTGTTAGCTTGAACTACTAGGAACACATTTAGGCCAGCAACTTTGACAAATACTTTGGATACTTATTCAACTTTACTATCTGATTTCATTGTTGCTAATCCTTGATACATAGAAAGTGCCATCCAAGCTACACCTTACTCTTGAGCAGAATCGATACACCTTTGCAATCATCCCACACTTCATTAGTTTCTTCATACCGTCCACCGTTTGCCACCTGCAGTGTCGGTAAGAACACTTGTAAGAGCGTGGTAAGACGCTTGAGAGTGTGTGATTCCACTTCCACTTTACCATTATCCTTTGTAGTTGATAGGGATAACATATTTTTTGTGTTGTCTTCTGTTTGCTACTAACAATGTCAGATAAAAGCAAGAATCATGCATTATATGCTAAGATGATGGACATGATGAAGACGACGATGGAGTTGCTCAGTAAAAATCAAACATCAACTAAGGATTCACATGACATTCAGACCACCTTTACAACACCTTCCACAAGAAGTAATTACATTCGCCCATCTCTTCCTTCTTATAATGGTTTTGGTTATGATGAATATATTACTTGGGAAATAGAGGTGGATAAAATTTTTGGACAATGTCATATGTGTGAGAGGAGAAAGATTAGAAATGTTGCAAGTGCATTAGTAGATTGTGCATTAACTTGGTGGAACAATTTAAATGAATTAGAAAAACCTCGAACATGGAAAGAAACGAAAATTCTTATGCGAGAAACTTTTGCTAATGTATCTATGTGCAAAGAAGAAATTCAGCAATTTGAGGAAAAATTTCTGGTTGTACCTCCTTTTGTGTCTAACGTTTTGCAGGACAATATAGAAAATAATATAGATGATGCAAAAGAGAACGAGGCTTTTGACAACACTTGTAAAATTTTAGATGGATCAACTCATAATGCACTCGAAATCACTGCTGAAAATGGTAAGGCAAAACATTCTACAAATACAGAAGGTGAGAAGTTTTTGGATGTTCTGAATTTTTCCACCAATCATGCTATTTTCGAGGAGCAACTATTAGAATCGTTTATTTATACACCATTCTCACATGTTGATTTTCCTGCTGATCGTTGCGCTACGAAAGAGTTGTGTGCTGATAACTCTATTATACCTATGCAAAAACAAGTTAATGTACAAGATGATTGTGTTTTGGATTCACGTACTTGTGCTGAAATTAATAATTTGATCACCGCTACTGCTGAAAATGATGAGCTGAAATTTTTGTCTTCTCTAAATACTTTGGGTTATATTGAATTTGACATTCTTTGTGATCTAAATATTGTAGAGAGGAGAATATTTTCACAATCTGAATTGCCTTTATTAAGTAGAAATATTTTTCATGCTATAGGTAACTATGAAGATAGTGGTGAATTTATGGTGCATAAAGTTTACATATATTCAAATGTGCAAGCTCCTTTTGTGCTGCAACAACATGGTGAAATGAATGGATGCACTAACACTAATAATGTATTGTCAAGTTTTTCTAGCATTTTTTTATTGCAGCAAGGACAACAAATAAAAAAGAAGTATTGTTTATTGCGGTTGTGCAATATAGACAGTGTTCATTCTACCCCCAAAGCAATCCTTTTTGCTTGACATACGAGCAAGCCGAGGACGGCTTGTCATAAAGAAGGAGAGAATGATGAGATCATGCATATTATCATTGCACAAATAAACATGGCACAATATTTATTTGTTTGGGATCCTGGCTCAAGTGAATGTGCACTCTTATTTGATGGACAAGATCAAGATGGCGCACTATGTCGTCCACCACCTTGGCCTCCTCCATTCATGCATACAAGAAGATTTGATGGCGTTGCACATTTGGACCAACACATGAGAGGAGACGAACTTGAGTCGAGGACGACTCCAATTCAAGAAGGGGAGGATGATGAGGACATCACTTATATAGATACAAACAACACTCCATTGAATATACAAGATGCAATCAATAGAGTTCATACACAACAATTAATTTCAGAGGTGAACTTGTTCTTATATATTTCCTTATATGTTTTTGAGCATAGATTGCTACTTAATGATTTATTTGTGATTAGGATCCATGGAGAGGTTCAAGAAGTACTTGGAAGGAGTATTAGGAACGTGAAAGACCAAAGAATTCGTTCAAAGAAGATGGAAACCGAACCAAACTCCAAATCGTATTCAACTCGGAGTCCAGGAGCAGTACGCACTAAAACGGACGTCCAGGACTCATACGAACTCCGTTTTGGACGTTCTACATATGCACGGAAAGGGCAGAGCATAAACTTTCCAATGGCGCCGGTCCCATGTCAAAATTCCTTCGAAGTCGACGGGAATCCTCGAAACAAAATCAAGTACAGAATCTGTCAGGGTGCTGCGCCACCGTATTGGGCCATTGGGCCTTGTATCAAGTCTAAGTCCATTATTTTCGTGTCTTAGGGTTAGGTCACGACCCTAAAACCCCCTTGGACGTCCTCCCACCTATATATACTCCATGGTAGCCGCCATGAACAATTGGGTTTTGCTTAGATCAATAATATCGCTGTTCTTCGGTAGGTGAGACCCCAACTTCGCGATTTCAGATCGTGTCTAACTTGTTCTTGCTTGTGTTCTCGGTTGCACTTGCAGGGATTAGCCTTCTTGGCGAGGTCAATCGTGTGAAGCACGGTTGATAATCAATGGAGTGGTGGTGTAGTGATTGCAGGGGCTGTTCGTGTTCTACTCGAGAGCCTCGGATCATCAACGTCGAGATCTCCATATCAATCGACCTATCCATTACCTATTGGGAGATATTTTCCTATCATCAACCTCCACATCAGGTAGCACAATCAACTACAACCAACAAGGCTACAACTATGAACGCCTTGTCTCCAACAACCACTACCTTTCCATCCCATTGGGGAAGCCTCCCCAATTCGATGGAACTGACTACGGGATGTGGAAGTACAATATGAAGATCCACCTTGTGTCACTCAATCCCTCACTATGGCAAATCATGTTGAACGGGGTGCACATCCCGAAGAATGAAGAAGATATCACTCCAAAGCAAGCCGTGCTCTTTCACCGCAATGCCCAAGCGTCCGGAGTGATCATCTCATCTCTCTCAAGAGATGAGTTCAACCAAGTGGATGGACTTGAGGTGGCCAAGGATATTTGGGACACTCTCAAGACGGCTCATGAAGGCAACCGAGTCATGAAAGAAGCAAAGATTGAGCTCATTGAAGGAGAGCTCAGGAGGTTTGCCATCATGAATGGCGAATATCCTCAAGAGATGTACAACCGCCTAAAGCTACTCATAAACAAGAGTAGATCTTATGGATGTATCAAGTGGACGGACCATGAGGTGGTGAAGAGGATGATTCGAGCATTCATGCCTAGAAACGTCTCTCTTTGCTCCATGATCCGAGAAAGTCCGGGGTTTTCCAAAATGACCCTGGAGGAGGTCCTTGGAAGGATCATCAACCACGAGATCATGGAGAAGGAGGCGCTCTTCTACAATGACCTCCAAAGGTTCACCGCTTCAAAGATGAAGGATGTTGCACTCAAAGCGACATCCTCCTCAAAAGAGCAAAACGAAGATGATGAGGAGAGCCTTGACACCGATGAGGAAGAGGCCCTCTTCATCAACAACTTCAAGACAATGATGAGAAGAAGAAAATGAGGATACAAGCATGAGAGCAAGGGCAAAGAAAATGCAAGGACCAAAACCAAGAGAGCTTGCTACAATTGTGGCGAATACGGGCACTTCATTGTAGATTTCCCACATGACGAGGGCAAGAAGAAGAAGGAGGGCACGCCGCAATAGAAGAAGTTCTATAAGAAGAAGAGGCCCCCCGGTCATGATCATTTGGGCAAGGAATGGGACTCTAACGATGAGTCCTCCTCTTCCGAAGATGAGGAGAAGATGGCAACCATTGCCATCGGGAGGAGTTCCAAGGGAAGCAAGCTCTACCCCAATCTCTATGACCACAAGCCAACTCGCCTCATGGCAAAACAAGGAAGAAGAAATGTTACCTCTAACTCACCCTCTTCCATATCCTCTCATGATAATTTTGATAGTGCTAGTGAAAACGAGTACATGCTTAAAGATATAAGTAAGAGCACATTGCGAAGAACGAAATTGCTCTCGGATGAGATTTTTGAGAAGGAGGAGCTCATAGATAGGCAAGAGGACATGCTTATCCAAGAAAAGGAAAGATGTAAAGAGCTCATTGAGCTCCTTGAGCTTGAGAAAGAGAAGAGCAAGGCATTGGAGCATGAACTTGCTCTAAGCAAGAAAACATGCTCAAGTCTTGAGGACACAACCATTGAGCTCAAGGACGAACTTGGCAACTTGGCAAAAGTTAACAAGATCCTTGAGACTCAAGTTGAGTCCCTCAAGACCAATGTAGCCTCTTCCTCCAAAAGCTCATCCTCCTCAAAGGTTGCATCCGAAGTAATCTCTACTTGCAAATGCTCTAACTTGATCCTTAAATTAAAGGATGAGCTTAAGTTGACTCAAGGCAAACAAGCACCTAAGGGTGGCATCTTTGACAAAGAGAAGGTGGCGTATGCACGAAGTGCATACACCAACACAAGACCTCCCAATGTCAAAGATGGTCTTGGTTATACTAGAGGTGGAAAGCAAAATGCCAAAACCTCCAAGTATGGCAAAGACTTGATTGTTTTTGTCAAGGGAAGCTCATCCACAACTAAAATTGGCAAGAACACTTCAACTAACACTTACATGCCTAAATCTTAATCGCATCCTCTATTTCATGATTTTGATGCATCATATGTTTTGATGAGGAACAAGTATGGCAAAGTATATGCTAGATATGTTGGGCCACTCCGCAAGAGCCCCAATCCTTGCGTGTGGGTGCCCAAATGCCTCACCACTAACGTCAAAGGACCCAACTCCTCTTGGGTACCTAAAAGGAAGGCATACTCTTGTTTTGTAGGCGTACTCCTCCGGTGGATCCAAATGGGTGCTCGATAGTGGGTGCACAAACCACATGACCGAAGAGAGGAAGATGTTCGAGGAGTATGAGGAACATGATGATCCAAATGAAGGGATCCTCTTTGGGGACAATAGCGGAGGGAAAATCCTTGGCTCCGGTAAAATTGTCATCTCTCCCCAACATACTCTTTCTCGCATTTTACATATTGATTCTCTAGACTATAACCTCTTGTCCATATCACAACTATGTGACAAGGGTTATAATTGTGTTTTTACTAATGAGGGTGTGAGCGTCCTTAGAAGAAGTGATAACTCAATCGCTTTTAAGGGTGTACTCAAGAGAAAGCTTTATCTTGTGGATTTTGCCTCGGATAAAGCTCAACTTGACACATGCTTAATGGCGAAAACCAACATGGGATGGCTTTGCATAGAAGGCTAGCCCATGTTGGAATGAGGAACTTACAAAAGCTTCTAAAGGGCGAGCACATCTATGGTTTGAAAAATGTTGTCTTTGAAAAGGATAGACCATGTAGTGCTTGCCAAGCCAGGAAGCAAGTGGGAGCTCAACACCCCTCCAAGAACATCATGACGATGACAAGACCTTTGGAACTACTACACATGGACCTTTTCGGGCCAATAACCTACATTAGCATTGGCGGTAACAAATGTGGTCTTGTTATTATTGACGATTTTTCTCGTTTCACTTGGGTGTTCTTCTTGCATGATAAGGGTGAAACTCACGGTGTCCTCAAGAGGTTCTTGAGGAGAGCTCAAAATGAGTTTGCCTCAAGAATCAAAGCTATAAGAATCGACAATGGCACTGAGTTCAAGAACACTCAAGTAGAAACATTCTTGGATGAGGAGGGCATCAAGCATGAATTTTCAGCTCCATACTCCCCTCAACAAAATGGGGTGGCAGAACGGCAGAATAGGACACTCATCGAGATGTCAAGGACAATGCTTGATGAGTAAAAGACATCAGATCAGTTTTGGGCGGAGGCGGTTAACACCGCTTGCCGCGCCGTCAACCGATTATACCTCCACCTCCTCCTCAAGAAGACTCCCTATGAGCTTCTAGTTGGTAAGAAACCCAATGTCTCTTACTTTCGTGTTTTTGGGAGCAAGTGCTATATTCTCAACAAGAAGCCTAGGACTTCGAAGTTTGCTTCAAAGTCCGATGAAGGTTTCTTGCTTGGTTATGACTCAAACACCCACGCCTACCGTGTCTTCAACAAATCCTCCGGAATTGTTGAAATAGCATGCGACGTGGTGTTTGATGAAACTAATGGATCCCAAGTGGAGCAAGTTGATCAAAGTGTGGAGGATGGCACTTGGAGATGTTCGACCACAAGAAAAACCTCAAAGTTCAAGTGACCAACCACATGATGATGCAAGTCATCCCCCACATGAACAAGTTGAAGATGGACAAGTTGCACCTCCACACGATCAAGAAGACATAAGTCAAGAGGGAGGCATTCATCAAGGGGGAGATCAAGAAGAGGAAGAAGATGATGATGACTCAAGAGCTCAACCTCCACATCCTCATGTGCATCAAAGTGTTCAACGGGATCACCCCGTTGACAACATCCTAGGAGACATTACTAAAGGGGTAATCACTCATTCTCGTGTTGCAAATTTTTGTGAACATTACTCCTTTGTCTCTTCCTTGGAGCCCCATAAGGTTGAAGATGCATTGAGAGACCCGGATTGGGTGGTGGTCATGCAAGAGGAGCTTAACAACTTTGAAAGGAACAAAGTTTGGGAGCTTGTCAAGCGTCCACAAGCAAATGTTGTAGGAACCAAGTGGGTGTTCCGCAACAAGCAAGACGAACATGGCATGGTGACAAGGAACAAGGCACGACTTCTGGCCAAAGGGTACTCACAAGTCGAAGGTTTGGATTTTGATGAAACCTTTGCTCCCGTAGCTAGGCTAGAATCAATTCATATATTACTTGCCTTTGCTACTCACCATGATTTTAAGCTTTATCAAATGGACGTCAAGAGTGCGTTCCTAAATGGTCCAATCAAGGAGGAAGTCTATGTGGAGCAACCACCGGGCTTTGAAGATCAAGACTTCCCAAACAATGTCTTCAAATTGCGTAAGGCTCTCTATGGCCTCAAACAAGCTCCTAGAGCTTGGTATGAGTGTATTAGAGACTTTCTAATTCAAAATGGTTTTAAGATAGGAAAAGCTGATTACACTCTCTTTACAAAGCATAATGATGATCTCTTTGTGTGCCAAATATATGTCGATGACATTATATTTGGTTCTACTAACAAAGTGTTTTGTGATGAGTTTTCTAAGATAATGACAGAGAGATTTGAGATGTCCATGATGGGGGAGTTGAAGTTCTTTTTAGGTTTCCAAGTCAAGGAACTCAAAGAAGGCACGTTCATAAGTCAAACAAAATACACTCAAGACATACTAAAGAAGTTTGACATGTACAAGGCCAAACCCATCAAGACGCCTATGGCAACTAATGGACACCTAGACCTCAACGAAGATGGTCCAAGTGTGGACCAAAAGGTATATCGTTCCATGATTGGTTCTTTGTTATATCTTTGTGCATCTAGACCGGATATTATGCTTAGTGTGTGTATGTGTGCACGTTTTCAAGCTGCACCTAAGGTGTGTCATATGACCAACGTGAAGAGAATTCTTAGATATTTAGTTCACACACCTAGCCTAGGACTTTGGTACCCCAAAGGATCCAAGTTTAACCTTATTAGCTATTCCGATGCGGATTATGCGGGGTGCAAAGTTGATAGAAAGAGCACATCCGGAACATGTCAATTCTTGGGTAGATCCTTAGTGTCTTGGTCCTCTAAGAAACAAAACTCCATTGCTCTTTCCACAGCCGAAGCGGAGTATGTCGCAGCCGGAAGTTGTTGTGCACAACTTCTTTGGATGAGACAAACTCTCAGGTATTATGGTATAAATTTGCGCCATATTCCTCTCCTATGTGACAATGAGAGCGCCATCAAAATAGCCCATAATCCAGTTGAGCATTCAAGGACAAACACATAGACATTAGACACCACTTCTTGAGAGATCATTCCTTAAAGGGGGGCATAGTGATTTCCCATGTAAGAACCGAGAACCAACTAGCTGACATATTCACCAAGCCCCTAGATGAGAAGCGATTTTGTGAGCTTAGGAGTGAGCTCAATATCTTAGATTCTCAAAATGTGGCTTGAAACATGCACATCTGAATGTTTACTTTACACCTTATTCAAAAAAATGCATGTGTTTGAGAAATTCATCTCTATCTCGATTTTCGCCAAAATATTTGAAAAACTAGTGACTTTGTGAGTTATGGTCATAGTTTGAATGTTGATTGCTTACTGACCATATTCATAAAGTTTTGTTGTGGCAATATGTCTAAAAGGATCAACTATATTGGCTAAAACTCAAATATATATGTTTTCAGCCTCCTAGGACCGAACTTGTCTGCCCTATGGCCGGACAAGTCCGGATCCGGACTGGTCCGGGTCTGGTCCGCATGACCGGACTAGTCCGGCCCCTTAACCGGACTAGTATGGCCCCTGGGTACTTAAACTCCCAGGAGGCGGCCGACCCCTCCACTTCTCCATTTGCCCCCCTCTCTCTCTCCCACGCGTGCGAAACCGCCCTCCTTAGGCGATTTTCGATTCCAACCACCAAAAATCATTTCCAATCCACGCATTGGAAGCCCGGAGGTGTGGGAGACTTTCCCCGATCACTCGCGACGTGATCCATCCCCGATTCCGTCGATTTCTCAAGATTTGAAGAGGTATCCCTCTCTTTTCAAAAAATTGCCTCATTCTTGATTCATTGAGTTTTTGATAGATGCCTCTTCATTAAAGTTGCTTCTAGTATCCTTGTGATCATAGCCTAGGAATATTGCGACTCGATTCCAAGATTTCTCGAAAAAACGTTAGAGTTAGGGTTTAACCTGTGTAAACCGGACTAGTCCGCCCAGCGGACTAGTCCCGTGTACACAGGCCAAACTCCAACTTTGGTTGTTTCTCGTGATTTCTTTCGCATTATTCCAACTCCTTGACCTTCTATCTTATGGATTCTCTCTTTTTCAGCTGAAATGGCAGCTCCTCGCCGATCCGCTTCTCCCCCCACTGACCTCGAGTGGGAGGCGGGGCAGCTTCGCCTTGGCGAGGAACGGGCAAAAGCTGAGGTTGAGGCTGCCAATATACTTCTCGAGCAGCAAGAAAGGGCAAAGGCAGCCAAAAAGCAACAAGCCAGGGCTGCATCTATGGCCTATAACGAAGATGAAGCAATGGCTCTGGCCATTGAGGAGTCCTGCAAGGAACTCCGGAAGAAGAAGCGAGAGGAGCGCGAGGCTCATAACTCTCAGGCTGCTGCTGCACAAGTCTCCAAGAGGAAGAGACTTGTGACAATTGGAGAGAAAGACAAGGGCAAGGAGCCAGCCCAAGAAGAAATCGTGGAACGCTAGATCTTGAGGGATTCGAAGAAGGGCAAGGCCCCGGCTCCTGCTGAGCCAAAGAAAATAAAGCCCACTGTGAAGATACCGGCGAAGAGGGCCGCAGGCCCTGTGATCAAGGAGAGGGGGCAGGACAAACCCATTGGCCCCTTGGAAGTGCACACCCCTGAGAGAAATCCCAACAGGCAGCGTGAAATAGCTGCCAATGTCTTCCATGGGAAGGGAGCCGAGAAAGCAAGAAGGCTCCAGACGGACAAGGTATACAAGTATGAAAGGAGTACCGCCAACCCTAGGTTTTGGTGCGACTTTCACTGTGACTATTAGCGTCTCATCTACCAGAACATGTAGAAGCCAGTGATAGAAGCTCAATGGGTAGACTGGGAGTACATGGCCCAGAAGCAACATTCTGCTTTTGATGCGGTCATTGAAGCAGCTGAGCGCCATGTGCTCAAGAAGATCATGGGCTTCAAATATGACTGGAATGTTGAAGTCATCCTGCAATTCTACTCCACCATCTACTTCACCACTTCAGGTGATAGACAGATTATATGGATGACGCATGGCGAGCAGCTTTCATTCACATTTGAGGAGTTTGCCAAGATTCTAGGTCTTGAGGCTCACTTGGATCATGAGATCATCATCTCTAACCTCAAGGCTGTAGACCGAGACGAGCTGGCCTACATGTATCCGAGTCATCTTCAGTATGATGTCGGGCATGCTCGCAATATCAAGCCATTCTATAGCATTCCGAACAGGATCATGAGGCGGACAATAGCACCAAAGGATGGTGATGCAGGGGTGATCCAAGGCAATGTGAGACACCTGCTACTTCTTATTGATGGGGAGGAGAAGTTCAATCTCGTCGATTACATCTTTGACGACATTTTAAACATCTCGCATACCCCCAACAATGCTTGCGGGTATGCCCCCTACATCATGTATCTCATTGAGAAGGTGTCAGGCGTGACCTTCATCAAGGATGTGACTCATCGCCCGCTCCATCCTCAGACGCCTCCTGCAGTGTCGCCTCCTCCGCGCCGGAAGAATGCGGAGCCTCCCTCTCACTCCGCGATGCGAGCTCCTCGCCCCGTGGCGCCTCCTTCCCCGCATTCGCCTCAATCGATGAGCGCTTTCTACAAGTGCTTCAAGGCGATCTTCACTTCCTGCCAGAAGCAAGAGATCCGGAATCAGAGGGCACACAAGTGCTAAGAGAAGTACCTCAAGGCGGTGTGTGACAAGCTAGAGGTTCCCATGTCCTCTCCAGAGGCGAGCAATGGGAAGATCACTCCATTCCCCGACTTCACCGCCGATGAGCTCGCCCAGCTCCAAGAGGACGGGAGCTCTTCCCAGGCAGCTCCTTCGGCTCGTGCCTCCGACGACGATGACGACGCAGACCCGAAGGCCACGGAGAGCGACTCCGACGATGAGGTAGATGATAGTGAGGATGGTGATGTGTGGATAGGGCTCGTTGTTCCCTTCTTCTTTTCCTTTTTGGTGTCTTGATGCCAAAGGGGGAGAGTTAGATGGGAGTTAGATGGGGGGAGAGTTAGAAAGGATGGGGGAGAGTAATTAGATGTTGAGAGTGTAGCCCTTATTTTGGATCCTTGGACATGTTGCACTTCTTATTATAATATTTATGTCATGTAGAATGTTTAAATTTGTGCAAGACTATGTTTTGAATGTTTAATATCAATATGATGCTTTGAATGTCTATCTTTTAATCATATTCATATTTATTATGTCTTGTCACAAATTGTTGAGCACAACACGTAGGCACCCCACCATAACGTGTGTGTGTATGAAGGACTTCCTCAATCTCTCATTTATGATGCATTCATTGAGGGGGAGTCACTCATACACCCACACGTTATGAAAACCAAATTTATACTCCTATATGTGAAGACTTAATGTGTTGTCATCAATCACCAAAAAGGGGAAGATTGAAAGTGCATCTAGGATCCTCGTTGGTTTTGGATGATTGATGACGACAATTAAGTAACTAATGAGCTCAGTGATCTTAAGCACAGGTGTAGACTCAAGTGGAAGCACAATCCCTCAAAAAGGAAACGGATGAAAACGGCGATGTCAACTCGAAAAGGAGAAACTAGGGTTTCTAGTGTGTCGAGTTTAGACTAGCCAAATATGTGTGAGGGTGTGTGTGTAAAGTGCATTGAGATCAAGTTGGGAGCTCAAAGCGGTTTAGAGATCAAACCTTTTGAGAGAAGAGAGTTGGAAGCAGTCTGGCAGGAGTGGCCGGACTAGTCCGTGCAGGTGGCCGGACTAGTCCGCTCCTGGCCGGCCAAGTCCGTTTTCAGCCGGACCAGAAGGGTTTGATTGAGTTCGGACTAGTCCATAGAGGGACGGACTAGTCCAGGTAGTCGTGGAGTGTTTTTTGGGGACTAAGTCCCAAAACCACAGACTTGTCCGTTTTGGTCCGGACCAAGAGGTCCTGATTGAGATCGGACTAGTCCGCTCTGGGGGCCGGACTAGTCCGGTTTTGAGAGAAGTTGGTGCTTCAGCGACTAAGTCTGGGTAGACCGGACTAGTCTGCCCTGGGGGACGGACTAGTCCGTGGTCTTCACACTAGTCCGTTTTCACACGGTACAAAAGGTTCTGTGTGAGATCGGACTAGTCCGGTTGTGACCAGACTAGTACGTTTTGAAGTGACCGTTTGAATTTGAAGTTTGGCGGGTAGTGTGATGATTTCCGCGCAGTGCGACAGTTGTCAGGGACGTCAGTGGTCCCCTAGGCCGGACTAGTCCAGGCTGTAGGCCTAACTAGTACGCCCATCTGCTGAAGTCAGCAGTATGGGCTGTGGACCTCTATAAATAGAGGACCCCTGGGTTCATTTGAACCAATCTCTTGAGCAAGTTGAAACCCTAGCGCCACCACAGCAACCTTGAGCCTCCAAAAAGCCTCCTTCTTGCCTACATTCCCTCTAAAACTAATTATTGTGTGGATTAGGGTTTGGTGAGGTGAAGAAGAGGAAGAACACCGCTCTTTGGCTCTCGGTTTGATCTCCTGCACTTTGTGAATCTTTGTGATCTGTGGCTTGAGTTAATCTTTGTGATTTGTGATTATATTTGTGGTGGGAGCCTCAGATTGTGAGAAGCCCAACCGAATCTTGTATTCACATTTTGTGATAGTGGAGAACCAAGTTAGGCTCGTGTGGTAAACTTGGTGAGGGAAGGGTTGTTGAACCCGGTCCTTCGTGGACTCCTTAACGGGGACATAGATTCCTTCATGGGATCGAACCTCAGGATAAAATCCTTGTGTCTCTTGTGTACTTCGCTTTCACTTATTGCACATTGCTTCTAGGATTAGCCCTACCGTTTTGCTTATTACTCTTGTCTCATTGTGATCCTTAGCTTCATACTTGCCATATAACTTGTTAAGATTCGCTAAGTCATTCTAACACACTTTGCATCACAAGAATTGAACTAAAACTTGTTAGAAACCCCTTTCATGTTTTTCCCTGTAGGTGGACCAGACTAATCCACCCCTGGACCGAACTAGTCCTCCCCTGGGCCGGACTAGTCCGCCCCCTGAGTACTAAACTCGTTTTATTAAGTCATTTCAGGTCATTTAGCCTATTCACCCCCCCTATATGCAACTTTCATATACTCATTTTTGGTACAAGTATTGATATAATTTCTGAGGTCAAGTCTTTTCTATCAAAGTGTTTTGATATGAAAGATCTGGGAGAAGCTAATGTTATTCTGAATATTAAGCTGAATAGAGAGTGGGATTACTTTAAGTCAATCCTACTATGTTGAGAAAATCTTGAGCTGGTTCGGCTTTATGGACAACAAGATTTCTCCAACGCCTTATGATCCCAGCGTGATACTCAGAAAGAACAAGAAAGAGTTGAGAGATCAACTTAAATATTCTTAGATGATCGATTCACTCATGTACTTAGCAAGCGCAACTCCTCCTGATATCTCGTTTGCTGTGAGCAAACTGAGCAAGTTCATGTCAAACCCGGGTATATATCATTGGCATGCACTTGAAAGGGTTATGCGTTATTTGAGAGGTACAATGAGTTATGAAATTCACTATACTGGGCATACGTCCATGCTTGAGGGTTATAGTGATTCGAATTGGATCTCTGATTTTGATGAACTCTATGCCACGAGTGGATATGTGTTCACTCTAGCTGGTGGCGCTATATCATGGAGGTCTTGCAAACAGACCATTTTGACGAGGTCAACCATGGAAGCAGGACTCACTGCTTTAGAGACAGCAATTGCAGAGGCAGAATGGCTGCGAGAGCTCTTGATGGATTTGCCTGTAGTTGAGAAAACATTGCCGGCAATCCTTATGAACTGTGACAATCAGACGGTGATTGCCAAAGTGACCAGTTCTAAGGATAATGCAAAATCATCAAGACACGTCAAGTGACGTGTAAAATCTGTCAGGAAAATGAGAAACTCCGGAATTATTACTGTTTTGTACATATAAACTGACAAAAACCTAGCAGATCCCTTTACAAAGGGTCTATCACGTAATGCTATAGAAAGTGCACCGAGAGAGATGGGTTTGAGACCCATTGATGTGACATCATAGTAGTAACCCAACCTATGTGATCGGAGATCCCGTGAATTAGGACATGGGAAAATAAGCTAGTGGTTCACCGAGGAGAGTACTTCCTTTATACTCTCGCTATGTGAAGATTCACGCTTGTACTCTCAAACTGTAAGGCAGATTAGCAATTTGCCTTAATGTGTTTCCAATGGCTATGTGTAGCAAAGATGCCGTCCTACAGGGCAATCTTGAAGGAAATACACCTATGTGAGCTCCAACTGTCTAACGTCATAGTTTGTGAGATTTGTGTGATCTCTGGAAAGCTCATGAAGAGACCAGGGAGTACGACGCATATGTTCCACCCGCGGGGTAGACTACTGGTAGCCAAGTACTAGTAATGGTCTTTGGGTGAAGTCAGTTCACACAAAACTTGCAATTCAAGGCGTAGTCCATTGTTCAAGTTGTGACCTGATGAAACTTGAGGATCTAGGCAGAAGTTCAACTTAACAGTCTCTTCTGAAACACTAGTATATCAAATAAGGAACGAGAATGACCTCTCTCCTAATGGTTTTGAGATCTAGTGGGGGATTGTTGGAATAAATGGGCTAGGCCCATCTAATATTCAGAATTAAATCCCAATAAATCTCAAAGGCCCATTAGGGTAAGAGGGAGTGGTGCAAAATATTTAGTCCCACATGGGAAGTGGGAGTGGAGGAACTCCTACATATAAGGGAGGTTGCTCTTCCACTCCTTGAGTGAGAGAAAAGAGAGGAAGAGAGGGGTGTCCCACGCGGGCTCCTCCTCCTCCTCCTCCTCGCTCGCTCGCCTCGCCACGCCACGCCTCGCCTCGCCTCGCCCCGCCCCACATACCGCGCGCGCACGTGTGTTCATGTGAATTCAAGCCTCGAGCCGAGCCCAGATTTTATATTTTTGCAGAAAATTAAATTGGGCTTTAGGATTTTGGGCCTCCAAATTTTTGGAGCTACGTCCAAGTCGTTGAAGACGGACGCGTCTACGACTGCGGAGTCAGTTCGGATCCGGATCCTCCGGATCGCACACGAATCACCTCCGTGAGGCTCTATGAATACGGGCGTGCGCGGTACGACAGAGGACATCCCACGATCAGATCATTTCCCACATTCGAGTTGCTTGCGCCACCTTCTAGTCTACTTCATCCCAAGCGCCGGCGTGCACCGACAATCAGGAGAGCAGGTCTTCGAAACTGCTCGCCCTTGCGATCCTGCACTGGGAGAGGGCGAATAAGGTTTTTGGGAAGCGCTCCGCACGACTGCTCGCGTTCTTCACCACGGGTCATCTACCGAAGAGATCAGGCGCTGTGGCCCAACGTCGTCACCAACTTCTGCAGCAACTGTTCGCCGTCACATCTACAGCGGTTCAACTGGCTTCAAATCGGTACGCGATATTTCTCGTCCCGTCTGTTTGTAGGTATTGATCATTTCTGTTTTCGTGTGTTTTTCCAGAATTGTTTAGCAAATTGCCTCCTATTTTTCTAACAAAATATTGTCCTAACGACAAATAAACTAAAACGGAGAGAGTATACGACGAGAACGTAACTTGCAGCAGGCAGGAGTTGGATCCATCTCGCGCGTCGCAAATGCATTGTATCATCAGCCAGCCCAGCCTGTCTGGAACCGGCGGTCGTTGAATTTGCCTACATCCAATAATCCAACCCAAGCGCTGATCAACGTCGTCGTCGTCGTGCGGCACACCACCCGTCGTGCCTGCGGTGCCATAATAACACAACGCGAGCCGCACGGTAGCCTGGCCCTGTCCGATGCCGTGCGCGTGCATCCATCTCGTCCAGTCCAGCCACTGAACACGTGATGCCTCACACTAGGCTGCCATGGCCATGGGTGGTGCATTATCCTCCATGGTCTTAAACGTAAATGCTCGTTCGACCGTGGAGACGGCGGTCACGACTCACGAGTCGGGCACAGGTGGAGATGGTGGTCATGAGTTGTCGTGGCGGCATACATTAGCGATCGCGGGTGAGCATGGTAGAGCACATCAGCTCTGCAGGATGGTGGCCATGACGTTGCTGCTCGCCATGAGTTGCTAGTGCGGGTAATGTCTACATCAACGCACCGACACGCGAGCTATCAAAGGTGGAGTCAGTTCACTACGTAAGAAAGACTCATACGAGACGTGCCCTAACGAAGAAGAGAGACGAACAAACTATACGTCTCCGTCATCGCATCTCGCATTACGTTGTCATTAGAGACGTGCTTATGGTGCGTTGCCATTCATCCTAAGTACGAGACACGCTTAAAAGAAGCATGTCTCCTTTCTTTGTATCATAACAAATGTTCTTTACAGCATCATTGAAGACGCGGGTGATGCGCGTCGCCCGTTGGCATACATGCGTGACAAGCCCTACAAAGCACGTCGAAGATATAATGACTGATCTGAGACGTTCTATGTGTAATGATCTGAGACAGACTTTATGGAAGCTTTCTCCTTTATGTAGGTTATCCGAGACGTTCTCTGCTACATCTCCTCGCGGATTGTTTACAAACAGGGTATCATATTAGGTGCCCCTCATCCCTGATTATCCTGATTGCCAGCTGCATCCTGGAGCTAGCCAGGATTTGGCACCCGTATTACCAGTGTCAGCAACATACTATTCATATATTAACATACTGTTCATGAACATATGTATAGCCAAAAAGATCACACGTTAAATTATATTTATCAATCAAATATTAACAAAGCGTCAATCGTGGTTATCAAGTATACTAATTACACAACAAAGATTGTTCATCTTGATTACAATGTAACTAATTACACACATCATAACTGTCATCATCTAATCATGTTGGAGAACCGAGCTTACCTGTAGCACACGTAGTTGGTGAGCATCTGCAAAGCATTAGCAGAGAAATTGTTCTTATGGTAAAGGACATAATAGTGAGCTGGTGTGCTTATTCCCTGAAAAACAAACAATTTACATTCCACTAATGCATTTATAGCCTGATATCAAAAACTCGTTAGAGGAACACCAATTATCCCATAGGTACCTTGATTCTAGCATGGCTGCAGAGGTAGAAATTAAACTCACTGGGATAGCAAATGCTAGTGTCAACCACGGTTCTTGCAGTTTCAAGGGTTTGAGAATCAGAATTCATTATATACATTGATAGTCAAAATAAATACATTACTTCTTCATTGGACATAAACAAGAAAGATGAATGTACACCGTAATGAAAATTCTCCCTTTGGATCAATGACTTCATTAATGATGAGCCTTCATTGGACATCCTCAAATTCAATAAAATCATTGGAATGCACGCTCTGAAGGCAGGATCGAGGCGTCGGCTTGCTCTGGTGACAGGGGATGCGGCGGCGTGCTCCGGGACGAGCTGGCAAAGGCATCGGAGTGGCAGTTTCTCAATTCTCTGATTACAGTAGGTCAGCATGCTCCGAGGATAGGAAGAACATTTACACTTATGTGAAGGTGGCGGTGTGCTCATACCGGTTACCGAGGTCGGGTTTGAGGCGGCGGCGTGCTCCAGGGACAGGGGACGAGGCGACATGCTCCAGCATGCTCAACTCTCTGATGACGAAGGTTGGGGTTGACGTCGGGGTAGGAGTCGACAGCGGTAGTGCGACAATGACAAAGAGCGAGTTGAGAAAGAGGGACGGCGACGACGTGCTCCGGGGATAGGAGACGAGCCGGCGTGCTCCAGCGTGCTCAACTCTCTAATGACACGAAGGTCGGGGTCGATGGCGGCAGCGCGACGTTGACCATGATGGGACGGCGGCGGCGTGCTCAGGAGCTGCGGTTTCTTGGTCGAGAGAGCGCGCAAGAGCTAAATTTATTTGTCAAATGTTAGGAGAGAGCACGCAATGGATAGAAATAGCAAAACTCGGAGACCTGCCTTTATAACACTTGTCTCTCATTTCAGCGTCCTTTGTCAAGAGAGCGCGAGAAAATTTCGCCAAAATAGAGCGTGCGAGGTTTAAAATAAAACTCGGAGACACACATATATAACGCACGTCTTGCATTAGCATCTTTCGCTTCAGTGCATTTCTTGCATGCAAAAGACGAGCCACCGTGTGCTGAAGTAGGGAACATCTTTCGCATGCGGGTATGTACCATTCGCAACTGTGCGCAATGCCTTATATGATCATTGCATTGTGCTCAGCTTTCTGAGGTGGGATAAAAGATCTTCGGCGTAAATCGGAGACGAGCCCAAGTAGGACGCGTCTCTGCCAATGTAAGGCGCGTTTCACATTATTTTGTGGCTCCAGACACGCTGGAGTGTCCAAGATGCTCCACGGTGTGCTGAAGCTAGAAACAACATCTAGGACATTCAGGCGTGTCCAACTAGCAACTGTGTGCAATGCCTTATACAATCGTTGCAACGTGCTTAGCTTTTCGAGGTGGGACAAAAGTTCTTCGGCACAAATCGGAAACGTGCCCGAGTGCGGCGCGTCTCCTTTTGCCGGATCTCAGATATCTGAGACGCACATTTCTAAAGTGTGTCTCTAATGCACTCTTTATCCGTTGCAAGGATAAACAAATGCAATGACATTGCAATTAATTGATTAATTGGAATTCAGGGATAAACAGACGCAATGACATTGCAATCCAAAGATAATTTGCAACTCAATGAATTTCATAGTTCATTTGTAGAGTGCTCCTGAGCGATGGACATTTGGGTGGAAGAAACGACTTGGAAAGAAGCATCTTGGAGGAACAAAGGGATAATCCTCTGAGAAGGAGATTGTCAGGGGTAGTGTCGGTACCCTGCATGTCGGGTACCCCATGATATCGCAAGAAAAGCTAAGGAGTTCCACCCCTTCAAGTTGAAGACCTCTGAAGGTCGCACGTGTTACACAGTACTAGACCCGCATCCCTCGTTTGGGTAGCTCTGGCATTGACACGTGTAACATAAGGTCAGACCTAACTCCCTTCATAGGGAAGCTCCGGTCTTACCACATGTCCAGTGACCTCGGACCTAACCCCCAGTAGAGGGAAGCTCTGGTGCTGCCACGTGTATAGTGGCTCTGGACCTGCCTCCCCACGATGGGAAGCTCCGGAGCCGCCATGTGTCGAACCTCCGGAGCAAAGACTTCAACGGAAGAGAGAGAGATCTCCAACGGCTTAGACTTTCAAGGGGCAGTTAAAGCGACAATTGCAAGACCTGATTAAGTGTCATTAATGCCATATTAATGACACACGATCAATATACCATTAATAGGGGTAACACCATAATTAAGGTGCATTATCACACTATTAACCACACTTATTATTCAACGATCGTGTTGTAGACATTTGACTACGCCAGGGCCACATGTCGGGCCAGGCAAGTGATGTAATGGCCAATCCTTAGACTATATAAGGGTTGAGCCACACGATACAGGGGGGCAAGCTCACACACTTGCAAGTGCCATACAGATTCATACATACAACACACAATCCGTGGAGAAGGGTGTTATGCTCATGCGGCCCGAACCACTTAAAATTTCTCGTGTCATCATCTTGCTCGTAATCTACAAAACGGACAAACACAGCTTAGAATATTGCTGGGAAATCCAAAATCTTGTCGAGCGCTACAACAAGCACCAAGAAGAAGCTCCTTTCTGCCAGCGGGAAGGAAAACAAAAAGTCGACGAAGCTCCGACTAAAATGGAGCTATGTTTTCAGGACCCCAAGATGGTCCTGAAGGTTGTGTACAACACAGTCGACGACGATTCTGACGTCTCTGACAACGAGCATCGGAAGACCCTCAACACCATCTATGGTGGGTCCTGGGACATTACATCCCGCCGCGTCCTCAAGACAATGCGGTGGGAAATGGCTGCCGTAGCTCCTGCTGCCAGGGCAGAACCGCATCGGAAGTGGATGGACACTCCCATCACTTTTGATGCAACAAACTACCCAAGAACATGGTCTGAGCTGGCCAACTGCCACTGATGGTGCCTCCAACCATAAAAAATGTTCAGCTCTACCATGTCTTGGTAAATGGAGGTGCGTCGCTCAATCTCTTGAGATTAGAAGCATTCATGAAGATCCATCTTCAACTCTCGGACCTTTGCCCCTCAAGACCTTTCTCTGGGGTAGGTCCGGGGCCAGCAGCCCTCTCGGATCCATTACACTCCCAGTGACCTTTGGGACTCGGGAGAAATATAGGACCGAGAATCTGGTCTTCGACATCGCCCACATCAGTCTACCCTTCAACGCCATCCTGGGCAGGTCTGCCCTGTACAGGTTCATGGCCGTAGCTCACTATGGCTACCTAGTGTTGAACATGCCGACACCTTCGAACGTTCTCTGGATCCGCGAAGATCGCACTGCAGGAGTCACCGCACTGGAAGAACTCCACGCGCTTGCAATGACGCAAGAGGCAACCTCCAGCAAAGAGCTAGATTCTCCACCTCTGAGCACTCGTCATCGAGGCTTGACCTCCGCACCACGTGTGCATCCAAGCAGCGACACCGACGTTCCCGTCAAAGTCGTCCAAATCGGGTCCGATGCTGCCGAGACCACCCGTATACCGGGAGGACTGGACAACAAATAGGAACTCACGCTCATCACTTTCCTCCGAGCGAATGTTAACGTGTTTCCCTGGCAAGCATCACAAATGCCTGGGATCCCTAAGGAGGTGATTGAACACAACCTGAAGATTTATCCTGACGCACGGCCAGTACACCAGAAGCCCCGGAAGCAATCAGTCGAGCGACAGAACTTCATCCGATAGGAGATCAAGAAGCTGCTCGAAGCTGGTTTCATCCAGAGGTTCATCACCCAAGATGACTGGCAAACCTAGTTGTTCCCAAGGCTGACGGGAAGCTTAAGATGTGTATCGACTACACCACCTTGAATAAGACATGCTCAAAAGATCCATTTCCACTACCTAGAATAGATCAGATAGTGGACTCCACCTTCGGGTGTGATCTATTGTGTTTCCTAGATGCCTACTCCGGATATCATCAAATCCAGATGTCTAGGGAAGATGAAGAGCATACGTCCTTCATAATAGTAGATGGATTGTATTGTTATACTGACATGCCCTTTGTTCTCAAAAACGTTGCTTCAACCTTTGTGCGAGCTATGCACAAAACCTTTGGAGAGCTTATCAGGGACCTGGTGGAGGTGTATGTCGATGACATCGTCATGAAGGTCAAGAACAAGGAGTCACTCCTTGACAACCTGCAAGCTGTCTTTGACAAGCTGCGCATCACGCGCACCAAGCTGAACCCAGACAAGTGTGTCTTTGGGGTTAGCTCCGGGAAGCTCCTCGGTTTCTTGGTGACTCACCGAGGAATTGAGTCAAACCCGACGAAGATCAAGGCTATTGAAGATACGTGGGCCCCAACCCGTATCAAGGACGTCCATAAGCTAACTGGATGTCTAGCTGCGCTCAGCCGGTTCATCTGAAGACTGGCGGAGCGGGCAATTCCCTTCTTCAAGCTATTGAGGAAGATCGAGCCTTTCCATTGGTCCAAAGAAGCAGAAAAGGCGTTCCAAGTGCTCAAACAGCTCCTCACCACACTACCAATCTTGGTAGCTCCGAACCCTGGTGAGCCTCTATTGCTTTACATTTCTGCTCTACGGAGGTTGTCTACATAGTCCTGGTCGCGGAAAGACCAGAGCCACTTCCAGTTCAGGAGCCCAGACCCCTCCGGGAGGGTCCGGAGCTACCTGAAGGCCAGTCTGGATCCCAGACTTCAGGCACGGATCTTCAAGGCAAAATGCTGGAGGATCAACCTCTCTCATCTGAGGGAGTTCACACAACTGTTCAATAAGATCCGGACCCTCTGGGTGGGTTCAGATTGAACAAGAAGAAGTTATGGACCCCTTCAGGAAGGTCCGAGAAGATCAACAAGAGGTCCGGACCCCTCTGGGAGGGTTCAGATCGATGGAGAAGAAGCTCCAGGACCCTCCGGACTGTCCAGCGCCCGGTGTACTTCATCAGCGAAGTACGCCACGACGCCAAGACTCGATACATTGAGGTGTATAAGCTGTTTTACTCAGTTCTTATTGCCTGAAGGAAGCTTCATCATTACTTCCAAGCCCACAAGATATCAATCGTAACCTCATATCCACTGCGTGCTTTTCTGCATAATCCAAACTCTATTGGGAACATTGCCAAGTGGGCAGCGGATTTGGCATAATTCGATCTTGAATTCCTGCTGCAACAAGCTATCAAGAGTCAAGCTTTGGCTGACTTCGTGGCAGAGTGGACACCTTCTCCATCAAATCCTAGGGGCCCCAGTGAGCAGAAGTCGGAACCCAAGGTCCCGGGCTTACTGAGCCTCATTGGACCCTCTACTTCGACGGCTCCGTGCAGAAGCAGGGGGCCAAAGCTAGAATACTTCTCCTCGCTCCGACCGGGGAGAAGGTTAAATAAATGGTGCACCTTGATTGCAAGGCAACCAACAACATGGCGGAGTATGGAGCTCTTATTTATGGGCTCCAGGTGGCACTATCATATGGCGTCAAGCAGATGCTAGCATAGGGTGACTCGCAGCTCATTATCAAGCAAGTCAAAGGTGAATGCAGCTGCAACAACCCTCAACTTGCTGCTTATCTCCTTGAAGTCCAGAAGCTCCAGAAGGACTTCCACGTCCTGGATCTCTGCCATGTCCAGCGTCTCAACAACACAGAAGCTGACGAACTCTCGACGAAGGCTTCAACTGGAGCTCTAGCTCCTTACGGAGTCTTTTTCCGGAGATTGTCAAGACCAACTGCTCATCCCGCCGAACTAAGTGAAGGGGGCGAGACCAGCACCCCGAAGCTGGCGGTCTTGGTGGCCCTGTTACCATGGCGTCCACCAAGGGTCGTAGGTGCTGTAGGAAGCTCTGAGCAACCTGGCACGCAAGACTCAGAAGCTCATGTTAGCTCCGATGCATGGATCTTGGAGATCCGGAGCTACTTGAAAGACAACCACCTTCCTGAAGACGGTGTATCCGCTGACCAGATCATCAGGTTGGCTAAAATATACATGCTGATAGAAGGGGATCTCTACCGGTGTGGTGCCAACAGTGTCCTAATGCGGTGCATTGCAAGGGAAGAAGGTCACGAGCTCCTCACAGAAATCCATGGAGGCGAGTGTGGAAACCACGCATCTTCCCGCACGCAGGTCGGCAAAGTCTTTTGGCATGGCTTCTACTAGCCTACAGCACTCCAGGATGCAGTCGAGTTGGTGAAAAAGTGTGAAGAGTGCCAATTCCACGAAAAACAAATCCACACACCAGCTCAGTCACTGCAAATGATACCTCCTATATGGCAATTCGCCGTGTGGGTTATGGACATCTTGGGACCTTTCCCAAAATCCATCGGAGGTTACAGGTTCTTGTACGTCACCATCGACAAGTTCACCAAGTGGCCGGAAGCAACTCCAGTTGTGACTATCAATAAGCAATCAACTATCATGTTCTTGAAGTCCATAGTCTTCAGATTTGGAGTTCCGAACAAAGTCATCACTGACAACGGAACCTAATTTACAAGTGTAGCATTTCAAGAGTATTGCGAAGACCTCGGCATTCAAGTTAGCTACGCGTTAGTAGCTCACCCGGCAAGCAATGGCCAAGCTGAGAGAACAAATGCAAAAATTTTAAAAGGACTCCAGACGCGCACTTATGAGCGCCTGAAAAAACATGGAGCCAACTGAATCGAGGAGCTTCCGTCCGCACTGTGGGCAAGCAGGAATACACCTAACCGGTCTACTCGAGAGACACCCTCCTTCCTGGTGTATGGAGCTAAAGCAGTCCTTCCTCTGAAGATCACCATGGGGTCGCTCCAGGTCCGGACCTTCGACGCAACCACGCAGTACCAACTCCGGCGTGAAGACCTTGACCTCGTCGACGAGGTAAGGTACCAAGTAGTCGTTCAGAATGCATGTTATCGCCAGGTGTTGACGATCCTTAGGGACCACATTTTGACCGTCATTTCACCTCATAATGTGCATAAAAGAAACACAAAACATAGTGGTAGGGCTATACACTAACCCAATTCCACAAGTGTTGGTGTTTATTTGTATGCAGGTGAATTATTACCCAAAATACCAAAACATGCAGGGATGAATCCATGAAAATGGATTTCAACGAATCAGGCGATGACACGTGGCAACACATGGATCAAATGGCCAACAAACAGAAGAACACGAGGAGATCCAACGGTGTTGCACCCATATACATCAAGGGGGCCCACCTGGAAGCCACCTGGAGGAAGCACTCCCCGAGGGGAGCCTTGACCAGGTTAGACGAACGAGGGGTTCGACCAACCTCTTCCTGGCGCCAAACTCAGTCAAATGACACGTGTTGGCTCCTCCCGACTCCCTGGAGTCAATGGTGACTGATCCGCGCGTTAATTGTGGCGGGAACCGACCCTTCTCCACCTATAAATAAACCCCATCACCTCACCTCTCACACACACCAAAAGTTGAGAATAGTGCTACATTCCAAAGGTTTAGAGTAGTCCTAGAGGCTACCAAAGTAGAAGGAGAGTGTGGTGAAGAGTCTAGGAGAAGGAGGCTTGGGCTTGTCAAGTCCCTCTTCTACACTTGCACCCCTACAAAGATTTTACTCAATCAAGTAAGCCTTTGTGAATTCAATACAAGTTTGATCTTTTCTTCTTAGTAGTTTGCACAAGTAGTTACTTGTGGGTTCACTGCTTTAATTCATTCGAGGCTCTAGTTGTAGCTTTGTGTTCGAAACAACTAGAGTAGTGATTTAGAACATAAGCGTGGTGCTTAGGTTAAAAATTATCAGTGGATATCTCGTAGACCCACGGATTGAAGAGGTAGGCAGTAGGTGGTGACAACCCTATCTGTCCTTCGTAACCCTCCACATTCGGCTATGCCATAGGCTCTTGGCGAGAGTCGTCCTAGTATTTCTAGGAGTAAGCCCGTGTCCGAAGCAAGCCTCTACTGCAAACTACCTTGAATTAGGATCAATACTTTGAATTCCTCTCTAATCCTTGCCTACCAAAATCCTTTGTGTCCTTGGGTGAGCTAGTTCGAAAGATTAGCACACACGTTCTTTGGATTCGATACCCTTGGGAATACTCCGTAAGGGGAAGTGCTACAACGGTATTTCCGTGCGCTTGCGGATAACTCTGTGGTGTTAAGAAATACCAACAAGCATTTCTGGCGCCGTTGCCTGGGACGGTTGCTGTTAATCTTCGAACCAAGATGACCCTCGTATCATATCCCCATTATCTATCATCTTACCTTTCTTATTCTTACCTTACCACCACCATATAAATGGAGCAACCCACCATTCTTTCTTATTCTTCTCCGAAGGGCAAGTTCTGTGAGCCACCGCCTTTGGCGGAACCTATTTGTTCAACCAGCTATGAACTTCGCCCTGGCTTTATAGCCATGGTTCGGGAACAATCCTTCTCAGGAACGGATTGTGAAAACCCTTACCACCATCCATGAGAGTTCGAACAACTGTGTTCATGCCTTCTAATCAATGGTATAACACAGGAAACTCTCAAAAGGAAGTTGTTTCCTTTTCCCTCAAGGAAAAAGCCAAACAATGGTACAACCACTACGTTGGGAAGACAAACGGTGATTGGAGTGAATTACAAGACAAATTTTGTCTTGCTCTATTTCCCATTGTCCGAATTGTTTCCTTATGAAAGGAAGTACTATGCTTCCAGTAGATGGAGAAGGAATCCATAGGTGCAGCTTGGGACATATTTTCTCTTTTGAAAAATTTTGGCCCAGATTTGTTAATCCCTAATCCAATGCTTTTCCAACATTTCTTCCTGGGATTAAACAAAGACTCTGCCCTATATCTTGACATTACGGCTGAAGGATCTTTCCTCCATAAGACTCCAGAAGAAGGCAAGGATCTTCTGGACAGAATTCTAGAAAATTCTTCTTTCATTATGGGTCTTAATGAGCCTCCCCAAGAGGAAGTCGTGTCAACAACGGAGGATACACTCTTGGACAAGGATGAACCCATTTCTTGTTTACCCCAATCCTTGCCAGAGGAATCCTCTCCCAAACCTTAGACTACGAAGGTAGAAGAAATTCAACCCTCGCAGTTTCCATTTTACTTCAAGGAAGAGCTTTTTGAAGATTATGGAAATACCTCGAAGTATTATTGCTATAGGAAACCTTCATTGCCACCAACTCCACCTGAACCACCTGACGAGGTGTTCGTTCGTCAGACAGTCAAGGAGTTGACCTCTATCCTAAGTAGAGAGTGGACAACTAAAGTCGAGAATTCACCCGAAATTCTTCAGATGACCTCACCTTTGGCTACCATTTTAAGTTCTATTAGAGGGACACTATTGAGAATCCTATACAACCCTACTGTTGGAGCAAATCTCATTTCCGATTCTTGTGCTCTCACCATTCTTGGCGATGTGCTATTGGCAACAACACGCAAATCCTTCCGAGATTCATTCGGAACCATTCTTGAAGGATGTGGGGTTCTGCAACAAGTGTTTGTTAGACACAAAGATGTTGAGGCTCTCCTAGACTTTCACGTGTTCGAAATCAAAGATTTCGACATCATGGTAGGGATTCCCATAGAGAAATTTCTCATAGAAGTTCCTTTGGAAGGAAGCCTCAATATCAATCTTCGAGGGAGAAATTTCTCCATGCCTATTCTGCGTTCAAAGAACACATGTGCAGAATCTCCCATCCAAGATGAGCCAATGGAGGAAGTTAGGACTCTTCAATTTTTAGAACCCCCTGAAACTGAAGGAGAAGAAGACTTCGTCCAAGAGGAGGATGAATTTCAGGAGGAAATTGAACTACCAAAAGAAGAGCCCTCCCCCAAAACCTCCTGTTGAGCTCAAAATTCTACCTCCAGGCCTACGTTATGCCTTTCTAAATGGCGATTTGGAAGCCCCTGTCATCATAAGTGACAAGCTTTCAGATGATGAAACACTCAAACTCATAGCCATGTTAGAAAGTCATAGAGCTGTTTTTGGATATTCACTTCAGGATCTCAAGGGAATTAGTCCAGCATTATGCACCCATCGTATTCCTATTGACTATGAGAGTGTCCCCTCAAGGGAACCTTAAAGGCGATTGAATAATGCAATGCGGGAAGTTGTCAAGTAAGAAGTCTTGAAACTTGTGCATGCCAAGATTATTTACCCTGTTCCTCATAGTGAATGGGTAAGTCCAGTTCAAGTAGTGCCTAAGAAGGGAGGTATGATGGTCGTCCAAAATGGGAGGAATGAATTAATTCCTCAACAGGCCGTCACAGGATGGAAGATGTGCATTGACTACCGAAAACTTAACAAGGCAACAAGGAAAGACCATTTTCCATTGCCCTTCATCGATGAGATGTTAGAGCGCTTGGCAAAACACTCCTACTTCTGTTTCCTTGATGGGTATTCGGGATATCATCAAATTCCTATCCATCCCAATGATCAAGGTAAGACCATGTTCACATGTCCTTATGGGACCTATGCCTACCGGCGTATGTCCTTTGGACTGTGTAACGCTCCTGCCTCTTTCTAGAGATGCATGATGTCTATATTTTCAGACATGATCGAGGATATCATGGAAGTTTCCATGGACGATTTCTCCGTCTATGGAAAAACTTTTGATCATTGTCTAGAAAATTTAGACAGAGTCTTACAAAGATGCCAGGAGAAGGACTTTGTGCTTAATTGGGAAAAGTTTCATTTCATGGTCCGGGAAGGCATCGTTCTTGGACACTTGGTGTCCGAGAGAGGGATAGAGGTGGACAAAGCTAACATTGAAGTTATTGAAAAACTTCCACCTCCTATCAATGTTAAGGGAATCCGCAGCTTTTTAGGTCATGTGGGGGTTCTAACGACGATTTATTAAGGATTTCTCCAAAATCACTGGACCCCTCACCAACCTATTAGCTAAAGAAGCTCCCTTTGATTTCGATTATGAATGCCTTAAATCATTTGATATACTCAAAAGGCAGTCATCTCAGCTCCAATTATCCAACCTCCTGATTGGACGCTGCCATTCGAAATCATGTGTGATGCCAGTGTCTTTGTTGTTGGTGCGGTCTTAGGCCACCCCAAAGATAAAAAGCATCATGCAATAGACTACGCTAGCAAAACTCTGACAGGAGCCCAACTCAATTATGCCACAACTGAGAAAGAGCTCCTAGCAGTAGTTTTTGCTATCGACAAGTTTAGATCCTATTTGGTTGGAGCAAAGGTCATAGTCTACACAGACCATGCTGCTTTGAAATATCTGCTTACCAAAAAGGATGCTAAACCCAGGCTAATTCGATGGATTCTTCTACTCCAAGAATTTGATTTGGAAATAAGAGATAAGAAAGGAGTAGAGAATTCAGTAGCAGATCATCTTTCACGTATGGAAGTCACACAAACCATGGACATACCTATCAATGACTTCCTACGAGATGATATGCTCCTCAAGGTGACAAACTCTCACCCTTCGTATGCGGATATCGTGAACTTTATGGTCACAGGATACGTACCACCAAGGGAGAACAAAAAGAAACTCATTTATGAGAGTCGTAGACACCTACGGGATGACCCTTACCTCTATCGAGTATGTGCCGACGACCTTCTTAGAAGGTGCGTCCCATCAATCGAAGGCACCAAAATTATAGAGAAATGCCATGCTGGCCCCTATGGTGGTCATTACGGTGTTTACTGTACTTAGGCAAAGATCTGGCAGAGTGGATTCTATTGGCCTTCAATGTATGAAGATACCAAGGAATTCATTCGCAGATGTTGGAAATGCAAGAAGCATGGAGGAATCTCTGCTCGCAATGCGATGCCTCTAACATACAATCTCCAAGTGGAATTATTTGAAGTATCGGGTATTGATTTCATGGGACCTTTTCCTAGGTCTTATGATTGCGAGTATATTCTGGTTGCCGTCGATTATGTGTCAAAATGGGTAGAAGCATTGCCATGCAAAAATGCTGATTCCAAGCAAGCAAGGAAAATGTTCCATGAGATCATTTTCCCACGCTTTGGAACTCCCCGTATGTTCATAAGTGATGGAGGGTCTCATTTCATAGATAAGACCTTAGGAACTTGGAGTCCAGCATAACATTACTACCCCATACCACCAACAGACAAGTGATCAAGCAGAAACATCTAATAAGCAAATTAAGAATATTCTATAAAAGACTGTCTTGGAAATGGGAATGGGATGGAAGCAAAAGTTACCCGACGCACTGTGGGCGTATTGTACTGCCTACAAGACACCTATCAACATGTCCCCTTTCCAACTTGTCTATGGGAAGACTTGTCATCTTCCCGTAGATTGGAACATAGAGCGTATTGGGCCATCAAGCGGTGGAACATGAATCTTAACGAAGCTGGAATCACCGGTTGAAACAAATCTCTGAGTTGGAGGAATGGAGAGATAAGGCATACCACAGTGCCATAATTTATAAAGAGAGAACTAAAAGATGGCACGATAAGAGGATTACGCCGAAAGAGTTCAAACCTGGAGATAAAGTTTTACTCTTTAACTCTAGGGTTAAACTCTTTGAACATGGGAAGCTTAGAAGTAAATGGGAAGGACCCTTCACTGTAGTAGAGACTTCATCCCATGGAGCAATCACACTCCAAGGTGATGACAGTCAACTATTCAAAGTGAATGGGCACCGACTCAAATTATTTCTTGATTCCCAAAAGGATACAGAAAAATAATTTGACGTGGTAAATCTAATCGATTTCCATGCCATTTCTTTCAATTCTGTTTAAATTCTCCGGGTCCAACTAATGGGCCTATCCAATTCTTCTGCTAGAAGGCCCATTTAATTGACCCGAGAAAATGTGGCCCGAATGGAGCCAGAAGGGGTTCAACTGAACCCTAGGGTCGGCCGACTTTCCCTTCGCGCCGTTCGCATTCTGTTTTCTCGTGTTGATCCTCCTCGATATCCTCCACAAAATCCTCGGTGAAACGTGTCATTCCCTGCCTATTTAAAGGACAGAAATAGAGAGGAAAGTTATAAACCTCATTGAATCATCATCTTCCTCCCATCCTCGTCATGGCCGACAAGAAGATTGTGCCTCATGCCTCCTCCAGCTCAACCTTCAACCTGAGCGGAGACATTACGTTGGCCAATGACAAAACTTCCCTCACCCGACAGCATAGGATGCTTACTACTTAGAATTTTAATTTTTTTAAAAAAACATTTGTTTTCTAAAGCTAGGCTAAATAATGTAAGCATCCCCATATTTTGTTTTCAATAAAGTGAACTTACCGGTTTATCTAACACCTGTAAAGTTCTCCCTTTAGTTTATTTTGTTGAATAAAGAATTCAGGAAACAAGTGTGGGGGAAACATGTCCCCAAGTCACAAAGTCCCGACGTGAAAAATTAACGTTACATATCAAAACACGTCCCGACCGAATGAGCAAAATGACCCGACGAAACAGAGGCATATAAAAGCCACCAGGAGGTCGGCCGAACCCCCCGGTCGGCCGACCTGTTTTCTTCTCCATACGACTCTGTTTCGCTCCAGAAAATCGCTTTGGATTTCCTATCCCCACTTTTATGCGCTACCCTGCTGTTTGAGTTGATTTCATATTTTTTCATTGCATATCTAAAATGAATCAACTCAACAAATTGAAATAAAATTTGGTAGTCAAGAATTTGCTTAAGATGAAAATATCAATACTTTATATTTCAATTCATTACCGTGTTTGTGATTCCCATAATTCAATACGAAAAACACATCATCTAGGTATTTGACTAGTGTGATATGGTAAATGAGTTCTTTAGAAATCATCCTTTTGCTTGAAATTGATTTTGACATTTGTAACTGTTTGAAGTCTTGAACATTGCCTAAATCTCTCATTGGAAATTTATATACCCACCAAGGCCATATGAGACATTCATTGAAAACCACAAGCATATGCCACTTTGCTTTTCATTGAACTTTGTCAAACCCGTGACCCAATTGAGTGACATGCATGAACTTTTTGAATTGAAAACTCTTGTGCACTCCATTCATGCAAAAATTCTCACATTGAGAGTTTGCATCCATCAATTACCCATCCGCCAAAAAGAAACTCCATACAATACAAATGAAAGCCTCTCTAAAAAATAAAAAGGAGTAGAAGACATGGCTACAAGAAAAATAAAAAGCATCCACTCTTGAAAAAGAGTAAGAGTGCTTAAAAAAAGAAGTAGCCATGTTTCATCCTTAAGAGAGAGAAAATTCATGGGAGTTATCAGCTCGCCCCTCCATTCCATTCATGTGCACAAGAATTTTCCCTTCACTTTGTTCATTGCATAAGTCTCTCATAGGATCAAGTTTTTGACTTAGTAACATATGAATTGCAAATGTGTGCCACATTCATCCCTACCAAGCTCCAGATATAGCCACTTTTATTATAGGGACAAGAATTGGCAAAACATGCCATGGTGAGGACTCAAACACTTTGAGAGATTTAAGAGATTCCAATCGAGAAGGCAAGGGAAAAAGTTCCTATGACTTTCAAATATAGCAATTGCCAAATCATTGCAGCAGAGAATGATCCAAGGGAACTTCATTATAATCATTGCGCTTTTCAAACACCGAAGATTGATGTGGTAGCCACATACACAAAGGGGATCCATAAATTCAAGTATAAGTTGAAATATCTAGTATCCTTATTTTCTACCTTATAGCAAATTCATGACAACACTCTAGTTCTTCTTGCCTTCACTCGAGGACGAGCAAAGGACTAAGTGCGGAGGATTTTGTTGACGTCCATAAGTACCACATTTTGACCGTCAATTCACCTCATAATGTGCATAAAAGAAACACAAAACATAATGGTAGGGCTATACACTAACCAATTCCACAAGTGTTGTTGTTTATTGGTATGCATGTAAATTATTACCCAAAATACCAAAACATGAAGGGATGAATCCATGAAAATGGATTCCAATGAATCAGGCGATGACACGTGGCAACATGGATCAAATGGCCCACAAACAGAAGAATAGGAGGAGATCCAACGGTGTTGCACCCATATACATCAAGGGGGCCCAACTGGAAGCCACCTGGAGGAAGCACTCCCCGAGGGGAGCCTTGACCAGGTCAGACGAACCAGGGGTTCGGCCAACCTCTTCCTGGCGCCAAACTCGGTCAAATGACACGTATTGGCTCCTCCCGACTCCCTGGAGTCAATGGTGACTGATTCGCGCATTAATTGTGGCGGGAACCGACCCTTCTCCACCTATAAATAAACCCCCTCACCTCACTTCTCACACACACCAAAAGTTGAGAATAGTGCTACATTCCAAAGGTTTAGAGTAGTCCTAGAGGCTACCAAAGTAGAAGGAGAGTGTGGTGAAGAGTCTAGGAGAAGGAGGCTTGGGCTTGTCAAGTCCCTCTTCTACACTTGTACCCCTACAAAGATTTTACTCAATCAAGTAAGCCTTTGTGAATTCAATACAAGTTCGATTTTTTCTTCTTAGTAGTTTGCACAAGTAGTTACTTGTGGATTCACTGCTTTAATTCATTAGAGGCTCTAGTTGTATCTTTGTGTTCGAAACAACTAGAGTAGTGATTTAGAACATAAGCGTGGTGCTTAGGTTATAAATCATCAGTGGATATCTTGTAGACCCACAGATTGAAGAGGTAGGCAGTAGGTGGTGACAACCCTATCTGTCCTTCGTAATCCTCCACGTTCGGCTATGACATAGGCTCTTGGCGGGAGTCGTCCTAGTATTGCTAGGAGTAAGCCCGTGCCCGAAAGAAGCATCTACTGCAAACTACCTTAAATTAGGATCAATACTTTGAATTCCTCTTTGTTCCATGCCTACCAAACAACTTTGTGTCCTTAGGTGAGCTAGTTCGAAAGATTAGCACACACGTTCTTTGGATTCGATACCCTTGGGAATACTCCTTAAGGGGAAGTGCTACAACGGTATTTCCGTGCACTTGCGGATAACTCTGTGGTGTTAAGAAATACCAACAGAAGGCGCTCTGGCACTATCATCAAAGGCATGTGCGTAACCGACAGCTCGAGAAAGGCGATCTGGTGCTGCGGGGAATACTAACTCGTGAAGGGATGAACAAACTTTCCCCCAACTGGGAAGGTCCCTTCCGAGTAATCAAAGTATCTTGTCCCGGATGCGTTTGCTTGGCAACTGAGGATGGGACCCCGCTTCCTAATCCTTGGAACATTGAGCACCTCCGTAAGTTTTATGCTTAGTATCACGGAGGTGAGTCTGTAATTACATTTAATGTAAATTATAGAGTCTATACATAGAGTCGGGTAGGTCCTTTGGAAGAACATCCGGACCCCTTTGGGACAGTCCAGGAAGTTCAAGCAGCAGTTGATACAGTCATAGCACTAAAAGTGTAGCTACCTGCCCTGGGTTAGTACAAGATGAATAGAACACTTAGCCTGGTTCTGTACCCTAAGTTTGTCCTTGTCCCCCAGTAATTTGGACCTATAATGAAAGACATTGTTATGTGAAAGCAGACTCCATGTGCAGTAATTTTGTGCAGACTCATTCTCTTTCTTGTCTATAACGAAGTTGTGCAATTCTTTTTGAGTTTTAGTCCAAGTTATTCATATGTTGTACAAGTTATATTGTTGGTCTCTTCGGATCTTAGCACTGCTGCATGGTCTACTCGCCTGAACGCCAAGCCAACATAGGTCCGGAGTGTGCTATCGACTTAGTCGGGTCTTGCACCCTAAGTACGCCACTCTACCTACATTCTGGCAGGCCTCAGTAGGGCGGGTCCTAAAAGCATTCGGATCTGGAAAGATTACATCACATATCGAGTTTCTTCGGATCTAAAATTCAAATAAGAATAGTAAGTCGCAAAAGAGTTATAGACGAGAGGATGAATTTTACGTTTTTTCTTGTTTTTGATGCACAGGAAAAATGAAAACTCATGACGATGATGGACGATGTCGGAGCTACTAAGCTCCGACAACCTCCAAGGGGGCCCGCCATCAATGTTTCAGACGTTGAAAGTGGGCGCCGTCGGAGCTAACAAGCTCTGACAACTCCCATGGGGGGCCTGCCGTTGACGTAAGGCATAATGGAAATTCAAGTAAAGATGGTGAAACCACCCGAGGGGATTCGCCGTCGACGTATTCTACGATTGATGGTACATATCGTCGAAGCCTAGAAGCTTCGACAACCCCAGTGGGCCCACCGTCAATGTCTTACGCGTTGACAGTGGGTGCTGTCGGACCTACCAAGCTCCGACAACCCCAGGGGGCCTGCCGTTGACGTTTTACGCATTGACAGTGGGTGCCGTCGGATCTACCAAGCTCCGACAACCCTAGGGGGCCCGCTGTCGATGTCTTATGCGTTGACAGTTGGTGTCGTCGGACATACCAAGCTCCGACAACCCCAGATGGCGCATCGTCGACGTCTTATGCGTTGATAGTGGGCGATGTCGGACCTAACAAGCTCCGACAGCTCCCAGGGAGACTGCCGTCGTTGTCACAAAGCGTTTAAGTCATCAAAACATTTTCAAACCTTTTGGTACATGTTCGTAATTAAATTGTGTACATATACCAGGGGGCCAATAAGATAAAGGACAATGCATTAAAGACAAACATAAAATGGAATTCATTCATGCAAAGAGTGGATTTCATTCATCCGAAGTACTGGATTACAAAATGAGGATTAAAGCAACAGGCAAAAGGAAAAGGTCCTAGCTACTGGAGGCCAAAGACCTGCGGAAAAACGAGGCAACCTTCCCAGCGGCTTCTTGGACGCTAGCCCTGGCGGCATCCTCCTCTTCGGCAATAGGTCCTTCGAAAACCGGATATAGAGAAAGTTCGGGGTCTCGGCTCTTGTAACACGCCAGAACATATTCGGCGACGTTCTTGGCCAGAGATTTCCCCTCTATCTCCAGCTGGTCGGCGGTGACATCACCCATCGCGTCGATCTTGCTGCCAGCAGAGCCAAGTGCCACCAGTGTCTAGTCCAGCTCTAGTGATAGGTTCTCCGGACGTACTTGGCTGAAGCCAAGCGGCACCAAAACTTTGTTCGCATGCCCCAAAAAATCCCACACCTGCCGGGATCAGTTGTCCTCGAGCTCCGCAATTCCTCCAGTGACCTTCTGGCTGCCGCAAGCTCCGAACCTTCCCGAGTGAGGCGCTCGACCACTTTGGCATGTTGCTGAATATTCTCAGCTATTTGCTTTTTGCGGTCGGCAAGCTCCGTCTCCCGGAGGTGGATGCGGTTCCGCCGTTCGGCCAAGTCCTTCTCCCTGCCTCTTACTTTCCCTTCTCTGGTGGAAATGTTAGCTTCTCTTTTAGAAAGCTCCTGCCCCAGCTTCTAGTACTTCTCTTCCTCTTCCTTGCACCGCAGATCAAACATTTTTGTACGGTCAGCCAAGTTTTGCTCTCCCAGAGACAGTTTCTGGGCGAGCTCCTCCTCTCTCTTCAAAATATCCTCTAATGTTCCAGGAGTTTCTCTTCCCTCGCATCGAGGTCCACTCGGCGCTTCAAGAGAATCTCGTTTAATGTATTGAGGTTGTCTTGACGTTCGTCACTAGCTCGTTGCTTTTCCTAGCATGCTCGAGAATCTCCTGAGACTTAGTGTCTAGGGCCCTAATGGTGGCCTCCCTTTCATCCAGCAGCTTGCCCCAGTATTCCATCCAGGCCTTCTCCTTCTCGACCCACTCCTTTTGATCAGCAAGCCTCGTTTGCGCAAGCTTGGTTTCGAAGTGAAGCCTGTTGCGCCAACGCCTCAAGGTGTGGCGCTCTTCTTTGAGGACCTTGCTGTCATGGTTGAAGGCGAGCTGGACCTGATGGAGGCTAGAGCAGGCATTGTTAATAGACAATGCCAAGGCAATAAGATCCGGACCTGCCGGGGTCATCTCCGCCGGCTCCAGGGGGTCTTCAAGAACAAAAATCGGGTCCCACACCACAAGCATGGTCCCCTGTGGTCCTGTGTCACTAGGTCCACCCTCAGGAAGTACCTCAGCCTCCACTCTTGCCGAGGAAGGCCCTACCAAAGGAACTTCAACCTCCGGAGCTGATGACGAAGGTTCCCCTGCCGGAATTTCCACCGTTGGCTCAGCGGGTGGAGGGCCTGCCGTAGCAGACTCTTCTGGGTGCTCCAGCTCGGACATGGGCGCCTCTGGAGCTATCACCTCTGGGGCGAACGATGGGGTTTCATTCGGAGCCCCCTCCACCTCCGGTTCAGGCACCAGTACATCAACCAGCTCTCGCATGGAGGCGGGAGGTTCGACTATCTCCAGCACGAAGGTCGGGACTGCGAGTACCTCCACCTCGATTGTCGGCTCTTCAACAACTTCCGGCACAAGCATTGGAGCTTTGATTGTCTCCAGCTCAACTGCCGGAGCTTCCGCCGTTTTCGTGTATTGAGCCAGAGCTTTAGCCACCGGTGCTATCGTTTCCAACGTGTCTTCATGAATGTCTTCCCCGTGGTCCGGCGCTACCACAAGAGCCTCTAGTGTCGCTTCGGGATCTAGATCCACGACAGTCGGTGCCGGAGCTATCGTGACTTCAGCCACCACTTGGGGAGGCGTAGGGGTCAGAGCTGGAACTTTTGCCTACACAGCCTCAGTTGTTGGGGCGGGTGTTGGAGCTTTCGTGCCCTTCCTCATTGCTCTGCAAACAAAGAATCGAAAGATTCAATACATGACAAAAAATAAAAACAGCAACTCAAGGTGCGGATGCAATGTCTACCTTGGAAGGTTAGTGCTCCAATTGGCGCGAAACTTCTTCAATGGGCGATCAGAGCTAGACCCCACTATGGTCAGTGTGGCTAGAGCTCTGGATTGCTGCCCATAACTTGTCACCGTCTTCGGTGTCACCTCAGCTGGGACCTCCCTCGGCTAGGAAGGACCTTCGGACCTGAAGCCCACGACTTGCACTAGGACCAGAGTTGATCTGCCAGAGCTGGCGCCCCTTGAGGACGGCTGCACCGGAGGAGGCGTGGCCGCTGAAGATCTACCTCGTCGAGGAGAAGAGGCAATTGTAGTCAGAGCTGACCTGACGTGGCTCCCGTCAGCATGCCTCAACTTTCTCTTTCGGCTGGAGGATTTGGCCAGCTCCTTGCCTTTGCCCTTGCCCTTGCCGACATCATCAACTTTCTGGCTCACGGTAGGGGTAACCACCCTCTCAGAAGCTACGGGGATTGCAACCCGGAAGATAGGGCGTCTCTCGACCACGCCCAAGTCATCCAATACTAGAATTCTCCTCCGAATCTCTCTGCTAACCTCCGAAACCATGTTCAGAGGCAGGAAGGCAGCCGATGGAGTCAAGGCATCATGGGAGATAACTCCATTTTGAAATTTTTTGAGATGGATCTTCAAAGCTTCATCGTCCAAGTTGGGGTTCAAACCGACTTCAATTCTGTTATGATCCATCTCACTATTGAACACCCATGTGGGCCATTCCCTAGTCTTCAACGGGGCCCACCTGTTCACCAAGAATTTGTTGAAGACCATTTGGGGGGTCACTCCTCCCTCTATGCATTCTTCGATCCTTTCCAGGATGGGCTTGTACGCATTCGACAGCTCCGGAACTACGTTCCAGGCGTCGGTGTCGACATTGGGAAGGCCCTTCGGCAACTCCAATTTCTCATGCTCCTCCACAGTGATAATCACCCAATACTTCTTCCAATCATGCCACTTGCCGGAGGGGAAGGTCTTCAAGTACTTGAAGGGGCAATTCTTCCGCTTCACGAAGTAGTAGAAGCCGATGAGCTCTGTCCCCTCGTCGGTGGTGTGGATCGTGAAGAAGGTCTGGAACAGCTCGATGCAGGGAGGCACGCCCACCCACATCTTGCAGAAGTGGACGAAAGTCACCACTAGCAAGAGCGAGCGGGGGCCGATATGATAGAGCTGGAGGCCGTAGAAATCCAGCAACATCAAGAGGAAGCTTGAGAAAGGCTGGATCAGAACCACCATGGCGTACACCGAGAAGTACACCATATATCTGGTGCGCTCCTTCTTGAAGGGGAGCTTGCCGAAGTGGATGTCCTTGTTGCAGGAGTCGCTGGACCAACCCATGTAGGTATAGACACTTGCCATCTCCTCATCAGTCTTGACCTTGCTACGGGGAAGACCCAACCCCATCGCGACAAAGTGGAGCCAATGTTGGAAGGCTATGCGATGGTTGGGAGGCCTTGAGCGCAAGTTCAATCGAAAGTGTAAAGAGTCCTCAAACCGTGTTGGCTTTCCTTCTTAAGTAAGCCTCCACAACGCTTTTATGGAAACCGCAATGGGACCAGGATCGTGTTTTAAAAAATCTACCCTACCAATGATGAATGGGCCCGGATCCACTCCGCCAAAAAGGCCAAAGTTATTACCCCAGGTGAACCGTTGTCATTATAGGAGGTTGGAAGCCCGAGGGCGGCGGCCTGACAAGGCGTGCGGAACCGATACGATTTTCACATTGGGAACTGGTGACCTTCAATTGCGTGAGATCCGCACTGCCGTATTCAAAAGAAGCCACACGGCGATGGTGAAAGTCGCCTAGAGGGGGGTGAATAGGCAATAAGACCTGAAATGGCTTAATCAAATGAGATTAAACTCCTGAGGTCGGACTTGTCTAGACAGGGTCGGACTAGTCCGCTCAGCACAAGGTGAAAACCTAAAAACTTGGTTTCGACAAGTTATTTGCGGAATTTAAGTTCAACCAAGATGTAAACAGTGTGTAGTAACTTAGTACAACTAAGATTGGAAGATTTAAACACTTAGATCACACGATTTTAACAAATATCAAAAGTGAAAGGCAATATGAACAATATGAACCCTAATAGCAATACTAGTGATCACAAAAGGTAAAAGACAAGTGAGACAAGATTTATCTTGTGGTTCAGCTCTATGAAGAAGCCTACATCCACATTGAGAAGTCCACACAAGGACCGGGTCTCACTTGAACCTTCTCTCACCAAGCCACCACGATGGCCGGCTTGGTTTCCACTATATCAATGGGTAATCACCAAGTTTGATGGGGCTGCTCGCAAGTTGATCCTTTGTGACACCCGGTTTCGAAAAAGAACCAAACGAACACATATGTGTGCCCAGGACGTTCAACACACATACACGAGTGCAATCACAAAAGGATATACAGAAAATTTCCACAGGACAAATTAATTAAGTACTTTTATTACACAACCATAGTATCCTCGAATACAAGCTCTAATGAATATTAATGACAATTTCAACTAATGCAGCGGAATAATAACTAAATAAGCAAACTAAACAACTAGGGAGCATAAGCGATAGGGTAGCGCAGCTCCAATCAACACCATAGGCAAGCTGACTGTAGACACGGCATAGTACTCCACATTATCATCATTAAACTCCCAATCCTAACCTGCAACTGTTGGTGGGGGAATTGCAAGAGTGAGTACATGTCCTACTCAGCAAGTGTGGAAAGTATGACATGTAGGTGATTCAAATGACGAATATAATAATGGCTAAGTGCTGAAAAGTACATTAAAACATTTGAAAGGCAATATATTATATGTATGTGAAGTATACCCATCATAAGCCATGTAATCATCATAATACCAGTCCATATCCATCACCATCATTCATATTCCAGATTTCACCATTACCAATAACCATAAATCAATATCAGAAATTTAATTAATAACCATATTATTAACCATAACCTGTACCAAACCATCCCAAAAATCATCCCAATACCAAGTTCCCTCTAATCATGGAAGTTGTCCAGGTGCTCATAACCGGGAGCATGGCTATCATGATAGTTTTATTAGACTCTACAGAGTTTATACCACTTTACCTACGTGTTTTTTATTTCATCACCCGTAGGCGACTAAAGAACCTCTCTTATGCCAATTACACTTTCTTTGGTGTATGGCCAAGAGATCACAAAATAGCCTTTACAAAGGGATTACTAGCCTATTTAGACCCCACTGAGGTTTCACCGGTGACGATGCCTCCAACTGAGCACATCTTCAACCAAGGGCCCCCTCTTGATCCATTCGGATCCTAGGATAGTCCCACTAATCATAAACAAACCCAATCCGACTACCCCTTCCCCGAGCATCCTTAATGGTCCAAACAGCACTGACAAAGCCCTAATTAATCAGCTACACCGCACCCATACTTGGCCTCGTGGTGGCACTGTAGTCCTGGCTTATTCTCGCACGAACCGGTCCTTAGATCTAAAGCAAGCAAACCACCATGACATCCAACCCATCCACATACTAGGCTTTCTTAGATCACACATTACCATATCATATCAACCACTTCATGTTAACAATAATCTCATAAATACATAATTAAGTTAATTGGTATAGTTGTTTTCCATCCCAATTAAGTAAGCGAAGCGAAAAGGTAAAAATCCCATCCTGACTCTCTACCATAAATTCTAGGTGACAAGGGTGGTTAACAAATCTAGTAAACTTACTACCCTAGGATTCCCATCAAAATTGATACAAGCATGCAGTTTTGCGAACAAAACATTTATTTTAAAACAGGATCATTAAGCTTCAATGACACTTGCCTTGGTCTTGGGATTGGTTCAGGTCAAAGCCTTCAAACTCTTGGTGCTAGAGATCCTCTGCGGCACTCTCTAGCGCAAATTTGTCTAGTTCACACAATAAACATACAAGAAAAGAATTACATTCAATAGAGTGCACAAATATTACTCAATATGACATGGCATGCATCATTAATGCAAATGCAAGGTAGAACTTGTTAACAGATTGCTTTTAAATGAACACTATCTAGTTCCAATAGCTTTTAACAAGTTTATATAGGTTTGGAGTTGATTAGATCTAATTTTAGAATTAATTCGAGCCGACATCCCCCTTGCGAGGCGCCGGAGCTTGAAGAAGTGACGCCAGCAACCCCCTTAGTGCGCCGGAGCTCGAAGAAGTGACGCCGACGGCCCCCTTGGGAGGCGCCGGAGCTCAAAGAAGTGACATCGGTGGCCCCCTTGGGAGGCGCCTGAGCTCGCAGAAGTGACGTCGGCGGCCCCCTTAGGGGCGCCAGAGTATGGAGAAGTGACACCAAGGGCCCCCTTGGGGACGTCGGAGCTCGAAGAAGTGATGCCAGCGGCCCCCTTAGGGGGCGCCGGAGCTCAGAGAAGCATTGCCGGCAGTCCTCATGGGAGCGCCGGAGCTCGAAGAAGTGGCACTGGCAGCCCCTTTGGGGGGCGCTAGAGCTTGGAGAAGCATCGACGGCACCAGTGACCTTCTTGGAGGGCGCCGGAGCCAGAGAAGTGACGCTGGCAGCTACGATGGATGTGTAGAACGTCGATGACAGCTCCCTGTATGTCCTGCACATATGATAGACAAAAAGTAATTTTGCTCATCGGTCACCACTTCCCTACTCTTTAGTTTCGTTATGGCTTACGATCCTTAGCTAAGATACGAGACATGGGTAATTCGGTGCGACAGCATCCAGGGTATGGTCACTGCCTTGCTCAGGGCATGAGCTGTCCGGCCTTCCGTACTCAGTTGTGAGCACTGGGAGGCAAGGTGCGCATGCTTAGGGTATAGAACCAGGCTAAGCAGGCCGCACACCCTGGACCTCCAGCTCAGCATTAGCCTTTCAGAAGTTAGAACCATTCGATACCATGGACCCCGACCAAGAAAACGATCATCATACCCCAAACACATTGCAAATACCTCATGCAGATCCGCCTTTAGGAGGATAGCACAACTCCAACTAGGACGAGACAAGAGAAATGTAACCGGGCATATGGTAGACGATATGCAAAAGTAAGCAAAAAATTAAAGCTTAATGTAAATAATTTTGCTTGTCGGTTACTCCCTTCCTGCTTTTAGTCTCGTTATGTCTTACGGTCCCGAGTCGGGCTTACGGTGCGTTGGTAATTCAGTGCGACGGTATCCGGATTATGGTTATCGCCCTGCTCAGGAGTGTGTGCCGCCCGACCCCATGTACTCAGCTATTAAGCGCTGAAGAGGCAAAATGTACACACTTAGGGTGCAGGACCAGGCTAAGCATGTTGTACCTTCTGGACCTCCCACGGGCGTTAGCTTTTCAAGGGAGTGACCATTCGGTGCCACAGGCTCCTGAGCAGGGAAGCAACCAAAGAACCCAAATACATCACAGGAACCTCAAGCAGACCCGCCAGCAGCAGGATTGCATAACTCCACTAGGCGCGATACAGGGAGAGAGTGCCCGTGCATATGACAGAGAATATGCGAGAACGAGCATAATTTGATGATCATAAAATTATTGCGTAATTAAATGAACATAAATGAAGCATAGGACATGACAATGTTTCTTCTAAATTGGTAATCATAGAAGGAGGCAGACTTTAAAAGAAGGCAACAACCCGCTCCGGATGACAAGGGAGGAAAAATGTACAAGCTTAGGGTATGGAACCATGCTAAGCAGCCTCAACACCTTGGACCGAACCCACCGGAGCTTAGTTGCTTCAAGCGCTGCTTCTAGAAGCTATGACACCCTTTTCAGAAAAAAGAAAAACTATCCTACCGCTACGCCACGGTGAAGCATTACCGAAGTGGCACTGGGAAGGCAAAGTGTACACGCTTAGGGTGCAAGACCAGACTAAGCAGGCTGCATACTCTGGACCTCTCACCGTGCCAAAAGTAAAACTTACAGCGGATCTTCGGGCCGAACTTACCATAACTCCTTGGTGACGTCGCGCTGTGGTGGCGGGAAACCGCTTGACGTCCTACCCATGAGACCCCTTAGAGGCCCCCTGGTAGGTGTGGCCAACTGGTTGGGCACGCCTACCACTTAGTCGCAGGATGTCGTCGATGGGACCCCGGCGGAGCGCAGGAGCATGAATAGTTGACGCTGGTGACAATGGCAATGAGGTAGCCACCAAACCGAAGCGGCGCAAAGCCTCAACGTGCGGAACGTCGATGGAGGCCCCCTGGGAGGTGCTGGAGCTAGATGCTCCTGCGGCGCCCACCATCAACGCTAAGAAATGTCGATGGCGCCCCCCCCCCCTGGGAGGTGCCAGAGCTGGCTGCTCCGGCGTCGCCCATCATCGCTGTAGAAACATCGATGGCAGGCCCCTTGGGTGGTGCCGGAGCTGGCTGCTCCAGCGTCGCAGTAGAAACGTCGACGGCGGGCTCCTTGGGTGGTGCCGGAGCTGGCTGCTCCGGCGTCGCCCATCGTCATTGTAGAAACGTCGACGGCAGACCCCCTGGGTGGTGTCTGTGCTGGTGGACCTTTTGCGACTTGATCTTGCTGCGACTCGCAGGCTTGATGAAAACTATGGTGGTGAAAGTGCTACCACTTTTTTGAGGGGAAAAGCCCCCTACCTGGCACGCCAAATGTCGAAGGGTCAATGCGGCACTTCCCCCGGATCTGCTAAGGAGCAGCCCGCGGAGGTTCTTGTTCGGCGGTGCTTAGGCCTCAAACTAGTGTTCTAGCGGAAAAGTATGAGACAGTTGTTTTTACGTGGTTCGGGCCACGAGGAGCGTAACACCCTCCTCCACGGTGGATTGTATTGCTTGGTGAGTGTGTATGCGTATGTGAGTGTATCGGGGATTCTGAGTCCAGTCTGACCAGCGAAGATGTCTAAGTCGGTGGTTGCCCAGTCCTTTTATAGTCCAAGGTCGGACAACTTACAAGTGGGGCCCAGGGCCCGATAGGTTGCCCCGAGGTGATCTTATCCTATACAAGATCTAATGTTTCTTGTGTACGCTGCCTCTGACCGTGCCTTGAAGGCTTGCTGTCTTGCCGCGTCGGTCACTAGTGGCAAGGCGTAGTCGTTGATGATGGCAGGGAACGTCCCATCCGTCTTGTTGTTGTAAGCTACCCACTTGACGATGTAGGTTAGTCCTGTGGCGCCTTTACTGTGATGTGATTGGATGCAGTGGTACCTGATAAGAGGCGTGTGCTGCACCTATACGCTTGGGGAAGGCGCGTGCTTTTAATGTGCAACTGGACAGGACGCACCATCCCTTACTCCCGCAACCTACCGCCCAGGGCAAGTTGCAGGACACGTGGTAGCTCTGGATCCCTCCTTGGTGGGAGCAAGGGCCTGGAGCCGGAGGACGCGTGGCAGCTCCGGAGCCATTCTCGGTGGGAGCAAGGGCCCGGAGCCGGAGGACGCGTGGCAGCTCTGGAGCCCACCTTGGTGGGAGCAAGGATGTGGAGCTGAAGGACACATGGCAGCTCTGGGGCCCTCCTTGGTGGGAGCAAAGGCCCGGAGCCGGAGGACACGTGGTAGCTCCGGAACCCTCCTCGGCGGGGAGGACGGGTCCGGAGCTTCTTCTTGTATGCGGGGGTACCCGGTCTTGAGGGTACCGACAAACTTGTTAACAGATTGCTTTTAAATGATCACTATCTAGTTCCAATAGCTTTTAACAAGTTTATACAGGTTTGGAGTTGATTAGATATAATTTTAGAATTAATTCGACACAATTTAACCAGGAAAATCGGACAAGTCCGCAGGAGGCCAGACTAGTCCGCACTTCGCGAGGACAGCAGATTAGGGTTTTCTAGATCGACGTGAATTTGGAGATTGAATTCACGTAAGGGAAAGAGAATAGAAGGTATACCAGGTGTTTAGGACTCCAATGAATCAAGGATCTTGGAGACAACACTTGGATCTTGATGATCTAGGGTTGATGATGAACTTGGAGATGAATTGGTGATGAAGAACGAAACTTGATGGAGATCTTAATACTCTTTCGTTTCCTCCTCTTCTTCTTCTTGCTTGGGATCTCCTACTCCCTCCTTGATGGTGGCTCTCCACGAACTAGGATTTGGGTGGAGTGGAAAAGTGGCAAATAGATAACAAGCCAAGGGGTGGGGTTGTTTATATAAATGTGGAGGCTAGGGTTAGGTGGATTTCGAGTTTGGGGGTGAGTAGATACCGGTTTAGAGTCCCACGTGGGCTCTAAAAGAGATAGAAATGACGTCCCTAGGCCCAATTAATGTGAAACCCAAGAAACAAGTCGTGAAACAAAAGATCAATTCAGAGTCGCAATTTATCGGACAAGTCCGAAAAGGGCCGGACTAGTCCGAAGTTGTCCAGAGAGAAACCGAACAAGTCCGGACTGGATATCGGACAAGTCCAAACTTATCTAGAGAGGAAAAATGGACAAGTCTGGCCAAAAATCGGACAAATCCGACTTTAGTCAAAGAGAAAACAGACAAGTCCACTGGGATACTGGACTAGTTCGGACAAGTCCAGGGACTTAGCAAAATTTCCAAGGAAATTGGAACAACGGACTAGTCCGCACAAAACCGTACAAGTCCGAAAGTGCCCAGAGGCAAAAACAGACTAGTCCGCAACAAAAACGGACAAGTTCGAACAAAGTCAGAGAGAAATCGGACTAGTCCGCACCAAAATCAGACTAATCCGCACTTTCCAGAATTCTTAAATGCGGTTTTGTTTCTAAATCAATTTTAAACTTGTTTCTTTTTATGTTGCTTAATGTTAGACATGTATATGAATGTATGCAGGGCATGATGCATGAAAATGAGGGTGTTACAAACCTACCCCCCTTAAAATGAATCTTGCCCTCGAGATTCGACGCGGAAGAGAAGAGATAGGGAAATTTCTTCCTGAGATCATCCTCCAACTCCCATGTTGCCTCTAATTTTGTATGATGCTTCCATTGAACTTTACACCATCTGATGACCTTGTTCCTTGTGACTCTCTCTTTGGTTTCCAAAATTTTGACCGGTTGCTAGGCATAAGTCAAGTCTTCCTCTAGTTCCAAATCTTCCATTGGCACTTGTTCTTCCGGTACCCTTAAACACTTCTTGAGCTAGGAAACATGAAATACATCATGTACATTTGAAAGATGAGTCGACATCTCCAACCTATATGCTACCTCCCCTCTTTTGTCCAAAATCTGGAATGGCCCAATATACCGAGGTGCTAGCTTGCCTCTTATTTTAAACCTCTTATGACCTTTCATTGGTGACACCTTGACGTAAACGAAGTATCCCACTTCAAAGGCTAGTTTTCTTCTCCTATTGTCTGCATAGCCTTTTTTCCTTGATTGAGCGGCCCCCAAGTTCTCACGGATTACTTGAACTTGTTTTTCAGCTTCTTGCAACACATCGGGTCCAAATACTTGATTCTCCCCTGTCTCACTCCAAAACAAGGGTGTCCTACACTTCCTTCCATATAGTGTCTCATATGGTGACATTTTCAAACTTGCTTGGTAACTATTGTTGTATGAAAACTCTGCATATGGCAAGCTCTTGTCCCAACTTTTCCCATGCTTCAAGGAACAAGCTCTTAACATATCCTCCAAAATATGATTGGTCCTCTCAGTTTGTCCATCCGTTTGAGAGTGATATGCTAAACTAAAATTTAACCTCGTTCCCAATGCTTCATGCACTTTCTGCCAAAACCTGGAGGTAAATTGTGAACCTCTATCTGAGACTATCTTCTTTGGGACTCCATGTCGACACACAATATGCTCCATGTATATTTTGACCAATTGTGTAGTTGTATACTTGGTCTTGACAGGGATGAAATGAGCTGCATTGGTTAATCGATCCACAATTACCCAAATTGAGTCATACTCGGACTGGGTATGTGGCAATCCAACTATAAAGTCCATACCGATTTCTTCCCACTTCCACTCCAGAATCTTCAATGGTTGCAATAATTTTGTTGGCCTTTGATGTTATGCCTTAACTCGTTGGCACACATCACATAAGGCGACATATTCAGCTATGTCCTTCTTCATGCTAGCCCACCAATAGCAAGTCTTCAAGTATTTGTACATCTTCGTACGACCGGGGCGAATCGAGTATGGCGAGTCATGTGCCTCTTTTAATATTGTCTCCAGAATATGCTTCACATTGGGCACGACAATCCTCTTACCAAGCCATAGAGTATCATGTTCATCTTCATCAAACCTATATTCTCTTCCCTCTTGGGTCCTTTCCTTGATTTCTTGGATTTCCTCATCCTTAGTTTGGCCTTCCCGAATTTCTTGCTCTAAGGTTGGGTTTAACTCCATCATCTCCATCTCATTCGCAAATCCGAGATTCAACCGTTCAAACTCCTTACATAGCTCGGATGGTAATTCTCGAATCGTGAGTTGGTGACTTACTCCTTTCCGACTCAAAGCATCGGCCACTACATTGGCCTTTCCCGGGTGATAATTGATTCCCAAATCATAATCCTTGATAAGCCCCAACCATCTTCATTGCCTTAAATTTAGATCCATTTGTGTGAAAATATACTTAAGACTCATGTGATCGGTATAAATTTAACACTTATGTCCAAGGATGTAATGTCTCAAAATTTTTAGTGCATGAACCACAGCTGCAAGTTCCAAATCATGAGTTGGATAGTTCTACTCATTTTTCTTCAATTGCCTCGATGCATACACAACCACTTGACCTTCTTGCATAAGCACGCATCCGAGTCCTTGTCTTGATGTATCACAATATATATCGAAACTTTTGCTCACATCTGGCAATGTCAAAACTGAGGTTGTTGTCAACCTCTTCTTCAACTCTTCAAAACTTTCTTGACAAGCTTGAGTCCATTGGAAGTTTTCCCCTTCATTAGCAACTCCGTCATTGGCTTGGCTATCTTGGAAAAGTCCTTGATGAATCTACGGTAATACCTAGCCATTCCAAGAAAACTCCTTATTTCCAGTGGACTAGTCCGATTTTGCATCTGGAAACTTTCGGACTTGTCCGATTTTGTGCGGACTAGTCCGATATTCCAAGAATCCTTGAAAATTTGCTAAGTCCCTGGACTTGTCCGGACTAGTCTGGTGTTCCAGCGAACTTGTCAGTTTTCCTCTTTGACTAAAGTCGGACTTGTCCGATTTTTTGCCAGACTTGTCCGATTTCTCTCTCGACAACTTCGGACTAGTCTGGTCCTTTTCGAACTTGTCCGATATTTCGCGACTCCGAGTTGATCTTTTGTTTTACGACTTGTTTTTGGGTTTCGCGTTAAGTGGGCCTAGGGACGTCGTGCCTAACTCCTTTAGAGCCCATGTGGGACTCTAAACCGGCCTCTACTCCTCTCAAACTCGAAATCCATCTAACTCTAGCCTCCACCTCTATATAAACAACCCCACCCCTTCGCTTGACATCTATTTGCCACTTTTCCACCCCACCCAAACCCTAGTTCGTGGATAGCCACCACCAAGGAGGGAGGAGAAGATCCCAAGCAAGAATAAGAAGAGGAGGAAACGAAAGAGGATCAAGATCTCCATCAAGTTTCGTTCTTCATCACCAATTCATCTCCAAGTTCATCCCCAACCCTAGATCACCAAGATCCAAGTGTTACCTCCAAGTTTCTTGATTCATTGGAGTTCTAAACACCTGGTATACCTTCTATTCTCTTTTCTTTATGTGAAGTCAATCCCTAATCTCCAAATTTACGTCGATCTAGAAAACCCTAGTCCACTAGTTCTGCGAAGTGCGTACTAGTCCGACCTTCTGCAGACTAGTCCGATTTTGCTGACTAAATTCTGTTGAATTAATTCTAAAATTAGATATAATCACATCCAAACCTGTATAAACTTGTTAAAATCTAGTAGAACTAGCTAGTGATCATTAAAAGCCATCTATTAACAAGTTCTACCTTGCATTTGCATCAATCATGCATGTCATATCATGTTGAGTAATATTTGTGCACTCTTTGATTGTGTTTCTTGTCTTGTATGTTTATTGTGCGGATTAGACGGATTTGCGCTAAAGAGTGCCGCGGAGGATCTACAGCACCAAGAGTTTGAAGGCTTTGACCCTAATCAACCGCAAGAGCAAGGCAAGTGTCCTTGAAGCATATTGATCCTGTTTCTAAAATAAATGTTTTGTTTGCAAAATTGCATGCTTGTGTCAATTTGATGGGAATCCTATGATAGGAAGTTGACTAGCTTTGTTTAACCACCCTTGTCACCTGGAATTTATGGTAGAGAGTTGAGATGGGATTTTTACCTTTTTTGCTTCACTTAATTAACCGGGATGGGAAAACAACTATACCACTCAACTTAATTATGCATGGATGAGATTATGGTTAACATGAACTGGTCAATATGATATGGTAATGGGTGATCTAAGCGAGCCTGGTATGTGGATGGGTTGGTTGTCATGGTGGTTTGCTTGCTTTAGATCTAAGGACCGGTTCATGCGAGAATAAGCCAGGATTACAGTGCCACCACGAGGCCAAGTATGGGTGCGGTGTACCTGATTAATTAGGGCTTTGCTAGTGCTATTTGGACCATTAACGATGCTCGAAGAAGGGGTATTCGGATTGAGTTTGTTGATGATTGGTGGGACTACCCTAGGATCTGAATGGCTCAAGAGGGGGGCCTTGGTTGAAGATGTGCTCTGTGGGAGACATCACCACCGGTGAAACCTAAGTGGGGTCTAAATAGGCTAGTAATCCCTTTGTAAAGGCTATTTTGTGATCTCTTGGCCATACACCAAAGAAAGTGTAATTGGCATAAAGGAGGTTCTTTAGTCGCCGACGGGTGATGAAATCACAAACACGTGGGTAAAGTGGTACAGTCTAATAAAACTATCATGATAGCCGTGCTCCTGGTTATGAGCACCTGGACAACTTCCATGATTAGAGGGAACTTGGTATTGGGATGGTGTTTGGGATGGTTATAGTTTGGTAATGGTTATGACTGGTTATGGATTAATTTCTGGTATTGAATATGATGATTGGCAAATGGTGAAATCTGGAATTACTGATGATGGTAATGAATTCAGACTGGTATTATGATATTACTTATGATTATGATGGGTTTACTTCACATACATGTAATATATTGTTTTTCAAATGTTTTAATGTACTTTTCAGCACTCAGCCCTTATTGTTGTCGTCATTTGAATCGGCCACATGTCATACTTTCCACACTTCCTGAGTACGACATGTACTCACTCTTGCAATTCCCCCCAACAGTTGCAGGTCAGGATTGGGAGTTTAATGATGATAATGCGGAGTTCTAGGCCATGTCTACCGTCAGCTTGTCTGTGGTGTTTTGGAGCTGCGCTACCCTATTGCTTATGCCGCCTAGCTGTTTAGTTTGCTTAATTAGTTGTTTCTGCTGCATTAATTTAAACTTGTCATTAATATTCATTAGAGTTTGTATTTGAGGATGATATCGTTTGTGTAATAAAATTTGGTTAATTAATCTTGTGTTGTTGTAATTATCTGTATATCATTTGTGATGCACTTGTATATGTGTGTTAAACATCATGGGCACACATATGCGTTCACTTGGTTCATTTTTCGGAACCGGGTGTCACAGATTGGTATCAGAGCCACAGGTTGACCGTAGGATGCAGCCTAGATATAATGGACACTTTAGAGCACATAGGAGCACTCAGGAATCAATGTGTTTTTGTTTGGTGTTCTCTTTGCTATATATATTGTTTGCTTGTGTGCTTAATAGAGGATTTTGGGATGCTTTAGCATTGCCATGTCCACGTAGGCTAGTTAGTTATTTAGTTTCATATCCCTTGATACATATAGATGGGGATGTTTTCTAATTCTCACCTATTGCTTTTCTTCAGATGGTGAGGACTCGCAACCAGACGGATGCTAATGACGAGGAGGAGAACCATGGAGTACCTCAAAACAACAATGGACAAGGACCTACTCAGGGAGGTATCAACATTGAGCAGTTATTGGCTATGCAGAACCAGCTCATGCAGACTATGATACAAACAATGGGACAGCTGCAGGCTGGTAACATCAATAATCAGCCCCACATACCTCCACCGCCACCCCCGCCTCCTCATAACCGGTTGGGAGAGTTTATGAGGACTAGGTCGCCAACCTTTGCTCAAGTCGCTGACCCTATGGATGCAGATGATTGGCTCAAGTCCGTGGAGAAGAAACTTGCTATTGTCCAATGCAGTGACCGGGAGAAAGTGATTTTCGCTTCTAATCAACTAGTTGGAGCAGCTGCGAATTGGTGGGATTCACTATGCAATGCTCATGAGAACCAAGAGAGAATTACTTGGGTCGAATTCAAGGAGAGTTTCCATTCACATTATGTGCCCGAGGGTGTTATGATTTTGAAGAGGCAAGAATTTGAGAACTTAAGGCAACGAAGATCAAGCGTGAGTGAATATCTCAATAAATTCACTCAACTGTCAAGGTATGCCCCTGAAGATGTGAGCTGGGACAGCTGGAAACAATACTTGTTCATGAGAGGCTTGAACAATGAGATCCAAGTGCAACTACTCAACTGTGATTATGCCAACTTTCATAAGCTTGTGGACAAAGCAATTGAGGTTGAGAACAAGATCCATGAGATGGAGAAAGACAACAAAAGGAAGACGCCATATCAAGGAAAGCAACAAGGAAGTAATGTGCGCCTTCGCTTTGCAACTCCTAATGCGCCATATTATAGCTCTTCTGTTCCTGTACAACGCCCTGGTTATGCACCACGCCCAACTCAGTTTGCGCAGCAACGCCCTGTTATGCAAGCACCTAGGCGTCCAATGCCATATGCGCCTCGTGCTAATTTTCCTAGTGCAAATGTTCAAAATAAAGTCCGTCCAAATTCTGGTGGAGTTAGGAAGTGCTATACTTGTGGAGAAGCTGGACACTTTGCACATCAATGTCCTAAGTCAGGTCTTGGTCAAGGAAGCAATGCGTCGAGGAAAAACCCAAGACCTAATGGAGGAGCACCACAAGGGAACCGCGGACAGTAGAATTTTGCTCGTGGCAACGTGAACCATGTCTCTACGGAGGATGCTCAACAAGTGGATGATGTGGTCATTGGTATGTTTCTCGCCAACTCCAACCCTGCGACTATGTTATTTGATTCTGGAGCATCACATTCATTCATTGCATCGAATTATGTTGCCAAGTATAGTTTGCCTATCTCTCATATGAAGTTTACTATATTGGTTAAGTATCCTGGAGGAGAGATGAGGACAAATATAGTATGTCCAAAAGTAAGCCCTAGAATAAGGGGTTAGACTTCTCCGCCAACCTCATTGTTTTGGATTCTCAAGGATTGGACATTATACTTGGTATGGACTAGTTGAGGAAGCACAATGGAGTTATTGAGCGTGCCACGAAGATGGTGAAGTTGACTAATGAAGAAGGGATCACCGTAGAATTTGAAGCATCTCAAACCGCACCGAAGCAATTGGAGCTGAATCATATGGACGGTGCCGCAATTGAGGAGATTACGATGGTGTGTGAATTTTTAGATGTTTTTTCGGACGAGTTGCCAAGTATGCCACCTGATCGAGACATTGAGTTTGTTATTGATTTAATACCTGGAACTGCACCTATAGCTAAGAGGCCGTATAGGATGCCTCCTATGGCATTAGCGGAGCTCAAGAAGCAGATTCAAGAGCAACTAGAGAAAGGTTTTATTCGCCCTAGCTCTTCACCTTGGGGAGCGCCATTCTATTTGTGGACAAGAAGGATGGATCCCAAAGGATGTGCGTAGATTATCGAGCTCCCAACAAGGTAAACATCAAGAACAAGTACACATTGCCACGCATAGAAGACTTGTTTGATCAGATGAAGGGTGCTTGTATCTTCTCTAAGATTGATTTGAGGTCGGGATACTTTCAAATGAAGATTAGACCATTGGACATACCTAAGACAGCTTTTAGGACGTGGTATGGATCTTATCAGTACACTGTGATATCTTTTGGATTGACCAATGCACCTGCCTACTTTATGTACCTCATGAATAAGGTCTTCATGGAGTACTTGGATAAGTTTGTTGTGGTGTTATTGATGACATTATGATCTACTCGAAGGACGAGAAAGAACATGAGGAACACTTGAGGCTTACATTGTAGAAATTGAGGGAGCATCAATTGTATGCCAAGTTCAACAAGTGTCAGTTTTGGTTGAGAGAGGTGTCGTTTTTGGGTCATATCATCTCAGGAGGAGGAGTATCGGTTGACTCCGGAAAAGTGCGAGACGTGTTGAAATGGGAACCTCCGCAGAATGTAAAGGAGATAAGGAGTTTTCTTGGGATGGCTGGATATTACCGTCGGTTCATCAAGGACTTTTCCAAGATAGCCAAGCCAATGACGAAATTTCTAATGAAGGGAAAGGCTTTCCAATGGACTCAATCTTGTCAAAACGGTTTTGAGGAGTTGAAGAAGAGGCTGACAACAGCCCCAGTTTTGGTACTGCCGAATGTAAGCAAGAGTTTTGATATTTATTGCGACGCATCAAGAAAAGGACTTGGATGTGTACTGATGCATGAAGGTCAAGTGGTTGCCTATGCATCGAGACAATTGAAGAAACATGAGCAGAATTATCCTACACATGATCTTGAACTAGCAGCCGTGGTACATGCATTGAAGATTTGGAGACACTACATTCTTGGACATAGGTGTGAAATTTATACAGATCACAAGAGTCTTAAGTATATCTTCACACAAACAGATCTGAATTTGAGGCAACGAAGATGGTTGGAGCTCATCAAAGATTATGATTTGGGGATCAACTATCATCCAGGAAAAGCCAATGTAGTGGCTGACGCTTTGAGTAGAAAAGGAGTAAGTCATCAACTCACAGTTCGAGAGTTACCATCCGAGTTATGTAAGGAGTTTGAAAGGTTGAACCTTGGATTTGTAAATGAGATGGAGATGATGGAGTTAAACCCAACCTTGGAGCAAGAAATTCGAGAGGCACATACCACTGATGAAGAGATCAAGGAAATCAAGGAATGGACCAAAGAAGGGAGAGAATTCAGATTTGATGAGGATGAACATGGTACCTTATGGCTTGGAAAAAGGATTGTCGTGCCTAATGTGAAGCATATTCGGGAGATGATATTAAAAGAGGCACATGACTCACCTTACTCAATTCACCCCGGTTGTATGAAGATGTACAAAGACTTGAAGACTTGTTATTGGTGGGCTAGCATGAAGAAGGACATAGCTGAATACGTAGCATTGTGTGATGTGTGTCAACGAGTCAAGGCGGAACATCAAAGGCCAGCTGGGTTATTACAACCATTAAGGATTCTGAAATGGAAGTGGGAAGAAATCGGTATGGACTTCATAGTTGGTTTACCGCTTACCCAGTCTGGGTATGGCTCAATTTGGGTAATCGTGGATCAATTGACCAAGTCAGCTCATTTTGTTCCTGTCAAGACCAAGTATACATCTGCACATTTGGTCGAAATATACATGGAGCATATTGTGTGTCGACATGGAGTCCCTAAAAAGATAGTCTCGGATAGAGGTTCTCAATTTACCTCCAGGTTTTGGCAAAAGTTACATGAAGCATTAGGAACAAGGTTGAATTTTAGTTCAGCATACCACCCTCAAACGGATGGACAAACCGAGAGGACCAATCAGATTTTAGAGGACATGTTAAGAGCTTGTGCTTTGAAGCATGGGAAAGGTTTGGACAAGAGCTTGCCATATGCAGAATTTTCATACAACAATAGTGACCAAGCAAGCTTGAAAATGTCACCATATGAAGCGCTTGATGGAAGGAAGTGTGGGACACCTTTATTCTGGAATGAGTCAGGAGAAACTCAAGTATTTGGTCCGGATGTGTTGCAAGAAGTCGAAAAGCAAGTCCAAATAATTCATGAAAACTTGAGGGTTGCCCAATCAAGACAAAAGGGCTATGCGGACAATAGGAGAAGGAAATTAACCTTTGAAGTGGGAGATTTTGTTTACCTCAAGGTGTCACCAATGAGAGGTCATAAGAGGTTTAACATAAGAGGCAAGCTAGCACCTCTATACATTGGACCATTCAAGATTTTGGACAAAAGAGGAGAAGTAGTGTATAAGTTGGAGATGTCAACTCATCTTTCAGATGTCCATGATGTGTTTCATGTTTCCCAGCTCAAGAAGTGCTTAAGAGTATCGGAAGAACAAGTGTTAGTGGAAGAATTGGAATTAGAGGCAGATTTGACTTATGCTGAAAAACCGGTCAAAATCTTGGAAACTAAGGATAGGGTCACAAGGAACAAGGTTATTAGATGGTGTAAAGTTCAATGGAAGCACCACACAAAAAAAGAAGCGACGTGGGAATTGGAGGATGATATCAAGAAGGAATTTTCCTATCTCTTCTCTTTCGCGTTGAATCTCGAGGGCAAGATTCATTTTAAGGGGGGTAGGTTTGTAACACCCTCATTTTCATGCATCATGCCCTACATACATTCATATACATGTTTAACATTAATCCACATCAAGAGGAACGAGTTTAAAATTAATTTGGAACAAAACCGCACTTAAAATGCTGAAAAGTGCGGACTATCCGGTTTTAGTGAGGACTAGTCCGATTTCTCTCTGACTAAAATAAGACTTGTCTGTTTTTGCTGCGGACTAGTCTGATTTTGCCTCTGGAAACTTTCGGACTTGTTCGATTTTGTGCGGACTAGTCCAATATTCCAATAATCCTTGAAAATTTGCTAAGTCCCTGGACTTCTCCGGACTAATTCGGTGTTCCAGCGGACTTGTCCATTTTCCTCTCTGACTAAAGTCGGACTTGTCTGATTTTTGGCCGGACTTGTCCGATTTCTCTCTAGACAACTTCGGACTAGTCCGATCCTTTTCGGACTTGTCCGATATTTTGCGACTCCGAGTTGATCTTTTGTTTTACGACTTGTTTCTTGGGTTTCGTGTTAAGTGGGCCTAGGGACGTCGTGCCTAACTCCTTTAGAGCCCATGTGGGACTCTAATTCGGCTTCTACTCCTCTCAAACTCGAAATCCATCTAACCCTAGCCTCCACCTCTATATAAACAACCCCACCCCTTGGCTTGACATCTATTTGCCACTTTTCCACCCCACCCAAACCCTAGTTCGTGGATAGCCACCACCAAGGAGGGAGGAGGAGATCCCAAGCAAGCAGAAGAAGAGGAGGAAATGAAAGAGGATCAAGATCTCCATCAAGTTTTGTTCTTCATCACCAATTCATCTCCAAGTTCATCCCCAACCCTAGATCATCAAGATCCAAGTGTTACCTCCAAGTTTCTTGATTCATTGGAGTTTTAAACACCTGGCATACCTTGTATTCTCTTTTCTTTACGTGAATTCAACCCCTAATCTCCAAATTTACGTCGATCTAGAAAACCCTAGTTCGCTAGTTCTGCGAAGTGCGGACTAGTCTGGCCTTCAACAGACTAGTCCGATTTTGCTAACTAAATTTTGTTGAATTAATTCTAAAATTAGATCTAATCATATACGAACCTGTATAAACTTGTTAAAATCTATTAGAACTAGTTAGTGATCATTAAAAGCCATCTATTAACAAGTTCTACCTTGCATTTGCATCAATCATGCATGTCATATCATATTGAGTAATATTTGTGCACTCTTTGATTATGTTTCTTGTCTTGTATGTTTATTGTGTGGATTAGACGGATTTGCGCTAGAGAGTGCCGCGGGGTATCTACAGCACCAAGAGTTTGAAGGCTTTGACCCTAATCAACCGCAAGAGCAAGGCAAGTGTCCTTGAAGCATATTGATCCTGTTTCTAAAATAAATGTTTTGTTTGCAAAATTGCATGCTTGTGTCAATTTGATGGGAATCCTATGATAGGAAGTTGACTAACTTTGTTTAATCACCCTTGTCACCTAGAATTTATGGTAGAGAGTCGGGATGGGATTTTTACCTTTTTGCTTCGCTTAATTAACCAGGATGGGAAAACAACTATACCACTCAACTTAATTATGCATGGATGAGACTATGGTTAACATGAACTGGTCAATATGATATGGTAATGGGTGATCTAAGCGAGCCTGGTATGTGGATGGGTCGGATGACATGGTGGTTTGCTTGCTTTAGATCTAAGGACCGGTTCATGCGAGAATAGGTCAGGATTACAGTGCCACCACGAGGCCAAGTATGGGTGTGGCGTAGCTGATTAATTAGGGCTTTGCTAGTGCTATTTGGACCATTAAGGATGCTCGGGGAAGGGGTAGACGGATTGGGTTTGTTGATGATTGGTGGGACTAACCTAGGATCCGAATGGTTCAAGAGGGGGCCCTTGGTTGAAGATGTGCTCTGTGGGAGACATCGCCACCGGTGAAACCTCAGTGGGGTCTAAATAGGCTAGTAATCCCTTTGTAAAGGCTATTTTGTGATCTCTTGGCCATACACCAAAGAAAGTGTAATTGGCATAAAGGAGGTTCTTTAGTCGCCGATGGGTGATGAAATCACAAACACGTGGGTAAAGTGGTACAAACTCTGTAGAGTCTAACAAAACTATCGTGATAGTCGTGCTCCCGGTTATGAGCACCTGGACAACTTCCATGATTAGAGGGAACTTGGTATTGGGATGGTGTTTGGGATGGTTGTGGTTTGGTAATGGTTATGGCTGGTTATGGATTAATTTCTGGTATTGAATATGATGATTGGCAAATGGTGAAATCTGGAATTACTGATGATGGTAATGAATTCAGATTGGTATTATGATATTACTTATGATTATGATGGGTTTACTTCACATACGTGTAATATATTGTTTTTCAAATGTTTTAATGTACTTTTTAGCACTCAGCCCTTATTATTGTCGTCATTTGAATCAGCCACATGTCATACTTTCCACACTTGCTGAGTACGACATGTACTCACTCTTGCAATTCCCCCCAACAGTTGCAAGTCAGGATTGGGAGTTTAATGATGATAATGCGGAGTTCTAGGTCGTGTCTACCGTCAGCTTGCCTGTGGTGTTTTGGAGCTGCGCTACCCTATTGCTTATGCTGCCTAGCTGTTTAGTTTGCTTAATTAGTTGTTTCTGCTGCATTAATTTGAACTTGTCATTAATATTCATTAGAGTTTGTATTCGAGGATGATATCATTTGTGTAATAAAATTTGGTTAATTAATCTTGTGTTGTTGTAATTATCTGTATATCATTTGTGATGCACTTGTATATGTGTGTTAAACATCCTGGGCACACATATGTGTTCACTTGGTTCATTTTTCGGAACCGGGTGTCACAATTTGTCAATCCAAAGGACATAACAGTGTACTCATATGATCCATATCGTGTTCTAAAAGTTGTCTTGGGTATGTTTGATGGTCTAGTCTTCATTTGAAAGTATCCCTACCTCAAATCAATCTTGGAGAAAACACATGCACCCTTCATCTGATCAAACAAGTCTTCTATGTGTGGCAGGGTGTACTTGTTCTTGATTGTTACCTCGTTGAGAGCTCGGTAATCCACACACATCATTTGCAACCCATCCTTCTTGTCTACAAATAGAATGGGCGCTCCCCAAGGTGAAGAGCTGGGGCAAATAAAACCCTTCTCTCGTTGCTCTTGGATCTGCTTCTTGAGATCTGCTAATTCCATAGGAGGCATCCTATACGGCCTCTTACCTATAGGTGCAGTTCTAGGTATTAAATCAATAAAAAACTCAATGTCTCCGTCAGGTGGCATATCTGGCAACTCATTCGGAAATACGTCCAAGAATTCACACACCACCAAAATTTCCTCAATTGTAGCACCATCCATGTGATTCAGCTCCACTTGTTTCGGTGCATGTTGAAATGCTTCAAATTCTACGGTGGTCCCTTCCTCATTGGTCAACTTCACCGTCTTTGTGGCACACTCAATAAATCCATTGTGCTTCCTCAACCAGTCCATACCAAGTATAATGTTCAATCCTTGAGAATCCAAAACAATGAGGTTGGCAAAGAAGTCTACCCCCTTATTCTAAGGTATACTTTTGGACATACTATATTTGTCCTCATCTCTCCTCCAGGAGACTTAAACAATAGAGTAAACTTCATATGAGAGATAGGCAAACTATGTTTGGCCACATATTTCGATGCAATGAATGAATGCGATGCTCTAGAATCAAACAACATAGTCGAGGTGTTGGAGTTCGCGAGAAACATACCAATGACCACGTCATCCGCTTGTTAAGCATCCTCTGTAGAGACATGGTTCACATTGCCATGAGCGAAATTCTGTTGTCCACGATTCCCTTGCGACTGTACTCCATTGGGTCTTGGGTTTTGCCTCAGCGCATTGCTTCCTTGACCAAGGCCTGACTTAGGACATTGATGTGCAAAGTGTCCAGCTTCTCCGCAAGTATAGCACTTATTAACTCCACCAGAATTATTGGGGCAAGCTTGGTTCTGAACATTTGCAACAGGAAAACTTGCACGAGGTGCATAAGGCATTGGGGACCTAGGTGCTTGCATGGCAGGGCACTGCTGCACGAACTGAGTTGGGCGCGGTGCATAACCAGGGCGATAAGCAGGCGCATAGGAGCTGAAATAAGGCGCATTTGGCGGTGCAAAGCGAGGACGCACATTACTTCCTTGTTGTTGTCCTTGATAGGGCGCCTTCCTCTTGTTGTCTTGCTCCATCTCACAGACCTTGTTCTCTACCACAATTGCTTTGTCTACAAACTTCTGGAAGTTTGCATCATCACAATTCAGCAATTGCACTTGAATCTCATTGTTGAGACCTCTCATGAACATTTATTGTTTCCGGCTGTCCCGACTAACATCTTCCGGCGCATATCTTGAGAGTTGAGTGAATTTATCGAGGTATTCACCCACGCTCGATCTTCCTTGCCTCAAGTTCTCAAAGTATTGCATCTTCAAAATCATAACACCTTCGGGCACATAATGAGATCGGAAACTCTCCTTGAATTCAGCCCAAGTAATCCTCTCCTGGTTCTCATGAGCATTGCATAGTGAATCCCACCAATCGGCAGCAGGTCCAACTAGTTGATGAGAAGCAAATAGCACTTTCTCCCGGTCACTGCATTGGACTTGCGAGTTTCTTCTCCACAGACTTGAGCCAATCATCAGCATCCATAGGGTCAGTTGCTTGAGCAAAGGTCGGTGACCTAGTCCTCATAAACTCCCCCAACCGGTTATGAGGAGGTGGGCTGGCGGTGGAGGCATGTGGGGCTGATTGTTGATGTTATTTCCAGCCTGCAGCTGTCCCATAGTCTGTATCATGGTCTGCATGAGCTGGTTTTGCATAGCCAAAAGCTGCTCAATGTTGATGGCTCCATGAGTAGGTCCTTGTCCATTGTTGTTTTGAGGTGCTCCATGATTCTTCTCCTCATCATTGTCATCCCTCTGGCTGTGAGTCCTCACCATCTGAAGAAAAGCAAGAGATAAGAATTTAGTAGACGTCCCTAACTATATGCATCAAGGGTATGAAATTAAGCAACTAGCTACACTAGCCTACATGGACATGGCAATGCTAGAGCATCCTACAATCCTCTATTAAGCACATAAGCAAACAATATATAGCAACAACACACCCAACAAAAACACATCGGTTCATGAGTGCTCTTACGTGCTCTAAATTGTCCACTCTATCTAGGTTGCGTCCTACGGTCAACCTGTGGCTCTGATACCAATTTGTGACACCCAGTTCCAAAAAAAGAACCAAACGAACGCATATGTGTGCCCACGACGTTCAACACACACACATGAGTGCAATCACTAAAGGATATACAGAAAATTTGCACAGGACAAGATTAATTAAGTACTTTTAGTACACAATCATAGTATCCTCGAATACAAGCTCTAATGAATATTAATGACAAGTTCAACTAACGCAGTGGAATAATAACTAAATAAGCAAACTAAAAAGCTAGACAGCATAAGCGATAGGGTAGCGCAGCTCCAATCAACACCACAGGCAAGCTAACGGTAGACACGGCCTAGTACTTTGCATTATCATTATTAAATTCCCAATCCTGACCTCCAACTGTTGGTGGGGAAATTGCAAGAGTGAGTACATGTCGTACTCAGCAAGTGTGGAAAGTATGATATGTAGTTGATTCAAATGATGAATATAATAATGGCTAAGTGCTGAAAAGTACATTAAAACATTTGAAAAGCAATATATTATATGTATGAAATATACCCATCATAAGCCATGTAATCATCATAATACCAGTCCATATCCATCAACATCATTCATATTCCAGATTTCACCATTACCAATAACCATAATCAATAAATATCATAAATTTAATTCATAACCATCCATAACCATATTATTAACCATAACATGTACCAAACCAACCCAAAAACCATCCCAATACCAAGTTCCCTCTAATTATGGAAGTTGTCCAGGTGCTCATAACCGGGAGCGCGGCTATCATGATAGTTTTATTAGACTCTGCAGAGTTTGTACCATTTTACCCACGTATTTGTGACTTCATCACCCGTCGGCGACTAAAGAACCTCTCTTATGACAATTACACTTCCTTTGGTGTATGGCCAAGAGATCACAAAATAGCCTGTGAAAAGGGATTACTAGCCTATTTAGACCTCACTGAGGTTTCACCGGTGGCGATGTCTCACACTGAGCACATCTTCAACCAAGGGCCCTCTCTTGAGCCATTCGGATCCCAGGGTAGTCCCACCAATCATCAACAAACCCAATCCGACTACCCCTTCCCCGAGCATCCTTAATGGTCCAAACAGCACTGGCAAAGCCCTAATTAATCAACTACGCTGCACCCATACTTAGCCTCGTGGTGGCACTGTAGTCCTGGCTTATTCTCGCATGAACCGGTCCTTAGATCTAAAGCAAGCAAACCACCATGACATCCAACCCATCCACATATCACGCTTGCTTAGATCACCCATTACCATATCATATTAACCAGTTCATGTTAACCATAATCTCATAAATACATAATTAAGTTAAGTGGTATAGTTGTTTTCCATCCCAATTAAGTAAGCGAAGCGAAAAGGTAAAAAGCCCATCCTGACTCTCTACCATAAATTCCAGGTGACAAGGGTGATTAACAAATCTAGTAAACTTCCTACCATAGGATTCCCATCAAATTTTATACAAGCATGCAATTTTGCAAACAAAACATTTATTTTAAAACAGGATAAATATGCTTCAAGGACACTTGCCTTGGTCTTGGGATTGGTTCGGGTCAAAGCCTTCAAACTCTTGGTGCTGGAGATCCTCCGCGGCACTCTCTAGCGCAAATCCATCTAATCTACACAATAAACATACAAGACAAGAATTACATTCAATAGAGTGCACAAATATTACTCAATATGACATGGCATGCATGATTAATGCAAATGCAAGGTAGAACTTGTTAACAGATTGCTATTAAATGATCAATATCTAGTTCCAATAGCTTTTAACAAGTTTATATGGGTTTGGAGTTGATTAGATGTAATTTTAGAATTAATTTGACACAATTTATCCAGGAAAATCGGACAAGTCCGCAGGAGGTCGGACTAGTCCGCACTTTGCGAGAACAGCATATTAGGGTTTTCTAGATCGACGTGAATTTGGAGATTAGGGGTTGAATTCACGTAAGGGAAAGAGAATAGAAAGTATACCAAGTGTTTAGGACTCCAATGAATCAAGGATCTTGGAGACAACACTTGGATCTTGATGATCTAGGGTTGATGATGAACTTGGAGTAGAATTAGTGATGAAGAACGAAACTTGATGGAGATCTTGATCCTCTTTCGTTTCCTCCTCTTCTTCTTCTTGCTTGGGATCTCCTCCTTCCTCCTTGATGGTGGCTCTCCACGAACTAGGGTTTGGGTGGGGTGGAAAAGTGGAAAATAGATGTCAAGCCAAGGGGGGGGGGGGTTGTTTATATAGTGGTGGAGGCTAGGGTTAGGTGGATTTCAAGTTTGGGGGTGAGTAGAGACCGGTTTAGAGTCCCACATGGGCTCTAAAAGAGTTAGGCACAACGTTCGTAGGCCCACTTAACATGAGACCCAAGAAACAAGTCGTGAAACAAAAGATCAATTCAGAATCGCGAATTGTCAGACATGTCCGAAAAGGGTCAGACTAGTCTGAAGTTGTCCAAAGAGAAATCGGACAAGTACGGACTTATCCAGAAAGGAAAAACGGACAAGTCTGGCCAAAAATCGGACAAATTTGACTTTAGTCAGAGAGAAAATGGACAAGTCTGCTGGGATTCCAGACTAGTCCGGACAAGTCCAGGGACTTGGCGAAATTTCCAAGGAAATTGGAACACCGGACTAGTCCGCACAAAACCGGACAAGTCCGAAAGTGTCCAGAGGCAAAAACAGACTAGTCCGCGGCAAAAATGGACAAGTCCGAACGAAGTCAGAGAGAAATCGGACTTGTCCGCATAAAAATCGGACTAGTCCGCACTTTCCCGAATTCTTAAGTGTGGTTTTGTTTCTAAATCAATTTTAAACTTGTTTATTTTTATGTTGCTTAATGTTAGACATGTATATGAATGTATGCAGGGCATGATGCATGAAAATGAGGATGTTACAGGCTCCCAAAAATCAATACAATGAGGAGCACATGCAGCTGAACTCACACAAGCCATAAAACACAATCACAATGTGCAAAGAGATCAAACCGAGAGCCCAAGCGCAAAGATCTTTCTTCACTCTCCTCCCCAAACCCTAATCTCTTCAAGACTTGGTCTTAGAGGGCTAGTAGGACGAGTAGAAGGCTTTGGAAGGCTCTTGGTCACTTGTGGCGGCGCTAGGGTTCAAGACTTGTTCAAATGAGGTCAGGAGTCCCCCTTTTATAGGGGTCCCGAGCCCCTTCTGCTGACCTCAGCAGAAGGGCGGACTAGTCTGGCCACTGGCCCCGAACTAGTCTGGCCCAATGGGACCACTGACCTCTGGTCAGGTCCCGACAACTGCCACACTGCGCGACGATCATCATGCTACCCGCCAAATTTCCAAATTCAAACGATCACTAAAAAATGGACTAGTCCGGCTCAAAACGGACATATCTGTGTAGGCCCGGACTAGTCCGACCCTCTAGGGTTTCTCTCGGTTAATCTCACTAAGTCTCAAACGTACTAGTTCGTACCCATACGGACAAGTCCGAACTTTTCCAGAGAGCTTTGGTCCATCCAAAAACGGACAAGTCCGGTCTTCTCGGACTTAGCTCCAAATTCACTAAGTAACACTCCAAAGATGTTTGGTATGTCTCAAAACGGACTGATCTACCTGGCCGGACTAGTCCAGCCTCCTAGGGTTTTCCCTCATTTTGGCTTCTCACTTAGGTTTTTATCTAAACTACCACTTTGAGCCCCTTAGAATGAACTCAATGCACATGATACATCCACCTTCTCACATGAAACTGCCCATATAAGCTAAACTTCATAGAAAACCTAATTTCTACTCTTGAGACTTTGACACCCGTTATGTCATTTTCTTTTTTGAAGGGTTTCATCTCATTTCAATCATTGTACCTGTGCTTAGAATCAGCTTAGCTCATTATACTCTTAATTGTCGTCATCAATCGTTCAAAACCCACAGGGATGCCTAGATGCACTTTCTATCTCCCCCTTTTTGGTGATTGATGACAACACATTAAGATTTCGACAAAAAAGATAATAATTTGTTTTTAATAACATGCATTTGTATGAGTGACCCCCCCTCAATGTATGCATCAAGTGTAAGAGAGATTTGAGAGAGTTCTCATACATATACATGTTATGGTGGGGTGCCTAAGTGATGTGCTCATAAATTTGTGAGACATATGTGTGCTGAATACATTGGCTTTGACAATAAAAGTTTTGAATGCTGCCATAATATCTTTTTGGCAAGGTCCGACTCTAGCTCCGAGCTTCTGCAAGGTCCGACAATAGGTCCGACTTTCTTTGTCTAGGTCCGACATGTTTTTGGGTAGCTCCGGTGAGCTTTTTCTTTAGCTCTAGCATGTCTTTGATAGCTCTGGCATGTCTTTGTTAAGCTACGATATGTTTTGCTAGGTCCGACTTATGTTGGTTAGCTCCGACATGTTTTTCTAGCTCCGACTTTTGGGATGACTAGTTCCGACTAGTTTTGGTTAGCTCCGGTGCAAGGTACGACTAGCTTTGGTAAGCTCCGGCGCTAGGTTGTACTAGCTTTGGTAAGCTCCAGCGCTAGGTTGTACTAGCTTTGGTAAGCTCCGGTTAGCTTTGACAAGGTTCAGAGCTTGATCGTAATGTTCCAAATTTTCATGTGAAATGTTTCAAACTTGCTTTACACTTATGGAAAGATTGCTTAGTATTCATTTGCTAAGTTTTTGGTGCATTTTTGGTTGATATGGATGATATCGTTTTGCTATGCTTTGCAACATGCTTATGTGAGGTGCTCACGTAAGGTGTTGTGTCTGGAACTAACTTGAGTCAAGTTGCAGACTTGGGCTTCTACAGATTGGTTGTTTGTTCATGTGCAGGTGTTGCTTGAGTTCAAGTCATGGCTGGTGACAGGATCCTTTGGTCTAGTCTAAGGGAGAAGATGAGGTTCCAACAACCAAATTCAGGAGGAATTGTGGTTGAGCGGGTCAGGAGGTCGCGCAGGATGATTGAATCAAGGGCAGTGCATATGAAGGTTACTGGACATCGAAGGAAGGTTTTTGCATGTATGCTTGCGGTGCATGACATGGCAACATGGTTCCGAAGATGTTTTATGGAAGGGAAGATCTGGTTGGAAGGATCAGATCGTACCGGTTGATGACTTTGGCTGCGGCGGAGTCGGTTATGACTCGGTATGGAAAGTATTGAGTTGGTTATGATAGGATTTCATGTGGGTCACGAAATTGAGTTGTTTTAGGAATGTGGGATACGTTCCTAAGGTTTTTTTATGTCTTAATATTGCTTCTATCTGCGTATAGAAGAGTCCTAAGCAGTTATGGAAAGTTTCGATTTGTGAACAGAGTAGGATTAGGGTCCTGATTTGAGTTGAGTTAGCTTTCGAGCTGGCTATATAAGTAAGGGAGGCCAAAGCTAATGGTAGAAGACTTTGGGGATGTTCCTCTTGTGTTCTATTGAATAAAATTCGTAGTTTGAAAGAACTTTTGTGCCTTGTTCATCCAACTTGTTCCAGACAAGTTTTACTCGTCGAGTTTCTGGACAGCACTACCTTTCGTCGGTGGTTTTATCATAACTAGAGTTTTACAGACCCAATTGATGTAATTCTTTTTGGGTTGTCTTCAAAACTTGATTATCTATCATCTGTCAAAATTTCACGGTCATTGGATTTGTGGTTTCTGATCTACACGAGTTTCTTTGCAGCATTCCAGAACTGTTTTTCTCGAGTAGGACAGATTGACCTTTGTTCGAGATCATAACTTGAGTTTCTCTCGACGGATTTGACTCATTCTTCTTGTGCTTTCTTCGTGACTTGATTCTCTCTGATATATATCACTTTTGTCCCGGTGAAACATGTTTAGATTAGTTTCACACACGATTTCTTTAAAAGATCATTTTTCTGCCGAAGGGGTTGGGATTTAATTGTTTCCGATGCGTAAGATTTTTAAAATCTACCATTCACCCCCCTCTGGTAGCTTTTATCGTGCTCTTCGATCCTACAAAATTGTGATAAGGCAACAAATATGCAAGATAAACATGTAACCCAAGCATAATATCACAATTGATATGAATTATGTCTTACAACAATTTAAATGTTTTAAAACATAAAAACTAAGTCCATCTTGGATCAATCAATCTCTCCCTCATATAACTAAGTAGAGCTCTCAATCTCTCCCCCCTATCTAAGTTCCTCATCCACCAATCAAATAACTAAGTAGAACTCTCAATCTCTTCCCCTCAATCTCCCCCCCCCTTTGGCATCAAGACACCAAAAAGGAAAAGAAGGAAGAAAGAACCCTTAGGTCTACTCGTCATCATCATCAGCGTCGTCGTCGTCATCTCCTCCTTGGTGCCCGCTATCGCTCTACATGGCCTCGAGATCAATATGAGCATCATCATCGGATGGGGCCGCGGTGGAAGTACCATCTTCACCAAATTGAGCGAGCTCCTCGGCGGTGAACTCCGGGAATGAAGTGAGCTCACCATCACTCTCTTTGGCAGGAGACATAGGGATGTCCATCTTGTCGCACATCGCCTTGAGATACTTCTTGTTGCGACGCTCCATGCGACGTTGCCGAATTTCTGTCTTCCGGCAAGAGGAGAAAAGAGCTTTGAAGCACTTGAAGAATTCACTTCCGCATTGTGATGAAGGCGGAGGTTGAGGAGGAGATGGCACAAAGTGAGAGGAAGAAGCGGGAGGATATGCATTATTCCTCCTAGGGGCAGCAGGCTCCGGAGGAGGGAGTTGGGGTCGAAGCCTCCGGTGAGTGATGTCTTTCTTGAAATTGAGTCTGGAGATCTTCTCGATCAAGTACATGATGTACGGAGTGTATCCACATGATCGGTTTGGAGTATAGGAGATGTTGAAGATGTCATCGAAGATGTAGTCAACCACATTGAAGCGGACATCTCCATCAATGAGGACCATCAAGTGCCTCAAATTCCCTTGAATTATCCCCGCATCTCCATCCTTGGGGGCTATGGTCTTCCGGAGCACCCTGTTGAGGACACTGTAGAAGGGCTTGATGTTCCTTATGTGCCCGGCCTCAAAGGGTACATGGCTAGGATACATGTACTCCAGGGTATCGCGATCAACTGGCCTCAAGTTGGAGATAATGATTTCATTGTCCAATTGATTCTCTAAGTCAAGCAGCTGGGCAAACTCCTAGTAGGTGGTGGAGTATTGCTCTCCATGGGTCATCCAGGTGATCCTCCTATCCCCATCAGTGTGGAAGTAGATAGTGGAATAGAACTGAGTAATTACTTCCACATTCCAGTCATACTGAAAAGCCATGAACTTCTTCAGACCATGGCGCTCGACGGCTTCAATCACGGCATTGAAGGCCATGTGATCCTTCTGAGCCATGTAGTCCCAGTCAATCTACTGAGCATCGGTGACCAGAGTTTGATTGGACATGTAGACAGTCTAGTAATAATCATAGTGGAAGTCACACCAGAAGCGGGGATCCACTGTGCTCCTGCCCCGCTAATAGACATTGATCTTCCAGAGCTTTCTTGCTTTCTCAGCCCCTTTGCCTTTGAAGATGTTGGCATCGAAGGTAGCTGCACAGTTTGGGTTCCGTGCAGGAGAGGACATCCTCAAGGGGCCTATGGGCTGAGAGGCTCCCTTCTTGGACTTGCTGGCAGGCTTCTTGGCAACAATCACCCTCTTCTTGGGTGCAGCATCGACTGGGGATTTTACCTTATCTTTGGAGGTCCTCGCCTCCTGGGCTCTATCTTGATTCCCCAATGTAACAAGTCTCTTTTTCCTTGGGGCTGCCTCGACGGCAGCAGAGTTGTGGGCTTTCAAAGTAGGCACAGTCATTTCCTGATCCTCGCATCTCCGGTGGTAAAGAGCTTGCCTTCCTGCTTCGGCCTCGGAGTCAGAGAGTGGAACATACTCGGAATCCGACATAGTTGCCGATAAGAGATGTAGAGGAATGTGTATGAGTCCAAGGAGTCCAGACATAGTGGTAGAATTCAAAGAATCGATCAAGTTTAGGGTTTTTGCTATGTAATCCGGACTTGTCCGCCCAAGGGTCGGACTAGTTCGCACCTAACCGGAATTGTCCGCCCTAAAGCCGGACTAGCCCGGTTCACACAGCAAGAACCCTAATCTAGAGAAATTTTGTGAAAACTACAGATCCTACCACAAAATGGAGGTACATGATCACAATGATATGCACAACAACAATTTTGAAGTAGTTTCTATCAATAGACCCAAAAGAATTGAATGTCAAGGATTTTGGGGTTAGGTCAAGAATACCTCTTCAAATCTTCAAATCAATGAAATGTGGATGAAGAATCAGCCTCCGATGCTTGGGGAATAGTTCCCTAGCACCTTAGGGCTTCAATCCACGGATTGGAGTCGAGATTTGTTGGTGGGAATCGAAAATCGCCGTTTGGGGGCGGTTTTTGAGCGTTTTTGGAGAGAGAGAGGGTTTGTGTGAAGTGGAGAGGTCGGGGGCTCCCTGGGGAGGTTAAGTCCCCAAGGGCCGGACTAGTCCAGTCAGGGACTCGGACTTGTCCGGTCAGGGACCCGGACTGGGTCCGGACTATTCTGAGACGCCGTACTAGTCCGGTCAGAGGGTGGACTAGTCCGGTCCTAAGGCTGAAAACTCCTATATATTGAGTTTTCAGTGGAGATTTGATCCCTTTGGACTAGATTTCACAAAATATCTTTGTAAACATGGTCAGTACGCAGTCAACAATCAAATTATGACTATGGTTCACAAGGATTCAATAATTTCAAAATAATTTGTAGAAAATTCAGGAGGATGAGTTTTTCGCTAACATGTGTGAATTTTGAGTATGACAATAAGATGTGCAAGATTTAAGCCACATTTCAAGAATCCAAGATATTAAGCTCACTCCTAAGTTCATAAAATCTTTTCTCATCTAAGGGTTTGGTAAATATATCGGTTAATTATTTATCGGTTCTCACATGTGAAATTGCAATGTCTCGTTTGATGGAGTGATCTCTCAATAAATGGTGTCGAATATAAATGTGTTTGGTCCTTGAGTGTTCAACTGGATTGTGGTCTATTTTGATGGCACTCTCATTGTCACATAGGAGGGGATTATAGCGCAAGTTAATGACATAGTCCCTAAGAGTTTGTCGCATCCAAAGAACTTGTGCACAACAACTTCCGGCGGCGACATACTCCACTTCGGCTGTGGAAAGAGCAATGGAGTTTTGTTTCTTTGAGGACAAAGGCACTAGAGATCTACCAAGGAATTGGCAAGTTCCTGATGTTCTCTTCCTATCAACTTTGCACCCCGCATAGTCCGCATCGGAATATCCAATGAGGTTAAACTTAGAGCTTTTGGGGTACCAAAGTCCTAGTTTTGGTGTGTGAACCAAATATCTAAGAATTCTCTTAACGGCGGTCAAATGACACACCTTAGGAGCAGCTTGAAATCTAGCACACATACACACACTAAACATGATATCGGGCCTAGATGCACATAAGTAAAGCAAAGAGCCTATCATGGAACGATATACCTTTTGGTCCACACTTGGACCACCTTCATTGAGATCGAGATGCCCATTGGTTGCCATAGGAGACTTGATGGGTTTGGTATTGTCCATGTCAAACTTCTTGAGTATATCTTGTGTGTACTTGGTTTGACTAATGAACGTGCCTTCCTTGAGTTGCTTCACTTGAAAACCTAGGAAGAACTTCAATTCCCCCATCATGGACATCTCAAATCTTTCCGTCATTATCTTAGAAAACTCATCACAAAAAGCTTTGTTAGTAGAACCAAATATAATGTCATCGACATATATTTGTCAAACAAACAAATCATCATTGAAGTGCTTAGTAAATAAAGTGTAATCCGCCTTCCCAATTTTGAAACCATTTTGAGTTAGAAAATATCTAAGGCACTCATACCAAGCTCTAGGAGCTTGTTTGAGTCCATAGAGAGCCTTACGCAATTTGTAACATAGTTTGGGAATTCTTCATTTTCAAATCTGGGGGGTTGCTCCACATACACCTCTTCCTTGATTGGACCATTGAGGAATGTGCTCTTGAAGTCCATTTGATATAGCTTGAAATCATGGTGACTAGCAAAGGCAAGTAATATACGAATTGACTCAAGCCTAGCTACGGGAGCAAAGGTTTCTTTGAAATCCAAACCTTCGACTTGTGAATACCCTTTGGCCACAAGTCGTGCCTTGTTCCTTGTAACCACCCCGTTCTCATCTTGTTTGTTGTGGAACACTCATTTGGTGCCTACAGCATTTGCATTAGGCCTCTTCACAAGCTCCCATACTTGATTTCTTTTGAAGTTGTTGAGCTCTTCTTGCATGGCCATCACCCAATTCGTATCTCATAGTGCTTCTTCAACCTTGTGGGGCTCCAAGGAAGAAACAAAAGAGTAATGTTAACAAAAGTTTGCAACACAAGATCGAGTAGTTACCCCCTTTGGAGATGTCTCCAAGTATATTGTCAACGGGATGGTCCCATTGGACACTTTGATGCACTCTTGGGTGACGCGCTTGAGGTCTTGAGTCATCATCTTGGTCTTCCTCATCCTCATTGTCTCCCCCTTGATTCATGCCTCCATTTTCATCTTCTTGGAGCGCATCATGGGAGACTTGATCTTGATCATTTGAGGAGGAGCTTGCTTAATGTGTAGGATGGTCACTTCCATCTTGAGGTTGTTCTTGTGGTCGTATATCTCCAAGTGTCATCCTTCATCTCCAAGTGTCATCCTTCCTATCACCACTTGTGGAGCTTCTTCTTGATCTAGCATATGATGATCAACTTGCTCCACTTGGGAGCCATTAGTCTCATCAAACACTACGTCACGTGCTACTTCAACAATTCCAGAGGATTTGTTAAAGACACGATAGGCGTAGGTGTTTGAGTCATAACCAAGCAAGAAACTTTCATCGGACTTAGAAGCGAACTTCGAAGTCCTAGGCTTCTTGTTAAGAATGTAGCATTTGCTCCCAAAACGAAAGTAGGAAATGTTTGGCTTGTTAACGGTTAGGGGCTCAAAAGACATTTTCTTAAGTATGCGGTGAAGATACAACCGGTTTATGGCATGGCAAGCGGTGTTGACCGCTTCCGCCCAAAACCGGTTCGACGTCTTGTACTCATCAAGCATGGTTCTTGACATCTCAATTAAGGTCCTATTCTTCCTCTCGGCCACCCCATTTTTTTGAGGGGAGTAGGGGGTTGAGAACTCATGCTTGATGCCTTCCTCATCCAAAAATTCTTCAACTTGAGTTTTCTTGAATTCGGTGCCGTTGTCACTCCTTATGGTCTTCATACTTAAGGAGAACTCATTTTGAGCTCTCTTCAAATACCTCTTGAGGACACCTTGAGTCTCACTCTTATCATGCAAAAAGAATACCCAAGTGAAATGTGAAAAATCATCAACAATAACAAGACCATATTTGTTACCGCCAATACTTATGTAGGCAATTGGACCGAAAAGATCCATGTGTAGAAGCTCCAATGGTCTTGATGTCGTCATAATGTTCTTGGATGGATGTGGTGCTCCAACTTGTTTCCCGGCTTGGCATGCGCTACATGGTCTATCCTTTTCAAATACAACATTCTTTAAACTATGGGTGTGCTCGCCCTTAAGGAGTTTTTGCAAATTTCTCATCCCAACATGGGCTAGCCTTCTATGCCACAGCCATCCCTTTTATGTTTTTGCAATTAAGCATGTATCAAGTTGGGCTTTATCCGCAGAGAAATCCACAAGATAGAGATTTCCCTTGAGTACACCCTTAAAGGCAATGGAGCCATTGCTTCTCCTTGTGACGGTCACACCCTCATTAGTGAATAATAAATTATAACCTTTGTAACATAGTTGTGATATGGACAATAGATTATAATCAAGTGAATCAACATGTATAATATTTGAGAGTGTGATTAGGGGATATAGCAATTTTACCGGTGCCAAGGATTTTTCCTTGGCTATTGTCCCCAAAATAGATTCCTTCACTTGGATCTTCATTTAGCTCATACTCCACAAACATATTCCTCTCTCCGGTCATATGATTAGTGCACCCGCTATCAAGAACACATTTGGTTCCACCGGAGGAGTATGCCTACAAGAAAGATTTAAGTCTTGGCTTTAGGTACCCAAGTGGTGTTGGGTCCTTTAATGTTAGTCAAGATGCACTTGGGCACCCACACACAAGGTTTGGGACTCTTGCGGATGTTAGTCAAGCGCTTTGCCTCATCTCCCTAGAATAACCAAGACCATCCTTGACAAGGGGATGTCTTGTGTTGGTATATGCACTATGTGCATATGCCACTTTCTCCTTGTCAAAGATGTCACCCTTTGGTGCTTGATTGGTTTGTGCCAACTTAAGCTCATCTTTAAGCTTTATGATCAAGTTTGAGCATTTACAAGGTTGAGATGCTTCAGATTTAATATTTGTGGAAGATGAGCTTGTAGAGGAAGAAGGTGCATTGACCTTGAGAGACTTCACATGTGTCTCAAGGATCTTGTTAGCTTGTGTCAAACTAACAAGTTCATCCTTGAGCACAATTGTAGTGTTCTCAAGACCATCCTTGACAAGGGGATGTCTTGTGTTGGTATATGCACTATGTGCATATGCCACTTTCTCCTTGTCAAAGATGTCACCCTTTGGTGCTTGATTGGTTTGTGCCAACTTAAGCTCATCTTTAAGCTTTATGATCAAGTTTGAGCATTTACAAGGTTGAGATGCTTCAGATTTAATATTTGTGGAAGATGAGCTTGTAGAGGAAGAAGGTGCATTGACCTTGAGAGACTTCACATGTGTCTCAAGGATCTTGTTAGCTTGTGTCAAACTAACAAGTTCATCCTTGAGCACAATTGTAGTGTTCTCAAGGTTTGAGCAAGTTTCCTTGCTCAAAGCGAGTTCACGCTCAAGTGCCTTGCTTCTTTCTCTTTCAATCCAAGAGCTCCTCAATCTCTTGACATCTCTCCTTTTGTTGGATGAGCATGTCCTCTTGACGGTTGATGAGCTCTTCCTTCTCAACTATCTCCTCCGTTAACAATCTCAATCTTTTCAAAGTACTTTTACTCATGTCCTTAAGCATGTGTTCATTTTCACTACTACTATCAAAATCATCATGACACAAAATTGAAGAAGAGGATTTAGATTTAACCTTATTTCTTCCCTCTTTGGCCATGAGACAAGTTGGCCTTGAAGTCTCCAAGTTTGGGAAGAGCTTGTTCTCCGTAGTTGTCTTCTTCATAGCAATAGTTGCGATCTTCTCTTCTTCATCTGGGGAGGATTCCTCATTTGAATCCTACTCCTTTCCAAGGTGAGCATGTCCAGATTGCTTCTTCTTCTTGAAGTACTTCTTCTCCTTGGACCTGCCCTCCTTCTTCTTGTTGTTGTTTTCTTCATGTGGACAATCCACAATGAAGTGGTCATACTCCCCACAATTGTAACAAGCCCTCTTTGACCTTGTCTTGGGCTTGTCTTTGCTTTTCCTTTCATTTTGGTAGCTCCCCCTCCTTCTTCTAAACATCCTCTTAAAGTTGTTGATAAAGTGAGCCTCTTCCTCATCGGTATCTGGACTCTCTTCATCACTCTCTTCCTTTTCTTGTGATCTTGAGGATGTTGCGTTGAATGCTACATCCCTTTTCTTGGAGGAGGAAAGCTTTTGTAGATTGTTATAGAACATAGCTTCTTGCTCCATCATCTCATGGTTGATGATTCTCCCTAGCACTTCTTCGGGAGTCATCTTCTGAAAGTCCGGACTTTCACGAATTAGTGAGTAAAGAGTGACATTTCGAGGCATGAATGCCCGAATCATCCTCTTTTCCACCTTATGATCGGTCCACCAAGATGTAAACAGTGTGTAGTAACTTAGTACAACTAAGATTGGAATATTTAAACACTTAGATCACACGATTTTAACAAAGATCAAAAGTGAAAGGCAATATGAACCCTAATAGCAATACTAGTGATCACAAAAGGTAAAAGACAAGTGAGACAAGATTTATCCCGTGGTTCAGCTCCACGAAGAAGCCTACATCCACGTTGAGAAGTCCACACAAGGACCGGGTCTCACTTGACCCTTCTCTCACCAAGCCATCACGATGACCGGCTTGGTTTCCACTATATCAATGGGTAATCAGCAAGTTTGATGGGGCTGCTCACAAGTTGAGGCTCCCACAAATCAATACAATGAGGAGCACACGAAGCTCAACTCACACAAGCCACAAAACAACAATCACAATGTGCAAAGAGATTAAAACGAGAGCCCAAGCGCGATGATCTTCCTTCACTCTCCTCCCCAAACCCTAATCTCTTCAAGATTTGGTCTTAGAGGGCTAGTAGGACAAGTAGAAGGCTTTAGAAGGCTCTTGGTCACTTGTGGTGGCGCTAGGGTTCAAGACTTGTTCAAATGAGGTTGGGGGTCCCCTTTTTATAGGGGCCTGAGCCCCTTCTGCTGACCTCAACAGAAGGGCGGACTAGTCCAGCCACTGGCCCCGGACTAGTCTAGCCCAATGGGACCACTAACCTCTGGTCAGGTCCCGACAACTGCCACACTGTGCGACGATCGTCACGCTACCTGCCAAATTTCCAAATTCAAACGGTCGCTAAACAATGGACTAGTCCGGTCCAAAACGGACTAGTACGAAGTAGGACAGAAGAGTTTAGTCCAGCTCAAAACGGACTCATCTGTGTAGGCCCAGACTAGTCCGTCCACAGGGGGCGGACTAGTTCGGCCCTTTAGGGTTTCTCTCGGTTAATCTCACTAAGTCTCAAACGGACTAGCACGTACCCATACGGACAAGTCTGAACTTTTCCAGAGAGCTTTGGTCCGTCCAAAAATGGACAAGTCCGGTCTTCTGGGACTTAGCTCCAAATTCAATAAGAAACACTCCAGAGACGTTTGGTCCGTCTCAAAACGGGATGGTCTGCCTGGCCGGACTAGTCCAGCCTTGAGGCCCAAACTAGTCCGGCCTCCTAGGGTTTTTCCTCATTTTGGCTTCTCACTTAGGTTTTTCTCTAAACCACCACTTTGAGCCCCATAGAATGATCTCAATGCACATGATATATCCACCTTCTCATATGACACGGCTCATATAAGCTCAACTTCATAGAAACCCTAATTTCTACTCTTGAGCCTTTGACGCCCGTTATGTCCTTTTCCTTTTTGATGGGTTTCATCTCATTTCAATCATTCTACCTGTACTTAGGATCAGCTTAGCTCATTAGACTCTTAATTTTCGTCATTAATCGTCCAAAATCCACGAGGATGCCTAGATGCACTTTTAGATGGTTTAACAGCGAACCATTGCCCCAACGGCACATCAGAAGACCATTGAATTTGCAGTGCGAGAATCGAAGATGGCCCCACCTCTGATAGAATAACTTAAACCAAAGGGTTTCTCTCAGAGGTGGGCCCGGGGCCACTGTTGGTACCTTGCGTATCGGGTACCCCATGATACCACAAGAAAAGCTAAGGAGTTCCACCCCTTCAAGTTGAAGACCTCTGAAGGCCGCACGTGTTACATAGCACTATATCCGCCTCCCTCGTTTGGGTAGCTCCAACATTGACACGTGTAACATAAGGCTGGACCTAACTCCCTTCATAGGAAAGATCCGGTCTTACCATGTGTCCTGTGACCCTGGACCTAACCTTCAGTAGAGGGAAGCTCTAGTGCTGCCACGTGTATAGTGGCTTCAGACCTGCCTCCCCACGATGGGAAGCTCCGGAGCCGCCATGTGTCGAACCTCCAAAGCTAAGACAAGACCTGATTATGTGTCATTAATGCCATATTAATGACACACGATCAGTCGACTGTTAATAGGGGTAACACTATTATTAAGGCGCACGATCACACTATTAAAGACACTTAATATTCAGTGATCGCGTATTAGACATTTGACTACACTAGGGCGAAACGTCAGGTCAAGCGAGTGATGTAACGGCCAGTCCTTAGACTATAAAAGGGATGCACCGCACGATACAGTGGGGGGGGGGGGCAAGCTCACACACTTGCAAGCGCCATACAGATTCATAATACATACAACACACAATCCGTAGAGTAGGGTGTTACGCTCAGGCAGCCCGAACCATGTAAAATTTCTCGTGTCATCATCTTGCTCATAATCTCACTTGCGCTCCAACCAATCAAGAACCTCCGCGGGCTATGATCTAGTAGTACCGGGGGAAGTGTCGATCGCACACTTCGACGGGTAGTAACCACCTTCCCAGTCAGTCTACGAAGGAAATTCATTAATATGAGGATGATGGTTAAACTCATATTGTGCTTGTTCTTCATGACTTACTCCTTCTTTACCGAGGACGATGCACTGCCACTTCAATAAATCTCCCGATTCAGGCTTCGCAGAGAACCAACGCAAAGAAATTGAAAATACCAAAAATAAACAAGACGAAAAAACAAAACTACAGTTAAGTTCATCAGTCCATTGCAAATCTACATATATACAACCATGCGACCGGTGTGCCATATGTACATACATGGGGATGGTTCTTGCACCATGTCAGGCGCTCCTCCTTCAGTCGGCTACGCGCCAAGCCAATACCAGCCATGAACAGTGACAATGAGGAGGAGGACGATGACAACGAGGACGGCGAATATGACGAAGACAAGGATGGCGACGACGATGACAACGGCAATGGCAAACAGAGGAGGCGGTCGCACTGGAGTTAGTTGATTAGTAAAGGACTGTTGGTCGATTAGTAAAGGAGCATTGGAGGCGAAGAAGAGACGAGGGAGATAAATGTGAGATACGCTAGAACAAAGAGAGATGCATGTTAAGTTAAAGAGTGTCTTCCATTATCAAAGAGACGAAGAGACGAGGGAGATAAATCTGGGTCGCGCTATAACAAAGAGAGACGCTCGTTAAGTTAAAGAGCATCTTCCATTGTCGAAGAGACGAGGGAGATAAAATGCGATACGCGCTATAACAAAGAGAGATGCGTGTTACGCTAAAGCGTGTCTTCCTTTGTCGAAAGAGAGATGTGCGACACGAGGTCTGCAGAGAACTTAATTTCGGCGGCGTGGTGTAGAGACGCGTGCGACGTCCGTGCGCGACCTTTCATTCCCCGAGATGGTATTGATGTGTCCCATCATTCCATCAATGCGCGGGAAACCAACCGCTCCATCAATGACTCCACGCGGACCTTATTTAAGAGGCGCCATCACTCGTGAGTTCTCCACAAGCCCGTCGCTTACTTTGAATCCTCTTCTTTTTCTTGTCTTCCGCGCCGACGACCCACCACCACCATGACCGACCTTCTGCCATCAAGCCCTCTCAGGGAGCCACCGTGCAAGAAAATGTGCTACAGCTCCCCAGAGAGGATCAATACCGAGCAGCGCCTCCTAATGGCGCAAGAGGCATACAACAATACGTCTCGCGCCATGAGTTCCTTGGGTCTTGGTACCCTTCCCCAGTTTAGTGGAATGGGTACCATCGACCACTACCTCTTCGCCCTCACGGGGGTGGCCGATCCTCTCGACATTCTTTTCGAGACGATGGCCCAGGTGCTTGGCCCCGAGGGCCGTAGAAACCTAGTGGAGGTGACGGAGAGCATCCTCGTTCTTAGGGTTGCATCGCCGGTGCAGCCGGCCCAAGCTCCTGTTGCACCAGCACCGGAGTCACCGCCGGAGGAGGAGGAAGAGGAGGAGGAGGATTATTTAGTTTTTCTTTGTTGTTTCTAGTTGCTTCTGTTTTGTAAATATTGTTAATGAATGAAATCTATCTTTGTTCATCTATGTGATTGAATATTATATTGTGTGTTCTTCAACTGTGTGAATGAATGAATGTGTGGTGTGTTCATTGTGTTCCTCAAGTATCATAAGGAAGGATTTGATTATTTTCTAGACATGTGAATGATTTAGTTATTAGGTGAATGTGCTCTAAGTTCAGTGATTTGTGATATCAACAGTGAACCAAAGCAAAATGGAGAAAATCACAAATCTAAAGGTGACGTGTGGAATCGGAGACGTGCTCTTTCTAAAAGCGCGTCTCCATTTTGCTTCTCCGCACAGACATATAAAACGCGCCATCAGTCTCTTCTCTTCGTTCGTCTTCTCCGCGCAGACAATCCACCATGGCCAACATTCTGTCGCCAAGCCCGCCGAGGGAGCCATCCTGCAAGAAACAGTGTTGCCGCTCCCCCGAGAGGCTCAGCAAGGAGCTACTCAAGATGTTGTTCGACCGGTTATAGAGGCTGCTCGAGACGATGGTCGAGGTGCTCGGCGCCGAGGGTCTCACTATCCTGGTGGCAGCGATGGCGAGGAACCTCGGTCGCAAGGTTGCATCGTCGGATCCAGACCAGCCGGAGCAGCCGGAGGAGGAGGGAGAGGAGTAGGATTTAGGTTTTCTTTTGTAGTGTTTTAGTTGATGTTGTTTTAATTTTCTTGTGTCTTGTACTTTTTTCTTGTGTTTTGTAATATATTTATTAATGAATATTTGTGTTCATATGTGTGATGAATATTTTGTGTGTTCATCTGTGTTATATGTGTTCAACTGTAAATGAATGAATGAATGAATTAAACGTTCGACGATGAGAGTCTATAAGCGAAGACAAAGGAGACAGACTTTGTGTAGAGTACGTCTCATTTCTTGCACATATTGGAGATGCGCTGTGTTTGATGCGTGTCTCCCACTTGTTAGAGAGGATGACGTGTCTAGGATACCAATTTAACTGAGACGGACTTTATTTTAACACGTCTCCTTGTACTTTCAGCCGAGCCATGTCAGATCCTCGCTGAAGCAAGCATGTTTCGCTTAACATTATCAGGGACACCACCTTTGAGTGTGTCGCCCATCTTTGTCTCCTATTTGGGTTTCTTACATAGTGTTTGGTGTTAGGGATGACCCTGACGCGAGTTGTAGAGGCGACATCAACGCCCCGACACGCGAATTAGAGAGAAGGCGGGTTATGTTGGTTCTTGGCATTGAGGATGACTTGGCGGAGGTGGCGGTGATGTGTGGTGCATAGATGATGTCGACAGGTAAAAGAGGAGTAATAATGGATGTACAGTGGCCCATGGTGGTGCCAATAGTGGACGTGACGAAAGGATGTCCAAAAGAGGCGATGGAGGCTACAGCGGCGCATGGTAACGCAAGCTACGTGTGTGGCGGTCAAATCCAGTGGTCGAACACCCAGATGGGATGATGGAGGTTGTTGCGGCGCGTGATGGCACCAGCTACGAGCGTGGTGCCTGGATCAGATGGTCGGATGGTCAAATGGTTGGTTGCGGTTGCAGACCATGAGTTGGCGGTGCGGGTAATGTCTACATCAAGGCACCGACACACGAGCTACTGGAGGTGATGTCAGTTGGTAATAGGGATGGCTCGATGCAAGTTGTAGAGGCGGCATCGATGGCCCAACATGCGAACTATAGAGAAGGCGGGGGTCTCTCGGTGCTTGATGTTGAGGATGGCGTGGCAGAGAATGCGGTGATGTGAGGTGCATAGACAATGTTGATAGGTAAAAGACGAGCGATGATGGATGTTGTGTTAGCGGTTGATGTAGGCTATAGTGGTGCATGTTGGTGCCAATAGCGATGTGGCAAAAGGATGTCCAAAAGAGGCAATGGAGGCTGCAACAGCGCGTGATGAGGCCAGCTACGCGTGGTGGTCAAATCAAGTGGTCGAACGTCCAGATGGGACGATGGAGGTTGCAGCGGCGCGTGTTGGCACCAACTATGGACGTGGCGCCCAAAATAGATGGTCATACTTTCAAATGGATGGTGGCAGTTGTAGCAGCGCGTAGTGGGGGAAGGCGCTACGCGGCATGGAAGACGCAGCGTGGCCATGTCGAGTATGTCCAAACTGCTTCCAACAGCGAACGTGGCTAAAGGATGTCCAAAAGAGGAGATGGAGGCTGCAGCAGCGCGTGGTGATGCAAGCTACGTACGTGGCGGTCAAATATAGTGGTCAGACACCCATATGGGACGATGGAGGTTGCAGCGACGCGTGATGGCACCAGCTACAAGCGTGGTGCCTGGATCAGATGGTCGGACGGTCAAATGGTTTGTTGTGTTTGCAGACCATGAGTTGGCGGTGCGGTTAATGTCTACATCAAGGCACCTACGCACGAGCTATTGGACGTGAGGTCAGTTGGTGTTAGGGATGGCCCCGACGCAAATTGTAGAGGCAACATCGATGGTCCGACATGCAAACTATAGAGAAGGCGGGATTTTGTCGGTGCTTGACGTTGAGGATGGTGTGGCGGAGGTTGCGGTGATGTGAAGTGCATGGACGATGTCAACTGGTAAAAGAGGAGCGACGATGGATGTTGTATTAGCGGTCGATGGAGGCTACCGTGGTGCATGTTGGTGCCAATAGCGTACGTGGTGAAAGGATGTCCAAAAGAGGCAATGGAGGCTACAACGGCGCGTGATGTGGCCAGCTACGTGAGTGGCGGTCAAATCCAGTGGTTTGACGTTCAGATGGGACGATGGAGGTTATATCGGTGCGTGATGGCACCAGCTACGAACATGGTGTCCGGATTAGATGGTCGGACTCTCAAATGGATGGTGGCGTTTGCAGCGACACGTAGTGAGGGAAGGCGCTACGCGACATGGAAGACGCAGCGTGGTGGTGGCCAAGTATGTCCAAACTGCTTCCAACAACTGACGTGGCGAAAGGATGTCCAAAAGAGGCGATGGTGGCTGCAGCAGCGCGTGGTGATGCAAGTTACGTGTGTGGCGGTCAAATCCAGTTGTCGGATGCACAGAGAGGACGATGGAGGTTGCAACGGCGCGTGATTGCACCCGCTACGGGTGTGGCGCCCAGATTAGATTGTTGAACACTCAAATGGTTGGTAGCGGTTGCAGCTCGCCATGAGTTGGCGGTGCGAGTAATGTCTACATCAAGGAATCGACGCACTAGCTATTGGAGGTGAGGTCAATTGGTATTAAGGAATAGCCCCGACACAAGTTATAGAGGTGGCATGAACGGTCCGATACGTGAACTATAGAGAAGGAGAGTTCTGTCGTGATGGTACCAACTACGAATGTGGCGCCCAGATTAGATGACTGGACTCTCAAATGGATGGTGGTGGTTGCAGCGATGCGTAGTGAGAGAAGGCGCTATGCGGCGTGGAAGATGCAGCGTGGCGGGCGGTGGCCAAGTATGTGGCGACATCCGGGAGTGGGTGGGTACTGATGCGAGATATGGTCATGGAGGTGTCGAATCCCATCCGACCGACAATGTCAAACTAAAACTGAATTGTAATTTTGGCAGTTCTTATTTAAATTAAACCTGATGACATACCAGTTTTGGTTGATCAAAAACTCTACTGAAACTGAAACGAGGAATAGCTAATTGCTATATAGCCATTCCCTTAATACTATCAGCTTTCTTCCACGGGCCAGCCATCACGAAAAGTTGACGCAGACGGTGCCGTTCTTGGCGCACGCGCACACCGGGCACGCCACGGTCGCGGCCGCGCACGGCGCGCACACGCACAGGTGTCGGCACGGTAGGAGCAGCACCTCCGCCGCGCCCTCGCCGCACACCACGCACCTCCTGCTCCCGCGCTCCGTCGTTCCGACCTCCTCCTCGCCGGCGCCCACGTCATCGTTCTCGCCGCAGCAGCCCGACGCGGCGTCATCAGCGGCGCCGCCCGCTGCTGCCGCCGCGACGCCGCCGCGCGCCTGTTGGGCGTCGAGCGCGAGCTGCAGCTCGACGCGGAGCGCGTTGGCCGCGGCCTCGTTGGACTGCGCCAGGTCGCGCCACGCCTGCGCCTCCACGAACAGGCTCTTGACCCGCTCCTCGAGCGCCCAGTTGAGCCGCCCGATCCGCTCGATCTCCTCGTCCTTGGCGCGCAGCCGCTTCGCCGCCGCGGCCTCCACGGCGGCCACCACCTGCCGCGCGTGCCGCAGCCGCTGCTCCGTCAGCTCCGCCCACATATTCGTCGTCTGCAAATCAAATACTCAGTCAGTTCTTTCATGATGCATCGTCATTATGATCATGACGGATAATAAACACGGGCATCGATCGTAGTCCGGTCGGTCATGGATGGTACTTACGTGTTCGAGCACAAGGCGGTCGACGTCGACCAGCTGCTGCTGCTGCAGGTGCGCCGCGGCGAGCCCGAGAGCCTGCGACTGCTCGTCGGCGCGCTTCCGCTTCCTGCAGGGCGCCGCCATCACCTCCTGCGCGCCGCCGAACGTGACGCTGCTCTCCGCCGCGCACACCTGCCCGCCGAACCGCCCCGTCGTCGTCATCATCATCATCGGTCTCGACGCCGGAGCTGCCGCCGTGCCGACGCACGACGACTGCTGGTTCTGGTACCCCTGTCGCATCACCTGGCTCTGTCTCCCCGCCACGACGTCCGTGCCGGCGTAAAAATAAGCACGGCGCCCCGGCGCGTCGTTGCAACCGTCACCGCCTTCCCAGCCCGCTTGGGTTGCTGCTGGCTTCTGCTCCCCTGCGTGGAGTAGGTGGTGGTGCGCTTCCACGGCCATGTCGATCGTCAAACTGCAAGTTTGATGATGGCTCTTCCTCCTCTTCAACCTCTCGCAAGCCTTGCCTTGTTTATATAAGGAGCTGAGCGGATGAGGGCAGAGGCGGACAGAGCAGTACAGCTATATAGCCGTCCAGGAAGGAAGCAGCAGAACAGGCCAAGGATGGATGGATGGATGCGTTGTTGGAGATGGCGATGTGAGGTCACGGCAGCCTCGGTAGGAGGGGGAGCCGGAGGGGAGGGGGGACGCGCGTATTTATGGGGCTGGCTGGCTGGCTTGGCTTGGCTTGGCTTGGCATGGGCTGCCCCGGAGTGAACAGAACGAGAGACGCGTCGCCGTCGCATCAGCACCACGTCCACTTTGACCGCGAAAAAATGGCAGATGATCCAACGCCTCCAATAATAGTAACCACTAGGAGATTTACTCCTTTATTACGACTTGCTCGTGAATTCACCGTCCAGCTGGCGGTAAATGAGGCCGCACAGTTACGGCAGCTAGGTCCGATCGCACACGAATCTCGGGACGCCGGGATAGGAAAAAAATAAGCTAAGCGTTTCCTTGCTGGAAAAAAATACTGTACTAGTAGGAGTATTAATTACAAGAGATTGTTAATGGAGAATTAAGGGTAAAAGATACGGCGGCGCCACGCCGTCGTGCACGCATCCGCCGCCCCCGGGCCAAGTTCAACGCATGCATATCCATGCACGGGAGCCTTGAATTGATTGCAGGAGGAGCAAGCGTTTCGGGCTGTCTGGCTCCCTATCCCTAGCAGCTGCTGCGCAATGCAATGCATCCACCCCTGCTTGGGATGGACGTGGGAAATCAAATCAGGGAGTAATCAAACGACTACTAGAAATCAAATCGGGTAGTAACTAAACGACTACTAGAAATCGAATCGGGCAGTAATTAGACGACTGCTGGAAATCAAATCAGGCAACAAGATTTAATTCGATCCGTTAATATATGTATTCTATGTATTCTCGCCTGCTGCTACGTTTATTTTGGAGCGAAATAAATGCCTGTGAATCAGTACTACGTTTTTGTGCAACCAAACGACAACTCGGATGCATCCATCCATGCAGCTATCGGATATGCATAAATAAATAAATAAAAACCGGCGCCAAAATAGAATCGCGGCAACGCCACGACGGCTGGCCACGTACGTCTCGCGTCGATCGTTGGAATTCGGAAAAAATTAAACGTGTTCTTTGGAAACCGGGACCGGATTTGTTTTCTTCTTTTTTTTGTCGGGATAAAAAACGTAACAAGCATGGCTCCGTTAGTACTGCTTATAAAAACTTTTTGAAAAAAGGTCTTATTATATTTCGCTGTAGATATAGACGGAAGATCAGAAGGAAAAGAAAAAAAAAAGGAAATGGAACGGACAGCCATGCAGGCGTTGCATGCTCGAGACGAGAGAGATGGGGTTATGACTCATCAGTGGCGACCAAATCCTCCCTCCTCTTTACTTGTTTTTTTTTCGAAAGTCCCCTCCTCTTTAGTCTTTACTTGTGGAAGCGGGAAACGGAGCAGCGCTGACGTCGGACACACACATACGAGAGTAGCTGTGTGGCGTTCACACGATGCGTGTCGCGCGCCGCTCATGTAGGGCGCAGCCCCACTGCACGCCGCGGGTCTCTGACTGGCGGGACCAGGAGGTAGTTCAGTATTTTTTTTTTGGCGATCCATCGATAAAAAGGGCGGTGTTTGTTTTGGTCATACACGCTTCTCTTCTTGTCGTCGCGTACTGCTCGCGGATTTGGTCAGAAACGGAAAGAAAAATACTAAAAAGTATGTGCAGGATGACGATCCTGTTTTCTAGGCGCAGTTGCATCTAGAATCATATCTCTCGGAAGGTGTTTAGTTGGATGGAAATGCCACTACTCATTAAATTAAATTAAATCGTAGAATCAAACCTTCCATATCGTACGCTCATCTCCATCAAATTTTCATGTTTTCTTTTGAACAAGCTCATTAGATTCTCGTTTTGCATGCGCGATCGCGTGTCTTGGAAACACTACCTACTACTTCGATTTGAAGTAACCACGTACGTGATAAGAAATTTGACGGCAACGACGTCTTCACGAAGAAACATCAATCTATTTAACTTTCTGCAAACAAATAAAAAACAGAGCGAATGGAGAGGAAATAAAAAACAAAAGGATTGTTTAGTTATATATTGTAGCACCATCCAAGAAAAAAAAACTAAAACGGTGTCATCTGACAAGCAAACGTCTAGTACTGGCTGCTATAGCTAGGTGATGTGCCGAACGCTACCGAGAAACTTGCAGGAGACGTGCGCGTTCATCTCGTGCGCCCCGATCGATGGCGGCGTTCTTGGACTTGGAGGCCTGGAGCATCGTCCATCCGTCCCTGACGCATCAAATTCAGTGTTGTTTAGCAACAACTCCTACTACTAGCTTTTCTTGATTGCATCCCTGTCGTCATCAAGTGACAAAAGTTTGCAGGCTACTACTCGCTACCATCTCCTAGCTACTACTACTGTGCAGTGGTCGCATCTGAATAGATACAATGAATGGGTCATCAGAACTCGACCCCAAGTTGCACGTGAGCATTGCTCATTGGAAGCGAAGATTATGTCATGATAAGCACACGCACAGTACCGTCAATGCCTCACTGTTATGTAGTCTGACGTATATGGTGACACGTCGTAATCCTACTGTGATCTACACAAACGGTGTAACACCAGCTGCATGATCCTCCGTGAAATATAACAGGGATGTAATAGTAGCGAGAAAATGGTTTACTACTTAAGTGCAAGTTATGATACAACTCAATACTTTAGTAAGTTTATTATAAGTTCTCATTTTTGCAAAGGACGAAAAAAATATATGAGTTCTTATAGATAACATTTGCAATTAGGGCCTAAATTAACTCCTGCTGTGTTTTCTTTCAATCCAGAAAAATGTGAAACAAGAGGTGGAACATAGGGCAGGGCATCTATCTACAACGGCCATCACTGCACCGTTGGGTGTGGGTGCCCCTGCCAGCTGCCGTGCTTTCTGGGGCAGGCTACATCGGCAGAACGGACATGCGCCACACCACCGTCAACGTCTACATGGCCGTCGTTCCCGAGGTCACCTTTCAGGCTCTTCCAGGTCCTATCGTTTTCGCACCCCAAGAGCAAGCGTGAGCGAGGGGGAGAGAGAGTCCACATGTACATTATTTATGTCATGTTTAAAATGGACTCTTGCGAACTGTGATTTCACAAAGCTCGATCACCCTTTTAAATCTCGCAGCCACAGGAGACAAACGAGATATGGTTAACCGTCGCGCATCAAGGCTACTAGCCGGCCGGCCGCTGAGTTACCTTCACCACCAGTCAGTCAGCTAGCTAAAGGAGTAAAGCGTACGTGATTCCTCCATTTATCTACCAAAGCAAAGGAACAAAGGCTCCCTTCAACAGTTCACGTGTGGTTCTCAACGCTTCACTGGTTCGTCACGTGTGGGTTTCGAGAGGTGGACGACGGATGATGCCACGGAATAGAGTACTCGCCGTTGCCGCCCAAAGGGACGGAGCATGCAGATTCCATTATACCGGCCGGTGCAGGTGCGACTTTTGCTTGTGGGATGCTTCGTCCGTATATATCTGGAATGTTAGATGCTTGTTCACCTCAGAAATAGAAAGCGGGAACAAAGTACTGTAAGATGTTAGCCCCACAAACTGCTGTGCAAAGAAAGGAAAGGTTGCAGAAATAGTTTTATGTAGATTACTAATGGTCTGGACCGACTTTATGATATTAATTATACGTACTCCTTCAATTCCAAATTACTTGTCACTCTCTAGTTTATTAGTAATTTGGGATGGAAGGAGTATATGAGTAGATCTTCAAGACAGACTTTTATTTCTAACAAATTTTTAACTGATAAAGTTATACTCCATGTATTGTAGGACTTCTATTATGCGCCAATAATTGTATAACACTTTTCTGTACTATCAAGGTATGTATGCACAACCTCTTTTTTTTTTAAATTCATTGATAGGAATACGTAGCTGGATGCCTTTTTATGCATGATGCCAATCCTCACTTAATATTGGTTAACCACGGATTTGTTTAAATGATCTGTCACATCTGAAACCTAATGCAGTTAGAAGGAACCATTTAATTCAGCTCAAAGCTTCGATGGGGAGAAGGAAAGAGATGGAACATTATTTGACAAAACAAAAGGTCTCGATGGGTGAAATTATTCATCTACAAGGGAAAAGGAATATCTCCTTTTTTTCCTGGATGGAACGAAAAGAAATATCTTTTGTTCCAGCTACCAGTAGTAGTTGCTACAAATAGCCACACAGTACAGCTCATGCTACCACTTGACCCTTCAGCACCACACAGATAGCAGCCTCTCTGCCACTACACAGGAAACTTAATTAATTTATACCCTCCCAGAACCCTAAAGCACAAAGCAGAATCCAACAAAGATGGCACAGATTTGATCTCATGTCGACATATATAGCCTTTTGATGAGTCGTTTATGGAGCACACATGCATGGGGTCGACTAAAGACAAATATTATCCTTTAGTTTTATATCAACCAATGTGCCGGATGAAGAGGCTTGATCAACAAGATGATGGAGAACACCACTCTCATCCTATGATATCATCGTCCACCTTTGCTTGATGCATGGTGGCCAGTAACCAGCATATATATTGCTTCCCACGCTAGCGCGCAGCCTGTGATATCATCCACCGCTTTGGCGCTTTCCAAATACTCTGTTACTCTGAAGTGACCTGAAAAAAAAAAAACAAATAAGAGCAAGGCCTTGTGCTTTAAGACGCTATCTCGCTTATGCGCTGGGATGCAAAGAAGACCGTACGGCCACGCGACAACGTTAGGCGGGACCACACAGAAAGATGCAACCGCTCTTGCCTGCACTCATGTCTCATGCCCACGGAATGGATTCCGATTCCAGCCTCGACCATGGGGGCAAGGAATTGGGTGTGATAATGAAAGGGAGAGACGAGACGGTGAAAGGAGGAGGAAAGGAAAGGCTGAATGTTTAAAAGGAAGGTCAAATTATTCCCGTACAACAAGTATGTAAAAATAGATAGATATTGATGTAGGTGAATGCGATAGGTACCATTCTTTCTTCCCCATTTTGTGCGAAATAATAATGTAGTATGTGGCTAGCTCTATTATTGCTCGCATCAATCGTCCCAAGCACAGTGAGAAAGTAGGGTTAACTACTCAAGAAAACCTATTGACGAGACACACTAATGGAGGACTTAAATAAGACTACAGAAAAACAAGGGTGAAAAAACTAAAGCGAGGTTACACACACTAAATAAAGTGCACTTCCGCGCCAGCACGAGCCATTGCGTCTAGCTAGGTAGGTTAGGCATGACAAGAAAACATTCACAAAGGTGGTCGGATCCCACGCACAAAATGAAATGGCGTGCGTAACCGGATTTCAAGCGAAGAAAAATGCTGGAACCAGACGATATTTTTGTTTATCATCAGGACGAGCGCCTGGAGCCGAAAGCGTCGCCTGCGGGAGCCGATCCGATCCGATCGCTGGATGCCTCGTGAATGATGTAAATGCAGTTGGTGTTGGCGTCGTCATCCTCATGGTCCGATCATAGATGTGTGTGCTGTCTGCATCCCTTTCCCTTTCCCTAGAATTGTGCAGCTAGCCCCCATGCCATCCGTTCACCATCGCATTTCTAAAAGAAACAGGAAAAATGCACGCATGCTGTTGGGAAGAAACGACGACACAATAAAGTAAAATAAAATAAAATGCTGGAATGTTCTGGATAATATTTTGAGGATAAAAATAGACAGTGAAACGGCCGCACTCACCCTGAAAACAACAGCACAGGAAAGAATAAAGAGATGTGAGATGAGGCGCACGGATTGATGCCGAGGGAAGCAAAAGGTACAGAGACCTAACAAAGCCGCGAATGGCTCCGAAACCAATCCCGTTCGTTGGTTGGCAGAAAGGCAGGTGCATCGACCATCGACAGGCAGGCAAGAAGAGGAAGCGGCAGCCCCACGCACCCGTTACGTTCGCGCCACCATCATTCATTCAGATCGGAAGCGACGCAGTGCAGCACTTGCACTTGTCACTGCCAAGGCACGCCTTTCACCAATCGGAGCTACAAGACATCATAACCCCCGAGAGGTTAGCAGACGCTGTTTACGGCTGGGCAGCGCATTAAACCCTGTGTTCCGCAACAAGCCACCCCAACCGAAAGAGCAGATCAACATTCATTAAACACAAGTTGACACCTACTACTAGTAATGCAGCAAGACTTGATTTCTGCACGTACCTAGAAAACAAAAGCAGCTAGTATTTATCCCCACCTTTGCGTTCCAGTAAACCACAGCCGGCGCAATCTTTATAATAAACCTTTTGACTAAACAAACCGGCTGCTAATCTCAGCCAGTAAGACGCGAATATGGTTGCTCCAGCACCAAGTGTCCCGTCCCTACAAGAATTGCACAAAGGAATAAGTAAGACACTAGCAGGTAAGTAGCCTGGTATCAATCAAGCAATCTCAGACGCCGCTTACCTAAGTGCATTGACCCGGCCGGCTCGCGGGTTTGGTGGCCATTGAGCAAAAGATGGAACCGAATGATTCACCCCCCTTTCTCCGGAATCCAGATGCTCACAGCCTCATTGACATGACATGGAATAAGATCGTTCCTTCAGTGATAGGCTAGAAGAATGGTATGCCTGCCTGCGTCGTCTTTACCAGCCAATAAGACATGACAGTGATAAACAAAGATCGGCAAGTCTTGCAAACACTAGCAAGAAACTGGAATCGGGTACAGATAGACAGCCTGACTGTATGCCCAGATTGCGAAATCTGAACTAAACAAATCACACAAAGGCTACGCCACGAAGGACCCCTCCTCCCACCTCCATGGATATATCAATGCACAACTTAATTTCGTTTGTCAGAAGAGACGGGTATAAAAATGACTTGCTACCGGAGGTTACGGAGAAGTCGGAAGAAACCGGACCCCAGCGTAGTGATGCTGGTACATAGTCCAGGCTTTTGTCCTGGAGGGGTGGATGGTGATGGCCGAGCAGGCTCCGATGTCCAAATCGGGATTGTTTTGCTCGGTAAGCGCCAATTTGCACATCCAAGCAAGCGAAAGAGAAACTGTTACACGACCTCAATGAGGTGCCCTCTCCTCCAAATGGATAGGCACTAGGTGACTGGTGACAGGAACAGGGTGGTCTGGAACCGCCCAACCTATAGAGGCGTCTGATGTCCCTTTGAGAAACTTTCGCCTTCATGGGCACCAGCTTTCGCTCAAGTTTGAGAACCTGTTAGTCAAGAGAAGAAAAAGGTGAGTGACTCCCACTGCAAAAGATAAGACAGCCAGCCAACAACAAAGTTGCAGACAATTCAAGTCACAGGAAATTAGCAGCAACCAAGAGGATAATGTGTATTGAGCGATAAGCTGCAAGAAAGCAGGATCCACCAGAATGGGAACATAGATTAGATTTTAGTCTAATCAAGTGGTAAGTATGGGGATCATAGTGAACGCCAAGTAAAGATAATGGTAGCTTCCTAAGTCAAGGAAGGGTCCAAGAGAAAGAGACGCCAAAACCCACCAAAGAAGCCGGTTCTCAAGCAGTGATGAATCATGGGATTTTCTGGGGTTGCCAACTCAAAAAGGCAGGCTCCAGCCACAAACAAAAGTTGTTTATGGAACAGGTTATGCTACTGGCGGACAGAGATAGGCAGGCAAAGACTGGTGTACAATAAAGATGCATCAACTTGGAAATCCACAGATGGGTCACTAGAGGCTGAAGGTGACTGGAGGAAAAAAGTAAAGCATGTGCTCTTGGTGGCCAATAATAGAGCCAATAAATTTAAGAGTGGCCAGTGCAAGGTTTATAATGTGAGTTTTGGAAGTAACAAGAAATAGAAAGGCTACTGCAGGAGAATTTTTTTTTTTTAATATACGATTTTTAATCCAAAATTATATTAATAACCTTGGATTTAAAAAATTTCCAAATATGACCCACCGTCGTATGAGTCTCATACGACGTAACGAATGTCGTATGAGGCTCATACGACGGTCCGACGTGGCTGCCACGCGGGCAACGGTCGCCGCGGAAAACGAGGCGGCAGCGAACATCGTATGAGCCTCATACGACTTGCGCTAACGGTCGAACCGTCGTATGAGGCTCATACGACGGTCTGCCCCTTATAAGCACCGCCCCCCCCCCCCCCCCCCCCCCCCGCCCCTGCCTCGCTCCCACCCATCCCACTGCCTCCTTTCCTCCCAGCCGCGCCGCCCGCGACCTCCACCGCTCCCGCACGCCTCCGACGCTCGCTACTCTCACATTTTTCGTCTCCGATCCGTCGTCCTCGGATCCTCGCGACTTCGGTATTGATTTCGCCACCGTACATTTATGTTGTTTTGTTGTCAATATAATATGAATGCGTATTATATTATGATATTTGTTTGTATGAATGTATAGTGTTGATAACACACGCGACATAGTCTATTGTATTTAATTTTTATACACGTTGTTCATGCATATAGTGTAATGTTGTGAATATAATATAATTGAATATTATTACTCGTTGTGCACGCGATTGTTGTCAATATTATATGAATTTATATGGTTCATGCATATAGTTTAATATGAATTTTGTTAATATTCATGCGAATGTCATGATTACGGTAGAGTACATTATTGCAGCATGTTTTCTTAATGTATTATTCGTTTAATTAAAATGTACTCGTTTTTTGATATGATTTTTTAGTTTATAAATGTGTAATATATATTATATTATGTTTTATTAGTAGTTATAAAATATTGTCATACATTACAGAGGAGCGTAAAATTGCTCCTGTAGTTACAAATGTGTGGCAAATATATACGTTTTATAGAGTCAAATTAATTTGGTTAGAGTAGATTATAATACGTTTGTTTATATTGAATACAGTAGGAATGTCGGACAAATTAATGTTTCGTATTTTCTACGGAGAAGGCACGCTTGTTTATGGGTCAACTGGGGTTGATATGTCTGCTTGGACGTCGTTGGTGAGGGGGATAGCAAGACCAAATGAGAGGTCATTTGGTAGTCTGGAGAAATGGCTGATTAAAACGTTAAACCTTGATGAACAAGTATATCAAGTGAAACTGAAAGGGTTGATTAATCGAGCAAGAGATGGATGTTATTGGGATTTCGTTCCTATTAAGGGGACACAGAATTGGAGGAAATGGGTAGATACAGTTGTGGAGCGGGGTTGGCCGCTGGTGTTTCTTGCGCAAGCAGAAACGAAAGAAGTTGAAGATTCAGCTGAAGCAGACGATATGGAAGATACTGAGGTAGAGGTCGAAGGCGGAGTGAACCAGATGCAAGAAGACCCACTTGGTGTCGCTGATGAAGGAGAGCACATCGAAGATTTAGTTGAACAAATTAGAATTGAGGACATGGAATATGAAAATGTTATTGAAGATGACTCTTCTGATGATGAGAATGATATTATCATTCCTGCAGACTGGAACAATGCAATCCCGAGTAATTTAGCAGCTGCAGAAAAATATTCTGGGTTATCTGGATATCATGAGAACCAGTTAACACAAGGAGATATTTTTAAAGACAAAGATGGTTTAAAAGATGCAGTAAAATATTGGTCTTTGTCTGTGCAGAGATCATTTACAGTTTACAAGTCTAGTCCAAAATTATATGATGTGAAATGTGTGTTCCCAACTTGTCCTTTTCGAGTTCATGGTTTCGAGGAGAAGTGGACGAAGCTTTGGAAAGTTTCAAAAATGGTTGATCACACATGTCAGTTGCAGGAATTGGAGAAGTGCAACGGTGCTTTGACCTCAGATTTCATTGCAAATCATATGTATGCCCGTATAGTGGACAACATACAGTTTGAACCAAAATCAATAATAGCCACTATTGAGGAAGAGTTCAAGTACACCATCAGTTACTCTAAAGCATGGAGGGCCAAACAGAAAGTGATTGAACAAAGATTTGGTACTTTTGAAGCGTCTTATGATAACCTTCCAAAGTTGTTGCAGACCATTCAGGAAAAAAATGTTGGTACTTTTTACGACATTATGGACATGCCGCATAGAAGTGTGTCTGGGAAGTTGTATCTGCACCGTGCATTCTTTGCATTAGGCCAATGTATTGCTGCTTTCAGACATTGTCGACCAATACTCTGCATAGATGGTACATTTTTAACTGGAAAGTACAAAGGTCAAATTCTTACTGCTATTGCAGTTGATGGGAACCAACAGGTGTTGCCTGTGGCCTTCGCATTTGTGGAAAGTGAGAACACTGAAAGCTGGTATTGGTTCCTTAGTCGGGTCAAGATGGCTGTAGTTCAAGAACGTCCTGATGTCTGTCTCATACACGATCGTCATGCTGGATTGCTTAAAGCAATATCTGATTTGAAATTTGGATCATCGGATCGGGGACATCAACCTTATTGGATAGACATTCAATCAAGATATTGCATGAGGCATTTAGGTGCCAACTTTTTTAGCCACTTCAAGAACAAGCAACTTATGAATTTGTTCAAGATGTTGTGTAGTCAAAATCAGGAGAGTAAGTTTATTGCTCTTTGGAAACGTCTCGACGAATTGACTTCTGGCAGTGCAGAAGCATCTTCAAGCACTAGCAATCCTCGTGACATTTCACGCAGAAACTTCTCTCATTGGATTCGGCGCGAAGCGAAAGAGAAGTGGTCCTTGTTATACGACACCAATGGTGCTCGGTATGGTATCATGACAACTAATTTAGCTGAGGTAATATCCATCATTCCTAAGTGTTTTAGTTGTGTTAGTTATGTATTTCATCATGCTAATGCAGTGATACGAAATGCAGATATACAACTGGGTCATTCGCGGTTTAAGAGGGTTACCTTTGGTTGCTATTGTTGAGGGCATTTTATATGGGACATGCAAATATTTTCGTCAACGATATGCGACTGCTATTTCAGCACTGAATAATGTGAATTTGGCTTATTCACCATACCTGTGCAAATACATGGAGAAGAAGATTGAAAAGGCCCGATTTCATCGCGTCAGACCTATGGGTACCGCAGAGCACAGGTTTGAAATCCTTTGTAGGGATAAGGACCGTCGTGGTGCTAACCGTGTTAGAGTTGTTCAACAGTGCATACTTTATCAGCATGATTGCACGTGCACATGCATGAAGCCACAACTCTTCCATAGACCATGTTCCCATGTGATTGCAGCTTGCTCATTTACTAACTTGACAGTGACCAATTACGTTTCATACTACTTTCAGAAAAGTGTTTGTCGACTGTTGGAGTCGGCAGATCCCCTAACACTATGAAAAGTGTTTGAAGGAGTTTGTGGTTCGGTCTGGGCGCGCGGAGATCTAAGAAAGTGAAATGAGATTTGGGCACGAGTGACACGGTGGTTTACGTGGTTCGGGCCGCCTGAGCGTAATACCCTACTCCACGGGTGTGTGTTTGTTGTATTAACTTGTGAGCTTCAGAGTGTTCGAGAGTTCTCCCCTGTGTATCGTCGGTTTGTCCTTTTATAGTACAAGGACTAACCGTTACAAGTCAGCCTGGCCCGACATGTGGCCCTGGCGGTTATTAGTATTTGATACACGAGATTAATTGTTGTTAATAACCCTGTAACGGCTCCGACAGTGCCGTTACAGGTGTTAAGGCTGTCCGATTAATTATCATTAACGTGGAATTAATGGTAATTAATCGGATCTTGAAGTCTGCGGCTGTCCTTTGGAGATCCGGAGCCGTTACAACGTCTCCCGGAGGCTTTAAGCATCTAGCTCTGTCGTGTGGACACGTGGCAGCTCCGGAGCTTGCTTGGGAGAAGCGGGAAGCTCCGGGGTGACCTGGCACGTGTCATGTCCGGAGCTTCTCTCGGTCGGGGGCTACCTCTGGAGGTGCCGTTTCAGTACTTGGCCCGGAGCTTCACCTTTGCGGGTAATAGCTCTGGGCTGACAGTACACGTGGCAACCTAGAGGTTAACCATGTTGGAGAAGCGGGTCCGGTCACGTCTGGCGAGTGGGCCCCCGAGGGTCTTCAATTTGAGTTGATGTCCTTCCCTTGAGATCTTTGTAACCTCAGGGGGTGTATGGTTTTTAGGGTACCGACAGTGGCCCCCTGGACCTACCTCCGGGGAAGGCCAACGGGATGAAGTCGTTCCGCCGGAGGTGGGTCCATACTTGTGACTCTTGAACTGGGTCTTCAAGAGTCTTAGGAGGTGCCTTTGGCGGGGCTTTATGGTTGAGTCCCGACGCGTGGCGCACCTCAGGCGGCAGATAAGATCTTTGACGTGCGGATCTCTCGCAATTGAAGGTCGTCGGTTCCCGATACGAAAACCGTATCGGTTCCGCGCGCCTTGTCAGTCCGCCGCCTTTGGGTCTCCCGCCTCGTGATGACAACTGTTCGCCTGGGTAAGAGCCTCGACTTGATCGTCAAGGTGGTCCCGGGCCCTCTTGTCATTGGCTGGGTTGAATTCTTGAGTAGTATGCTCAACTCCCCTGCAGTTTCCATCCAAGCGTTGCGAGGGCTTACTTAAGAAGGAAAGCGCACCGTCGGGAGTTCTTTACGCTTTCCATCTGTTCTTGCGCTCAAACTCCCAACTCGTGCTTTGCTTCTCTTCTCTCGCCTAGCAGTGCTGCGATGGAGTTGGGTCTGCGTGAGAGTCGTTTGAAGACGGAGAGCGATCTGAAGAAGGTCCGAGCCCTCATGGGGTGGTCGTCGGACTTCTTCAACCGTTCAATCCGCACCGGAGGAGAGCTTCCCTTTAAAAAGGAGCGCTCCGGCGAAATGGTATACTTTTCATCGTATGCCATGGTGGGGCTGATCCCACTATTTTCTTCCTTCTTTTGGATGCTGCTGGACTTCTATGGTCTGCAGCTATACCACCTTGGCCCTCACTCCCTTCTCCTTGTATCCGTCTTTGTCCACTTCTGCGAGATGTGGGTGGGCATTCCTCCCTGCATCGAGCTCTTCCGCACTTTCTTCACCGTCCAAACCACCGGCCGAAGTGACGAGTACCTTGGCTTCTACTACTTTGTGAAGCGCAAGAAGTGCCCGTTCAAGTACCTCCGGTCGTTCCCTTCCGGGAAGTGGGATGACTGGAAGAAAGATTGGGTAGTCGTCCGGGTGGAGGAGCACGAGCGGTTGGAACTGCCAGACGGTCTGCCCGGCATTGACACGTCGGTGTGGAGCGAAGTTCCGGTGCTGGCGGCAGCTTTCGACCCCGTCTTGTCCAGGATCCGCCAATGTGTAGAGGGAGGATTGACTCCCCAGGCGGTGTTCTGCAACTTCCTGTCGAACAGGTGGGCGCCGCTGAAGAGGAGGGAGAAGCTCGCCTGGGCCCTCAACAGCGTGATGGACGAAGACCGGGTCGAAACCGGGTTGAAGTCCAGCATGGTGGGGAAGTCCTTGGAGTTTCACCTCAAGAAATTCCAGCACGGCATCGATGTAGACGGAGCGTACTTGACTCCGCCACTGGCTTTCCTCCCCCTGAACGAGGAAGTTGAGTTCAGCAGGGTGCTCCGGCGGAAGATGCCCGCGCTTGACGACCTTGGCGTCGTCGAGAGAAGATCGACCGCCCCGTTGGCGATCCACGGGTTGTCGGAAGGCGGCTCCGCCCCTGTCTCTCAGCCAAGAGCTGAGGTCACCGGCAAGGGCAAGGAGCTGGCGGAGGAGCCAGAGAGCCGGAAGAGGAAGTTGCGTCATGCTGACGGGAGGTCCGTCGGGCTTGCTACTTCCCCGCCAGTTCCCCGTCCTCAGGAAGGAGGATTCTCCGCTGCTGTAGCGTCTGTCCCCGTGGTGGGGTCTTTTCGGAGCGCTACTGTTCCGGCGGTGGGATCCTCCCGGAGTACGGCTGTCCCCGTGATGGGTCCCTCCGGAGGTGCCAGCTCCGGACAGGCGACTCCGGTTCGAGAAGCGATGAGGGCCTCCAGGTCTAGGAGTTCCTCTCGGTCAAGGAGAGCTCCGACCCGGGAAACGCCCGCGGCTACGGCAAGTCCTGGGAGTCCTCCCGGAGCTCCTACGCCGACCGTGGCCAGCCCGGAACGTCCGGGAAAGAGGTTTCGCGCAAGCTGGTGCGTGAGCCTCCCAAGGTAATTTTTCTTGCTTACCTCAATTAACTTTTAATTATAGCATCTGTTTGCTCAATTTCTTCATTCTTCATCTGCAGCGTTCCCAAGAAGGGGAGTGAAGCTCCGCCCTCAGCCACAGTGTCTGAGGCTGCGAGGGCTTCTGCTCCAGCCCTGGTGCCGCCCCAGGCGGAGGCTGCGACAGCTCCGGCGCCGGCTGTCGTGGTCATGGACCTCGACTCGTCTCCAGAAGTTCCCGTGGTAGCGCCGGACCACGGGATTGAAGATGCGCCAGCGGCACCCGCTCCGGAGGTTGAAGCTCCGGGCCCTGGTGCTGCAGAAGTAGATGCTCCGGCTGTCGAGCCGGAGGAAGTAGCGGTCCCGGCTTCAGAGCCGGAAGATGCTGGAGCTTCGGCGGTTGAGCCGGAGGCAGCTGAAGCCCCGGCGTGCGAGCCGGAGGTTGAAGTGATTCCGGCAATTGAGCCGGTTACTTCTGAAGCTCCGGTCGCAAGGCCGGTAGTTATTGGAGCGCCGGCTGCAGAGCCGGTGGTGGTGGAGGCGGGGGAGCTTGAGCTCCCCTCAGAAGAAGCGTCCCGGCCGGAGCCATTGGAGGCGACGACGTCGATGGTACCCGTGGCGGAGCCAGAGTGCCTGAACGAAGTCGCCGGCCCCCAGCCTGAGGGGGCGAATGAAGATTTGGTGGCGGGACCTTCTTCAGTGGCGACTGAGGCCATCCCGGAGGAGGGCCCTAGTGCCTTGGAAGCTCAGGGTTCCGCTCTCGCAGAGTGGGACCCAATTTTTGTAAATGAAGACCCGCTGGAACCAGCGGAGGAGACCCCGGAAGGTCCGGAGCCCATCTCGCTGTCGATGTCCATCGACAACGCTTGCTCCAGTCTGCGCCAAGTCCAACTAGCCTTCTTCCACGACAGCAAGGTTCTTGAAGAGGAGCGCCAAACCCTTAGGAGGTGGCGTAATAGACTCCAATTCGAAACCAAGCTGGCGCAGTCGAGGATCGCTGCGGACAAGGAATGGATCAAGCGGGAGAAGGTCCGCTTGGAGCTCTGGGGTGAGATGCTGGACGAGAGGGAGAGCATGACCCACAACCTCGACGCCAAATCCCGGGAGTACCACGACCAAGCTAAAGCTGCCAATGATGCGGCCAACGCCCGGTTCGATGAACTCGAAGCCATCAGTACCGCACTCATCAAGCGCCGAGAGGCGCTTGAGGGAAGGGAAAAGCGGCTCGAGGATGAGGAGCAAAAACTCCTGGAGCTACGGGATGACGTCTTGCGACGTGAAGAAGAGCTCGCCGAGAAGACAGCTCTGGCGGACAAGGGCCTCGAGGAGCGCGCTAAAAAATTGGAAGAGCGCTGCCTCGAGGAGGAGGAGAAGACCTGGGTGCGAGGGCAGGAGCTCTACGAGTATGAGTGTGCCCTCATCGCCCGGGAGAAGAAAATAGAGGCTAGGGAGAAAGACCTGGTCGACCGCCGGAACAAGATCCACCTCCGGGAGGAGGAGCTCGGAAGACTCGAAAAGCGGGTTGCTGCGAAGATTCAGCAAAACGCCAAAGAAGTTGAGCGCCTCTCCCGCGAGAACTCAGAACTGGCGGCGACCCGGAGGTCCCTGGAAGAAATGAAGGGCCAGAGGAAGACGGACTCCCTGCAAATTTGGGAGTTCCTGAGCAAGGCCGACGATGCGCTGGCGCCTATGGGTTTCAGCCCCGTGCTTCCGGATGACCCGGAGCCGGAGCCGGACCTTGCACTGCAAGCGTTGGGCGCTGCGGGCAGCAAGCTCTCCAAGGTGGGCGACGTCATCGCGGACCAGTTGGAGGTCGAGGGGCAATCCCTGGCTAGGAACGTCACAGAATATGTGTTGACGTGCTACACTAGCCGGAACCCTCGATTCTCTCTGGACCCGGTGCTTGAAGGTCCCGTCGAAGGAGAGGGCGAAGCTACCCGAAGCAGCGTGTCGGAGGTCGCCCAGAAGGTCGCCGAGTTCTTCCATAGGGTCTAGGACTATCTTTCTTAGCCTTTATTTGTATCTTCTCTTCTTCCTCAATTTTGTAATCCTTTGTCCCCAGATGTAATCTCTGGTCTTCAAATGAAATGAAATCCCCAATTTTTCGTGAATTTCATTTTTTTGTCTTCAACATCTTTGTCTTCACTTGGCCCCCTGGTAGATGTGCACAATGTGATTGTGGACATGTACCAAAAGGATGTTGAGTTTTGTTGGAGACAAATTTGCTTCGAACTCGTGTAGTTTAGGTCCGAAGTCTTCGATAGTGAAGGTCCCTTGAAGTCGTCGGAGCTTAGAAGCTCCGGCATTGCCCATCGTCGGAGCTTAGTAGCTCCGGCAATAGTCTCTACCAACACGTTGAGTGTCGATAGTTAATACTTCAAGGTGTCGGAGCTTAGTAGCTCCGGCAATGACCCTTGCCACGCTTGGCTTGCTGGCAACAGACTCTAGTGATAGAGTCTTCTCACCATCTTTAAGTTAACGCCAGTGGGAGTCGGAGCTTGGTTAACTCCGGTTTTTCTCCATCAATGTTGGGTTTATTCTTCCTGCACACTTAAGCCAAGAAAAACAGTAAAATTCGTTCCTTATCTATAACTTCGTTGCGGCTTACGGTTCTCAAGAGAATTTCAAGTTGAACACGATTTTTAGTATGACTGGATGAATTGTCTTTTCTTTTAGATCTAATTATCCATGGACCCACCTTACTTTGGCCTGCCGGGGTGTAGGTAGAGTGGCGTACTTAGGGTGCTTGACCAGGCTAAGTCGATAGCGCACTCCGGCCCTAGAATGGCTTGGCGGCTTTCAGGCGAGTTGGCCACAGACGACATTTAAATCTAAAAAATCTGACAATTCAACCCAAATCGTACATAAACCGGTTAAACTAGAACTTCTTAAGAATTGCACATTTCTGTTATAGACAAGAAAGAGAAAAATAAAAAATGTCGAGCCTTATGCAAAAATGAATGCACGTGGAGTCTATTTCACATGAAGATGTCTTTCATTATAGGTCCGGGGTACAGGGGAAACAAGTACACTCTTAGGGTACGCAACCAGGCTAAGTGTGTTTGGTTTCTCGTTTGACCCTGGGTAGTTAGCCACACTTCTAGTCCGGAGACTGTATCAAGTGTTGCATGAGCTCTTCAAACCTTTCGGGAAAGGTCCGGCTGCTCTCCCGGAGGAACTACCCGACTCTGTACAATGACTCTATAACATACACTTCAAGTTACTTAAGACTCACCTCCGTGGAATTAAGTGTAGAACTTACGGAGGTGCTCGATGTTCCAAGGATTTGGGAGAGGTGTCCCATCCTCGGTAGCCAAGCGAACGCTTCCGGGACGGGATACTTTGATCACTCGGAAGGGTCCTTCCCAGCCGGGGGAAAGTTTGTTTTGCCCTTCTCTGGATAGTATTCTCCGTAGCACCAGATCGCCTTCCTCGAGCTGTCGGTTGTGTACATGCCGCTGATGATAGCGCCGTAGAGCTTGGCGGTATCGGGCATTCCGAACAGCTGCTTGGCACCTTCCCTCCTCGAAGAGGTCTAGGTCTTCGCGCCGGAGCTGGTCCTGCGCGGCTTCGTCGAAGGTCCGGACTCGGAGGGAACCCAGGGTGATCTCCGGAGGAAGGATCGCTTCTGCTCCGTACACCAGGAAGAAGGGTGTTTCTCCGGTTGCCCGACTTGGAGAAGTCCTGTTAGCCCATAGAGTGGGCGGAAGCTCTTCGATCCAATTAGCTCCGTGCTTTTTCAAACGCTCATAAGTGCGCGTTTTGAGTCCTTTAAGGATCTCTGCGTTTGCTCTCTCGGCTTGCCCATTGCAGGCAGGATGAGCTACGGAGGCGTAGCAAACTTGTATGCCGAGGTCTTCGCAATATCCTTGAAATGAGGAGCTTGTGAACTGAGTCCCATTATCAGTGATGATCTTGTTTGGGACTCCGAATCTGCTCACGATAGATTGTAGAAAATTGATTGCAGATTGTTTGTTGATCGTCACAACAGGAGTAGCTTCCGGCCACTTGGTGAACTTGTCAATGGCGACATACAGGAACTTGTAACCTCCGACGGCTCTTGGGAAGGGTCCCAAGATGTCCATCCCCCACACAGCGAAAGGCCACGTAGGAGGTATCATTTGTAAGGGCTGAGCAGGTGTATGAATTTGCTTTGCATGAAATTGGCATGCTTTGCATTTCTTCACTAGCTCAGTAGCATCCTGGAGCGCTGTTGGCCAGTAGAAGCCGTGCCGAAAGGCTTTTCCGACCAGCGTGCGGGAAGACGCGTGGTTCCCACACTCGCCTCCATGGATCTCTGCGAGGAGCTCGCAGCCTTCTTCCCTTGTGATGCACCGCATTAGGATGCCGTTGGCACCGCGCCGGTAGAGATCCCCTTCTACCAACGTGTATCTTTTAGCCAATCTGACTACCCGGTCAGCGGATACATCATCGTCAGGAAGGATGTTGTCTTTCAAGTAGTTCCGGATCTCCGAGATCCATGCATCGGAACTGACTTGAGCATTTGAGTCTTGCGTGCTGGGTTGCTCGGAGCTTCCGGCAGCACCTACGACCCTTGATGGCTGCCATGGTAACAGGGCCATCGGGACCGTCAGCTTCGGGATGCTGATCTCGCCCCCTTCGTTCAGCTCGGCAGGCTGAACTGTGGGTTTTGACAACCTCCGGACAAAGGTTCCGTCTGGAGCCGGAGCTCCGGTTGACGCCTTGGTCGAGAGTTCGTCAGCTTCAACGTTGTGAGCACGCTGAACATGGTGAAGGTCTAGGACTTCGAAGTCCTTCTGAAGCCTCTGGACTTCAAGGAGATAAGCAGCCAACTGGAGATTATTGCAGGAGCATTCACCCTTCACTTGTTTGATAACAAGTTGTGAATCTCCTTTGACCAGCAACTGCTTGACACCAAAGGATAGTGCCACCTTTAATCCATATATGAGTGCTTCGTACTCCGCCATGTTGTTGGTTGCCTTGAAATCAAGGTGCACCATGTATCTTACCTTCTCCCCGGTTGGTGTGAGGAGAAGGACTCCAGCTCCGGCTCCCTGCTTCTGCATGGAGCCGTCGAAGTAAAGGATCCAGTGAGGCTTAGTGAAGGCCGGAACTTGCGGTTCCTTCTTCTGCTCGCTGGGGCCCCCAGAGTTTGATGGAGAGGGAGTCCATTCTGCCACGAAATCTGCCAACGCTTGACTCTTGATTGCTTGTCTTGGAATGAATTCGAGGTCGAATTCAGCCAGTTCCGCTGCCCACTTCGCTATATTCCCAGTTGAATTGGGATTATGCAGAATCGCTCGAAGTGGATATGAGGTTACCACCGAGACTTTGTGAGCTTGGAAATAGTGTCGAAGCTTCCTTGAGGCAATAAGAACTGCGTAGAGCATCTTATGTACCTCTAGGTATCGAGTCTTGGCATCATGTAACACTTCACTGATGAAGTATACTGGGCGTTGAACGGTCCGGACCCTCCCGGAGGGGTCCGGAGCTTCCTCTCCGTTGATCCGGACCCTGTCGGAGGGGTCCAAACTATATTCGAGGATCTCCGGGTTCTGGGTGGAGGAACCCGGAGCTTCTTCAGGAATGACCTGGATCCTATCAGAAGGATCCGGGTCCTCTGAAGTGACTTCTTGAGGATTCAAGTCGGGGAGCTGGGACCCAGACCTGCTTTCGGGAACCTCCGGATCCTCCCGAAGGGATCTGGATTCCTGAGTATTGGGTAGTCCCGGTCTCTCCGCAACCAGAACCATACTGACGACTTCGTCAGCTGCTGAAATATAAAGCAATAAAGGCTCACCAGGGTTCGGAGCTACCAAGACTGGTAGAGTGGTGAGGAACTGTTTCAGCTCCTGGAATGCCTTCTCTGCCTCTTCAGACCATTGGAATGGTCCGGACTTCCTCAGTAACTTGAAGAAGGGAAGTGCCCTTTCCGCCAGTCTTGAAATGAATCGACTGAGGGCTGCTAGACATCCAGTTAATTTTTGGACATCTTTGATGCGGGTTGGTGGCCGCATGTCTTCGATGGCTTTTATCTTCGCCGGATTAGCCTCTATACCCCGGTGACTCACCAGGAAACCAAGAAGCTTTCCGGAACTAACCCCGAAGACGCACTTGTCTGGGTTTAGCTTCGTGCGGGTGGCCCGCAGCTTGTCGAAGACAGCCTGCAAGGTATCCAAGAGGGACTCCTTGTTTTTGACTTTGACCACAATGTCATCAACGTACACCTCCACTATGTCTCTGATGAGTTCTTCGAAAGTTTTGTACATTGCTCGTACAAAAGTTGAAGCTGCATTCTTGAGACCAAAAGGCATGGCTGTGTAACAATACAATCCATCCACTGTGATGAATGAAGTATGTTCTTCATCTTCCCTAGACATCCGGATTTGATGATATCCCGAATATGCGTCTAGAAAACACAGCAACTCACACCCAGAGGTGGAATCCACTATCTGGTCTATTCTAGGTAGTGGGAATGGATCTTTTGGACATGCCTTATTCAGGGTGGTGTAGTCGATGCACATCCGAAGTTTCCCGCCGGCCTTAGGCACAACGACTGGGTTTGCCAGCCATTTTGGATGGTAGACTTCTCGGATGAATCCGGCTTCGAGCAACTTCTTCACTTCTTGTCGGATGAAGTTCTGTCGCTCTACAGATTGCTTCCGAGGTTTCTGGTGTACAGGCCGAGCGTCGGGGTAAATCTTCAGATTGTGCTCAATCACTTCCCTGGGGATCCCAGGCATTTGTGACGGTTGCCAGGCAAACACGTCAACATTAGCCCGGAGGAAAGTGATGAGCGCGAGTTCCTATTTGTCGTTCAAGCCACCCGATATGCGGGTAGTTTGAGTGACATCGGAACCAATTTGGACGACTTTGACGGGAATGTCGGTGTCGCCGCTTGGCTGCACACGGGGTGCAGAGGTCGAGCCTCGTTGACGAATGCTCGGAGGTTGTGGAGCTTGCTTCTGTCTGGAATCCTCCTCTTGCGCTGTGGTGAGTGCATGGAGTTCTTCCAGAGCAGTTACTCCGGCAGTGCGATCTCCACGGATCCGGAGAACGCCTACTGGTGTCGGCATCTTCAACACCAGGTATCCATAATGAGCAGCTGCCATGAATTTGTACAAGGCAGGTCTACCCAAAATGGCGTTGAATGGTAAGTTGATCTGAGCGACGTCGAAGACCAACTTTTCGGTGCGATACTTCTCCCGGGTCCCGAAGGTAACAGGGAGAGTGATAGCTCCGAGTGGGGTTATGGCCCCCGGACCTACTCCGGAGAAAGGTCGAGAGGGCTGGAGGTCTGAAGGTCGAAGCTGAAGCTTAGTGAAAGCTTCGAAGCTGATGAGATTAAGCCCCGAACCTCCATCTACCAGGACATGATGGAGCTGGATGTTGTTGATGGTGGGAGATACCATCAAGGGCAGCTGTCCAGCTCCGACCATGCTTTGAGGACAATCCGAAGCATCGAAAGTGATGGGTGTGTCCATCCACTTTCGATGTGGCTCCGGTCTAGCTGTAGGAGCTACAGCAGCCATATCCCGTCGCATGGTCTTAATGACGCGACGAGAGGTGATGTCCCATGATCCACCAAAGATGGTGTTCATGGTTTTTCGACGTTCGTTGTCGGAGACGTCGGAATCATCGTCGACGGAGGTGTAGACGGCTTTCAAGACCTTTTTGGGGTCTTGAAACCCTAACTCCTCTTCAGCCGGAGCTTCATCGACCTTTTGTTTTCCATCCCTCTGGCGGAAGGGAGACCCTTCCCGGCGCTTGTGGTAGCGCTCGGCAAGGTTTTGGACCTCCCGGCAATCCTCCAGCTTGTGGCTGCCCGTTTTGTGAATGGGGCACCACATCTTGGATTTGCCACCGTCTTCGGAAGACGGTCGAGGTCGCTTCTCGGGGCGTGGCCCCCGGCCACCAGGAGTTGCAGTGGCTGCAACGTTGGATGTGCCGGCCGACGGCTTCTTCTTGCCGTTGGTCTTCTTTTTCTTCTTGCCACTCCCGGAGGTAGCGGCTTCTTCTTTGGAGGATTTTTTATGATCCTCCAAGGCTGGTTTGGAGTGCATTTCACGGCCCTCCGCAGCTCTGGCACATTTGTCAGCCAGGCTGAAGAGCTCCGTGACACTGGTGATCTCTTTGATCGCCAGTTTCTCCAACATCTTCTTGTCTCGTACACCCTGTCTGAATGCTACAATGACAGAAGCGCTTGAGATAGAAGGGATTGTGTTACGTACCTGAGAGAATCTCTGGATGAATGACCGCAAAGATTCCCCTCCTTTTTGCACGACCGCAAAAAGGTCCAGTTCGGTGCCCGGACGGGTGTATGAACTCCCGAAATTGGCGGTGAACTGGCGGCATAGCTCCTCCCAACTGTCGATAGAGTTGGGCGGAAGGCTCATAAACCAGGACCTAGCAGTCCCAGTTAAGGCCACTGGAAAGTAATTGGCCATTACAGCCTCATTTCCTCCAGCTGCTAGGATCGCAGTGGAGTATATCTGTAGAAATTCTACGGGATTGACAGTCCCGTCGAATTTTTCCGGCAAGTGTGGCCGGAACTTCTGTGGCCATCTAACCATACGCAGGTGCATGGCTAGGGCGGAACAGCCTCCTCCTACTCCTTCCAGAGTAGAAAGATCTTGAGCATCTCGTCTTTCTCGAGCTCGCTCGATGTGGACACGGCCATCCTGTTGGCGGTATCGGCGATCAAGCTCCGCTCGGAGGTCGTGTGTCGAAAGCCGAGATGCAGTATGGGCACGTCGTGCCCCAGAGGGCAACGACGTCACTTGCTGTGACGCAGCTCTTCTCCGGTTGTTGGAGACATGTGGACCAAGTCTTCCAGACAACGTTCGTCGCTGCGACGGGGCCCGCCCTGAAGGAGGTGGACCCTGATTGTTGAGGCGTTCGGCCGCTGCTGCGACCAAATGCTCAATATCAGCTCTCCATTGCTCCATGGCACCTTGAGATGCATCCGGAGGTGGTGGTCGCTGAAGGAGAGCACGCGCTGCATGGAGCGCGTGTTCTGGGTTGTCACGACTTGCCGGCGCAGAATGTGACGCCGGTGCACCATCATGTCGTTCGGCATGTCTTGCCGGAGAAGATGGTGGTGGTGGGAGTGTGACTCCCGCTGGAACTGAGGCTCCTGCCGGTGGTTGCATGTTGGAGGGATTGCCTCCGACAGCCTGAGCAGCAGGTTGCCCGTTGGATGATCCAGCTGCAGAATTCACCATTCTTGAAGATCTCAGGCGCCCCTACCTGGCGCGCCAACTGTCGACTGTTGGAGTCGGCAGATCCCCTAACACTATGAAAAGTGTTTGAAGGAGTTTGTGGTTCGGTCTGGGCGCGCGGAGATCTAAGAAAGTGAAATGAGATTTGGGCACGAGTGACACGGTGGTTTACGTGGTTCGGGCCGCCTGAGCGTAATACCCTACTCCACGGGTGTGTGTTTGTTGTATTAACTTGTGAGCTTCAGAGTGTTCGAGAGTTCTCCCCTGTGTATCGTCGGTTTGTCCTTTTATAGTACAAGGACTAACCGTTACAAGTCAGCCTGGCCCGACATGTGGCCCTGGCGGTTATTAGTATTTGATACACGAGATTAATTGTTGTTAATAACCCTGTAACGGCTCCGACAGTGCCGTTACAGGTGTTAAGGCTGTCCGATTAATTATCATTAACGTGGAATTAATGGTAATTAATCGGATCTTGAAGTCTGCGGCTGTCCTTTGGAGATCCGGAGCCGTTACAACGTCTCCCGGAGGCTTTAAGCATCTAGCTCTGTCGTGTGGACACGTGGCAGCTCCGGAGCTTGCTTGGGAGAAGCGGGAAGCTCCGGGGTGACCTGGCACGTGTCATGTCCGGAGCTTCTCTCGGTCGGGGGCTACCTCTGGAGGTGCCGTTTCAGTACTTGGCCCGGAGCTTCACCTTTGCGGGTAATAGCTCTGGGCTGACAGTACACGTGGCAACCTAGAGGTTAACCATGTTGGAGAAGCGGGTCCGGTCACGTCTGGCGAGTGGGCCCCCGAGGGTCTTCAATTTGAGTTGATGTCCTTCCCTTGAGATCTTTGTAACCTCAGGGGGTGTATGGTTTTTAGGGTACCGACAGTGTTGTTGTCAGTACATGGAATGCAGAGGTATATGGATTTGGTAATCCGAGCTCATTTACCGTGGATTTAGGCCTTGATGCTATGCGAGCACCTGACATCTCGCGGTTGAAGCAGAAAAGAAGTCGACGTCAAACTCGTCGTATCAGAAACGATATGGACGAGTCAGAACTTGCAAGATTCCAAGGAAGATGCAGCAAATGCAACCAAATTGGCCATACGTACAAAAAATGCATTACCAACACAGAGCCAAATGTGGTTGAAGCTGGACCATCTGGGGATCCGCAGAGTGGACGGCGTCCTCGTGCTAGGAAGACAACTACGTTTAGGGATGGAGATGGCGATGTGATGTGATGTCAAGTATTTTATGTATTTGTAGCACTTACTCTATCTATGTTAAGTGAACTAAGTGTATCGGTGTTATGTATTTGGATTATGTTATGATGTTATGTGAACTCCAGTTAGATGCATATGAACTTTATGTTATATATGTTACTATGTTGTTGATGTCATTTAACTTTAGCTCAAAATGCACTTCATGTTAAAATTTTTTCCGTACTTGACAATGTAGGTATGGCCGGCCCACAGCGAGAGTGTCCCGAGGTACTTTCGTCTCGAGTTGACTTGACCCACCGCGGTTACCGAGTCTCTGTAGGTCAGGAGTTGCCCGTCCTTCGTCCCCAGGTTCCTATGAAATTCTGGAAGATAGACGATCGATGGATTCCCAGGTACTTCTTTCTTTCATACTTCATGATCCATTGTACATGAAAACATGTTCTCATCCGATTTGTTTTGTAATCAGGTTGAGTGCAGCAGGCCTGCTGCCCATATGTCGGCTAGTTGAGAGGAGACCGTTCGATCCGGAGGATCGCAAGTACCGTTTTAGCTTCGACAAAGCCCTCTTGAGTGTGTTGACTGATCGCTGGAGACCGGAGACCCACACGTTTCACTTACCGTGTGGGGAGATGACCGTCACGTTGGAGGACATGTCTTTCCTGTTGGGTCTTCCTCTCGCAGGTGCGGCTATTTCTGCACCTGAGGACACACCCACGTGGCGTGCGCAGATGGTCGCACGTTTTCAGAACGTGCAACGGGTCGCTAATGTTGATCCCGTACCTGCTCTTGAGGACGGCCAGCACCACGGTCCGTCAAAGAGATGGTTGTCTTGCTACGAGGTATTCTTTCTTATTTTCAATTCAAATGTTTCATTCCATGCAGTAAACTAACAAATTCCATTTATTTTACTTGCAGTTGAGTACTATGCATCCAGACGCAGATGATAACACGGTCACTAGATACTTGGAGGCTTACTTGCTGTGGTTGTTTGGGTCGATTATGTTCACCAACAGCCATGGTGACTCGGTGGATAGACATCTTATTCCGTTTGCTAGAGTTGTAGCTGAGTCCACACCACAGGACATGCCTCAGTACAGTTGGGGGTCAGCAGTGCTCGCTGCCACGTATAGAGGACTCTGTGACGCGTGCACTAAGGTAGCAAGCAACGCTGTCCTCACGGGTTGTCCGTTGCTCCTACAGCTGTGGGTCTACGAGCGCTTCATGATTGGACGACCTGAAGTCGTCCCAGAGCCGTATGATGGTGATGAGTACGGTGAGCGTCCGGATGACGGCCCTACTATGGGTACTTTTTGGGTACACCGTGCGGTACGTATATATTTTAATTTACACTGACAATTTGTACGCTAATTCAATTTGTACGCTTATGTTATACTGACAACATATATGATTTGCAGCGTGAGTGGGGTAACAAGCAAATGCACAAGGTGTACGCCGGATTCAGCAAAGAGTTTGATCGGTTACAGGCCGACGAGGACGTCCGATGGACACCGTACGGTATGGACGAGCACGACCAGCGAGCACCGAGGGGGCTTGCATTGCTGTGCTACAGAGACTCGGATTACTGGCTCATTAGGAAAGCTCTGGTGTACGACATCTTCGTCGAGGAGTACGCACCACACCGCGTGTTGCGTCAGTTTGGCTTACAGCAGGCTTTCCCGGTCATTCCACATTCTGTTGTGCCTTCTTCAGTACATACGTAAGTGCTTCATCCCATCTCTATTTACTCATTTAGTTGTACAAATTTAATGTACATATCTCTCATACAGGTACGGCCGTAAGGGTACGTCTACGCCCGGAGTGTGGGCAGAGCGCATGCATCCGTGGCTGTTGCAGTGGTCCCAGGCACTAGTCGACGTCGTGCAGGAGACTAGACCGTTCTCACACGAGGTGTACGAGGAGTACTTACGGTGGTTTCTTCCTCGCACCCGAGCAGTTCTCGGACACACTCCTGCGGAGCGACAGCCGCACGTACCCAGGGTGGTAGATACGTATCCGCGGCATAGAGATGAAGCTACATCAATGGCGGTAAGAGCTTTCATATTGTAGTTACTTTGCGTACTTTAACGTATAGACATTACTTAATTAAATTGTTTCTCTGATTACTTCTCATGAATGTGAAGATGCATCGGGTCCGTCTCATTGCTGAGCAGTCCGCAGCAGGACTTCAACGTTTGAGACAGGGGATATCGATGACTTCGTCGGACATGGTACACGTGCTCCATAACATCTACAGCAACGCGGTGGAGAGCTTACGGTTGGCTTGTTGTACACAGTCCTGTGTACAAGACACTACGTTGCCTTCAGCACAGCACATGAGGCGTCACAGCACAGCAGGTACGAAATGCGTATCAAATTAATTTTTTTAAACATTAGTAATACTGTACTGACGACATTGTTTTCGCAGGCACATCTACGCAGGTACCTACGTCGACGACCCCACACGTTACAACCTTTGCAGGGACGTCTACACAGATCCCTGGTCCCGACTTCGCAGGCACGTCGACACAGGTGCCTGCTTGGAGTTCGGACTACGCAGGCACGTCGACACAGGTGCCTGATTGGGGTCAGCACTTTACGGATCCCTCGGCACAGGTACCTGCTTGGGGAGCTCCGCATATCCCACAGACGGACGCAGGTACGATGTAGAATAATTTTTCTCATTCATTTATATTTTCGTAATTTGAGTTTGTACTGATAATTATTCTATAATTGCAGGTACGTACAGAGCGGACTTTGAGACTACGATGTCCGACTCACAGACGCAACACGACACTCCTCCGATGACACCTTTCCAGGTCGAGGACTTCCTCGTTGATATAGCGCAATACGATACACTTCATGGGTCTCAGTTGGCCGGTGCTCCCATTCCGACTCAGCAGACTCAGCAGTTTCAGACACCGGAGCAGGCTGGCCGTCCGCAACGGCAGAGGAGACCGCCACTAGACATTTCATATGATCGGGCTCATGTGAATGCTGCGCGTAGGGCCGACAAGCGTGGTAGACGTTAGTGCTATGTACGACGTATATGTGTGACCTATGATGTACAAAACTTATGTTCTATTATATTACTTCATTATGTTTCTATTCTATGGTGTTTCGCGTGGAAAGGAAGTATTACATACTACGCGTTACTTAAAAAACTAAAGCAAACGAGTATCTTATTGAAATTGAAGGCATAGGAACATTTAAACGATACATTTGATGGAATAATGAAACATAGTTCGTAACTAGTACATTTTCACTTGTGGTGAGGACATTCACAGGACATATTGTTGCACTTAGGACTAGTATCATCCTCCAATTGTTCTAACTCCATATCCGCAATATGACCTACTAATTCTCGGTTTCGATTTTGCAAATATTTTATGTAATCTTGAATAGGCTTGATAGGTACTGGATCAACCCACAATGTGTATCCGCAGTTATCTTCATCGAAATAAGACTACAAAAACAAATTTAAAGTAAACATAACAAAAAGAAATACGTGAACGTACACAAAAACGATATGAACTTACTGCACGACCCACAGGGCAACGAAAGAATCGACGACCGCTATCCTCTTTTCCATCCATCATTTGCACCAAACAATCCAGGCCGCAACGACACTTGGGCCATTCTTCTTTGGTACTATCATATGGACGAAGAGGATTAAACACACCAAAATCACTTTTTCCTAATAGAGGGAATTCATCAAGTGGTTCATCGAACCACGAAGGACCGCCAACTAAGTAGTTCTGAGGCACTAGCCTAATGTTTCCTTCTCCTCTCCTTGCACGACCTCTGTTTTCCATTGTCTTACTACTAACTTTAATCGTATACTAAATGTAAGAGGTGCGGACCCTTTTATAGACGAACGTGGATGGGTCTATAGACCAAGTGTACGAAAGTCTATGGACCATGTCAGGCGAATCTCGTAGGAGACACATACGACATTGCACTGGTACATGTCAGGGGAATCTCGTACAAGAGACATACGAAATTGCACTGCTCCGTGTCAGACGAATCTCGTAGAAGACACATACGACATTGCACTGGTACATGTCAGGGGAATCTCGTACAAGAGACATACGAAATTGCACTGCTCCGTGTCTATATAACACTCACCCCGATAACAGCTTCACCACGCACTACCAACAATCATTCTATATACTTCACTACCATGGACGAGAACTCACCACCCACAAATAGAGAAAAGGTTCCAATCCCCGAGGGATTGCAACCTCCAATGTGTTTCTGTGGCACTGATTGTAGGTTTGTAAGAGATCTTCGACCTGGTTACTCGTATGGTTGCCGGCTTTGGATGTGCGACAACTACGAGTACGATCCTCCTCACAGGACGTGCCCATTTCTTCCAGGTGGTAGGAAACAGGTAATATGCAATATTACTTATGTTTTATGCATGCTATAGAATCTAATTTTTTGGACAAACACTTGTGCAGTCGCCGCCACCTCTATGCGACTTCAGGAACTACATCGACCAGGAACAATCGGCAGAAGACGCCGCAGAGGTTGAGAGAATGGCTCGACTTGCATATTGGAAGTTCAAAGAAGAAAGAGAGTGGGATGAAAGAATAGAGCAAGAGAGGAGGAATAGAGCTGCACAGGAGGAGCGTCGTCGCAAGAGGCAAGAAGAAATTCGACAATGTAGAGCAGAGTGTGAGCGCAAAGCGGCAGAGGAGGAACGCGTCGCAGCACAAGCACGAGAGGCTGAGCGAGCACGTATGCGCGAGAGAGCTCGTCGCGCAAAAGAAGCCGGTCCCGATGCTTTGCGTAAGGGAAAATACCCCCGTTGCACTCAGTAGCAACCTGGGTAATTCAACTAAGGCGTGTTAGAATTAGATCGGCATATCTTTAGTGCGTCGTACACACGCCATTTGTATCACTTATTTTACATTTTGTTCCAGAAATATGTGCACTTATGTTTTGCCTCATGTACCGTAGTAGTAGACTGGTAAACAACATGCACATACTTTCGGAACTACGTAATTTCATTTTATGTAACCGCCGCCGAGCTTACAATTAATTATCTTCAATTATTATGCATTTCTATAAATTTATACATTAATTGTATCATTTTCCAAACTATGCATTTCTAATCACTATAGGATTTAAAAAAAATTGATACTCCCATTAAACTCTCATATATTATATTCATAACTTATTTTTTATACTCCACAAAACTTACATTACAATAACCTATATGAACATTTATGTCGATTCTAACTACAAATATTTGTAAACAAAAAATAAAACTGAATACATTTTACAAATTTGCAGAAACGTGATCGTATTGCCTAATAACACATACAATTACTCTAGTTTCTACATACTAAACATAGATAAAGTTCATTGATTTCAAAACTTCACAATGTATTCTCTATTTTCTACTTTAGAAGTTTTTAGCAAATCGGTCTACAAATATTTTAAAATTTTTGACTAAAATCCATTACAAGATGGTTCAACACGGGCTAGGGTTAGGGCATGCACGAATGTCGTATGAGGCCCATACGACGGTACTGTGCATGTCGTATGGGCCTCATACGACATGCCACCGTGGCCGGTTTCGGCCCCGCTGGACGGCCCAGCCGACACACGTGGCACCCATGTCGTATGGGCCTCATACGACATTTGCATGTCGTATGGGCCTCATACGACATTTGCATGTCGTATGGGCCTCATACGACGGCCGGTCAGATTTGAAAATAATTTGAATCGGGGGTTATTAATATAAATTTGGATTAAAATACGTATATTAAAAAAAATTCACTGCAGGAGGAGGCATAAATGCTTCCTAGAAGGAAAAAAGATAAGAAAAGGGCCCTGAGTCCCCATCAATTGTTTGTGTGACTCCAGGATAGGGTTGCCTAAACTATCAGCCACTAACACACATCCAAATCTAGCTTTTAGCGCATCTGACCAGCCTCATGACCACTATCATTATGGGTGCTCTCTTCGTGTCTGCAGAATCTGGTCCCAATCTCTGCACCCATATATGCTCCTCACTTTTGCGGGTTATAGCTGAGCAGCAGCCAGTTGCCTTCATTTCACCTCAGTGCGCCCACACCATCCATAATCTTGTCAGTCGATCTTTGCTCGACGGATGTTCACATGATTACTCCAATGGATCCTTTGAAAGCTTGATTTCGCTTTGCAGTTAAGTCCGAAGAACGCCACTAATGCTTCTCCCACCAAGTCATTCTAAGTAGATTGTGGACAACCATTTTTATATAGAGAAATCAGAACATACTAGAGATACGGTAGGAAGTATGAAAAGAATCCAAACCTGTTCCTAATAGTAGCCTGTTGCAGGGGTTGGTGTTGCCAGCGCTAAAGCTTCCACTGTTTATAATCTGGTCCAGATACAACACTGAGTGCTCCCAGAGCAACCTTGAAACCTACAGGCTTTCAGAGGATCACATTCACTCGTTATTCAGTCTGTCAGAGCACTCCATTGGAATAAAAAAGTCAAGCCTTCTTGTTCCACAACAGCAGAATGTATCCATTCTGACACGAAGTAATCTGTAAGTGACAGCATCAAGCACACAGGACACAACCATACAACTGGTCTTGACTGCTGGATTGCTAGATTCCATATGACAACTTATTCCATCTGCAACCACAATACAACAAATTACAGATATTATCAAGAAACAGTGACATTGCGGTATAACTAATGGAGAAACATCACAGTAATTCATAGGCCGTTTTTTCCTGTCATGCACCCATTCCACCCAAATGTCAGGTAGCAAAAACAGAGCAATCCGCAACACAAAAAAAGAGTGGTGATAGCAAAGAATACAAATGTTGAAGACAAATTTCCATCTTGGCAGGTCTGTTATAGAAAAAAACCAATATATATATGAACCAGCTGAAGCACCTTATATCCATTTACACCAGAATTAATCAGGCAACTGGAAATCTCAGCTTGGTTATAGTTACCTATTAGGGCCTTACTCCATACAGAACATCTAGTGTAAATATATCACCAGAAAGGCATGGATATACACTAGAATAGCAATAAAAGATGATCATTGACCATTGTAAGACAGAAAAACATTAGTGTCCGCGACGATAATCCAGGAGCACACGTCAAGGAAATGGACCTTAGATTCTGGACTGGATGGACTTTTGGTCTATAGTTACTTCCTGTTCCAATAGAACTTTTTTTCTGGGTTTGTTAAAACCTACCTTTGACAAATGATATCTATAATTTCGATCAACTTTAATAACATGTAAATTACAAATTATGAAAATACATTGTATGATGAATCTAAAAGTACAAGTCTTTTGTTGTTGAAGTTTCTTAAAATCATAAAATTTGTTGTTCAAAGTAAGATTTCAGAAAACCTAGAAATAGAGTTTGTATGGGACGGAGAGAGTACCTATTAGGGCCTAACTCCATACAAAACATCTAGTACAAATACTCCCTTCATCCCCAAATAAATGATTTTTTGAACTAAAATTAGTTCAAAAAACGTAATTTATTTACAGATGGAGGGAGTATATCAGAACACCAGAAAAGTAGGGATACAGACTAGAATAGCAATAAAAGATGATCATTGACCATTGTAAGACAGGCAAAACATCAGTGTCAGCTGCAGCGATAATCCAGGAGCACACGGCAAGGAAATGGACATTACATTCTGGACTGGATGGAATTTTGTTATATAGCTGTAGGGTAAAATAATTATTGGTAAGGTGAAATGGTGAATACAGTGATGCCACACAGTCTGTTTAGGGAACGAAAAGTGAGTACTTCTTATTCCCATTATTCGTATTAATGTGCCATGAGAAGATCAATCCACTAATGCAACATAGGCAATACATAAGCAGTTGAAACAATATCTATAGTGAAGTTGCAGCTATCTAAGATGCCTTGAAAAGGTGGGTTTCAATTGTAATCAACACGCCACCTATATGGTAGCTAGAGTATCATATGTTTTAGAAACCTAAATCTAAAAAATATGAAAAAATAAAGCAAGTATCCATGTGAAGAATTAACAACAATGCATACACGTGGTTGTTTCGACTGATGAGTACGGGCACAAAAATTCTTGCCCATCATAGCTAATCGGCTCAAACCTGGACAGTAGAAAAAGGGATACTGGCAATATTTCATAACTAATCAGGTTTAAATCTTCTTACTCATCCACAAAACTACATTTGAAGTTGTTGTGAATAGTGGTGGGGATAGTGTCACTGGACTGAGCTGATCCTAACCCGGTGACCGAAGGTAAGAACCACCCTCTTGGGAAATTCTTTATTCTAAGATACTGATTACAGAGGGAGGAGGTCGTATTATATAAGGGGAGGACCCTCTTGCGCCACTTTATCTCTAACAGATCTAACAATCTTATCTCTACAGCAACAACCAAACCTTTATCCCAAACAAGTTGGGGTCGGCTAGAAATGAAACCCAACAATTTTGAAGAAAAGTAATACAAAATAAGATAAAAGTAAAATAATAATAATAAAAAATACAAATAAAATAAGATTCTAAATTTTATTTATTTTAGAAATGGGTTAATAAGAAAGAAGATAAGAGTAACAAATTACGAATAAACTAAGATTCTGGCACATTAATTGCTAATTTCCATGCAGTCCTATCATAAGCCAAATCTTTAGGTATGTCTCACCCCTTTAAGTCTCGTTTCATCGCATCCTGTCATGTCAACCTTGGTCGACCTCTACCCCTCCTAAATTTTCTCTACTCTTTATAATCCCACTGTTAACCGGTGTTTCTGGAGGTATCCGCTGGATATGCCCAAACCACCGTAGGTGATGTTGGACTAGCTTCTCCTCAATCGGTGCCACCCCTACCCTATCACGTATCACCTCGTTCCTAATTTTGTCTCTTCTTGTGTGACCGCACAGCCACCGTAGCATGCGCATCTCCGCAACACTCATTTGTTGGACATGTTGCCTTTTAGTTGACCAACATTCTGCTCCATACAGCATCGCAGGTCCAATCACCGTCCTATAGAATTTTCCTTTCAATTTTTGTGGAACTTTCTTATCACTTAAGATTCCAGATGTTTGTCGCCACTTCATCAACCCGATCTTGATCCTGTGGCAAATATCTTCGTCAATATCACCATTGTTTTGTAACATTGATCCTAAATATCGAAATGTGTCTCTCCTAGGTACTACTTGTCCTTGTAAACTAACATTACCATCCTCGCACCCGACATCACTAAAGTCGCATCTCATATACTCGGTCTTGGTTCTACTAAGTCTAAACCCCTTAGACTCTAAAGGTCTGCCTCCATAGCTCCAATTTTCTATCAACACCATCCCTAGTTTCATCTATCGACACTACATCATCAGCAAATAGCATACACCAAGAGATATCCCCTTGTATATCCTTCGACACCTCATCCATCACTAAGGAAAAGATGTAAGGACTTAAGGCTGATCTTTGGTGTAACCCTATTGTGATAGGAAAAGTGTCGGTCTCACTATCTCTTACGCGCACACTTGTCACCACATTATCGTACATATCCTTGATAAGGTTAATGTACTTTGTTGGGACTTTGTGTTTCTCTAGTGCCCACCACATGACCGGTCTTGGTACCTTATCGTATGCCTTCTCCAAGTCAATGAACACCATATGTAGATCCTTCTTTTGCTCCCTATACCTCTCCATAAGCTGATGGAGTAAGAAAATCGCCTCCATAGTAGACCTCCTAGGCATAAAACCAAACTGGTTTTTAGTGACATTGGTCACTTTCCTCAAGCGGTGTTCAATCACTCTCTCCCAGAGCTTCATAGTATGACTCATGAGCTTAATTCCTCGGTAATTAGTACAACTTTGAACATCTCCTTTATTTTTGAAGATGGGTACTAAAATACTTTTCCGCCACTCTTCAGACATTTTGTTTGACTAAAAAATGCGGTTGAATAGTTTAGTGAGCCATACTATTGCTACATCCCCCAGACATTTCCACACCTCAATGGGGACATCATCGGGGCCGCGGGCCTTTCCTCCTTTCACCCTTTTTAAGGCCTCTCTAACCCCAGACTCTTGTATCCTCTGCACGAATTGTCTGTTGGTGTCATCAAATGAGTCATCCAACTCGAATCTAATACTCTCATTCCCGTCATTGAATAGTCCATTGAAGTAGTCCCGCCATCTGTTCCTAATTTCTCCCTCCTTCAATAGAATTTGGCCTGCCTCATCCTTAATGCATTTGACTTGGTTGAGATCTCTCACCTTTCTCTCACGAAGTTTCGCCATCTTGTATATATCCTTTTCGCCGTTTTTTGTCCCTAGCCTCTCATATAGCGCATCATAGGCCTGCCCCCTTGCTTTACTCACAACACGCCTTGCATTTTTCTTAGCCTCTTTATGCTTCGTCATGTTACTTGTGTTTCTCTCATGATGTCAGCTCTTATAGGACTCCTTCTCCTTAATAGCTTTTTGTACATCTTCATTCCACCACCAAGTGTCTTTATCTACAAGTTTCTTACCTTTTGTCCACCCAAGCACCTTCCTAGCTGCCTTCCTAATGTAAGTCGCAATCTTCACCCACATACTATCCGCATCTTCCTCTTCGCTCCAAGGTCCTTCTGCGATCATCCTCCTTTTGAATGATTGTTGCGCTTCATCCTTCAACTTCCACCACTTTGTTCTTGCGCTTTTAACACCTTTGTCTCGTGACACACGCACGTGGAAATGAAAGTCGGCTACCACAAGTTTATGTTGTGGAACAACACATTCCACAGGAATCACCTTACAATCTAAACATGCCCCTCCCTCCCTTCGTCGCGGTGGCTTCCTCATCTTCATCCTTGATTCGTCGTTCGACTTCTTGTGGCCTCGACCGCCCTTAGCGCACGACGCGAGATTTGCGACCACCTTTCCCGAGCATGTTCGTGGTTGCTCCTGTCCCGCCGCCGCTGGTACGAGGATTGGCGCCTACATATCGTCGCCGCCTGCTCATCGATCGACGATTTATCGATCTGAGCCACCTTTGGTGGACCCTTGGCTCCACTTCGGCCGACTGAGCTCGGGAGCGGGCGTGCGGCGCCACCATTTGAAGAGAAGTGGTGGGAGGCGGCATCTGGAGGGGCAGGGAGGAGGGGAGGCTGTCTAGGGTTTGATCCTGGACTCATAGATGGGTTGGGCTGGAGTTTGGAATTAGGCTTAAATAAAAAGGAACAAAAAATGGGCTGAAATTTGCTGTATTTTTAAATTTACATCCAATAGCTTCTTCTATTTTTCTATTTTTGCATAATATCAAGACGCCGCCTCGCCTTACGCCTTACCGCTTAAAAGGTAAAAGGAGGGTATGTCGTGTTAAGTCGCCTTACCGCCTTAATAACTATGGACTCTGTGCACCGCTGGCTTCGGTGCATCTGCGCTCATGACTTGAGGGCGCTTAGGGTTACACCCTAAAAAAATAATCAAAGTTGTAGCTTGTGCCACTTCCTCTCTTGCGCTCTAGCCGTCGCCCGCTGCTGCATATTTTGCGCTCTAGCCATCTCCTGTTGTCCAGTCAGGATGACTTCTTCGTCTGGTGGTGTTGCAGTCTTGTGATGTTCGGTTCTTTTCAACGTCACCAATTATCTTGACTGGGTTCCTCGCATGTGTCTTCATATGTGTGGTTTGCGACTCTGAGAGTTCCTCATGGGTGATCACAAATTCCTGCCTTGTCCTGCTGCTCCCCCATAGCCTATCATTTCAGAAAAGACTACTGATGATGAGACGAAGATACTTGTAGATTGTGAGATTCTTCTGTCTTCTTATGAGTCTCAATTCAGTGTGTACAAGACATGGATGGATGAGGATGCTAGGGCCAGTGCGATTCTTGCTGCTAGTATGGAGGATCGTTTTGCTACTGATATAGTCAATTTTGAGTATGCATATCAGATGTGAGCTTTCCTACGTCACCGCTAGGAGCCTACTGGTCAGTCTTATTAGAGGGAAAATGACTGGATTAGGGTTTCACAATAGAGTGTCAAGAGTACATATAGCCTCTAGGGCTAGATACATGGGCCTGGCCCAATAAACCCCACATACACAGTCAAACACCCCCGCAGTCCCAACATCTAGCCGCGACAGATGTTGAGACTGGACCGAAAATCGGAGAACAACGACGAAGGGAGACCCTTCGTGACGATGTCAGCGAACTGCGACGTCGTAGGGAAGTGGGGAACTCGGACCTCGCCACGGGCAACCCGCTCACGAACAAAGTGGAGGTCGATCTCCACATGCTTCATGCGCTGATGTTGGACGGGGTTGGTGGAGAGCTAGACGGCGCTGATGTTGTCGCAGTCGACCAACGTGCCCCGGGCGACGGGGGAGTGGAGCTCCTGAAGTAGCTCCTGGAGCCAGGAGGCCTCAGCCACACCGTTAGCTACGGCGCAATACTCCGCCTCGGCACTCGAGCGCGACACCACGGGCTGCCGCTTCGAGGACCAGGAGACGAGGTTGCTGCCCAGGAAGACGGCGTAACCGGAGGTGGACCGACGGGTATCCGGGCAACCTGCCCAGTTAGCATCGGTGTAGACGACCAGCTCAGAAACCGAGTCACCCCGAAGGAGAAGGCCGTAGTCGAGGGTGCCGCGCAGGTACCGAAGGATCCGCTTCGCAGCAGTGAGATGCGGCTCTCGCGGATCATGCATGTGAAGGCACACCTGCTGAACCGCGTAGGAGATATCCAGCCTAGTGAAGGTGACGTACTAGAGAGCACCTGCAAGACTCCTGTAAGTGGTAGGGTCGGCGACAGAAGCCCTGTCGGCAGAGGAGACCTTTGCCTGGGTGTCCACCCGAGTGGAGCACGACTTGCAATCAGCCATGCCCGCTCGCTGGAAGATATCCAGGTAGTACTGCCGCTGGTGGAGGAACAGGCCGCCCGCGCGATGCTCGACCGTAACACCTAGGAAGTGGTGAAGCTAGCCCAAGTCCTTCATTGCGAACTCTCGCTGTAGGGCGGAGACCGTGTGCTGAAGAACCGGACTGGATGCTGTGAGGACGATGTCGTCGACGTACAAGAGGAGGTACACAATATCACCCTCCTGCCTGTAAATGAAGAGCTAGAGGTCCGACTGGCCTCGACGAAGCCGACCGAGACCAAGAAGGAGGCGAACCTGCTGTACCAAGCCCGGGGTACCTGCTTCAGACCATACAGGGACTTGTTCAGCCGACAGACCATGTCTGGACGAGCTGAATCAACGAACCCTGCCAGCTGACTGCAGTACATCGTCTTCGTCAGCGTGCTGTGGAGGAAGGCGTTCTTGACGTCCAACTAGTGGACAGGCCAAGAACGCGAGAGAGCCAGCGAAAGAACGGTCCGAACCGTCGTCGACTTCACCACCGGGCTAAAAGTCTCATCGTAGTCGACACCGGGACGCTGAGTGAAGCCCCGAAGGACCCACCGAACCTTTTACCTCTCCAGAGACCCATACGCCTTCCTCTTATGCGTAAATACCCACTTGCCCGTGACAACATTGCCACGACTAGGACGGGGTACCAAGTACCGGGTCCGGTTAGCAAGCAGGACCGCATACTCCTCCTCCATAGCCCGACGCCAGTGAGGATCGGCGAGGGAACTACGGACAGAGGAGGGAATAGGCGAGATGGATGAGGAGGCCAACGGTGGAGAGGCCGTGGAGGAGAAGACGACCCGGAGAACTGCTCCACCGGTTGGAGGACCCCAGTGGCACACCTGGTCACCATCGGGTGAACGTGGCTAGGGTCACAGTGGAGAAGTGGGGGGTGGTACTGTAGGATCGAAGAGCACGTGAAAAGCTACCAGAGGGGGGGAGGGGGTGAATGGTAGATTTAAAAATCTTACGCAACGGAAACAATTAAACCCCAAACCCTTTCGGCAGAAAAACGATCTGTTAAAGAAATCGTGAGTGTGACTAATCTAAATGTGTTTCACCGTGACAAAAGTGATATATATCAGAGAGAATCAAGTCACGAAGACAACACAAAAAGAATCACTCAAATCCGTCGAGGAAAACTCAAGTTATGATCAAAAGATCAAACACAGGTCAATCTGCCCTACCCGAGAAAAACAGTTTCTGGAATGCTGCAAAGAAACTTGTGTATCTCAGAAACCACAAATCCAATGACCGTGAAATTCTGACAGATGATAGACAATCAAGTTTTGAAGACAACCCAAAAAGAATCATGTCAATTGGATCTGTAAAACTCGAGTTATGATAAAACCACCAACGAAAGGTAGTGCTGTCCAGAAACTCGACGAGTAAAACTTGTCTAGAACAAGTCGGATGAACAAGGCACAAAAGTTCCTTCAAACTACGAATTTTATTCAATAGAACACAAGAGGAACAACCCCAAAGTCCTCTCTCTCGAGCTTTGGCCTTCCCTCGCTTATATAACCAGCCCTTAGGCCATCCCAATCTGAACTAGGACTCCAATCCTAATCCGATCACAATCGGAACTTTCCATAACTGCTTAGGACTCTTCTATACGCAGATAGAAGCAATCTTAAGACCTCCAAACACCTTAGGAACGTATCCCACATTCCTAAACAACTCAAATTCGTGACACACATGAAATCCTAACATAACCAACTCGATACTTTCCATACCAAGCCATAACCGACTCTGCCGCAGCCAAAGTCTTCAACCGATACGATCCGATCCTTCCGATCAAATCTTCCTTCCATAATCCGTCTCTAGAAGCATATTGCCACGTCATGCACCGCATGCATACGTGCGAACACCTTCCTTCGACCTTCATATGCACTGCCCTTGATTCAATCATCCTGCGCGACCTCCTGACCCGCTCAACCACAGTTCCTCCCGAACTTGGTTATTGGAACCTCATCTCCTCCTGAGACTAGTCCAATGGATCCTGTCACCAGCCATGACTTGAACTCAAGCAACACCTGCACATGAACAAACAAACAATCCATACGAGCCCAAGTCCTCGACTTGACTCAAGTTAGTTCCGAACACAACACCTTATGTGAGAACCTCACATAAGCATGTTGCAAAACCACAGTAGAAACGATATCAACCGTATTCAACCAAAACGCACCAAAAACTTAATAAATGAATACTAAGCAATCTATCCAATCATGTAAAGCAAGTACAAAACATTGCAAATGAAAAGCAGAAGCACTTCGGTCAAGTTCCGGACCTTGCCAGAGAAACCCGGAGCTTGAGCCGGAGCTAACAAAATCTAGTAGAACCTAGCACCGGAGCTTACCATAACTAGTACAACCAAGCTCCCGCCGGAGCTTACAAAACTAGCAGGACCTAGCGCTGGAGCTAACCAGAACTAGTCAGAACTAGTCAACCCAAAACCGGAGCTAGACAAAGTACATCAGAGCTTAGCAAAAGCATGCCGGAGCTATCAAACATATGCCGGAGCTAACAAAGTCATGCCGGAGCTAAAGAAAAAGCTCACCGGAGCTAACCAAAGCTAGTCAGGCCTTACCAAGAAGTCGGACCTAGCATCCAACGTAACCGGAGCTACCCAAAACAAGCCGGACCTACCATCGGACCTTGCTGTAGCTCGGAGCTAGAGTCGAACCTTGACAAAAAGGCGTTTTGGTGATATTTAAAAACTTTTATCATTAAAGCCAAGTGTATTCACTACAAGCCAATGTATTCAGCACAGAGAGGTCTTACAATCTCCCCCTTGATGAATGCATTGGCAACACCATTTAAAATCCGAACATTGGCTTATTTTCAATAAAAGTTTTGAAAACAATTTCTCCCCCTTTGTAAATCAAAAGTAAATGAGAAGAAAAATTATCCCATATTATCTCTCCCCCTTTATTATCTCTCCTTATGCACATATTCTCTCTCTCTCTTCATGCTTATCTCTCCCCCTTTGACAATGTATTCAGCAAGTCATGAGCATATAAACAAATTTTCTTTCCTCCTTTAGTTGTTATGAGCATATTATAACATATACATATAACCAAAGCTCATCCAAGTCATACTTTCAAGTAACTTACACTATCACATCAATGAGATACATAAAGTAGTGTAAGCCATGCTAGAGAGCAAGTGTGATTTTCAATTTTAGCAGGTCATGATCTCACAAACTCAACTATTTCAAAACCTGAAAGCATGACACTTGTTGCTGCATTTTATTATTTTTCAAAGCATAAATTTAGATCATATGCTATTTGCAAGAGATTATATGCGCATCTGCTTTATTCTAACCAACCAAGCCAAGCCTATATCATTTGACAATCAGAAGCTTAAGGACAAGGTTTTAGTCATACACAACTTCTTCCAAGTTCATATCTAAGTGCAGTGACAAGCCATCTCAAAAGAAGAAGTGTGATGCATGCATATTCTCTTGATCTTATCTCAATTTATATTTGTTCATAAAAACTCAACATGTGAGTGGATTACTTGATTAATTCTTTATGATTAAAAGCATTTGTGAGCATGCAACAAGTTCAAAACAGCAAGAAAGTTTGACCATGACCAGATTTAGTGTAAGTAATTATTCCAATTACTAGACATGGCAAAAACTACAAAATGTATAGCACGAGTAATGTAGTAAGAACTTTCAGCATGTAAAAGGAATCACAAAGTCATATATGTATGAAATACTATGCTCATATTATTTTAATTTCAGATTCACACATAGACTTCCCAAGTTTCAAAAACTCCCCCTAAATTTAAGCCATGAGGATGCATAACCCCTATTTCACTACGAATGTAACAAAAACGAGTGAAATCCAAAGGTTTTGTAAAAATGTCAGCCAATTGTTGTTCGGTATCTACATGGTGAAGCACAATGTTTCCTTTTTCAACATTATCTCGGAGAAAGTGATACCTAATATCAATGTGCTTAGTTCTAGAATGTTGCACGGGGTTTTTGGCAATGCAAATAGCACTAGTGTTATCACAAAACAGTGGAACACTATCTAGATCAACCCCATAGTCCTTAAGTGTTTGAACAATCCAAAGAATTTGTGAGCAAGCACAAGCAGCAGCTACATATTCAGATTCGGCTGTGGATTGTGCAACTGAATTTTGTTTTCTAGAGGACCAAGAAACAAGAGAATTACCAAGAAAATGACAAGCACCAGAAGTACTTTTCCTATCAATCCTACAACCCCCAAAACCAGCATCCGAAAAAGCTTTCAAAGTAACGGTTGAGGAAGAAGGAAGAAAAATGCCAAATTCTTGGGTTCCATGTAAGTACCTGAGAATCCTTTTGACGGCTTGACGATGTGAAACACGTGGGGAAGCTTGAAACCGTGCACAAAGACATACGCTGAATTGTATGTCCGGTCCTGAAGCCGTGAGGTACAAAAGTGATCCAATCATGCTTCTATATTCTTTTTGATCCACGGATTCACCATCTTCATCAAGTTCAAGTGTTGTTGCTGTTCCCATTGGTGTCCGAAGAGGCTTGCTTTTGTCCATGTTGAAGCGCCTTAGGAGGTCTTTGGTATACTTCGTTTGATGCACAAAGGTACCCTCCTTGGTTTGTTTGATTTGCAGCCCCAAAAAGTAAGTGAGTTCACCCATCATACTCATTTCAAATTCGGAACTCATCATTGCTGAAAACTTGGACACAAGACCATGAGAGGCACAACCAAAGATGATATCATCCACATACACTTGAACGAATAATGAGTCATTGCCATGCTTAAGCACAAAAAGAGTTTTATCAACTTTGCCCATGGTAAACCCCTTTTCAAGTAAGAATGTTTTTAACCTATCATACCATGCTCTAGGGGCTTGTTTGAGACCGTATAAGGCTTTGGACAGTTTGTAAACATGATTAGGAAAATCTGGATTTTTCAAAACCTGGTGGTTGTTTGACATAAACCTCCTCATCTATGTAGCCATTAAGAAAAGCACTTTTAACATCCATTTGATATAGCTTAAAACCTTTAGATGCTGCAAAAGCTAACAAAATTCTTATGGCTTCTAATCTAGCGACAGGAGCAAAAGTTTCATCAAAATCTAGACCTTCAACTTGAGTGAAACCTTGAGCAACCAGCCTAGCCTTATTCCTAACCACAACCCCATCCTCACTTTGTTTATTTTTAAATACCCATTTAGTTCCAATTAAAGTGTGACCTTGAGGTGGAGGTACAAGTTTCCAAACATTATTTCTTTCAAAATTTTCTAACTCTTCTTGCATGGCAATAATCCAAGATTCATTAGTGAGTGCGTGTGATATATCTTTGGGTTCAAAAGAAGCAACAAAAGCAGAATGAGCATGAGAGTTTGGATCGCAAAACCTGGACCGCGTGACTCGTTCGTGTAAGCTTCCAATCATCTGTTGTGGGGGATGATCTTTGTAAAATCGTAGGGGAACAGATATCTCACAAGCTTCTTCTTCATTAGGTTCATTGTAGATTGATGAGCTTGTGACAGCAGAGGGGATAGCTGGAGCTTGTTCAATGTCCGGAGCTGGACACGTGTCAAGTTCGGAACTACCAGACAGTATCACCGGCTCTTCTTCATCTTCGAAAATACCCTCCCCCTGAGGATAAGGATCTGGTCCTGCAATACCGGAGCTAGTACCTGGGCTAGCTTCATCAAAATACACTTCACAAGTCTCCACAATTTTGTTAGTGTCAAGTAAAAGCACACGGTAGCCTCTAGTATGAGATGGATAACCAAGAAACATGCCATCAATGGATCTAGGTTCAAATTTATCAAGATTACCATGTTTCTTAACAAAGCATTTACAACCAAAGACCCGAAAGTGTGTAACACTAGGCCTATGTCCAAACCTGAGCTCATATGGTGTTTTGCCTAGCTTAGCACGCAAGAAAACACGATTTGAGACATAACAAGCGGTTGCTAACGCATCAGCCCAAAATTTCCTAGGAGTTTGATATTCATCAAGCATTGTCCTAGCCATCTCAACTAAGGTTCTGTTCTTTCTTTCTACAACACCATTTTGTTGAGGTACATATGGTGAAGAAAATTGATGATCTATTCTATTTTCAGCACAAAAGTGATCAAAAGATTGATTTTTAAATTCAGTTCCATTATCACTTCTAATTGCTTTTAATGATCCTGGGTGATCAATTGATAATCTAAGAAATAAGGTTCTAAAGTGACTAAAAACTTCATTCTTAGACGCCATAAAATACACCCAAGAATATCTTGAATAATCATCAACAATAACAAGAGCATACCATTTACCTCCGAATGATTGAACACGTGAAGGTCCTACGGTGTCAAGATGCAAAAGTTGACATGGTCCATTTGTCATGATCATTGTGAGAGGAGTATGTGAACCTGCAACCATCTTAGCATGTCTACAAGAAGAGCACACAATTTCTTTGTCCCCTTTAAGCTTAGGCAGTCCACGTATGCGATCAAGTGTACTAACACGCGTTAGATGATCAAAGCCTACGTGACCAAGTCTACGATGCCAAAAATATAAGTCCTTTGAATCATTAGCAACTAGACACCTATGCTTAGAGGAAGGCATATCAAAATCAGCTTTAAAAACTCTTCCAAACCGAGACATGTTAAAAATAAGCTCACTATTTGAACCTACAACTTTGCAGCAATTTTTATTGAAAATAATTTCTAGATTTTCATCTAGCAATTGTGAAACAGAAAGCAAGTTGTATTTCAAATTTTTGACAAGTGCCACATCCTGCAAAGTGTAGTGATCATTTACTCTAACCGAACCCTTAGCAATTATAGGAGTTGAAGAATTATCGGCAAAAGTGACATTCTCTACACGTGACACAAAAGAGAGGGAGGAGAACCAATCTTTGTTACCGGTCATGTGGCGTGAGCAACCTGAATCCACAATCCAAATGTTCTCCTTCCTCAAATTTGTAACCTACATAGAAGCACAATACGTTGATGACTCAATACTGGGGTTAGTCAAAAGGCATTTAGGTATCCAGTACTGAGTCACACGACGTGCAGTAGGAAAAACACGCTAAAGTTGAGATAAAATAGCAGGTTTATGAGTCAAAGATTGAGGTTTTCTGTTCTTAACAGTTGATTTAGAAGTTGTTACTTGTTTAGAGTGAAAACCAGTAGTTCCGGAGGTAAAAGCAGAAGGTCCGGAGGCAAAAACTGAAGCTCCGGAGGGAACAACAGAAGATCCAGGAGCTCTCGGAGCTATCAGAACTACTGGAGCTGCTTTTGCAGATTTCTTACCAGAAGGTCCGGAAGCTACCTTTTCAAATTTCTGACTCACTAAGGCAGGTTGTGTTTTTCTAATTGCATGAAATTTATAAGATCTAGCAATTTTTCTTTTCTTTTTCTGTTGTTTAGCTAGTCTATAACAAAAATCTATGACATGACCATCTCTACCACATAAGGTACAATGAAATTTAACTTTGTGTTCATGTCTAGATGAGCAAGCAATATTTTTATTTGAAATCGAATGAGGCAACACTCCTGCAGATTTGAAAACCACTCCTTTTTGTTTAGGAACTTTTTGAATCAAACCACTTCCTAATGACTTTACAATTTTAGGTGGATGTGCCTTATCATGAACAAGAGAATCAAAACCTAAACCAGTTTTATCTTTGCAAGACTTGGAAGAATTCAGCAGCAAGTTTAGATTCTTATTCCCATTACAAAACCGACCTAGTGTCCTATTCATGTCATCAAGTTTTTTAGACAAGTCTAGGTAGTTTGCACATGAAGTTTTTCCTTTTAGTTTGCAATTGGAACAATTTTTAACTTCATGAGATCGTAAAGCATTGTTCAAAATGGAAATTTCATTCATTGCATCTTTTAGTTTCTTATCAAGATTTTCAGAACAATGCAAATCATCTGTAGAACAAGAAGCATCTTTTAAGTTTTTATCACTAAGTGTAGCAAGCTTTTTGTTCTTTTCAATATCTTCATCAAGTCCGTCTAGAGTGGAGGAATGTGCACTTCTTAGGGAGGACAATTGTTCATATATTAAGTCACATGAGGAACAAGAATCATCACTAGGAATTAAGGATTTCAAACGATTAATTTCAGATTCTAGTGATTCAATTTTAGCAGCATTGTCCCTAAGTTTTTTGTCCTTTTCCTTGACAATAACAGTGGCACGAGAAATAGCATCACACATTTCATTACAGGTTGAACATACCTCATCATCATCACTGTTGTGTTCTGCTTCCTCCTGACTTGATCTTGATCTTGCTTTGCTCGCCATGAAGCATATGTTGGCCAGGTCATCATTCTCTTCATCACTTTCAATGTCAATGTCACTTGAACTGAGTTCTTGAAGTGCGGTGATGAAGCTGTTGATCATCTTGCGTCCTATGGTACCCTTCTTTTTCTTGTTGGAATTTCCAGAGGAGGTCCGGACCTTGCTTTGTTTTTCTTCCCGGGTGGTCGGACCTGAAAGGTTAGGGCATTCTGTACGAAAGTGTCCTGTTTTACCACATTCAAAACATCGTTGAGGTCCGGAGCTTCCTCTCCTTCTAGTTCTCACATTTTGCAATGCTTTTGAGAATCTAGTAGAGATGAGTGCCAACTCCTCTTCTGGAAATTCTTCGATCTGTTCCAGGGTTAGCGAGGACAACAAGGCAAGAGTATTGCAAGATGATGATTGGCCGGAGCTAGACGTATCACGTTGTGAAACAAATGCAATAGACTTATTTGGGTTCTTACGTGCTAGGATGTCAATTTCATGAGTTTTTAGTTTAGAATAAAGTACATCTAATGTAAGAGAACTCATGACAGTTGATTCACGTATAGATGTTACTTTCATCTCCCAAATTGACATGTCTAATGCACTAAGGAGTTGTCTAGCATTTTCAGCATCTGAAAAATTAACATTCACGCAACGCAAGTTGCTGAGAATTTTATTGAACCGAGCAAAGAGGTCATCGATAGACTCACCTAGTTGCATCTCAAAACGCATATATTCCTTTTTGAACATATCTTGTTTTACCTCCTTGATTGTGTTGGAGCCTTCATGATAGTCACAGAGAGCTCTCCAAACATCGTATGCTGACCGGAGGTGTGCGACACGATCAAAGTCGCTTTGACTGAGTCCTTGGATGATCAAGTTTCGTGCTTTGTTGTTGTTGTCGATGTCCCGGAGGTTCGTAGCCGTAACTTGATCGTTAGGTGGGACTTCATAAGGTTTGTACACCTTTTCCCATATTGCGAAGCCTTGCGCCTGAATGAAGGCCTCCATGCGTGCCTTCCAAACCTGAAAATCAATACCAGCAAACACACACGGTTTGGCAGAGTACTTCTCCATGATGATTAGTCAAAAACACGTGCAACACACAAAAATTAGAGCACCGTGGCTCTGATACCAATTGTAGGATTGAAGAGCACGTGAAAAGCTACCAGAGGGGGGGTGAATGGTAGATTTAAAAATCTTACGCAGCGGAAACAATTAAACCCCAAACCCTTCCGGCAGAAAAACGATCTGTTAAAGAAATCGTGAGTGTGACTAATCTAAACGTGTTTCACCGTGACAAAAGTGATAGATATCAGAGAGAATCAAGTCACAAAGACAACCCAAAAAGAATCACTCAAATCCGTCGAGGAAAACTCAAGTTATGATCAAAAGATCAAACACAGGTCAATCTGCCCTACCCGAGAAAAACAGTTTCTGGAATGCTTCATGGTTGGCTGCACCTATGAAGAGAACAAGAGGAAAAAGGAAACGAAGCCTCAAGAGAAGAAGATCTTAAAAAAAGGCGACAAGCTCATCAAGCGCACATCAGCAAGGAGTGGGACCCAAATGATGAGTCCTCCTCCGATATAGAAGAGGAGATGGCCACCATTGCCATCAAGAAACCCACGAAGAGGTCTACACTCTTCCCAAACATGGGAGGACGGGAGACTTACAATCACACTTGCCTTATGGCTAAAGAAGGCAAGAAAAAGTTTTGAATCACTCCTCCCTCGCTAAATTCCTCTATTGATGATTTTGATAGTTCTCGTGAAAATGAGGAAATGTTTAGGGGATTGAGTAAAACTATATTAAATAAAATGAAAATGTTGTCGGATGAAATCTTTGAGAAGGAGGAGCTTGTCAACTGACAAGAAGATATTCTCATCCGTGAAAGGAAGAGGTATCAAGAGGTTGAGAAACTCCGTGAGCTTGAAAGAGTGAAGAGCAAGTCACTTGAGCATGAGCTAGCCTTGACTAAGGAAACTTACTCAAAGCTAGAAGACCCACACCTTGCAATCAAGGATGAACTTGCTAACTTGTCATAAGTTAACAAGATTCTTGAAGTGCAAGTTGAGTCACTCAAGCAAAGTGACTCCTCTTCCTCCAAAAGCTCACCTTCCAAAAGTGTAAGTTCGACAACAATTGCAACTTGCACATGTTCTATTAAGAAAAACGTTGTCAAATCTAATTCTTCTACTTCTCATGCAGAGCATCCTTCCCAAAGTGACATCTTTGACAAGGAGAAGATCAAATATGCATGTAGTGCATATATGGTCACTAGATCTCCTAACGTCAAAGATGGTCTTGGGTTTAACAAGAACAAACACATGCCCACAAATGATCATGCTAAGAAGAAAATTACCTTTGTTAAGGAAAAATCACATGAATCTAACTTGCAAATATTATTTCATACTTTTGATGCTTCGTATGTACTTATGAAAGACAAATTTGGAAATGTATTTGCTAAATATGCAGGGCCACGCCACAAGAATTCAAAAACTTGTGTGTGGGTGCCCAGGACTCTTGTGACTAACCTGAGAGGACCCAAGCAAGTTTGGGTACCTAAAACCAAGGAATAATCTTGTTTTGTAGGCCTACTCCTCTGGTGGATCAAAATGGGTGCTAGACAGCGGATGCACAAATCACATGAACGGAGAGAGGAACATCGTGGAGTATGAGCGCAACGCAAATCCAAGTGAAGAGATATACTTTGGAGACAACAGCCAAGGAAAGGTCCTTGGTAGCGGTAAAATTGAAATCTCTTCTCAACATACTCTCTCGAATGTTTTACATGTAGATTATTTAGATTATAACCTTATGTCAATATCTCAGCTATGCGACAAGGGTTATAACTGTTTATTCAGTAATGAGGGTGTGATCGTTTTTAGAAGAAGCGATAGCTCGATTGCATACATGGGAATGTTGAAGGGAAAGCTTTATCTTGTTGATTTTAACAAAGATAAAGCCAAACTCAACACTTGCTTGGTTGCTAAAACTAACATGGGATGGTTGTGGCATAGGCAGCTAGCCCATGTTGGGATGAGAAATCTGCAGAAACTTCTAAAAGGTGGTCACATCCGAGGTTTAAAATATGTTGTTTTTGAGACAGACATGCCATGCAGTGTTGGCCAGGCGGCAAAACAAGTTGGAGCACCACACCCCGCCAAGAACGTGATATCTACTACAAGACCGCTGGAACTTCTTCACATGGATCTTTTCGGTACAATTGCTTACATAAGCATCAGCGATAACAAATACAGTTTAGTTATTATGTATGATTTTTTCAAGATTCACCTGGGTATTTTTCCTGTATGATAAATCAGAAACTCAGGGAATCCTCAAGAAATTCCTAAAAAGAGCTCAAAATGAATTCTCATCAACCATGAAGAATATTAGAAGTGATAGGGACAAAATTAAAAAATACACAAGTTGAGGAGTTCCTTGATGAAGAAGGAATAAAGCACGAGTTTTCGACACTCTACTCCCTCAAAAAAAAAAAACGGGGTGGCCGAAAGAAAAAACAGAACACTAATTGAAATGGCGAGGACAATGTTGGATGAATACAAGACATCAGACCAGTTTTGGGCTGAAGCGGTGAACACCGCTTATCACGCCACAAATCTGTTGTATCTTCACCGACTCTTGGATAAAACGCCATATGAGCTTCTTACCGATAACAAACCAAATGTTTCATATTTTAAATTATTTGGTTGTAAATGTTTTATTCTGAACAAGAAACCGAGGACTTCGAAGTTCGCTTCGAAATCTGATGAAGGGTTCTTGCTCGATTATGATTCGATCACCTACGCTTATCGTGTCTTCAATAAAGTCTCTGGCCTTGTTGAAGTAGCACGTGACGTAGTGTTCGATGAGACTAACGGCTCCCAAGTGGAGCAAGTTGATAAGTGTGTGCTAGATCAAGAAGAAGCCCCATGTGAAGCGGTTAGAAGAATGGCACTTGGTGATATTCTACCTCAAGAGCAACCACAAGACTCAAGTGCACAAGATGAACCTCAACAAGGAATCAATGATCAAGGTGGAGCTCATGCACAAGATCAAAATAAGGAAGATCAATTAGATGCATATAATCACGGAAGCAATGATTTAGAGGGAGACAATGACAATGAAGACAATGAAGAGTAAGCAACTTCACAAGTCCCTCACCCAAGAGTACATCAAAGTGTGCAAAGAGATCATCCCGTCAACAACATCATTGGATATATTGGGAGTAACTACTAGATCTCGCATTGCAAATTTTTGTGAATATTACTCTTTTGTATCTTTTCTGGAACCGTATAGTGTAGAAGAAGCCTTAAAAGATCCAGATTGGATGGTGGCAATGCAAGAGGAGTTGAACAACTTCAAGAGAAATGAAGTGTCGGAACTGGTGGAAAGACCAAAGACGAACATTGTTGGAACCAAATGGGTCTTTCAGAACAAAAAAGATGAACATAGAGTGGTAACAAGAAATAAAGCGAGACTTGTGGCTAAAGGTTACTCACAAGTCGAAGTGACTTCCTCAACGGTCCAATTAAGGAGGAAGTGTACGTGGAGCATCCACCAAGATTTGAAGATCAGAAGTACCCCAACCATGTCTATAAACAGTGTAAGGCTCTCTATGGCCTCAAACAAGCTCCTCAAGCTTGATATGAGTGCCTTAGAGATTTTCTAACTCAAAATGATTTTACAATTGGAAAAGCTGATTATGCTCTGTTCACAGAACACTTTGTTGATCATCTATTTGTATGTCAAATCTATGTTGATGATATTATCTTTGGTTCTACTAATAAGTCATTCTGTGAAGAGTTTAGCAAGATTATGACAGATAGGTTCGAGATGTCGATGATGGGCGAATTGAAGTTCTTCTTGGGATTCCAAGTGAAGCAACTAAGAGAGGACACTTTTATAAGTCAAACCAAGTACACGCAAGACATCCTCAAGAAGTTCAATATGGACAAGGCCAAGCCCATCAAGACACCCATGGCGACTAACGGACATCTCGACCTCAATGAAGATGGTCCCAATGTGGATCAAAAGGTATATCAGTCTATGATTGGCTCATTACTCTATTTATGTGCATCTAGGCCAGATATTATGCCTAGTGTATGCATGTGTGCAAGGTTTCAAGCCGCACCTAAAGAGTGTCATTTAATAGCTGTAAAAAGAATCCTAAGATACCTTGTACACACACCCAACTTGGGCCTTTGGTATCCCAAAGGATCCAAATTTAACTTGATAGGTTATTCCGATGCCGACTATGCAGGATGCAAAGTCGATAGAAAGAGCACTCGAGGACTTGTCAATTCCTTGGCAGATCTCTAGTTTCATGGTCATCCAAAAAGCAAAACTCCATTGCTCTTTCCACAGCCGAAGCGGAGTATGTTGCAGACAGTAGTTGTTGCGCACAACTACTTTGGATGCGATGAACTCTAAGGGACTATGGTTACAATCTGAACCATATTCCACTCCTGTGCGATAATGAGAGTGCTATAAAAATTGCACACAACCCAATAGAGCACTCAAGAACTAAGCACATAGATATTCGTCAACATTTCCTAAGAGGTCATTCATTAAAAGGTGACATTGTAATTTCACATGTTAGGACTGAAAAAAAAACTTGCAGATATTTTCACCAAGCCATTAGATGAGAAAAGGTTTTGTGAGCTAAGAAATGAGCTAAATATACTTGACTCTCGAAATGTGGCTTGAAACACTGCACATCTGATTGTGATTTCAAAGTTTACTCATTTTTGCCAAAATTTCCCCTTTTCTCGATTTTCTCTAGAAAACTATTTAAATGAGTAAATCTTGGTGAATTATGACCATTGTATGATTTTTGTTTGCTTACTGGTCATGTTCATCAAGATTGTTTGTGAAATAATGTCCTTTAGATCACTATTAGATCAAATAACCAAAATCTAGTTGTTTCAATTCAATTCTGTCCTACTGACACCGGACTTCTCTAGCGTCAGCACCGAACTAGTCCGTTGTCACAAACTAGTCCGACCCTAGTCCGACACACCGGACTTGTCGGTGTCCATCGGACTAGTCCGGATTTGTCGGGGTTAATCCTAATCTGCCGCCAGAAGCTCTTCTTCCACCTCTCACAACCTCCATTGCATTCTCTCTCCTCTTCCGTGAGCCCCAAAGGCGATTTTAACATCTAGCCACCAAAATCGCGGATTTCTCCAAGGGAAATATCCTTCTCGGCGCGGAGCTTGCCCACTCCGGACTAATCCGACCCCAAGTTCGCTCCTTCAATGCGAATCTTCACTTTTCGGTAAAATCACCCTCAAATCCTAGATCTCAACTTTTCTTGTTTCTAGCCTATTTCACTCGATTCCTATGGCATACATTACTTCTCTAGATGTACTCCTACTGTTTCCTAGCCCTTGTGCATCAATTCGAGATAGATTTGGTTCAAATAAGAAAGTTAGGGTTCTTATGCCAGATCGGACTAGTCCGGTGTCTAGGTGCGGACAAGTCCGGTTCACCGGACAAGTCCGCACTCTGAAAATGAACAAGTCTGGTATCTGACATCTGGACTTATAAATTCCTAACTGTACTTAGTCTCCAATCCATTCTTATCTAATCCTTAAACCTCCTTGTCAGGCACGATGTCTTCAGGGTTAGAGGACAATTCCTTTCATTATGATGAAGAGGTAGAGCATGCTCGAGTGCAAAGAGTCAAGGAGAGGGTGATGAAGAAAACACATGATGTCAATGTCCACTCTCCTCCTTCTGACGACACTCTTCCTAAGATAAGGAGAGTTATAGTGAAGAAAGCTTAGGGCAAAGATGCAGCTAGGAGCTCATCGGGGCCCAAGAGAGCCCTCAATAAGGGAAAAGGACTTGCTAGTGGCCCTATTGGTCCATTGAAGATGAAATCCCCTACTCACCGCAACAGACAACCATCTAGTGTTGATTTCACAAGCAAATGTGGTGATCTAGATCACAAGTTCAAAAAGATAGAAGTCTATGATCAGCCCAAACAATCAGCTGATCCCAAACTTTGGAGTAATTTCCATGCTGATTACTATGAGCATGTGTATTTAAAGATGAGGAATCCAGTCATTGAAAGTCAATGGGTTGATATCACCTATCTCCAATCCAAAATATGTCAAGCCTATCAAGAGGTTCTGGAAGCCTTGGAGCTGCATGGACTGAAGGATCTAGTCTCCTTCCAGTGGGACTGGAACATTGAGGTCATCACTCAATTTTACTCCACCCTCTACTTTGCTCGTGATGACAGTGACAAGATGATCTGAATGACACCTGGAGCACAGTACAATATCACCTATGAGGAGTTTGCAAGAATTCTTCACCTGGAAGATTCTTTGGAGAATGACATCATTATCCACAATATAAAGCCTCTGGAGAAAGATCAGCTTGACTTTCTCTATGATACAAATATGCCATTCAAGTTTCCAACCACTAAGTATTTCAAGCGTTTCTATGGTGTCCTTAACAGAATCCCGAGGAAGATCATTGCTCCCAAAGAGGGAGATGCAAGGACCATTCAAGGCACCTTCAGAATATTGATGAAGGTGATAAGTAGGAAAAGGACTTTCAATGTCTTTGAGTACATGTACAATGACATTGTGAACATCTCCATCACTCCTAACAGGTCTTGTGGATATGCACCTTACATCATGTACATGATTGAGAAGATGACAGGACTGGAATTTGTCAAGGATGTGCCTGACACTAGACTCAGGCCCAGAAGCCTACCATCTACACTGTCCCCTCTGCTCCTACTTCACCTGCAGAGGAAAGAAGATCCAAGAGGGCTCAAGAAGGCACAAGACTTGAGGCTGCTGCTCCTGCTCCTCCACCTTCTAGAGAGTCAACCAGTGGAATTCTGAAGATGTTGTCGTCCATCTTTGCTTCCTGTCACAAAGTGGAAATCAAGAAACATAAGGATTGTCTGGCTAGGAAGAAGCATCAAAGATATTTGAAGGACAACATCAAAGCCATCTGTGACAAGCTAGAGATTGAACCAGTGGGGTCACCTCAGATTTTAGAGGACTTTGAAGAACATATCACTGAGATGGCTCCTTTCACTGACCAAGAGTTGGCCTCGTTTGGACTGGTTGGTACCTCTGCTCCTCCTCCTCCTCCTCAAGCTCCTGAAGATGAAGAAGAAGATGAAGAGAGGACTGAGAGTGAGAGGGGCAGTGACGATGAGTGATTCCACTCATTTTTTCCTTTTTGGTGCCTTGATGCCAAATGGGGAGAGACTGAGACTAGTTGTCTAGGTTGTAGTTTTTAAGCCATTAAGGACTTGTGATCAGGGACATGTACTCATTTTCAAACTATTGTAATTTATTTTGGGTGTGCTTAATTTACTTAATACGTGATGCTTAGTTAATGTTAATGTGATGATTGTTGCCATAACTGTCAAATGCTTTTGTATTGCTCATCAGATTTTTTGATCACACACTTGTTAGGCACCCCACCATAAAGAGTGCATATATGTGAGAAGTATTTCATTACTCATTCATTATTCTCATATATGCACACTTTATGAAATTGACTTTTTACTTTGGTTGTCATCAATCACCAAAAGGGGAAGATTGAAAGTGTATCTAGGCAATCCCTTGTGGGTTTTGGACGACTGATGACAAACAAATGAGATCCTAATGAATTTGTTGAAATAACTGCAGGTTAAGCAAAATGAGATAGTTTGGTGCACTCAAAAAGGTGAAAAATGAAGTGGTGTACAAAAGAGAAAAGCCCAACTGACAACTCAAGCGGAAAGTGGACTTAAATGTATAGGATGTGTGTGAGAGACACATCCCAAGAGCTCAAGTCTTTGCGTAGGGGTAAGAGGTTAATAACACCTAAAAATTCACTAAGCACTGGACTAGTCCGTTCATGGACCGGGCTAGTCCGTTAAACTCTCAGTTGTCCAAATACACTGTGCATCGGACTAGTTCGATCGTGGATTGGACTAGTCCGTTAACCTTTCTAGAATCCAATAACGCAATACACCTGTCGAAGTGTTAATGCGACACTTCCCCTGGATCTGCTAAGGAGCAGCCCGCTGAGGTTCTTGTTCGGCGGGGCTTAGGCCTCAAACTAATGTTCTATCAAAAGAGTATGTGACACGGTGATTTTTTACGTGGTTCAGGCTACAAAGAGTGTAAAACCCTACTCCACGGTGGATTGTATTGCTGGTGAGTGTGTATGTGTGTGTGTATCGGGGATTCTGAGTCTGGTCGTTGTATTGTTGGTGGTCCGGGCCTTTTATAGTCAAGACCGGACGCCTTACAAGTGGGGTCCTGGGGCCCGACAGGTGGTCCCAGGGCGATCTTATCCTAAAGATCTAAGGCTTCTCACATAAGCTTCCTCTGAGGGTGGCAATGGAGATTTGCCGTCTTGCCGCCTCCCTTGTCAGTAGCCCACGCGCCGTTGCTGATGGTGGTAGAAGGTGTCCCGTCAGCTTGTCTTGTTGTCGCAAGCTACCCACTTCGCTGAGTGGGATAGTCCTGCAGCGCCTTCACTGTGATGTGATTGGTCATAGCGGTCTCTGACCATCGGCATGCCCCATAGCGCACGCTAGGGGTGGTTGCGGGTCTTCAATGCTTGACTGAAGCGAAGTGCTCCACCCTTTAACTCTTGCACCTTACTGTCTAGGGCGTGCCGCGGGACACGTGGCAGCGTCGGGGCAGGCCCTCGGTGGGGAGGCTAGCCCCGGTCCTCCATGACGCGAGGCGGCTACAGGGCTCCCCAGGGTACGTGGCAGCTCCGTGCTTTTTCCCTTGGGGGGTGCTGGTCCTTGCGCTCCGTGCTATGTGGCTGTTTCGGGAGCGCTCCCCCAAGGATGAGTGAGGTCCTGTCCCTACACGTGTCATCTTGGGAGCCCGTCACACCGGAGGGGCCAAGTCCCATCTTCAAGGTTTACGTGGCAGCGCTGCAACTTGATTTTTGAGGGAGGCAAAGGCCTTGGCGCCTATAGAAGACATGGCGCCTCCGGACGCGCCACACTGTCTTCATCCTGTGTGCGTTGGTACCCCATCTGTAGGGTACCGACTGTGGCCCCTGGGTCCACCTTGTGGCGTGGTGAAGAGCCCAAAGGTGGAGCCCTTTCCATGTCTTCCCGCACTCTGCTTTAAATTCTGTCTTGGACAATCGAAGCAGTGGGTGCTTCTGCCAACTGTCGCCACACGTCTTTCTCAAGTTGAGATGTTGCGGTGACAGGATCTTTGCCTGCTGTCGCTTCTGTACCTTCTGTGGTGCCTTTAACCGCTACGGTTCTCGATGCGGTTACAATACTTTCGTACGCCCTGCCTTCATGGGAGCTGCTTTAGCTATTTTTTCGTGTGGCTGACCGCCTGGGCCAGCGCTCCAACCCGGGGGCGTAGGGCCTATTATCATGGGTACTACATTCTGAGTGGTGTGGGCACGTCAGCCTTAGGTGCCGTCGTTGACTCTGCACCCTCATCCGTCGAGGCAGGTGAGGCTTAAATGGCACAAAGCGTTGAAGTACCAGGCGAAGAGGCGTCCGACAAGGTTGTGCCCGGCGTGGGTGTGCCAGGCGAATAGGTGCCTGGCGTGGAGGTGCCCAGCGAGGAGGTGCCCGACGTGGAGGTGCCAGGCGAGGATGTGCCCAGCGTGGAAGGGGATACACTGGTCGTGGCTGCTCCCCTTGGTGAGGCTAACCCGCCCGTTGTTGAAGTGGCGCCGGCGCCTGACGTTATTGTCACTCAAGGCGGTGATTCGCCACCGGCGACCAATGACCCTCTTGTAGCGGAGGGAAGGGCTTCAACGACGGGCAGTGGCGCGGCGATTCTCAGGGCTCCAGCCAGGGCACCAACTAATCCCCAGGCATTGGTGTCTGCCATGGCATCAGCAGAAGAGGCGGAGAGGCAGTCGCCTATAATGACGGTCATGTTGATTTCTCTTGCCGACGCTGTTGCAGCGGCCCAGTCCATCTTACGCCAGGCTCAGGCTGCTTTCTCCCAAGAGTGGGATCAGCTTGCAGAGGAGTGGCGTTTGGTGAAGTTGGTCAACGCCAGGAATAAGTAGCTTGAGGTGGAGGCTCTAAAGGCCCATGGTACCGCTGATGCCTGTGTGAGGTTGTGCGAGGATCAGTGGCTAGAGTTGGTCCGTCGCGAGGTTGTTGTTGCTCATGCCGAACGGGACTTGGCAGGAAGGAGGGGGAGGTCTCCCGGGGCCTGGAGGAGAAGCGTCGGGCTTTGCAGTACCTAAAGCTCGTCATCAAGCGTCGGGAGGACGATCTGGAGCATTGTGCTCGAGAGCTCACCGATGAGGAGGAGACTGCGCGGAGAGAGACGGAGAGCCTCCAGGCCTCCCGTACAGCCGAGGCCCAATGGGTCCGGGACTTCGTGGCCCGTGCTGGGGCTGTGCTGGAACCCCTCGGCCTTGGTCCCGTGCCGCGTGGGGAGCCATCTCAGGAGGTGGCCCAATTGCTTCCTGCCTTGGACTCCCTCCGTTTGTCGTTGGGGTCGGTGAACACCGTCCTCGCAAGGCGGCTAGAGGCTGAAGGAAAGGAGCTGGCTGAGCTGGTGGCCTACCACGTCCTGGTATGCTTCCGAAGCTGGGACCCGAAGATCCCGCTGGAGGCAGTGGAGAAAGGTCCCCTTGATGAGCGGGAGGATGAGGCTAGGGACGAAGTCCAAGACCTTGCTAGGGAGGTCGCTTCTTTGTTCCAGCGGAGTTGAGGCCGGCGGCACCTAGGCGTAAGGCTTTTGTATCCGGGGATGACCCCCTTGTGTAAATAAATGTTTATGAATTTTGTCAGAGTTTTGTCCCGGCAATTCTCCCGGTACTACCGTTGGTAGCCCGCGGAGTTTGTAGTTCGGTAGTGGGCGCACAGAGATTCAGAACATGATGGCAAATTGACACGAGGATTTACGTGGTTCGGGCCTCCTAAGCGTAATACCCTACTCCACGGGGTGTGTAGTTATTGTATTGAGCGTCTGAGCACTTGTGAGCGTGTGTCAGCGCTGAGGCTGGACGAGTCTGAGAGAGTTTAGAGCCGAGAGCCAAGAGCCCCCAGTGTATCGCTCGACCAATCCTTTTATAGTACAAGGACTAGTTGTTACATCGTTAGCATGGCCCGACATGTGGCCCTAGCAGTTACTGATGCTTAATACATAATTAATGAGCTTAATTACCCTTAATAGTGTGGTAGCGAGCCATGACAGTGTCGTTACTAGTATTAAGGGCCCTCCGATCGTGTATCATTAAGATAGTATTAATGACACTTAATCGGGTCTTGAAGTCTTTGATTGTCCCTTGAAGGTCCAAGTCGTTGGGGGGGTCCACCAGTCTGATTGTTGAAGTTGAAGGTCCAGCGGTTGGACACGTGGCAGCTCCAGAGCTTACCGTCTGGGACGGGTAGGTTTGGTGCAGTTGTACACATGTTGGTACCGGAGCTTCCCTCTGTCAGGGGTTAGGTCCGGGGGTGTCGTGCAGGTATTTAGCCTGGAGCTTTCCCATGTGTGGGACGTAGCTCCGGTTGCAGTATACACGTGGTAGCACTGGGACTAACCATAGAAGGGAGGCAGCTCCGATACTGTATGATACGTGGGGCCTTCGGAGGTCTTCAAATCAGACAGGTCAAGTTTATTTGGTCTTTTTGCAGTCCCAAGGGGTATATGGTACGCAGGGTACCGACAGTGGCCCCCTGGGCCCACCTCTAGGAGAGACCTTTTGGAAGAAGTCGTTCGGTCGAAGGTGGGTCCATCCTTCGGTTTTTGAGTCGTGTCTTCAAGGGTCTTTGGATGTGCCGTTGTCGGTTTTTGAGTTAAACCATCGCCATGTGGCATATCCAGGATGCGGAAGGTGAGATCTGAGCGTGCGGATCTCACGCAATTGAAGGTCGCCGGTTCCTGATACAAAAACCGTATCGGTTCCGCGCGCCCTGTCAGGCCGCTTCCCTCAGGCTTCCCGCCTCTCATTATGACAACCGTTCGCCTGGGGTAAGGACCTCAACTTGATCGTTGGGGTGGCCCTGGACCCCCTTGTCATTGGCAGGGTGAAGTTTTTGAACTGTATCGTCGGCTCCTCCGCGGTTTCCATCCAAGCGTTGCAGGGGCTTACTTAAGATGGAAAGCATGCACCATTTGGGGATTCTTTACGCCTTCATTTGAACTTGCGCTTGAATCCTCCAAACTTTAGCCTGCTTTTCATCTCTCGCCCCGCTGTGTTGTGATGGATTTGGGTCTCCGCAAGAGCCGCCTTAAGACCGACGGTGATCTGAAGAAGGTCCGGGCCCTCATGGGGTGGTCTAGTGACTCCTTCAATCACCTGGTCTGCGCCGGCAAGCTTCCGCTCAAGAAGGAACACGCCGGCGACATGGTGTACTTCTTCGCGTACGCCATGGTGGGACTGATCCCACCCTGGCCCCCACTCCATTCTTCTAGTGTCAACCTTTGTCCACTTCTGTGAGATATGGGTGGGTATTCCCCCCTGCATCGAGCTCTTCTGCACCTTCTTCACCATCCACACCACCGGCAAGAGTGACGAGTACCTTGGCTTCTATTATTTTGTGAAGTGCAAGAAGTGCTCGTACAAGTACTTGAGGTCATTCCCTTCTGGCAAGTGGGACAACTGGAAGAAGGATTGGATTGTCATCAGGGCAGAAGAGCATGAGAAGCTGGAGCTGCCCGAAGGCCTCCCCAACATCGACACTGAAGCTTGGAGCGAAGTTCCGGTGCTATCGGACGCCTTCAACCCTGCTCTGACTAGGATCTGCCAATGTGTGGAAGGAGGGGTGACTCCCCAGGTGGTATTCTGCAACTTCCTGGTCAACAGGTGGGATCAACTGAGAAAGAGGGAGAAGCTCGCCTGGGCCCTCAACAGCGTGATGGACGATGACCAGATCGAGACCGGTTTGAAGTCCAACCTGGAAGGCGCAACTTTGGAGCTTCACCTCAAGAAGTTCCAGCACGACATCAATGTCGAGGGTGACAACTTGACTCCACCGGTGGCTTTCCTCCCTCTGAACATGGAGGCAGAGTTTAGCAGGGAGCTCCGACGGAAGTTGCCGGTGCTTGACGACCTTAGCGAAGTTGAGAGACGTTTGACCACCGGATTGGCAATCCCAGGAGCTTCCGAGGGTGGTCCCCCTTCCGCCCCGAGACAGAGAGTTGAAGTCGTGGGCAAGGGCAAAGAATTGGCCGAGCCCTCGAGCCGTAAGAGGAAGTTGAAGCACTCTAACAGGAGGTCCGTCAGACCTGCTCCTTTCGTAGTAGCTCCTTCTCCCTGGAGGGGGAGGTCTTCAACGGTGGCAACCACTCCAGCATCGGCATCTCCCCAGGATGCTAGCTCCGGGCATGTGGCTCCGGTACCAGGGCCAGCTGAGGGCTCCAGGTCCGGGGGTCCTTCTCAATGGAGGGGGGCCTCAACCAAGGCGATGCCAACGGCGACAGCAAGCTCTGGGGAGCCTTTCGGAGCTACTACGCCAATGGTGTCAGGGTCCGGCCCCGAGCATCTGGGGAAGAGGTTCCGCGCTAGCTGGAGCGGAAGCCTTCTGAGGTAAATTTGGTTTTTTACCTCAGTTGGTTGTTTTTTGTTGTAACTGTGTTTTGAGTGTCTTCGTCCTTCATCCACATGGTACCCAAGAAAGGGGTTGAAGCTCCGGTTCCTGTAGCAGCAACTGATGCTGTGTAGACAGAGGATCCGGCTCCAGTTCCAGCGCTGCCCCAAGAGGTGGCTGAGGTCTCGCCAGCTCCGACGCCAGTTGTCATGGTCCTTGACCTCGAGTCATCCCCAGAAGCTCTCGTGGTAGCCCCGGACCACGGGAATGAAGATGTACCAGCGGCACCAGCCCCGGAGGTTGAAGCTCCGGGTTTAGATGCTGAGATGATGGACGCTCCAGCCCCAGAGCCGGAGGTAGCTGCAGCCCCGGCCCTAGAGCCGGATGTTGTTGAAGCCCCGACAGTGGAGTCAGTGGTTGATGAAGGCCCCGCGGTAGATTTGGATGTTGATGAAGCCCCGACGGTAGAGCCGGTGGTTAATGAGATTCCGGCGGCGAAGCCTGGCCTTGATGAAGTTCCGACGCCTGAGCCGGTTGTCGAAGAAGTGCCGGCACCCGAGCCAATGGCAGTCGAGGCACCGGCGCCTGAACCGGCGGTGGAGGAGGTGCCAGCGTCGGAGCCGGAAGTGGCTTCAGCTCCAGTCGAACCTTCAACACCTACCCCAGAGGTTGTGGTTCCGGAGGTGCCCGCGCCTGAGCCAGGGTGCCGAGAGGAAGTTGCCGGTCCCCCGCCTGAGGGACCAGTTGCCGATGACCAGGCGGCAGGACCTTCGGAGCCGACTCTGGAGGTAGGAACTTCTGCTGCAGGACCTTCCTCAGTAGCAACCGAGGCTATCCCGGAGGGCGGCTCTAGTGTCGTGGAAGCTCAAGGGACCGCTCTTGTAGAGTGGGACCCGATTTTTGTTGTAGAGAACCCGCTGGAGCCAGCGGAGAGGACCCCGGCAGGTCCGGAGCCGATCCCCCTGTCGTTGTCTATCGATAACGCCTGCTCCAGCCTTCATCAAGTGCACCTGGCCTTCTACCACGACAGCAAGGATCTCGAGGAGGAGCGCAAAACCCTTAGGAGGTGGCGCAACCGACTCCAATTCGAGACCAAGCTGGCACAAACCAGGCTGGCTGACGACAGGGAGTGGGGGAAGAGGGAGAAGGCCCGGATGGAGTACTGGGTCAGCTGCTGGATGAGAGGGAAAGCATGATGCGATCCCTTGACAACCAGTCTCGGGCCATCTACGAACAGGTCGTAGCTGCTAATAATGCAATGAATGATCGCCAAGAGAAGCTCAACGCCATCCACGACAGCCTCATCGAGCGTCGGGAGGCTCTTGTGGAGCGGGAGAAAAAGCTCGAAGATGAAGAGCAAAAACTCCTAGAGCTACGGGATGACCTCGTGAAGAGGGAGGAGGAGCTTACTCAGAGGCTGACTCTGGGTGACAAGAGTCTCGTGGAGCGCACCAAGAAGCTGGAGGAGCGCTGTGAGAAGGAGGAGAAGAAGGCCTGGCAGCGAGGACAGGACCTCCACAAGAGGGAAAATGAAATTGCTGCCAGGGAGAAGAAAGTGAGGGGCCAGGAGAAGGACCTGGTCGACAGCCGGAACAAGATCCACCTCCGGGAGGAGGAGCTCGGGAAACTCGAAAGGCGGGTTGCTGAAAAGATTCAGCAGAATGCCAAAGAGGTAGAGCGTCTTGCCCGGGAGAATTCGGAGCTTGCAACGACCAGGAGGTCCTTGGAAGAGATGCGAGGCTCAAGGGCTGCGGAGTCCCAACAAGTTTGGGACTTATTGGGCAAATCCAATGACGCACTGACGCCGATGGGTTTTAGTCCTGTGCGTCCGGATGATCCAGAGCCGGAGTTGGACCAGGTGTTGCAGGCGTTGAGCTCGGCAGGCAACAAGCTCACCAAGATGGGCGATGTCATCGCGGAAGAGTTGGAAACCGAGGGACAATCCCTGGCTAAGAACGTCACAGAGTTCATGCTAATGTGCTACACAAGCCGGGACCCTCACTTTGCACTGGACCCGGTGCTTGAAGGTCCCATCGACGGAGAGGGAGAAGCTGCCAAAGCCAGCGTGTCAGAGGTTGCCCAGAAGGTCGCCTCGTTCTTCCATAGGGTCTAGGACTCTCTCTTTGTAGCTCCCGCTTGTATTCTTTCTTCTTTTTTCTCCAACTTTGTAATCTCTTGTCTCCAGATTAATGAAATCCAAGAATTTTATGAATTTCATTTCTTGTCTTCAACACCTTTGTCCCACTTGGCCCCCTGGTAGATGTACACAATTTAATTATGAACATGTACCAAGAGGACGCAACAGTTGTTGAGGACTTGCGTGCTTCGAACTTGTAGAGCGTAGGTCCGAAGTCTCATTGCGTTGACAGTAGATACCCCCGAGGTTGTCGGAGCTTAGTAGCTCCGGTAGCGGCCATCGCCGGAGCTTAGTAGCTCCGGCAGCAGCCACCATCAACACATAGAGCGTTGATAGCAAGTCCTCTGGGGTTGTCGAAGCTTGGTAGCTCCGACATCGACCACTGTTAACACGTAGAGGTTCGATGGCGGGGAGCATTCTTCCACCATCTTTTCTTCACGTTAACAGATGGCCCCCTGAATTTGCCAGAACTTTGTAGCTCCGGCGATGTATACTATCAATGTTTGAAACATTGACAGTAGACCACCTTAAGGGGCATCAGATCTTTGATAGCTCCGGCTTCATTCGTCATCACCATGAGATCTTTATTTTTCCTGCACACTGAAGTCAAGAAAAAGAGTAAAATATATTCCCTATCTATAACTCAATTGTAACTTACTATTCCCAAGAAATTTTTAGGTCGAACACAATTCTAAATACAATCAAGTGCACTGGCTTGTTTTCTCCAGGTCTGATTGTTTCTGGACTCGCCTTACTTCAGTTTGTCGGGGTGTAGGTAGAGTGGCGTACTTAGGGTGCAGGACCAGGCTAAGTCGATAGCGCACTCCGGACCTAGATTGGCTTGGCGTCATTGAGACGAGTAGACCATTAACAATGTTTAGACCCGAAAGAATTGACAATTCAACTTGAATTATACATGAATTGGTTGAGCGAAAATTTCTTAAGAATTGCACAACTTTGTTATAGACAAGAAAGAGAAAAATAAAAAATATTGAGCCTGTACAAAATAAATGCACGTGGAGTCTGTATTCACAATGATGTCTTTTATTATAGGTCCGGGGTACAGGGGAAACAAGTACACTCTTAGGGTACGGAACCAGGCTAAGTGTGTTTCGTTTCTCGTTTGACCCAAGGTAGCTGTTGAAGGCTCCTAAGATATACTAACAAATCATCCCTAGCAATCGTGCTAGAAATGCTTGTTGGTATTACTCACGCACCATTAACTAAACATCTCCTACTGATGTGTTAGAAATGCTTGTTAACGGTTCTATTGGATCACAGAGTGAATTCTGCAAGCGCACGGAGGTATCATTGTAGCATTTCCCCTTAAGAGTATTCCCATGGGTGTCATTTATTTGATCCTAAAGGAAGGCGGGGTAGAGATATAACAATCATTCATCAAATGAAAAGGGTAGAAAGGTCTAGGTAAGGATCTAGTAAGGATGGATAAAATAATAATGGAGGTAGTGTTACACACACAAAAGCTTTCAAGTCTAAGGGGGATAGAAGGATCCTAGAGGTTAGTTAAGGTTGAGGGTTATGGAGGTACTCCTACTATGCTCTATTGTACATACACATAGTCTAAACTAATTATTCATAAGCTAGATCAATAGTGAATACTTATGCTATGTGGTTCAACACATCGGGCACGGGCTTACCCCTAGCAATACTAGGGCGACTCCCGCCAAGAGCCTGTGGCGTAGCCGAACGTGGAGGATTACAAAGGACAGATAGGGCTATCACCACCTACTGCCTACCTCTTCAATCTGTGGGTCTACGAGACATCCAATGCTACTTAGCTATCCTAGCACCATGCTAGCATATTAAGTAATTACCTTAAGAGCCTAGGCACAATCCATCCTAAGGCAATGAATTGAATCATCATTGAACCAATGTTGGTACACCGCATAATTATCCATACTAACCTAGTTATGTTATAATTAACTAGACTATAGTGGGGGTCTATAGGTTCTATGATAATGAGATATGTTCATGATGAAATAGTCATAGAAGCTATACCTTCCACATACATGGACTCCACAATCAAACAAGAAACGCTTTGCCCAAGTATATGTATAAGTAGATACTAAAGATACCATCTTTATTATGCATAAAGTCACAACTACAAGAAAGAATACATGAGCCATACCTTTCCCAATGTAGGATTGGGAAGAGAGAGATTCCTTACTCCTTTCCCAATTTGGACTTGGGACTAGAGACCCTCCTCTCTACAACCTAACTCCTCTAGGACTATGGATGATAGTGTATACAATAGAGATGAAGCTCAAGTGGTGTGTGTTGAAGTGAGGGGTAGGGGGTCCTATTTATACTAGTGTTGAGGTCGGTTCCCGCCACCAAAAGCGCGCGAATCAGTCACCATTGACTCCAGGGAGCCGGGAGGAGCCAACACGTGGAGTTTGATCGAGTTTGGCGCCAGGAAGAGGTTGGTCGAACCCCTGGTTTGACCGACCTGGTCAAGGAACCAATTCTCGCGTGCTTTCTCCAGGTGGCTGCCAGGTGGGTCCCCTTGATGTATATGGGTGCAACACCGTTGGATGTCCTCGGATACTTCTGTCTGTGGGCCATTTGATCCATGGGATGCCACGTGTCATCGTCTGATTGGCTGGGATGATATTTTATAGGATTGGTCCCTCTATATTTCCTCATTTCCTGCATAAAATGCTACATACACATATTTCTCCAAGTCCAAGTGGAATTGGGTTAGATAGAAAGGTGATGTGTGCAAGAAATGACAAATCCTTCACATAAGTGAGTTAAATTGACGGATGAAATTGGTATATAACAGCCGTCAACAAACTCCCCCAAGCTTATCCTTTGCTCGTCCCGAGCAAAGTCAAGACTTTAGGTTGATGATCAGGAGTTGCTACAATGTCTTATTTTCAAAAGTATCTAATGCACAACAAGATACTCTATCTAGTATTGCAGAAATTGGCTATGATACTCTACCCTTCTTAAGTTATCATGGGGCTTATGCTTTCTCATATTCATGAGTAGTTGAAAGGTAGAATAGCAAATGGAGCAAACATAGCCTAGAAATCAAGTTCCACTTAAATCCCGGAGAATTCAGTTTAGATATTAAGTACCTCTCTTTGATTCTCTCAATCACTCCTTTGTGGATAGTGGAAATTTTTCCTCACCAAAGCATTGTGCCTCTACTATTCCTACTCATTGGATATGGCTTATATGTGGAGCTTGGTAAGGAAAGTAAATAGGAATATTTGCATCACATATATTGCTAAGTCAAAAGAGTAAGCCTTAGGAGAATTCAAATCAAAACTTATTGATTCAAGACTAGTGCATGTGTGATGGAGTGGAAGCGGATGTGGATACTTAAGATAACTCCTTTTTGGTATAATCTCTCTTTCTTTTGCAGGGATGAAACATGGCTACTTTTTTTTATTTTTTCTCATGCTTATGATGTAAGCATGCTTTTTTTATTTTGTAGCCATGTCTTCTACTCCCTTTCTTTGTAATGAATTTTGAAGAGAGTGCTAAACATGAATAACATGGAGTTTTTCTTTTTATTGTGGTATGGTGAATATGATGGACGCTTTGCTTACTTCTAGGGCAGAAGTATAGCAGGTGCAAGTGAAGTCTTGAATTCAAAAAGAGTTGAATGATTTCTCACATAGGTCTATACTAGTTTAACTAGGCTCAATGTGAAAGCAAATAGTATATGCATAAGGTGTTGTCTATGTATGAACATCATATGGCTTTGGTTGGTATTTCCAATCAATTGAGGGAAACTTAAATCTTTTTAAAATTTCTCCGGAAATCTAAGTTTTACTTTCAAACTAGGACTAGCAGCCCTATTACCAATTCTAGCCTTACAACAACCTAGAATTAGATTAAGCTTTTGCTACCCACAACTTCCAAATTAAGGTAAAAGTATTTCAAACCAATGAAAGCAATATGCAGAGAGTAGCAAGTTGTAAACTAGAGACTTAGGAAAATAAAACAGAGCAACTATTCATCATTTCATTTATGTGAATTCTTAAATCATTCTTACCGCACATCAGCAAATCTAACCTCTATATATATATATATATATATATATATATATATATATATATATATATATATATATATATATATATATATATATTTAAATGCAAGGCGGATGATGGATGGATGGAAAATAAATATGCAAGGAATGTGATACATGTTACCTCAAGTGGGGGGGGGGGGGGGGTCCTCCCCCAAGCTTGTTCTTCAGCTACCTCCGTGATAAGGGTTGAAACCTTGATGACGGAAGTATGCTGCAAGGTCGGTTTGTTGTTGTTGTAGAGCCGTGTTGAAGTCGGTGAATTGAGCATCCATGTGTTGTTGCCAATCCTGGGTACCTTGAACATGATCCTGGAGGGCGCTGTAGATATCACCCGTTCTCACTTCAAGTTCTCCCATACGTCTACTGAGGTCCGTCATTCCTTGGCTATAGTCATGATGACTTCTAGCCGAAAAGGAACGACGTCCTCTCATGGACGTTGGGGGCAAGCTGCTAGAGCTTGAAGAGGATAAGGGATCCCTTTGCCATTCTTGCCAAGATGATCCCTCAGTCTCATACGTTGGAGGTTGAGTCCATCCGGGTGCATAACTTGTTGGGTTCTCTTCCTCTTGGTATTCATGGACCAGAGAGATTATCGGTGGCATGCCTGTGGCTGCAGCCCTCGCACGATTCCTTGTTACCCTGCCAGAGACATTACTTCTTCTTGGTTCCTCAAGGGGAAGAAGGTCAATGGTTAGTCTCCGGCATTTGTACAAATGAAAATCCGGGTTAGGTAACCGAATTTCATTGACAAAGCCAGGATAGAAAAATATCAAGGACCCATCTTGATCATGCTTAAGGGTATGTCCTTGCACTAAATAGTCTTCATCAATTAATTCCCTTTCGGTTTCAATATATTCAAATGAAGAGTATTTAAGTGCTCCTACCCTTTCAGCAATATGAGTAATCAATGAAGTGCATTCAATTGGTCCTGATTTTGAAATGTAATCTAACCATTGTGTCATCATGGCTTTGACTGGAGCAACTTTTATCTTTTTAGTCATGGCAAACAAAATTTTCAATTCATCATCTCGCACAACCCTAACATCTCCTCTAGGGAACATAGTCATAGCCACCCATCTATGCATGAAGCGTAAGGTAGGGTTTTGGATGTGGCTATTCCTAGGAGCCCTACATGTGACCTCACTAGTTAGCTCATGACAAAAACTTTGTTTGTTAAACTTAGGCAAATTGTCTAAATCTATCAAACACCCTTTATGGAAGCCTAGGGTGCTACCTAATTCTTTCCATAGGATGTTGTATTCTTTTTGAAATAATCTAAAAGCAATACCATCAAATCCTATTCTTAGTGTGCATAGGAATTGGATAGTGAGAAGGCGTGAACCTTTCTCTTCTATGTGAGCAAAGTCATCAAATCCAATTGCATGCCAAATGGAAAGGAATTCGGAGTCCATACCTATTTTGGAGATCAAATGTGGATCGTAAGCCTTGGTGTGGCGGAACTCACGATCTTGGAGAAGCTTGCGTGCTTGATCTTCAACTTCGCTTCGTATGTCAAGGTCGTTGTCATGAGGAAGTTGGTGTGGGTTGCTTCTCTCTTCCACGGGAGTGTCCTCACACACACTTCTCCTCCTTGGGCTTGTACCCATGGAAGAGAGGCGTGCACTAGAACCTTCACCATGGCTTGAGCTTGCAGCCCCCTTCCTCCTTCCGAACAACCTCTTCATATCTTTTTGAGTTCAACAAGCAGGAACAAAACAAGGCGAGAAAAATTCGAAAAGAAGCGATGTTTGGAAAACAAAACTCTCAACGAATTTTCTCCTCTTGAAAGCTTGAGTGTAAAATGCAAATGCAAGCAAAAGAAAATCTTTTTGGGGATGGATTTGAACAAGAGTGTTGCAATGAAGAGCAAGAAAAACAAGGTGAGCTAGAGAGTGACTTGGAGAGGTGTAAGATGATGTGGTGTGTGAAGAGAAGTGTTCCTCATGGCCACAATTTATAGGGTACACCTTCCAACGGTCACTTAGGGTTCAAAATGTAGCCGTTGGAGGAAGGGGAGACAGTTTGGCTCTACTCCCTGTTCGACCGACCGTGGGGTTTGGCCGACCTGACAGGTGGCCCCCCTGGTTCCCCTTTTGGCAAGTGGCTCCCCAACGGCTATAAAGTTAGCACGTTGGTGAAATGCCACATGTGCAGCTTAGAAAAATTGTTTTTCAAATAAAAACCCTTTTCCAAATCCAACAAAAATTTTCTTTTGAAAAGAAAGAACGAAAAATGATAGTTGAGAATGTAAGATTCTCAACTTGCTAGGAAAAATAAAATATGCAATGGGAAAAATCCAAATGGGGTGGAAAAAAGAAAGAAAGAAAGAAAAATAAAGTGGGATAACTACCAATTTAACCTATTGGCGTAGGTCTCACCACCGTCCGATGAGATGGACATTCCTCCATCTTCATTTCACATCCGGGCCTGGAGGGATGGGCTCGGACGGCTTGTCTTGCTTCTTCCGCCATTCCTTCTTTGGCGGCTTGGTGGACTTGGGCCTTCGAGAAGGTCCAGATGATTCCGTCGCCTTTGGGTATCGGCGTGGTCGAAACGACGGATTCTCCTCGTAGATTAATCTTCTCATGAATGCAATGAGTTAGTCCACCTTTGGAGGTGTGACTTCGACCTCTCTGATGTGTTTAACATTCGGCCCATACGTGATTCGAATCATGGAGCATTGTTCTGATTTTGGCCAAAAGTTAAACCTTTCCTCCTTGCCATTGATATGGAAGTGGATTTCTCCAGCTCCCACATCTATGCGAGCTTTTGCAGTGCTTAGAAATGGGCACCCAAGAATGAGTGGTGTATCTTTCTCGGTGTCCATGTCTAGCACCACAAAATCCACGGGTATGAAGCAGTTCCAGATCTTCACCGGGACGTCTTCAGCAATACCCGCTGGATAACGGACTAAAGAGTCAGCCAGTTGTAGCTGCATTGGTGTTGGAGTCAGTTCTGTGAAGTTTAGCTGGTCGAACACAACCTTGGGCATCACACTAACACTTGCTCCCAAATCACAAAGTGCCTTGTCAAAGTGGTGAGCCCCAATTGAGCATGAAATGGTAGGACATCCGAGGTCCTTCTTCTTTTCAGGAAGCCTATTGAGGATGGCTGCACTGCAGTCTTCCGTAAGCTTGACGACCTCAGTGGTGGGAAATGGCCGTTTGTTGTTCAATATGTCCTTGAGATAGCGAGCATAAGTGGGTACTTGCATCGCATCAATCAAGGGCACATTGATGTGGATCTTTTGGATGATCTCAACAAAACGGTTGAATTGCTCATCCACTGTTGGCTTCCTTTGTCTGTGAGGGAATGGCAATAAGTTGGTGTCTTCAAAGTGTTTGGCCATTCTCTCACCAAGTAATTCACTTGGGACATCCTCCTTCTCGGGCTCAGTTGTCCTCTTTTCTTGTGTGGGATATGGTGGGTCACGAGTGGTCTTTCCTCCTCTCGTAACCACTGCACTGACGTTCTCCACTGGGGCTTCTGGCTGCCCCAAAATTTTGTTGTTTTCTAATGGAGGGACAACTGCAGCAAGTTGTGCCAACTGAGTCTCCAACATCTTGTTGAAGCTTAGTTGATTCTTGAATGCTGAGGATAGTCCTTCAATCTTTGCATTGATATTCTCTAGGGTCTTGTCATTAGCTGACATCTTCTTGGATAGGGCCTCGTTGATCTTGAGCTTGCTAATGGCAAGTTCTCTCAAGTTGGGCTGATTTCCAGGGTTGGCATTGTTGTTATACCCTCCTTGAAAGAATGGGCGTTGTTGACCCCACCCTTGACCTCCTGGACGATAGCCATTGTTGTTGTTGAAATTTCCATTATTGGCTAGGTATAGGGCATCCTCACGAGCTTCTGGGCAATCGTTGCCCATATGACCTGTGTTGCCACAGACTTCGCACGTGATGTGAGAGTCTAGGGCATAGGCATTGCCAGACACTTCACCACTGGCTTGTCCATCAATTTTCTTCATTAGGAGGTCCAATTTTGCAGCGATCATGTCCACCTCCTTCAAAGTGTGCATGCCTCATTGTCGGGTATGGAGACACTCATCGTTCCATCCCATGTTGGACACCATCTTCTCAATAAGATCTGTAGCTTTTGGCACCGTCAATGAGAAGAAGGCTCCTCCAGCAGCAGCATCCAAATGGTCATGGGCTGACGGGATCAGCCCGTTATAGAAATTTTGAATAAGGAGCCAGTCATCCATCCCATGGTGGGGACAAGCTAGGATGTACTCCTAAAGCCTTTCCCATGCCTCGGGAATAGATTCCTCGGGCTCTTGCTGAAAGCTGGAAATCCTTCCACGTAGGGCATTGGTTTTACCCAACGGGAAGAATTTGGCGAGGAATGCCGTAGAGCATTTCTCCCAGGTGTCTATAGCACTTAGGTTCGCGTAGAACCACTGTTTCGCTCTCCCAAGGAGAGAGAACGGGAACAGTCTCAGACGGACCGCATCCGGAGACACGTCCTTGATCTTAAAAGTGCTACAAATCTCGAGGAATTGTTGCATGTGAGCACTTGCATCCTCGTTAGCCTTCCCACAGAATGGGTTGGCTTGCACCATAGTGATAAGGCCAGTTTTGATCTCGAAGTTCACATCTCCCGTGTTAACAGTGGGCCCAATAGGCACATTGTTAGCAGAGGGAGCTGAGAACTCACGAAGGGTCTTCTGAGCCATTGGCGTTTGGATTGTTGGTGCAAAAATGCTGGCTTGCTTTGCCGCTCGAATCTTCTGAGGAGTAACGACACGGGGTCGGTCTCTCAGAAGGGATTCGGGATCTTCAACAAAGTTTTCCGACAGGCGGAAACTAGACATACACTACCCTGTTTTCACATTAAAAATGCGAAAACAAAGAATGGTTATCCTACTAAAATCCTACCCAGGGTTCTATCCTATTCACTCAGTCATGTTATATATCTATTTGCCTTCCCCGGCAACGGCGCCAGAAATGCTTGTTGACGGCTCCTAAGATATACTAACAAATCATCCCTAGCAATCGTGCTAGAAATGCTTGTTGGTATTACTCACGCACCATTAACTAAACATCTACAACTGATGTGTTAGAAATGCTTGTTAACGGTTCTATTGGATCACAGAGTGAATTCTGCAAGCGCACGGAGGTATCATTGTAGCATTTCTCCTTAAGAGTATTCCCAAGGGTGTCATTTATTTGATCCCAAAGGAATGCGGGGTAGAGATATAACAATCATTCATCAAATGAAAAGGGTAGAAAGGTCTAGATAAGGATCTAGTAAGGATGGATAAAATAATAATGGAGGTAGTGTGACACACACAAAAGCTTTCAAGTCTAAGGGGGATAGAAGGATCCTAGAGGTTAGTTAAGGTTGAGAGTTATGGAGGTACTCCTACTATGCTCTATTGTACATATACATAGTCTAAACTAATTATTCATAAGCTAGATCAATAGTGAATACTTATGCTATGTGGTTCAACACATCGGGCATGGGCTTACCCCTAGCAATACTAGGGCGACTCCCACCAAGAGCTTGTGGCATAGCCGAACGTGGAAGATTACAAAGGACAGATAGAGCTGTCACCACCTACTGCCTACCTCTTCAATCCGTGGGTCTACGAGACATCCAATGCTACTTAGCTATCCTAGCACCATGCTAGCATATTAAGTAATTACCTTAAGAGCCTAGGCACAATCCATCCTAAGGAAATGAATTGAATCATCATTGAACCAATGTTGATACACCGCATAATTATCCATACTAACCTAGTTATGTTATAATTAACTAGACTATAGTGGGGGTCTATAGGTTCTATGATAATGAGATATGTTCATGATGAAATAGTCATAGAAGCTATACCTTCCACATACATGGACTCCACAATCAAACAAGAAACGCTTTGCCCAAGTATATGTATAAGTAGAGACTAAAGATACCATCTTTATTATGCATAAAGTCACAACTACAAGAAAGAATACATGAGCCATACCTTTCCCAATGTAGAATTGGGAAGAGAGAGACTCCTTACTCCTTTCCCAATTTGGACTTGGGACTAGAGACCCTCCTCTCTACAACCTAACTCCTCTAGGACTATGGATGATAGTGTATACAATAGAGATGAAGCTCAAGTGGTGTGTGTTGAAGTGAGGGGTAGGGGGTCCTATTTATACTAGTGTTGAGGTCGGTTCCCGCCACCAAAAGCGCGCGAATCAGTCACCATTGACTCCAGGGAGCCGGGAGGAGCCAACACGTGGAGTTTGACCGAGTTTGGCGCCAGGAAGAGGTCAGTCAAACCCCTGGTTCGGCCGACCTGGTCAAGGCACCAATTCTTGCGTGCTTTCTCCAAGTGGCTACCAGGTGGGTCCCCTTGGTGTATATGGGTGCAACACCATTGGATCTCCTTGGATACTTCTGTTTGTAGGCCATTTGATCCATGGGATGCCACGTGTCATCGCCTGATTGGCTGGGATGATATTTTATAGGATTGGTCCCTCTACATTTCCTCATTTGTTGCATAAAATGCTGCATACACATATTTCTCCAAGTCCAAGTGGAATTGGGTTAGATACAAAGGTGATGTGTGCAAGAAATGACAAATCCTTCACATAAGTGAGTTAAATTGACGGATGAAATTGGTATATAACAGCCGTCAATAGTAGCTAGCTACACTTTTAGTTCTGAGACTGTGACAAGTGTTTCCTGAACTTTGCGGACCTTCCGGGGAAGGTCCAGCTGTTCTCTCGAAGGAGCTACCTGACTCTGTACAATGACTCTATAACATACATCACATGTAACTACAGACTCACCTCCGTGATATTAAGTGTAGAACTTACGGAGGTGCTCGATGTTCCAAGGATTAGGGAGAGGTGTCCCATCCTCGGTTGCCAAGCAAACGCATCTGGGACGGGATACTTTGATAACTTGGAAGGGTCCTTCCCAGCTGGGGGAGAGTTTGTTTAACCCTTCTTGAGTTTGTATTCTACGTAGCACTAGATCGCCTTCCTCGAGCTGTCGGCTGTGAACATGCCTTTGGTGATAGCGCCGAAGATCTTGGCAGTATCGGGCATTCTAAACAGCTGCTCGACACCTTCCCTCTTCAACGAGGTCAAGGTCTTCATGCCGGAGCTAGTCCTGCGTGGCATTGTCGAAGGTCCGGACCCGGAGTGACCCCAAGGTGATTTCCGGAGGAAGGAATGCTTTAGCTCCATACACCAGGAAGAAGGGTGTCTCTCCAGTTGACCGGTTTGGAGTTGTCTTGTTGGCCCACAAGGTGGGCGGAAGCTCTTCGATCCAGTTGGCTCCATGTTTTTTCAGGCGTTCATATGTGCGCGTTTTGAGTCCTTTTAGGATTTCTGCATTTGCTCTCTCAGCTTGGCCATTGCTTGCCGGGTGAGCTACAGAAGCGTAGCTGACTTGAATGTCAAGGTCTTCGCAATATCCTTGGAATGCAGAGCTTGTGAATTGAGTCCCGTTATCAGTTATCATCTTGTTTGGGACTCCAAATCTGCATACGATGGACTGCAAGAAGTTGATAGCTGATTGTTTGTTTATTGTCACAACTGGAGTTGCTTCCGGCCACTTGGTGAACTTGTCAATGGCAATGTACAAGAACTTGTAACCTCCAACGGCTCTTGGGAAAGGTCCCAATATATCCATCCCCCACACAGCGAAAGGCCATGTAGGAGGTATCATTTGTAGAGGCTGAGTTGGTGTGTGAATTTGCTTTGTATGGAACTGGCATGCTTCGCATTTCTTCACTAGCTCAGTTGCATCCTGGAGCACTATAGGCCAGTAAAAACCATGTCGGAAGGCTTTACCGACCAGCGTGCGGGAAGACGCGTGGTTTCCAGACTCGCCTCCATGGATTTCTGCGAGGAGTTCGCAACCTTCTTCCCTTGTAATGCACTGCATTAGGACGCTGTTGGCACCACGCAGGTAGATATCCCCTTCTACCAGTGTGTATCTTTTAGCCAATCTGACTATCCGGTCAGCAGATACATTATCTTCAGGAAGGAAATTGTCTTTAAAGTAGCTTCGGATCTCTGAGATCCTTGCATCAGAGCTAACTTGAGGATTTGAGTATTGCGTGCTGGGTTGCTTGGAGCTTCCTACAGCACCTACGACCCTTGATGGACGCCACGGTAACAGGGCCTTCGGGACCGCCAGCTTCGAGGTGTTGGTCTCACCCCCTTCGCTCAGTTCGGCAGGCTGAGTTGTTGGTCTTGACAATCTCCAAACGAAGGTTCCGTCAGGAGCCGGAGCTCTGGTTGAAGCTTTCGTTGAGAGTTCGTCGGTTTTAGCGTTGTCGAGATGCTGGACATGGCAAAGATCCAGGATGTCGAAGTCCTTCTGAAGCTTTTGGACTTCAAGTAGGTATGCAGCTAGTTGAGGGTTATTGCAACAACATTCACCTTTGACTTTTTTTACAACAAGCTGTGAATCACCCTTTACCAACAGTTGCTTGACACCATACGATAGTGCCACCTTGAGCCCATATATTAATGCTTCATACTCCGCCATGTTGTTGGTCGCCTTGAAGTCAAGGTGAACCATGTATTTGACCTTCTACCCGGTCGGAGCAAGGAGAAGGACTCCAGCTCCGGCCCCCTGCTTCTGCACGGAGCCGTCGAAGTAGAGAGTCTAGTGAGGCTCGGTGAAGACCGAAACCTTGGTTTCCAGCTTCTGCTCAGTGGGACCCCCACGATTTGATGGAGAGGGGGTCCATTCCGCCATGAAGTCCGCCAATGCTTGACTCTTGATTGCTTGTCTTGGGACAAATTCAAGATCGAACTCGGCCAGTTCTGTTGCCCACTTTGCAATGTTCCCACTAGAGTTGGGATTATGCAAGATTGCACGCAGTGGGTAAGAAGTTACCACTGAAATCTTGTGAGCTTGGAAGTAGTGTCGTAGCTTCCTCGAAGCAATAAAAATTGTGTAGAGCAGCTTATGCACTTCCAGATATCGAGTCTTGGCGTCATGGAGTACTTCGCTGATGAAGTACACTGGGCGAAGGATTGTCCAGACCCTCACGAAGGGGCCTGGAGCTTCCTCCTCATCAACCCGGACCCTCCCGGAGGGGTCCGGACCTTGTTCGGGGACCTCCGAGATCCGGCTGGAGGAACCCGGAGCATATTCTGAAGTGATCTGGACCTTCCCGAAGGGGTCTGAATCTTCTTGTTCAGCAACAGTGACTCCTTCAATTGAAGGAGACGGATCCTCCGACGTCTTTCGTTGAGGATCAGGGTCTGGGAGATGGGACCCAGACTCGTCTTCAGGTAGCTCCGGACCCTCCCGAAGGGGTCTGCATTCCTGAACTGGAGATGGTTCTGGTCTTTCCGCAACCAGGACCATGCTGACAACTTCGTCAGTTGCCGAAATGTAAAGCATAAGTGTCTCACCAGGATTCGGAGCTAACAAGGTTGGTAGAGTGGTGAGGCACTGCTTCAGCTCCTGGAATGCCTTTTCTGCTTCTTCAGACCATTGAAATGGTCCGGACTTCCTCAATAACTTGAAGAAGGGTAGCGCCCGTTCCGCCAGTCTTGAGATGAACCGACTGAGGGGATCTAGACATCCAGTCAGCTTCTGGACGTCCTTGATGCGGGCTGGTGGCCGCATGTCTTCAATAGCTTTTATCTTCGTCGGATTCACTTCTATTCCTCGATGGTTACCAAGAATCCAAGAAGCTTTCCGGAGCTAACCCCAAAGACACACTTGTCTGGGTTCAGCTTCGTGCGTGTGACTCGCAACTTGTCAAAGACAGCTTGCAAGGTGTCAAGGAATGACTCCTTATTCTTGATCTTGACGACGATGTCATCGACGTACACTTCCACTACATCTCTGATAAGCTCTCTAAAAGTTTTGTACATAGCTCGTACAAATGTTGAAGCAACATTTTTTAGACCGAATGGCATGGCAATATAACAATATAATCCATCTACTGTGATGAAGGAAGTATGCTCTTCATCTTCTCTAGACATTCTGATTTGATGGTACCCAGAATATGCGTCTAGGAAACACAATAATTCACACCCAGAGGTGGAATCCACTATCTGATCTATTCTAGGTAGTGGGAAAGGATCTTTTGGACATGCCTTTTTTAGTGTAGTGTAGTTGATACACATCCGAAGTTTCCCACCGGCCTTGGGCACAACGACTGGGTTTGCTAGCCATTTTGGGTGGAAGACTTCTCGGATGAATCCAGCTTCAAGCAACTTCTTCACTTCTTGACGTATGAAGTTCTGTTGCTCTACTAATTGCTTCCGAGGCTTCTGATGTACAGGTCGAGCGTCGGGATAAATCTTCAGATTGTGCTCGATCACTTCCCTAGGGATCCCAGGCATTTGTGACGGTTGCCAGGAAAACACGTCGACATTAGCTCGGAGTAAAGTGACGAGCACGAGTTCCTATTTGTCACTCAGACCTCCCGATATACGGGTGGTCTGAGCGGCGTCAGAACTGATTTGGACGACTTTGACGGGAATGCCAGTGTCGCCGCTTGGTTGCACACGAGGTGCGGAGGTTGAGCCTCGATGACGAATGCTCGGGGGTTTCGGAGCTTGATCCTTTCCGGATTCTTCTTCCTGCGCTGTAGCAAGCGCATGGAGTTCTTCGAGAGCAATCACTCCGGCGGTACAATCTCCGCAGATCCGAAGAACACCTGTTGGTGTTGGCATCTTCAGCACCAAGTAGCCATAATGAGCAGCAGCCATGAACTTGTACAAGGCTGGCCTGCCCAAGATGGCATTGAACGGTAAGTTGATCTGCGCCACGTCGAAGACCAACTTCTCAGTGCGGTAACTCTCCCGGGTCCCGAAGGTCACCGGGAGGGTAATGACACTGAGTGGTGTTATGGCTCCCGGACCTACTCCGGAGAAAGGTCGGGAGGGGCGAAGATCCGAAGGTCGGAGATGAAGCTTGACGAAAGCTTCAAAGCTTATGAGGTTCAGCCCCGAACCTCTGTCCACCATCACATGGTGGAGTTGGATGTTGTTGATGGTCGGAGATACCATCAATGGGAGTTGGCCAGCTCCGATCATATTCCGAGGGCAGTCCAAAGCATCAAAGGTGATGGCAGTGTCCATCCACTTTCGGTGTGGCTCCGTCCTGGCAGTAGGAGCTACTGAGGCCATGTCCCGCCGCATGGTCTTGAGGACACGGCAGGAGGTGATGTCCAATGAACCACCAAAGATGGTGTTCTTGGTTTTCCAACGTTCGCTGTCAGAGACATCGGAGTCGTCGTCGACGCAGGTGTAAACAGCCTTTAAGACCTTTTTAGGGTCCTGAAAGCCAAACTCCTCTTCAGCCGGAGCTTCATCGACTTTCTATTTTCCTTCCCTTTGACGGAAAGGAACATTTTCCCGGCGCTTGTTGTAGCACTCGACAAGGTTCTGGACCTCTCGGCAGCCTTCCAGGTTGTGACTGTTCGTCTTGTGTATAGGACACCACATCTTGGAGTTGCCTCCGTCTTCAGACGACGGTCGAGGTCGTTTTTCGGGGAGTGGCCCCCGGCCACCCGGAGCTGCGGCAGCAGCGGCTGTAGGTGTGCCGGTCGACAGCTTCTTCTTGCCGTTGGACTTTTTCTTCTTATTGCCACTCCCGGAGCTAGTAGCTTCTCCCTTGGAGGACTTTTTGTTGTCATCCGGAGGTGGTTGGGAGTGCATTTCACGGCCCTCCGCAACTTTGGCGCATTTGTCTGCCAAGCTGAAGAGTTTCGTGACGCTGGTGACTTCCTTGGTCGCCAGCTTCTCCAGCATCTTCTTGTCTCGTACGCCCTATCTAAATGCCACAATGACAGAAGCGCTTGAGATAGAAGGTATGGTGTTTCGAACCTGGGAGAACCTCTGGATGAAGGATCGCATGGACTCTCCCCCTTCTGCTTGACAACAAAAAGGTCCAATTCGGTGCCTGGTCGGGTGTATGAACTCCCGAAATTTGCAGTGAACTGTTGGCACAATTCCGCCCAACTGTTGATGGAGTCGGGCGGAAGGCTCATGAACCAGGACGTGGCGGTCCCAGTCAAACCCACGGGGAAATAATTGGCTATTACAGCCTCATTGCCTCCAGCCGCAAGTATTGAGGTGGAGTAGATTTGGAGAAACTCAGCGGGATTGACAGTCCCGTCAAATTTCTCCATCAAGTGAGGCCAGAACTTCTGTGGCCATCTGACCATGCGTAGGTGCATGGCCAAGGCAGAATAGCCTCCTCCTACTCCCTCAGGAGAAGGACTGTCCGGAGCCTCTTGCCTCTCGTGAGCATGCTCGATATGGACGCGGTCGTCCTATTGACGGTAACGGCGATCAAGCTTCGTCCGAAGGTCGTGAGTTGAAAGTCTGGTTACCGTATGGGTGTGTCGTGCCCCGGAAGGCAGCAACATCACCTGTTGAGACGCAGCACGCCTCCTGTATTGTGAAGCGTGCGGGCCAAGTCTACCCGACACGGTCCGATGCTGCGTTGGGGATCGCCCCGAGGGGGGAGGACCTTGGTTACTGATGCGATCGGCTCCTGCTGCAACCAAGTGTTTCACATCAGCCCTCCACTGCTCCGTTGCACCCTGGGATGCTCCTGGAGGCGGTGGACGTTGAAGAAGAGCACACGCGACATGGAGCGCGTGTTCAGTGTTGTTGTTCGCCGATGCTGTGACTGACGTAGACGCCCCATCTCGCTGTCCAGCTTGATTCGCCGATGCAGACGGTGGCGGCGGTGACATGACTCCTGCTGGAGCCACAACACCTGCTGGCTGCTGCATGTTGGAGGGGTTGCCTCCAGCAGGTTGCGCAGCAGGGTTGCCATTGGATGATCCAGCAGCAGAGTTCACCATGTTTGAATCTCGGGCACCCCTACCTGGCACGCCAACTGTCGGAGTTTTGTTCCTGCAATTCTCTCGATACTACCGTTGGCAGCCCGCGAAGTTTGTAGTTCGGTAGTGGGCGCGCAGAGATTCAGAACACGATGGAAAATTGGCACGAGGATTTACATGGTTTGGGCTACCTAGGCGTAATACCCTACTCCACAGGGTGTGTAGTTGTTGTATTGAGCGTCTGAGCACTTGTGAGTGTGTGTCAGCGCTGAGTCTGGACGAGTCTGAGAGAGTTTAGAGCCGAGAGCCGAGAGCCCCTAGTGTATCGCTCGACCAGTCCTTTTATAGTACAAGGACTGGTCCTTACATCGTTAGCCTGGCCCGACATGTGGCCTTGACGGTTACTGATGCTTAATACACAATTGTTGGGCTTAATTACCCTTAATAGCGTGGTAACGAGCCTTGACAGTGCCGTTACTGGTATTAAGGGCCCTCCGATCGTGTATCATTAAGATGGTATTAATGACACTTAATTGGGTCTTGAAGTCTTTGATTATCCCTTGAAGGTCCAAGTCGTTGGGGGGTCCACCAGTATGATTGTTTAAGTTGAAGGTCCGACGATTGGACACGTGGTAGCTCTGGAGCTTACCGTCTGGGACGGGTAGGTCTGGTGTAGTTGTACACGTGTCGGTACCAGAGCTTCCCTCTGTCGGGGGTTAGGTCCGGGGGTGCCGCGTAGGTATTTAGCCCGGAGCTTTCCCATGTGTGAGACGTAGATCCGATTGCAGTATACACGTGGCAGCACTGGGACTAACCATAGAAGGGAGGCAGGTTCGGTCCTGTATGACACGTGGAGCCTTCGGAGGTCTTGAACTCAGACAAGTGAAGTTCCTTTGGTCTTTTTGCAGTCCCAAGGGGTATACGGTACGCAGGGTACCGACAAATTTGGATTCATATTGTCTTGTTTGTTAGCTTGTCGCGTGCTTTCAGATTGTTGCCCCAATTCCTTCTCTTGAGTAAGGTCTTGAAGATCACCTGTTCATGTCGTTAGCCTTTTAGGGACCAACGCTTGCAAAATTGACGCGGTCGGTTTGTCGCTAGATGACGTCCTGCCTATGGAATACCCCTTAGAGGCCCCCTAGTATGTGTGGTCAGATTGTTGGGTATGCCTGCCACTTGAACGCAAGATGTCTTCGACTGGTCCCCATCGATAGTGAGGGAGCATGAGTGTTGTCATTGCCGGCAACCGGAGTTGGCTGCTCCGGCTCCGCCCTTCGTCGTCGTGAATTCATCAATGGCAGGCCCCCCTGGGAGGTGCCGGAGCAGGGTGCTCCAGCGTTGCCTACCACCATCGTGTATTCATGGAATGCAGGCGCCTGGTGGACTGGATACCACAAGCGAACTTTGTTAGCAGCAGAAATAGGGCAGGAGAGTGCACTCACTTGTTCGCGCTTGTTGCTATCGCTGGCGTGCCGGGACGTCGACGGCAGGCTCCCTGGGGGGTGCCGGAACTGTATGCTCTGGCGTCGCCCACCATCATCGTAGAGTCATCAATGGCAGGCCCCTTGGGAGGTGCCGGAGTTGGATGCTCCGGTGCCGCCCACCATCTTCGCAAAAACGTCGACGGTAGGCCCCTTGGGAGGTGCCGGAGCTAGATGCTCTGGTGCCGCCCACCATCCTCGTGGAAACATCGACGATAGGCCCCTTGTGAGGTGCCGGAGCTGGATGCCCCAGCGCCGTCCACCATTGTCGTAGAGTCGTCAACGGCAGGCCCCTGGTGTACAGGCTATCGCGAGAGAACCCTGTTAGCAATAAGTGCAGGGTAGGAGAATTTACTCACGTATCCACGCTTGGTGCTGACGTTGACGGTCTGGGACGTCGATGGCAGGCCCCTTGCGAGGTGCTGGAGCTGGGTGCTCTGGAGTCGCCCACCATCTTCATGAAAATGTTGACGACAGGCCCCCTGGGAGGTGCTGGAGCTGGATGCTCTAGCGCCGCCCACCATCTCCGTGGAAATGTCGATAGCAGGCCCCTTGGGTGGTGCCAGAGCTGGATGCTCCAGCATTGCCCACCATCTTCGTTGAAACATCGACGACAGGCCCCTTGGGAGGTGCCGGAGCTGGATGCTCCGGCGTTGCCCACCATCTTCGTGGAAACGTTGACGGCAGGCCCCTTGGGTGGTGCCGGAGCTGGATGCTCCGACGTCGCCCACCATCTTCATGGAAATGTCGAGCTCAGGCCCCTTGGGAGGTGCCGGAGCTGGATGCTCTGGCGCCGCCCACCATCTTCGTGGAAACGTCGACAGCAGGCCCCTAGTGTATAGGCTATCGTGAGAGAACCCTGTTAGCAACAAGTGCGGGGCGGGAGAGTTTACTCACTTATCCGTGCTTGGTGCTGATGTTGATGGTCTGGGACATCGACGGCAGGCCCCTTACAAGGTGCTGGAGCTGGATGCTCTAGCGTAACGTGCTTTGTATGTCCTGCACACATAACAGAGGTGCATATTGTTTTGCTCGCTGGTAATCTTTTGCTATCATTAAGTATTGTCATGTCTTACAGCCCTGGGTTGGTACACGATATTTGGGTAATTCTGTGCATTGGCGCTCAGGGTCCGGCTTCCTTCTTATTCGGGGGTGTGAGCGTCCTGGCCCTCAGTACTTAGCAGCAGCACTGGGAGGCAAAGAGCACAAGCTTAGGGTACAGGACCAAGCTAAGCATGTTGCGCACTCTGGACCTCCTGCTCAGTGTTGGCCTTTCGCGGGGAACCACTTGACACCACAGTACCCCAAGCAAGAGTGCACCCGCGAGGTTCTAAGACACCTTGCAGGTACCTCAAATACATCCACCTACAACAGGGTTGCATGACTCTACTAGGGATGGTATAGAACATCACCAAGTATATGAAGACAATATATGAAAGACGAGACTAGCTTGATTGATCACAAAATTAACAAATAATTTTAAGTGAACGTAAGAGAAAACACATGGTAAGACAATGAATTGGCTTTAGAATAAGGCAATAACCCACTCCAGTTGGCTAGGGAGGCAGAGTGTTCGTGCTTAGGGTACGGAACCAAGCTAAATGGCTGTACACTTTGGACCTTCCCCCCAGAGTTTGGTTGTCCTAAGTGCCGCTCCTTGGCACCATGACACCCTACACTATCCTAAAATTTATGCTTAAGGGTAGAACTTATGGAGGTGCTCTATGTTCCAAGGGTTGGGGAGGGGCTCTCCTTCTTCCATGGCGAGGCGGACACACCCGGGGCGGGATACTTGTATCACTCGGAAGGGGCCTTCCCAGCTGGGGGAAAGTTTGTGCGACCCTTCACGAGAGAGTATGCGCCACAACACCCGGTCACCTATCTTGAGCTCTCTACTCCGCACGAACCGCTCTTGGTAGCGCCTCAGTGCCTGTCGGTAACATGCGTTTTGGATGGTGGCGTGCCACCTTGCTTCATCGATGAGGTCGACGTCTTCTCGTTGGAGCTAGTCCTGTGAGGCTTCAACAAACGCTCGGACCCTGAACGAGCACACAACGATCTCTGGGGGGGAGGACGGCCTCGACCCCATACACCAGAAAGAAAGGTGTGTCTCCCGTGGCGCGGTTGGGTGACATCCGGCTTGCCCATAGTGCACAGAAGAGTTCGTCGACCCACTTGGCACCATGCTTATCCAAGTTGTCATATGTGCGTGTATTGAGGCCCCTGAGGATCTCAGCGTTGGCCCGTTCGACTTGTCCGTTGCTCTTTGAATGAGCCACAGATGCATAAGAAACTTGGACATCGAGGTCTTCGCAGTAGTCCTGGAATGCTGCACTGGTGGACTGGGTCCCGTTGTCGGTGATGATCCTGTTCGGGACCCTGAACCTGCAGACAATTGATTTTATGAACTTTACTGCAAACTCCTTGTTGATGTTGATCACTGGGGTTGCCTCCGACCACTTGGTGCACTTATCTATGGCAACTTAGAGGAACCGGTACACTCCGACTGCCCTAGGGAAGGGTCCCAGGATATCCAGCCCCTAGACCGCGAAAGGCCACAAGGGCGGGATCATCTGGAGTGACTATGCCGAAGTGTGCATTTGCTTGGCATGGAACTGGCACGCATTGCATTCTTGACCAGTTTGACGGCGTCTTGTAGTGTTGTTGGCCAGTAGAAGCCATGCCGGAAGGCTTTGCCAACCAGCGTGCGGGAAGCTGTGTTATTCCCACACTGTCCTTCATAGATTTCTACGAGCAAGTCACAACCTTCCTGTCGAGTTATGCACCGTAGCAGTACGCCGCTGGCACCACATCGCCAGAGATCACCTTCTACTAGCATGTAGCGTTTAGCAATCCTCACGATCCTCTCAGCGGATGCTGGGTCCTCCGGGAGGAGGTTGTCCTTCAGGTAGTCCCGGACCTCTGTGATCCACGCATCAGGACTCTCCTGAGCTTCTAGATCTTGGGCGCCACGTGATTTGGGACCCCTCGTGTTGCTCAAGAACCTTGGCGGCCCCCATGGTTGCAGGGCTGCCATGGTTGCCAGTTCTGTGGAGCTGAGCTCACCTTCTTCATTAGGCCCTGTCGGCCTAGCGGTTGGCCGTACCAACGTCCTGCCAAAGACCCCTTCTAGAACGGGGGCTCCTATGGATGCTATGGTTGACAGGGCATCGGTGATGGAGTTGTCGGTGCGTGGCACATGGAAGAGATCCAAGGCCTCGAATCCATCTTCTAGCTTCTTGACATGTATATGTCATGAGCTGCGGGTCATTGCAGCAGCACTCACCACAGACTTGCTTGATGATCAGCTAGGAGTCCCCCTTGACCATCATCTGCTGGACTCCGAGACCCTGCGCAGCTGTGAGTCCAAATATGAGGGCTTCGTACTCTTCCATGTTGTTGGTAGCCTTGGATTCGAGGCGCACTGTGTACTTGGATTGCTCCCCTGTTGGCGAGGTGAGCAGTACACTGGCTCCGACCCCTTGCTTCCTTGAGGATCCATCGACGAAGAGTGTCCAATGAGGTACGGTAAGCACCGGAGCCCTGGGCTCTGGCTCACTGATCTCCCTGCCCCTTGGGTTCCTTGGAGAGGGGGTCCACTCAGCAACGAAGTCTGCCAGGGCCTCACTCTTGATTGCATGTCGTGGAAAGAAATCAAGCTCGAACTCCGCTAATTCAGCCACCCACTTGGTGATATTGCCAGTTGTGTTTGGGATGCGCAGCACTGCTCCCAGTGGGAACGAAGTCACCAATGATACTCGGTGTGCCTGAAAATAATGGCGGGGCTTCCTCGACGTGAGTAGCACCGCATAGAGTAGCTTGTGGACTTCGAGGTACCTTGTTTTTGCCTCATGCAGGACTTCACTAATAAAGTAGACCGGGCGTTGGATGGTCTGGGACCTTTTCAGAGAATCCAACGCATCTTCTTCCCCCTACTCTAGGTCCAGCGACTCTCCTGGGTCTGGCGCTTCCTTCGGGGGCTGGGACTCAAAGGCTTCTTGGCCTCCGGGGCCCCCTAGGGGGACCCGATCATCCTCTGGGGTCTGGGACCCAGAGGCTCCTTGGTCTCCGGGGCCCCCTTGAGGGACCCAGACGTCCTCTGGGGGTTGGGACACAGAGGCTCCTTGGTCTCCGGGGCCCCCTAGGGGGACCCGGACGTCCTCTGGAGGCTAGGACCACAGACTCCTTGGTCTCTGGGGCCCTCTAGGGGGACCCAGATGTCCTCTGGGGGCTGGGACCCAGAGGCTCCTTGGTCTTCGGGCCCCCCTAGGGGGACCCAGACGTCCTCTGCAGGCTCGGACCCAGAGGCTCCTCGGTCTCTGGGGCCCCCAGGGGGACCCGGACGTCCTCTGGGGGCTGGTACCCAAAGGCTCGTTGCTCTCCAGGGCCCCCTTGGGGGGCCCGGACGTCCTCTGGGGGCTGGGACCCAGAGGCTCCCCTGTCGTTGGGGCCCCCTGTGAGCTCCAAGCCCTGGGGCTCAGAATCAGTGGTAGGGGCCCCTTCCTTTCGTCAGTGCTGCTGGAGGTTGGCCCGCTCTGCAACCAAAACCATACTTACCACCTCGGTCGTGGCGGCGATGTAGAGGTACAGGGGCTCTTTGGGCTCCCATGCCACCATTATTGGTAGCTATGTCAGCTGCTGCTTCAGCTCGCGGAATGCCTTCTCCGCGTCTTCAATCAAAACGAATGGTCCGAATTGGCGCAAGAGTTTGAAGAATGAGAGAGCCCGCTCTGCCAGCCTAAAGATAAACTGGTTGAGCGCTGCCAAGCACCCTGTAAGCTTCTGCACATCCTTGATGTGGGTTGGAGGCCGCATCGGCTCCATCGCTTTGATTTTTTCTGGGTTGGCCTTGATTCCTCGGTGTGAGACCAAGAAACCGAGACCAAAAAAGCAAAAACTGAAAAAATCGAGACCGAGACTGAAAAGACCGAATTATCAGGTATCGGGTACCGATTCAGGTAGCAAATCTAAATAACCGATATATTAATTTTGGATTCGGGTATTCACTTCGAGTACCCAAAATACCCGAATAACTGAACAATAAAATCTCAAGTGGAATTATGATCTATGAACTCTAAACAATATGAATTTTGATGTTTCATTTGTGAGTTAGGATATGTGAAGTCATTAGATTAAACTATTTATTTATGATCCATCATTAGTAAAATAATAATTTATTGTGTCTTGAAATTAAATTTACGAATGATATTAAACTTATATTGATTATTGAAAACATGAAATGAAAATAATGTACAATTCAGGTATTTCGGGTAAGACCGAAGACCGAAACGAAATTTAGGTACCCAAAAATTTCGGGCATCTAATATTTTTCTAACATTTCAGGTAGCGATTTGGGAAAACCGAAATAAAAAAAACTGAAATAACCGAACTGAAATTAATGGGTAGACCGAACACCCACCCCTAGCTGAGGTCACGACAGCTCCAGCACCAGCTGTCGTGGATCTAGATTCAGAGTCATCGCCAGAGACTCCTGTAGTAGTGCCAGATCATAGGGGAGACATGCATGAAGATGCTCCAGTAGTGGCGTCACCAGCGACTGAAGCTCCGGCACAGGACGCAGAGATGGTGGAAGCTCCAGCAACAGGGCCAGAGGTAATTGAGGCTCCGGTCGTTGTGCCAGAAGTTGTTGCTGAGCTGGTAGATGAACCGGTGGTGCCAAAAGCTCCGGCTCTTGATCCGTAAGTCGTTGATGCCCTGGCAACCGAGTCGGTGGTACTTGAAATTTCGGCCCTTGAGCCAGAAGTTGTTGAAACTTCGACAGTTGAGCCGAAGGTAGCTGATGATCGACGCCCGAGCCGGCGATGGAAATGGCTTCGGGTGAAGCTCCAACGGCCACCACGGAAATAACTGCTCCGGAGGTGCCCAAGCCCGAGGTAGAACACAATGAAGAGGCGGAGGCAGGCTCTTCACCTGCGGAGCTAGCAATTGAAGTTCCCGCGTCAGGACCTTCGGCATCCGCTCCGGAGGTAGAAGTTCCGTTGAAAGCATCTAGGCCCCCCTCATGTAGTACGGTTTTGGTGATTAATGACAACCATTGAACTTTACTAATGAATTTGTGAATGCAAGGTCCCCATAAGCACTCAATAAAATGAAATGAACATGTCATTGGAGACCCATAGATACTCAACTTTCGAGATCAAATTCATGAGATAAAGACAAGATGTGAAGGCTCTATGTCTAAGTCACTCAATCAAAAATTGACAACATACAATGCTTAAGAATCATCAGAGAGCCTTGTGGAACAAATGTCTAAGAGGTCATTCGAGCAAGACACAAAAGATTCACTCAAAACAACTCGTAGCAAACAAAATCAACTCACCGGATCAACCGATGATTTCCAAAATGAACACATCGGTCGAGTTGATTCAACTGAAGAAAAAGACCTCAGACAAATGAACTCACCGGATCATCCGATGTGAAGGGCTCAACAACATCGGTGCATCAATACAGTTTGCAGTACAATTGGACCAAGTGAAGCACCGGATCATCCGATGTGCAGACTTACACACATCGGTTGATCACTCCAGTAAGCATCAAGATCAAGCAAATTCTAGAGGAAGAGCCACCGGATCATCCGATGAGAAGACAGGGGGCAACATCGGTCTAATAACGGTAATATCTGACAAAATGACGTCAGCCGAAGTAATTACACCGATGATAAATAGAGGGGAGACATCGGATCATCCGGTGTTCACAGTAAAGTTCTGTCAGCCTACTTTTCCAACGGCTATTTCAGTTAAGCTGGCTATAAAACCCCTCTAACCCTGTCATTCCGAAGAGTCTTGATCACCTGAAGCCAACTACACATACAAGAGCATTCAAGACTATAGAGCATACATTTCCACACTTTTAGATCATTTTGTAATAGGCTAGAGAGAAGCTTGTGTGCGTTCTTTCTTTGTGATTGAACTCTCTAGGCTAGTGAGAAGTTGAAGAAGATCGTTCCGGAGCTTGCCAAGGTGTGTGTGGAAGCCCAGAACATCGAAGGTTGTACAAGGCTTGAGCTCCACCTTGCCGGAGATGGCGAACGGAGAATATTAGTGAAGACCCCATTGTCTCGGTGACATTGGTAGTGGCAAAACCCTTCGGTGGGTGCCACAACGTGGACGTAGGAAGATCCTTGCAATCTTGCCGAACCACGGGATAAAACTTCGTGTCCCCTAGCGTTTGCATTTGTCTCCCTCTCTTTACATTATGCAATCTTTACTTCACAAGTTATATCTACGTTGATTGCATAGTTAGAACCGCATTGGGAATTGGGCTTAAGTAGTTCGTTTTCAATTGCCTTAAAATTTGAAAGAAAGCCCAATTCACCCCCCCCTCTTGGGCGTTTCGATCCTTACAATTGGTATCAGAGCAAGGTTGCTCATAGGATCTTTCTAGCTTCACCGCTAGAGAGCAAAAATGGCCAAGGTTGGGGGTTCGGTTCCTATCTTCGAGGGCAAGAATTTTGCCTATTGGAAAGCACGCATGCACGCTTACTTGAGGCTATTGCCCCCGAAGTTTGGGAAGCGACTCATGCGGGATTTGGAGAACTTAACTATGTGGGTGATCAAGTTAAGTGGGATGCTAAGGCTAGGAATGCTATTTATGAATGCATAAGTCAAGATGTCTTCTCTAGGATTGCTAGTAAGGAGAAAGCTTGTGAAATTTGGGCTTGCTTGATAGAAATCCATGAGGGCTCATCTCGTGTAAAGGAACTTAAATATCACATGCTCAAAGCTAAATATGATGAATTTAAGATGCTTCCTCATGAAAATGTTAATGAAATGTTTTCACGCTTAAATGTTCTTATTGAGGAAATTAATGCTCTTGACATTGCGTCTCTTGGCAAGGGACTTATTAACCGCAAGATCCTCATGCTCCTTCCCAAGCCAAAGTACAACATCATCAACTCCATGCTCCAAAAGGAATCACTTGACAAAATTGAAGTTTCGGAGCTCATTGGAGAAATACACGCTCATGAGATGAGTGTACTTGGGATGATGGAGCAATCATCATCAAAAACAATTGCTCTAAAGGCCTCCACCAAGAAGACAAGCTTCAAGAAGAATAAGGTGGTTGAGCCTAGCTCAAGTGAAGAAGAGCAAGCGTCAAGTGAAGATGACGATGATGAGCTTGCCTTGATGATGAGAAAGTTCTCACGCTTGAACTCCAAGATCACCAAAAAGGGATACACCTTTGATCCCAAGAAGAAGGCATTTCTACCAAGAATAGACGATCGCAAGCTATGCTACAATTGTGGAGATCAAGGCCACATCTCCTATGATTGTCCAAAACCGGACAAAAGGAGAGAGAACTACAAAGGCAAGCAACGCAAGCTTGAAGAAAGTGATGATGATGAAGAAGAAGCCAAGCCCAAACCAAGAGCCTTTGGGAAGAAGAAGCAAGACAAGGGCAAGAAGGCAAGACTCTTCCCAAAGAGGAGAAGTGGTCCACAAAAGGTGTTTATGTGTGAGGCAAATGAATGGGTCACCGACGAAGAAACAAGTGATGAAGAGAGTGAATAAGAAGAAGAAAGCTTGGCCGGCCTTGCCATTGCCAACCATGATGACTCACCTCTTCCTCCACCACCCATGTGCCTCATGGCTAAAGGTAACACCAAGGTATGTGACGACTCTAGTGATGATGAGGTTTCCCCCGATGATTTAACTTCCTTGATTAATGAATATCATGCAATCATTAAGAGAGAGAAGAGTAAGGTTAAAACTCTTGAAGAAATTCGTGCTAAACTTGAGAGTGCTAACCTTGATTTGCTTGACAAGTATGAAAGCATACTCAAAGAGCATGACACGCTCAAATCTCATGTCAAGCAAATTGAGGAAGAAAATGCTAAAATCAAGGTAGACAATGATGAGCTCAACATAGCACACCAAACTCTCTTGGAGGAGCACAACAAGCTAACTCAAGAATACCAAACACTTAACATTGCTCATGACATGCTTGATCAAGAGTTAAAAGATGCAAAGAAACAAACTCTTAATGATAAGATATCCATTACTTCGCATGTCTCTAATGTCTTGGACAAGTCTTTGTCTTTAAAAGCTAATGCTAGGGAGAAGGACTTGTTGGAAGAAATTGAGAGTCTCCGCACTAGTGTGGCTAGACTTTCAAAAGGTGAAGTCAAGCACAAGGAAATCCTCTTCCAACAAGCGAAAGCCTTCAACAAAAGAGGACTTGGATCCTTCCCGGTGCCCAACAAAGGAAAGGTGCCCTCACCGGAGCTTAGAACAAGCTTTATCAAGGAAGTTGGTTCTTATTGCCAACATTGTGAGGTCACCGGTCACCACACAAGGGAGTGTCCTCTTCCTAACCGACCTTCACCTAAATTGCCTACTAACTACAAATCTATTTTCAATGATCGCTATTATCTTCTTAGTAAAGTGAATGGCAAGGTGAAAGCTAGGTTCATTGGCAAAGACATGAAGAGCATGAAGGGGAAGCTCCCCAAGCAACTTTGGGTCCCAAAGACACTTGTATCTCACATACAAGGACCTAAGTTGGCTTGGGTGCCTAAAGTCAAAAATTAACTTCATGTGTGTAGGTGAACTACAAAGCCGGAGGAAAGCATTGTGTACTCGATAGCGGGTGCACTCAACACATGACCGGCAATGATGGTATGTTCACCACCATAGAAAACCCCGGTAATCATGAACAAGTAACTTTTGGTGACAATTCTAAGGGTAAGGTAATAGGATTAGGTAAAATTGCTATCTCTAATGATTTATCCATTTCTAATGTGTTGTATGTTAAGTCGCTTAGCTTTAATCTACTTTCCATTGCACAACTTTGTGATCTTGGACTAACATGCACATTTAGCAAAAATGATGTTGTTGTGAGTAGTGAGGCAAGCAAAGAGCTTATCTTCAAAGGGTTTCGGCATGGACATCTCTACTTAGTAGACTTCTCCAACAAGAATGCTAGCCTAACCACTTGTCTTTTCACTAAGACAAGCTTGGGTTGGCTATGGCACCGACGCATAGCACACATTGGAATGAGCAAACTCAAGAAGTCATTCAAGCTTGGGATGGTGACCGGCGTGAAGGATGTGACGTTTGAGAAGAACAAGCTTTGTAGCGCTTGTCAAGCCGGGAAGCAAGTTGCTTCACACCACCCAATGAAGACAATGGTGTCAACCTCCAAGCCACTTGAAATACTCCACATGGACCTCTTCGGACCGTCCACATACCAAAGCCTTGGCGGTAACCTCTATTGTCTTGTTATAGTTGATGACTACTCTCGCTATGCTTGGACTATATTTTTAGGTGACAAGAGTGAAACTCCGAAAGTGTTCAAGACCTTCGCCAACCGTGCTCAAAGGGAACTCCAACTTCCCATTATCAAGGTCCGGAGTGACAACGGCACCGAATTCAAGAACTACAATATTGGGGAGTGGTGTGACCGTGAAGGTGTGAAGCATGAACTCTCTGCCACATACACTCCTCAACAAAACGGTGTCGTTGAGAGGAAGAACAAAACCCTCATCACTCTTGCAAGAGCAATGCTTGATGACTACGGCACGTCGGAGAAGTTTTGGGCCGAAGCAATCAACACGGCTTGCCATGCCGCAAACAGGGTCTATCTTCACCAACTACTCCAAAAGACCCCATATGAGCTTCTCATTGGGAGAAAGCCCAACATCTCCTACTTTAGAGTCTTTGGGTGCAAATGCTACATCTACCGCAAGAAAAGGCTCGGTAAGTTTGAAAGAAGATGTGATGTTGGCATTTTTCTTGGTTATGCGTCAAACTCAAAAGCATATCGAGTATTCAACCAAACCTCCAGTCTAGTTGAAGAAAGTTGTGATGTTGAGTTTGATGAGACTAATGGCTCCCAAGAGGAGAGTTTTGGTCATGATGAAATAGATGATGAACCTCTACGAGAAGCCATGAAGAACATGACCATTGGAGACATCAAGCCGGAAGTTGAAGAGGGCCATGATCAAGGGGGGGCTTCAAGTTCCAACAACAACACCTCCATGGCGCCTCAAGTAGACGAAGAGGAGAAAGATGATCCATTGCCAACTCAAGACTCACAAGCAATACAACATCAAGATGAAGAAGAAGTCCATGATCAAGTCCAACCACAAGAGGAGCAACACGCTTCACCACCGCCAAGTGCTTCACAACCACTTATGAGGCATGGACGCATCTCCAAGGCGCATCCAATGGACCAAATCATTGGAAGTCCTTCAAGGGGCGTAAGTACTCGTTCCCGCCATGTTGCCTCATTTTGTGAGCACTACTCGTTTGTTTCATGTGTATAACCCACTAACATTGAGGAAGCACTCCAAGACCCAAATTGGGTGATGGCTATGCAAGAAGAACTCAACAACTTCATCCGCAATGAAGTTTGGGTGTTGGAGGAGCGACCCAAGGACAAGAACGTCATCGGAACAAAGTGGGTGTACCGCAACAAACAAGACGAGAATGGCGTTGTGGTCCGCAATAAGGCAAGACTTGTGGCCAAAGGTTTCTCGCAAGTTGAAGGACTAGACTTTGGGGAGACATTTGCTCCGGTCGCCCGGTTAGAGGCAATTCGTATTCTCCTTGCTTTTGCTTCACATCATAATATTACTCTTTATCAAATGGATGTGAAAAGTGCCTTTCTTAATGGCTACTGTCGGTACCCTAAAAACCATACACCCCCTGAGGTTACAAAGATCTCAAGGGAAGGACATCAACTCAAATTGAAGACCCTCGGGGGCCCACTCGCCAGACGTGACCGGACCCGCTTCTCCAACATGGTTAACCTCTAGGTTGCCACGTGTACTGTCAGCCCAGAGCTATTACCCGCAAGGGTGAAGCTCCGGGCCAAGTACTGAAACGGCACCTCCAGAGGTAGCCCCCGACCGAGAGAAGCTCCGGACATGACACGTGCCAGGTCACCCCGGAGCTTCCCGCTTCTCCCAAGCAAGCTCCGGAGCTGCCACGTGTCCACACGACAGAGCTAGATGCTTAAAGCCTCCGGGAGACGTTGTAACGGCTCCGGATCTCCAAAGGACAGCCGCAGACTTCAAGATCCGATTAATTACCATTAATTCCACGTTAATGATAATTAATCGGACAGCCTTAACACCTGTAACGGCACTGTCGGAGCCGTTACAGGGTTATTAACAACAATTAATCTCGTGTATCAATACTAATAACCGCCAGGGCCACATGTCGGGCCAGGCTGACTTGTAACGGTTAGTCCTTGTACTATAAAAGGACAAACCGACGATACACAGAGGAGGACTCTCGAACACTCTGAAGCTCACAAGTTAATACAACAAACACACACCCGTGGAGTAGGGTATTACGCTCAGGCGGCCCGAACCACGTAAACCACCGTGTCACTCGTGTCCAAATCGCATTTCACTTTCTTAGATCTCCGCGCGCCCAGACCGAACCACAAACTCCTTCAAACACTTTTCATAGTGTTAGGGGATCTGCCGACTCCAACAGTCGACAGTTGGCGCGCCAGGTAGGGGCGCCTGAGATCTTCAAGAATGGTGAATTCTGCAGCTGGATCATCCAACGGGCAACCTGCTGCTCAGACTGTCGGAGGCAATCCCTCCAACATGCAACCACCGGCAGGAGCCTCAGTTCCAGCGGGAGTCACACTCCCACCACCACCATCTTCTCCGGCAAGACATGCCGAACGACATGATGGTGCACCGGCGTCACATTCTGCGCCGGCAAGTCGTGACAACCCAGAACACGCGCTCCATGCAGCGCGTGCTCTCCTTCAGCGACCACCACCTCCGGATGCATCTCAAGGTGCCATGGAGCAATGGAGAGCTGATATTGAGCATTTGGTCGCAGCAGCGGCCGAACGCCTCAACAATCAGGGTCCACCTCCTTCAGGGCGGGCCCCGTCGCAGCGACGAACGTTGTCTGGAAGACTTGGTCCACATGTCTCCAACAACCGGAGAAGAGCTGCGTCACAGCAAGTGACGTCGTTGCCCTCTGGGGCACGACGTGCCCATACTGCATCTCGGCTTTCGACACACGACCTCCGAGCGGAGCTTGATCGCCGATACCGCCAACAGGATGGCCGTGTCCACATCGAGCGAGCTCGAGAAAGACGAGATGCTCAAGATCTTTCTACTCTGGAAGGAGTAGGAGGAGGCTGTTCAGCCCTAGCCATGCACCTGCGTATGGTTAGATGGCCACAGAAGTTCCGGCCACACTTGCCGGAAAAATTCGACGGGACTGTCAATCCCGTAGAATTTCTACAGATATACTCCACTGCGATCCTAGCAGCTGGAGGAAATGAGGCTGTAATGGCCAATTACTTTCCAGTGGCCTTAACTGGGACTGCTAGGTCCTGGTTTATGAGCCTTCCGCCCAACTCTATCGACAGTTGGGAGGAGCTATGCCGCCAGTTCACCGCCAATTTCGGGAGTTCATACACCCGTCCGGGCACCGAACTGGACCTTTTTGCGGTCGTGCAAAAAGGAGGGGAATCTTTGCGGTCATTCATCCAGAGATTCTCTCAGGTACGTAACACAATCCCTTCTATCTCAAGCGCTTCTGTCATTGTAGCATTCAGACAGGGTGTACGAGACAAGAAGATGTTGGAGAAACTGGCGATCAAAGAGATCACCAGTGTCACGGAGCTCTTCAGCCTGGCTGACAAATGTGCCAGAGCTGCGGAGGGCCGTGAAATGCACTCCAAACCAGCCTTGGAGGATCATAAAAAATCCTCCAAAGAAGAAGCCGCTACCTCCGGGAGTGGCAAGAAGAAAAAGAAGACCAACGGCAAGAAGAAGCCGTCGGCCGGCACATCCAACGTTGCAGCCACTGCAACTCCTGGTGGCCGGGGGCCACGCCCCGAGAAGCGACCTCGACCGTCTTCCGAAGACGGTGGCAAATCCAAGATGTGGTGCCCCATTCACAAAACGGGCAGCCACAAGCTGGAGGATTGCCGGGAGGTCCAAAACCTTGCCGAGCGCTACCACAAGCGCCGGGAAGGGTCTCCCTTCCGCCAGAGGGAGGGAAAACAAAAGGTCGATGAAGCTCCGGCTGAAGAGGAGTTAGGGTTTCAAGACCCCAAAAAGGTCTTGAAAGCCGTCTACACCTCCGTCGACGATGATTCCGACGTCTCCGACAACGAACGTCGAAAAACCATGAACACCATCTTTGGTGGATCATGGGACATCACCTCTCGTCGCGTCATTAAGACCATGCGACGGGATATGGCTGCTGTAGCTCCTACAGCTAGACCGGAGCCACATCGAAAGTGGATGGACACACCCATCACTTTCGATGCTTCGGATTGTCCTCAAAGCATGGTCGGAGCTGGACAGCTGCCCTTGATGGTATCTCCCACCATCAACAACATCCAGCTCCATCATGTCCTGGTAGATGGAGGTTCGGGGCTTAATCTCATCAGCTTCGAAGCTTTCACTAAGCTTCAGCTTCGACCTTCAGACCTCCAGCCCTCTCGACCTTTCTCCGGAGTAGGTCCGGGGGCCATAACCCCACTCGGAGCTATCACTCTCCCTGTTACCTTCGGGACCCGGGAGAAGTATCGCACCGAAAAGTTGGTCTTCGACGTCGCTCAGATCAACTTACCATTCAACGCCATTTTGGGTAGACCTGCCTTGTACAAATTCATGGCAGCTGCTCATTATGGATACCTGGTGTTGAAGATGCCGACACCAGTAGGCGTTCTCCGGATCCGTGGAGATCGCACTGCCGGAGTAACTGCTCTGGAAGAACTCCATGCACTCACCACAGCGCAAGAGGAGGATTCCAGACAGAAGCAAGCTCCACAACCTCCGAGCATTCGTCAACGAGGCTCGACCTCTGCACCCCGTGTGCAGCCAAGCGGCGACACCGACATTCCCGTCAAAGTCGTCCAAATTGGTTCCGATGTCACTCAAACTACCCGCATATCGGGTGGCTTGAACGACAAATAGGAACTCGCGCTCATCACTTTCCTCCGGGCTAATGTTGACGTGTTTGCCTGGCAACCGTCACAAATGCCTGGGATCCCCAGGGAAGTGATTGAGCACAATCTGAAGATTTACCCCGACGCTCGGCCTGTACACCAGAAACCTCGGAAGCAATCTGTAGAGCGACAGAATTTCATCCGACAAGAAGTGAAGAAGTTGCTCGAAGCCGGATTCATCCGAGAAGTCTACCATCCAAAATGGCTGGCAAACCCAGTCGTTGTGCCTAAGGCCGGCGGGAAACTTCGGATGTGCATCGACTACACCACCCTGAATAAGGCATGTCCAAAAGATCCATTCCCACTACCTAGAATAGACCAGATAGTGGATTCCACCTCTGGGTGTGAGTTGCTGTGTTTTCTAGACGCATATTCGGGATATCATCAAATCCGGATGTCTAGGGAAGATGAAGAACATACTTCATTCATCACAGTGGATGGATTGTATTGTTACACAGCCATGCCTTTTGGTCTCAAGAATGCAGCTTCAACTTTTGTACGAGCAATGTACAAAACTTTCGAAGAACTCATCAGAGACATAGTGGAAGTGTACGTTGATGACATTGTGGTCAAAGTCAAAAACAAGGAGTCCCTCTTGGATACCTTGCAGGCTGTCTTCGACAAGCTGCGGGCCACCCGCACGAAGCTAAACCCAGACAAGTGCGTCTTCGGGGTTAGTTCCGGAAAGCTTCTTGGTTTCCTGGTAAGTCACCGGGGTATAGAGGCTAATCCGGCGAAGATAAAAGCCATCGAAGACATGCGGCCACCAACCCGCATCAAAGATGTCCAAAAATTAACTGGATGTCTAGCAGCCCTCAGTCGATTCATTTCAAGACTGGCGGAAAGGGCACTTCCCTTCTTCAAGTTACTGAGGAAGTCCGGACCATTCCAATGGTCTGAAGAGGCAGAGAAGGCATTCCAGGAGCTGAAACAGTTCCTCACCACTCTACCAGTCTTGGTAGCTCCGAACCCTGGTGAGCCTTTATTGCTTTATATTTCAGCAGCTGACGAAGTCGTCAGTATGGTTCTGGTTGCGGAGAGACCAGAACTACCCAATACTCAGGAATCCAGATCCCTTCGGGAGGATCCGGAGGTTCCCGAAAGCAGGTCTGGGTCCCAGCTCCCCGACTTGAATCCTCAAGAAGTCACTTCAGAGGACCCGGATCCTTCTGATAGGATCCAGGTCATTCCTGAAGAAGCTTCGGGTTCCTCCACCCAGAACCCGGAGGTCCTCGAATATAGTTTGGACCCCTCCGACAGGGTCCGGATCAATGGAGAGGAAGCTCCGGACCTCTCCGGGAGGGTCCGGACCGTTCAACGCCCAGTATACTTCATCAGTGAAGTGTTACATGATGCCAAGACTCGATACCTAGAGGTACATAAGATGCTCTACGCAGTTCTTATTGCCTCGAGGAAGCTTCGACATTATTTCCAAGCTCACAAAGTCTCGGTGGTAACCTCATATCCACTTCGAGCGATTCTGCATAATCCCAATTCAACTGGGAATATAGCGAAGTGGGCAGCGGAACTGGCTGAATTCGACCTCGAATTCATTCCAAGACAAGCAATCAAGAGTCAAGCGTTGGCAGATTTCGTGGCAGAATGGACTCCCTCTCCATCAAACTCTGGGGGCCCCAGCGAGCAGAAGAAGGAACCGCAAGTTCCGGCCTTCACTAAGCCTCACTGGATCCTTTACTTCGACGGCTCCATGCAGAAGCAGGGAGCCAGAGCTGGAGTCCTTCTCCTCACACCAACCGGGGAGAAGGTAAGATACATGGTGCACCTTGATTTCAAGGCAACCAACAACATGGCGGAGTACGAAGCACTCATATATGGATTAAAGGTGGCACTATCCTTTGGTGTCAAGCAGTTGCTGGTCAAAGGAGATTCACAACTTGTTATCAAACAAGTGAAGGGTGAATGCTCCTGCAATAATCTCCAGCTGGCTGCTTATCTCCTTGAAGTCCAGAGGCTTCAGAAGGACTTCGAAGTCCTAGACCTTCACCATGTTCAGCGTGCTCACAACGTTGAAGCTGACGAACTCTCGACCAAGGCGTCAACCGGAGCTCCGGCTCCAGACGGAACCTTTGTCCGGAGGTTGTCAAAACCCACAGTTCAGCCTGCCGAGCTGAACGAAGGGGGCGAGATCAGCATCCCGAAGCTGACGGTCCCGATGGCCCTGTTACCATGGCAGCCATCAAGGGTCGTAGGTGCTGCCGGAAGCTCCGAGCAACCCAGCACGCAAGACTCAAATGCTCAAGTCAGTTCCGATGCATGGATCTCGGAGATCCGGAACTACTTGAAAGACAACATCCTTCCTGACGATGATGTATCCGCTGACCGGGTAGTCAGATTGGCTAAAAGATACACGTTGGTAGAAGGGGATCTCTACCGGCGCGGTGCCAACGGCATCCTAATGCGGTGCATCACAAGGGAAGAAGGCTGCGAGCTCCTCGCAGAGATCCATGGAGGCGAGTGTGGGAACCACGCGTCTTCCCGCACGCTGGTCGGAAAAGCCTTTCGGCACGGCTTCTACTGGCCAACAGCGCTCCAGGATGCTACTGAGCTAGTGAAGAAATGCAAAGCATGCCAATTTCATGCAAAGCAAATTCATACACCTGCTCAGCCCTTACAAATGATACCTCCTACGTGGCCTTTCGCTGTGTGGGGGATGGACATCTTGGGACCCTTCCCAAGAGCCGTCGGAGGTTACAAGTTCCTGTATGTCGCCATTGACAAGTTCACCAAGTGGCCGGAAGCTACTCCTGTTGTGACGATCAACAAACAATCTGCAATCAATTTTCTACAATCTATCGTGAGCAGATTCGGAGTCCCAAACAAGATCATCACTGATAATGGGACTCAGTTCACAAGCTCCTCATTTCAAGGATATTGCGAAGACCTCGGCATACAAGTTTGCTACGCCTCCGTAGCTCATCCTGCCAGCAATGGGCAAGCCGAGAGAGCAAACGCAGAGATCCTTAAAGGACTCAAAACGCGCACTTATGAGCGTTTGAAAAAGCACGGAGCTAATTGGATCGAAGAGCTTCCGCCCACTCTATGGGCTAACAGGACTTCTCCAAGTCGGGCAACCGGAGAAACACCCTTCTTCCTGGTGTACGGAGCAGAAGCGATCCTTCCTCCGGAGATCACCCTGGGTTCCCTCCGAGTCCGGACCTTCGACGAAGCCGCGCAGGACCAGCTCCGGCGCGAAGACCTAGACCTCTTCGAGGAGGGAAGGTGCCAAGCAGCTGTTCGGAATGCCCGATACCGCCAAGCTCTACGGCGCTATCATCAGCGGCATGTACACAACCGACAGCTCGAGGAAGGCGATCTGGTGCTACGGAGAATACTATCCAGAGAAGGGCAAAACAAACTTTCCCCCGGCTGGGAAGGACCCTTCCGAGTGATCAAAGTATCCCGTCCCGGAAGCGTTCGCTTGGCTACCGAGGATGGGACACCTCTCCCAAATCCTTGGAACATCGAGCACCTCCGTAAGTTCTACACTTAATTCCACGGAGGTGAGTCTTAAGTAACTTGAAGTGTATGTTATAGAGTCATTGTACAGAGTCGGGTAGTTCCTCCGGGAGAGCAGCCGGACCTTTCCCGAAAGGTTTGAAGAGCTCATGCAACACTTGATACAGTCTCCGGACTAGAAGTGTGGCTAACTACCCAGGGTCAAACGAGAAACCAAACACACTTAGCCTGGTTGCGTACCCTAAGAGTGTACTTGTTTCCCCTGTACCCCGGACCTATAATGAAAGACATCTTCATGTGAAATAGACTCCACGTGCATTCATTTTTGCATAAGGCTCGACATTTTTTATTTTTCTCTTTCTTGTCTATAACAGAAATGTGCAATTCTTAAGAAGTTCTAGTTTAACCGGTTTATGTACGATTTGGGTTGAATTGTCAGATTTTTTAGATTTAAATGTCGTCTGTGGCCAACTCGCCTGAAAGCCGCCAAGCCATTCTAGGGCCGGAGTGCGCTATCGACTTAGCCTGGTCAAGCACCCTAAGTACGCCACTCTACCTACACCCCGGCAGGCCAAAGTAAGGTGGGTCCATGGATAATTAGATCTAAAAGAAAAGACAATTCATCCAGTCATACTAAAAATCGTGTTCAACTTGAAATTCTCTTGAGAACCGTAAGCCGCAACGAAGTTATAGATAAGGAACGAATTTTACTGTTTTTCTTGGCTTAAGTGTGCAGGAAGAATAAACCCAACATTGATGGAGAAAAACCGGAGTTAACCAAGCTCCGACTCCCACTGGCGTTAACTTAAAGATGGTGAGAAGACTCTATCACTAGAGTCTGTTGCCAGCAAGCCAAGCGTGGCAAGGGTCATTGCCGGAGCTACTAAGCTCCGACACCTTGAAGTATTAACTATCGACACTCAACGTGTTGGTAGAGACTATTGCCGGAGCTACTAAGCTCCGACGATGGGCAATGCCGGAGCTTCTAAGCTCCGACGACTTCAAGGGACCTTCACTATCGAAGACTTCGGACCTAAACTACACGAGTTCGAAGCAAATTTGTCTCCAACAAAACTCAACATCCTTTTGGTACATGTCCACAATCACATTGTGCACATCTACCAGGGGGCCAAGTGAAGACAAAGATGTTGAAGACAAAAAAATGAAATTCACGAAAAATTGGGGATTTCATTTCATTTGAAGACCAGAGATTACATCTGGGGACAAAGGATTACAAAATTGAGGAAGAAGAGAAGATACAAATAAAGGCTAAGAAAGATAGTCCTAGACCCTATGGAAGAACTCGGCGACCTTCTGGGCGACCTCCGACACGCTGCTTCGGGTAGCTTCGCCCTCTCCTTCGACGGGACCTTCAAGCACCGGGTCCAGAGAGAATCGAGGGTTCCGGCTAGTGTAGCACGTCAACACATATTCTGTGACGTTCCTAGCCAGGGATTGCCCCTCGACCTCCAACTGGTCCGCGATGACGTCGCCCACCTTGGAGAGCTTGCTGCCCGCAGCGCCCAACGCTTGCAGTGCAAGGTCCGGCTCCGGCTCCGGGTCATCCGGAAGCACGGGGCTGAAACCCATAGGCGCCAGCGCATCGTCGGCCTTGCTCAGGAACTCCCAAATTTGCAGGGAGTCCGTCTTCCTCTGGCCCTTCATTTCTTCCAGGGACCTCCGGGTCGCCGCCAGTTCTGAGTTCTCGCGGGAGAGGCGCTCAACTTCTTTGGCGTTTTGCTGAATCTTCGCAGCAACCCGCTTTTCGAGTCTCCCGAGCTCCTCCTCCCGGAGGTGGATCTTGTTCCGGCGGTCGACCAGGTCTTTCTCCCTAGCCTCTATTTTCTTCTCCCGGGCGATGAGGGCACACTCATACTCGTAGAGCTCCTGCCCTCGCACCCAGGTCTTCTCCTCCTCCTCGAGGCAGCGCTCTTCCAATTTTTTAGCGCGCTCCTCGAGGCCCTTGTCCGCCAGAGCTGTCTTCTCGGCGAGCTCTTCTTCACGTCGCAAGACGTCATCCCGTAGCTCCAGGAGTTTTTGCTCCTCATCCTCGAGCCGCTTTTCCCTTCCCTCAAGCGCCTCTCGGCGCTTGATGAGTGCGGTACTGATGGCTTCGAGTTCATCGAACCGGGCGTTGGCCGCATCATTGGCAGCTTTAGCTTGGTCGTGGTACTCCCGGGATTTGGCGTCGAGGTTGTGGGTCATGCTCTCCCTCTCGTCCAGCATCTCACCCCAGAGCTCCAAGCGGACCTTCTCCCGCTTGATCCATTCCTTGTCCGCAGCGATCCTCGACTGCGCCAGCTTGGTTTCGAATTGGAGTCTATTACGCCACCTCCTAAGGGTTTGGCGCTCCTCTTCAAGAACCTTGCTGTCGTGGAAGAAGGCTAGTTGGACTTGGCGCAGACTGGAGCAAGCGTTGTCGATGGACATCGACAGCGAGATGGGCTCCGGACCTTCTGGGGTCTCCTCCGCTGGTTCCAGCGGGTCTTCATTTACAAAAATTGGGTCCCACTCTGCGAGAGCGGAACCCCGAGCTTCCAAGGCACTAGGGCCCTCCTCCGGGATGGCCTCAGTCGCCACTGAAGAAGGTCCCGCCACCAAATCTTCATTCGCCCCCTCAGGCTGGGGGCCGGCGACCTCGTTCAGGCACTCTGGCTCCGCCACGGGTACCATCGACGTCGTCGCCTCCAATGGCTCCGGCCGGGACGCTTCTTCTGAGGGGAGCTCAAGCTCCCCCGCCTCCACCACCACCGGCTCTGCAGCCGGCGCTCCAATAACTACCGGCCTTGCGACCGGAGCTTCAGAAGTAACCGGCTCAATTGCCGGAACCACTTCAACTTCTGGCTCGCACGCCGGGGCTTCAGCTGCCTCCGGCTCGACCGCCGAAGCTCCAGCATTTTCCGGCTCTGAAGCCGGGACCGCTACTTCCTCCGGCTCGACAGCCGGAGCATCTACTTCTGCAGCACCAGGGCCCGGAGTTTCAACCTCCGGAGCGGGTGCCTCTGGCGCATCTTCAACCCCGTGGTCCGGCGCTACCACGGGAACTTCTGGAGACGAGTCGAGGTCCATGACCACGACAGCCGGCGCCGGAGCTGTCGCAGCCTCCGCCTGGGGCGGCACCAGGGCTGGAGCAGAAGCCCTCGCAGCCTCAGACACTGTGGCTGAGGGCGGAGCTTCACTCCCCTTCTTGGGAACGCTGCAGATGAAGAATGAAGAAATTGAGCAAACAGATGTTACAATTAAAAGTTAATTGAGGTAAACAAGAAAAATTACCTTGGGAGGTTCACGCACCAGCTTGCGCGAAACCTCTTTCCCGGACGTTCCGGGCTGGCCACGGTCGGCGTAGGAGCTCCGGGAGGACTCCCAGGACTTGCCGTAGCCGCGGGCGTTTCCCGGGTCGGAGCTCTCCTTGACCGAGAGGAACTCCTAGACCTGGAGGCCCTCACCGCTTCTCGAACCGGAGTCGCCTGTCCGGAGCTGGCACCTCCGGAGGGACCCATCATGGGGACAGCCGTACTCCGGGAGGATCCCACCGCCGGAACAGTAGCGCTCCGAAAAGACCCCACCACGGGGACAGACGCTACAGCAGCGGAGGATCCTCCTCCCTGAGGACGGGGAACTGGCGGGGAAGTAGCAAGCCCGACGGACCTCCCGTCAGCATGATGCAACTTCCTCTTCCGGCTCTCTGGCTCCTCCGCCAGCTCCTTGCCCTTGCCGGTGACCTCAGCTCTTGGCTGAGAGACAGGGGCGGAGCCGCCTTCCGACAACCCGGGGATCGCCAACGGGGCGGTCGATCTTCTCTCGACGACGCCAAGGTCGTCAAGCGCGGGCATCTTCCGCCGGAGCACCCTGCTGAACTCAACTTCCTCGTTCAGGGGGAGGAAAGCCGGTGGCGGAGTCAAGTACGCTCCGTCTACATCGATGCCGTGCTGGAATTTCTTGAGGTGAAACTCCAAGGACTTCCCCACCATGCTGGACTTCAACCCGGTTTCGACCCGGTCTTCGTCCATCACGCTGTTGAGGGCCCAGGCGAGCTTCTCCCTCCTCTTCAGCGGCGCCCACCTGTTCGACAGGAAGTTGCAGAACACCGCCTGGGGAGTCAATCCTCCCTCTACACATTGGCGGATCCTGGACAAGACGGGGTCGAAAGCTGCCGCCAGCACCGGAACTTCGCTCCACACCGACGTGTCAATGCCGGGCAGACCGTCTGGCAGTTCCAACCGCTCGTGCTCCTCCACCCGGACGACTACCCAATCTTTCTTCCAGTCATCCCACTTCCCGGAAGGGAACGACCGGAGGTACTTGAACGGGCACTTCTTGCGCTTCACAAAGTAGTAGAAGCCAAGGTACTCGTCACTTCGGCCGGTGGTTTGGACGGTGAAGAAAGTGCGGAAGAGCTCGATGCAGGGAGGAATGCCCACCCACATCTCGCAGAAGTGGACAAAGACGGATACAAGGAGAAGGGAGTGAGGGCCAAGGTGGTATAGCTGCAGACCATAGAAGTCCAGCAGCATCAAAAAGAAGGAAGAAAATGGTGGGATCAGCCCCACCATGGCATACGATGAAAAGTATACCATTTCGCCGGAGCGCTCCTTTTTAAAGGGAAGCTCTCCTCCGGTGCGGATTGAACGGTTGAAGAAGTCCGACGACCACCCCATGAGGGCTCGGACCTTCTTCAGATCGCTCTCCGTCTTCAAACGACTCTCACGCAGACCCAACTCCATCGCAGCACTGCTAGGCGAGAGAAGAGAAGCAAAGCACGAGTTGGGAGTTTGAGCGCAAGAACAGATGGAAAGCGTAAAGAACTCCCGACGGTGCGCTTTCCTTCTTAAGTAAGCCCTCGCAACGCTTGGATGGAAACTGCAGGGGAGTTGAGCATACTACTCAAGAATTCAACCCAGCCGATGACAAGAGGGCCCGGGACCACCCTGACGATCAAGTCGAGGCTCTTACCCAGGCGAACAGTTGTCATCACGAGGCGGGAGACCCAAAGGCGGCGGACTGACAAGGCGCGCGGAACCGATACGGTTTTCGTATCGGGAACCGACGACCTTCAATTGCGAGAGATCCGCACGTCAAAGATCTTATCTGCCGCCTGAGGTGCGCCACGCGTCGGGACTCAACCATAAAGCCCCGCCAAAGGCACCTCCTAAGACTCTTGAAGACCCAGTTCAAGAGTCACAAGTATGGACCCACCTCCGGCGGAACGACTTCATCCCGTTGGCCTTCCCCGGAGGTAGGTCCAGGGGGCCACTGTCGGTACCCTAAAAACCATACACCCCCTGAGGTTACAAAGATCTCAAGGGAAGGACATCAACTCAAATTGAAGACCCTCGGGGGCCCACTCGCCAGACGTGACCGGACCCGCTTCTCCAACATGGTTAACCTCTAGGTTGCCACGTGTACTGTCAGCCCAGAGCTATTACCCGCAAGGGTGAAGCTCCGGGCCAAGTACTGAAACGGCACCTCCAGAGGTAGCCCCCGACCGAGAGAAGCTCCGGACATGACACGTGCCAGGTCACCCCGGAGCTTCCCGCTTCTCCCAAGCAAGCTCCGGAGCTGCCACGTGTCCACACGACAGAGCTAGATGCTTAAAGCCTCCGGGAGACGTTGTAACGGCTCCGGATCTCCAAAGGACAGCCGCAGACTTCAAGATCCGATTAATTACCATTAATTCCACGTTAATGATAATTAATCGGACAGCCTTAACACCTGTAACGGCACTGTCGGAGCCGTTACAGGGTTATTAACAACAATTAATCTCGTGTATCAATACTAATAACCGCCAGGGCCACATGTCGGGCCAGGCTGACTTGTAACGGTTAGTCCTTGTACTATAAAAGGACAAACCGACGATACACAGAGGAGGACTCTCGAACACTCTGAAGCTCACAAGTTAATACAACAAACACACACCCGTGGAGTAGGGTATTACGCTCAGGCGGCCCGAACCACGTAAACCACCGTGTCACTCGTGTCCAAATCGCATTTCACTTTCTTAGATCTCCGCGCGCCCAGACCGAACCACAAACTCCTTCAAACACTTTTCATAGTGTTAGGGGATCTGCCGACTCCAACAGTCGACAGCTACATTAATGAGCTTGTTTATGTTGAACAACCTCCCGGGTTTGAAGATCCGAGGAATCCTAACCATGTGTATAGGTTGCACAAGGCGCTCTACGGGCTCAAGCAAGCACCTAGGGCGTGGTATGAACGACTACGGGACTTCCTCATCATGCAAGGATTTAAGATCGGGAGGGTGGACACCACACTCTTCACCAAAGACATCAACGGAGATTTGTTCATTTGTCAAATTTATGTTGATGATATTATTTTTGGTTCAACTAACGAAGCCTTTAGCCATGAGTTTGGCAAAATGATGTCTAGGGAATTCGAGATGTCAATGATTGGAGAGCTCAACTTCTTCCTTGGATTCCAAATCAAGCAACTTCAAGAGGGAACCTTCGTCTACCAAGAGAAATACACCAAGGACCTCTTGAAGAAATTTGAGATGGGAGATTGTAGCTCTAGAAGCACTCCAATGGCAACAAATTGCCATCTCGACGCGGATAAGGACGGTAAACCTATTGACCAATCTCACTACCGCTCTATGATTGGTTCATTGCTTTATCTTACCGCATCTAGGCCCGATATAATGTTTAGTGTATGCTTATGTGCTCGCTTTCAAGCGGCTGCTAAAGAATCGCATAAGAAGGCGGTCTTTAGGATACTTAGGTATCTTAAGCATACCCCTAGTATGGGCTTGTGGTACCCTAAAGGTACAACCTTCCAACTCTTGGGATACTCGGATTCGGACTTTGCCGGATGTCGCGTGGATCGCAAGAGTACCTCCGGTGGGTGCCACTTGCTTGGGCGTTCCCTAGTGTCTTGGTCTAGCAAAAAGCAAAACTCCGTCGCCTTGTCCACGGCGGAAGCGGAGTATATAGCGGCCGGTGCATGTTGTGCCCAAATTCTTTACATGAAGCAAACCCTTTTGGACTTTGGAATTAAATTTGGTTGTGTGCCTCTCCTTTGTGACAATGAAAGTGCGGTTAAGATAGCTAGAAACCCCGTTCAACACTCCCGCACTAAGCACATTGATATTCGCCATCACTTCTTGCGGGATCATGAGTCTAAAGGAGACATCTCTTTGCAAGGTGTTAGATCCAAAGAACAATTGGCGGATATCTTCACTAAACCACTTGATGAGAAAACCTTTTCTAGACTTAGAAGTGAATTAAATGTGCTAGATGCATCTAACGTCATGTAAGTTGCCATGTTCATATAAGGATGCATATCATATAGGTCTTGTCTAACTCCCAAAGGATAGGGGCGAGCTAGAAATAGTTTTCCCTGAGGAAGCCTTTGGAAGGTTTAAACTTGGCAAGATAGATTTATTTTATGCCTTGCATGATCCTTGCCATATAAACTTGCACTCATTTAATCTCCTGCACTGTAATTTGTTTGGCATTGCATACGGTAGATTGTCACAAAGGGGAACCCACCTCATGAGAAGGAGACTTGTTTGAAATGCAATATCTCAACTCATATAAGGTGGAAAGAACAAAATGTTAGGTACGTTAATGCCTAGAGGAACATGCTTCAAAGAGATAGAAGTCTTCATACTCTACCTCACAAAGCATGGGCCTTACATTTTATTTGGATATTTTTCCTCCTTTTTTTCTCGGTGTTCCATTTGCATTAAGGTCTAGCCAAGCTATTGGCATATTAGCTTTTTGAGGGGTAAGGGGTTGCCCAAAAAGTCCTAAGACATGTGTTTCTCTTTAATTGTTTGTTTGGTCAAAGGACTTATATGGGATGTTTTTGTTCTGTTGTCATCGAATTATCCGATGCCTAGGTCCTTCCCCCATCGGATCAGTAGGTGTTCAAAATCCAAGTGCCAGTTAAGTCAATATCCAAAATCGACCGATGTGTTCAAACAGAAAAACATCAGTCCATCCGATGTTCACAATTCTGAAACCTTGATGAATTCCACCGATGCTTTTCCATCTAACGTCAGACCATCCGGTGTCAACTTCCCTCTCCTGAATACCCTTACTGTGCCATTCATCCGATGATCAAAACCCTAAACGTCGGTCCATCCGATGTCTTCAGTGACTCTTTAAATATCTATTCGACCGATGTCCACATCGATAAGCATCGGTCCATCCGGTGTTTAAAAAACGGCTAGGGTTTGGGACCCACTATTTAAACCGGTCGTACCTCTTCGCCTTTCCTCTCCCCCGATCCCGACGCCGCCACCATCTTCTCTCGCTACGCCGCCTCCGCCGCCGCCGCTCACAGGCCGCTGCCGCCACCGCCACCGCCGGACGCCGTCGCCGCCCACAGGCCGCCGCCGCCATCCACCGGCCGCCGCCGCCCGTCGCGCCGCCGCCTCTAATCACGCGCCGCCCACTCCACCGCGTCTCCATCAAGCGTTGCCGCCTCCATCCACGCACCCACCTCCGCCGTCTCCACTGTCCATCCCCATCTCCACCATCACCTTCCACGTCCTCATCACCGCTAGGATTTCCGGCCGCCCAACGTCGTTCCACGTCTTCAAGTTTATTCTCCCGCATTGCTATGGCTCGCGACAAAAGAAAGAAAGGCAAGGCGATCGCGGAGCCCGTCGCAAAGAAGCAAAAACTGTCGAAAGAGGAGAAGAAGGCCTTGATGGCCGCTCGCGCCGCCGAGGAGCGTGAGCGTGGCCGAGGAGGGTCGATAAGGATCCGTGAGGCTCGTCCGAGGCAGCCTCCCGTGATCGACGACTCTGAGGCCGAAGAGGAGCCGGTTGAGCCGCTTGTCCGCCGGCGCTCAGCCCGGACACGTGGGGGTCAGTCCCCGGCCGTTCCTCGTCCAAGACCGATGGCCGCCGACCGTCGTGAGGACAGGGAAGCTCAGCGGGCCATATACGAGTTGGACACCACTGTCCATGTGGCCGAGGGAGTCCGGTTGACAGACTACCGGAAGATGAAGGCCAAGCAGCTACGCAAGCTTCAATGGAACGTGCTGCTTGAGGAGTGGTACCCACAGCCCCGAGAGGCTCTTGTGGACAGTCGCTTCTGGACTGTCGCCCAAGCATCTCTCTACGAGACCTACAGACGTCGGGGGCACAAGCTATTTCAGCATAACTACCTGGACTGGGATCAGCTTGCATTGGCAGCGGAGACGGAGGTCCGTCCGTACTTTGAGAGACCCCGAGGATTGGTGCAGCTGCTAGCTTACGAGAGGAGTGCATATGTGGAAGATTGGGTCCGTGTCTTCTACGCGACCCTGTACATCTCTGAGGGCAGGAGGTCAATCGACTTCAAGTTTATGGGTCAGCACTACCACCTCACGAGGCAGGCGTTGGGGCAGCTTCTTGGTTTGGACCTGCACGACACCTGCGTGCATGAGAGGGTATACGGGCAGGCAGATCCACCAAGGAGGCCACTTACTGGAGGGGTGGCACCACAGCTTGAGGAGATCCGGTCCCTGTTCGGCCCCATGTTCTCTCCGGACCAGCCGAGAGTTCTAGCACTTCTGACCCTAGCTGCGCGCATTGTGCACCTCGCCTTGCGCCGCACGCTCCTGCCGAGGTCGGGGTACTTGGAGGGGTTCACTAGTTTACAGCAGACCCTCCTGTTCTACATAATGAACGGGATGGATTTCGACATTGTGGACATTCTCCTGTGCGAGATGGAAGACGTGATCACAGATGGGGTAGGCATGATGAGGCAGATGGTCTACGGGCACTTGATCAGTTACCTGTGCACTATGATGGTGCCTGAGGGGGATGCGGCACAGGTCAGACTTTCTGACGAGAGTGTGACTCGCTTTGGTCACTACCGTGCCCTGGCTCCTGGAGACCGGCGCCTTGGTCGTCCAGTTGAGCGCCAGGTCAGGGCCTGTCTGACAGAGGAAGATTGGTCTGAGCTAGAGCGGGAGGACGAGAGACTTGCAGAGGCTGAGGCTCAGGGGGAGGACCTGCAGCACATTTGGTCAGAGAGCGACACCAACGACAGTGTCGAGGAGTATTTCCCTCCTCCCCCCTCTCCCCGACAGCACGACGTGGAGGCTGGAGGTTCTACAGCGCCACCACCCACTCCACCTCCCATCACTGAGGCGCAGGTCACGCAGCCGTCTGAGCTGACTTTGCTCCTCCAGCAGATGGTCGAGCAGCAGAGGCTAGACAGGCTGGCCGCCGAGCAGGCCCGCGCGGAGCAGGCTGCACGTCTTCTTGAGCTCCAGCAGCAGCAGCAGGAGATGCAGCGTCAGATCGCCCGTGAGAGGCGTGAAGACACTGACCGGATGACGGGGCTCATTGACCAGATGCACCAGCGCACTCTGGACCAGCAGCAGCAGACGCAACAGGCGATGATGGGGATCCTGGGGTTAATCACCAACCTCTACACCCAGACCGGGATCGCCCTCCCATCGCAGCTGCCTGGAATAGCTCCTTCGCCTCCCGTCTTGGCTCCAGCTGCTGCACCAGTGGCTCTAGTTCCCTCCACTCCGATCCCTTCGTTCAGCATGTCCCCGCTGCTGGCTCCTGGTGCTCCTCTTCACTCCCCACTGCCGGCCACGACACTGTTTCTTCAGACGCTGGCCTCCGTCATCAGTGCCCCTGCTCCAGCACCTCCTCCTCAGCAGGCACCGACGGTGGCACCTTCGGCTCCGGCAGCACCCTCCTCTGCTACTCCGGCCAGCAGCTCCGACGACAGCGGCGGTGACCAGTTCTTCATCGCGCCCAGCTCTCAGGGTCCGTAGGCGCTCGGATCCCTTTTTGGTGCCTTGATGCCAAAGGGGGAGAAGAGTTAGAGGAGTCAGGGGGAGTCCTAGTGTAAGGGGGAGTCGTGTCCAGCTTATCTTTGCTTATCTTTATTGTATTTGCGTATTTGCTACTTTTGGTGTGTAATGAACCTATTTCCATGAGTTGTTAATCATTTGAACTCATTTCATGTTTATCTATAATTATGATCTCTTTGAATTCACACTTGTGTTATTAATTGATGTTTAAAGCTTCAAGTGTGACATCCGTTTTCATTGCATATCTCATTCTATCAAATTCACTACAATTGTGCCTTGATTATTGTGTTGTCATCAATCACCAAAAAGGGAGAGACTGAAAGCATCTAGGCCCCCCTCATGTAGTACGGTTTTGGTGATTAATGACAACCATTGAACTTTACTAATGAATTTGTGAATGCAAGGTCCCCATAAGCACTCAATAAAATGAAATGAACATGTCATTGGAGACCCATAGATACTCAACTTTCGAGATCAAATTCATGAGATAAAGACAAGATGTGATGGCTCTATGTCTAAGTCACTCAATAAAAAATTGACAACATACAATGCTTAAGAATCATCAGAGAGCCTTGTGGAACAAATGTCTAAGAGGTCATTCGAGCAAGACACAAAAGATTCACTCAAAACAACTCATAGCAAACAAAATCAACTCACCGGATCAACCGATGATTTCCAAAATGAACACATGGGTCGAGTTGATTCAACTGAAGAAAAAGACCTCAGACAAATGAACTCACCGAATCATCCGATGTGAAGGGCTCAACAACATCGGTGCATCAGTACAGTTTGCAGTACAATTGGACCAAGTGAAGCATCGGATCATCCGATGTGCAGACTTACACACATCGGTTGATCACTCCGATAAGCATCAAGATCAAGCAAATTCTGGAGGAAGAGCCACCGGATCATCCGATGAGAAGACAGGGGGCAACATCGGTCTAATAACGGTAATATCTGACAAAATGACGTCAGCCGAAGTAATTACACTGATGATAACTAGAGGGGAGACATCGGATCATCCGGTGTTCACAGTAAAGTTCTGTCAGCCTACTTTTCCAACGGCTATTTCAGTTAAGCTGGCTATAAAACCCCTCTAACCCTGTCATTCCGAAGAGTCTTGATCACCTGAAGCCAACTACACATCCAAGAGCATTCAAGACTATAGAGCATACATTTCCACACTTTTAGATCATTTGTAATAGGCTAGAGAGAAGCTTGTGTGCGTTCTTTCTTTGTGATTGAACTCTCTAGGCTAGTGAGAAGTTGAAGAAGATCGTTCCGGAGCTTGCCAAGGTGTGTGTGGAAGCCCAGAACATCGAAGGTTGTACAAGGCTTGAGCTCCACCTTGCCGGAGATGGCGAACGGAGAATATTAGTGGAGACCCCACTGTCTCGGTGACATTGGTAGTGGCAAAACCCTTCGGTGGGTGCCACAACGTGGACGTAGGAAGATCCTTGTGATCTTGCCGAACCACGGGATAAACCTTCGTGTCCCCTAGCGTTTGCATTTCTCTCCCTCTCTTTACATTATGCAATCTTTACTTCACAAGTTATATCTACGTTGATTGCATAGTTAGAACCGCATTGGGAATTGGGCTTAAGTAGTTCGTTTTTAATTGCCTTAAAATTTGAAAGAAAGCCCAATTCACCCCCCCTCTTGGGTGTTTCGATCCTTACATCCGTCAGTGGGTTTTTCCTCTGCTGCTGTCAAAGAGCTCCCAGAGGGCGGCCCCAGTGCCGTAGAAACTCAGGGAACCATGCTTGTGGCGTTGGACCATATTTTTTTCTTGAAGACCCCTTGGAGCAAACGGAGGTGACCCTGGCAGGTCCAGAGCCTATTCCCTTGGCATTGTCCATAGATAATGCCTGCTCAAGCCTCCGACAAGTTCAGCTCGCCTTCGATCACGAAAGTAAGGTCCTTGAAGAGGAGCGCCACACCTTGAGGCATTGGCGCAACAGGATCCACTTCGAGACCAAGCTTGCACGGACGAGGCTTGCTGATCAGAAGGAGTGGGTGAAGAGGGAAACGGCCCGGATGGAATACTGGGGCAAACTGTTGGAGGAGAAGGAAGCTGCCATCAGGGCGCTCGACGCTAATTCTCAGGAGATCCTAGAGCATGCCAAGGAAAGGAGTGATGCTACTGACGAGCGTCACAAAAACCTCAATTAATTAAACGAGATCCTCCTGAAGCGTCGAGCAGACCTTGATGCAAGAGAAGAGAAGCTCCTGGAACAGCAGGAGGATGTTTTGAAAAGGGAAGAAGAGCTCAGTTATAAGCTGACTCTGGCTGAGCAAAATTTGGTAGATCGCTCTAAGAAGTTTGTTCTGTGCAGTAGGGAGGAAGAGGAAAAGTACTGGAAACTGGGGAAAGAGCTCTCGAAAAGAGAAGCTGATGTTGCCACCAGAGAAGGGAAAGTAAGGGGCAGGGAGAAGGACCTGGCGGAACGGCGGAACCGCATCCACCTCTGGGAGACAGAGCTAGCCGACCGTGAAAAGCAAGTAGCTGAGAATATGCAGCAACATGCAAAAGCGGTTGAGTGCCTCACTCGGGAAAGTTCAGAGCTAGTGGCCGCCCGGAGGTCACTGGAGGAGCTGCGGAGCTCGAGGGCAACCAAATCCCTGATGGTATGGGATTTCCTGGGACGTGCGGACAGAGCCCTTGTGCCTCTTGGCTTCAGTCCAGTACGTCCGGAGGACCCAGCACAGGAGCTGGACCAGACGCTGGTGGCGCTTGGCTCTGCTAGCAGCAAATTCGACGCAATGGGTGATGTCATCGCTGATCAGCTGGAGACAGAGGGGAAATCTTTGGCCAAAAATGTCGCTGAGTATGTCTTGACGTGTTACAAAAGCCTAGATCCTTAATTTTCTCTTGATCTGGTCTTTGAAGGACTCATTGCCGAAGAGGAGGATGCCGCCAAAGCTAGTGTCCAAGAGGCGGCTCACAAGGTTGCTTCATTTTTCCACAGGACTTATATCCTCCAGTAGCTAGGACCTTTTCCTTTTATATTTTGTTATAACCCTGATTTTCTAATCCAGAACTTTGAATGAATGAAATCCACTGTTTCTACAATGAATTCCATTTTGTTGTCCTTGTCTTCAATACACTGTCCTTTATCTTGTTTTCCCCCTGGTAGATGTACACAATTTGATTGTGAACATGTACTAAAAGGATTTGACGATGTGTTGATGACTTGGACACTTCGAACTTATAGCTTTTAGGTCCGAAGTTCATTTCTGACTTCTCCAGGGAGCTTTTGTAACGTCGACGACGGGCCCCCTGGGGTTGTCGGAGCTTGATAGGTCCGACGGTACCCACTCTCAACGCGTAGAACGTCAACAGCGGGCCCCCTGGGGTTGTCGGAGCTTGATAGGTCCAACGGCACCCACTATCAACACGTAGAACGTCGACGACGGGCCCCCAGGGGTTGTCAGAGCTTGGTAGGTCCGGCGGCGCCCACTGTCAATGTGTAGAACGTTGATAGCAGGACCCTGGGGTTGTCGAAGCTTGATAGGTCCGACGGCACCCGCTATCAACGCGTAGAACGTCGATGGTGGTCCCACTGGGGTTCTCGGAGCTTGGTAGGTCCGACGACACCCACCATCAATCGTAGATAACGTTGACGGCGATTCTCTTGGGTGGTTATGCCATCTTCACTTGAATTATACTTTATGTCATCGTCTGACCCTCATGGAAGTTACCAGAGCTTGTTAGCTCTGGTGGCGCCCACTTTCAACGTCCGAAAACATCGACAGTGGGCCCCTGGAGGTTGTCAGAGCTTGATAGCTCCGACATCGTCCATCATCGCTGGGGTTTTTGTTTTTCCTGTACATTAAAGACAAGAAAAAGAGTAAAACCCATCCTCTTGTCTATAAATTGTTTGTGATTATTGTTCTTATTGGAGTTTTAGATCCGAAGAAATTTGATATGATAACAAGCACATTGATGTAATCTCTCCAGATCCGCATGCTTTTTTAGTACTCACCCTACTCAGGCCTGTCGGGATGTAGGTAGAGTTGCGTACTTAGGGTGCAGGACCAAGCTAAGTCGGTAGCACACTCCGGACCAATGTTGGCTTGGCGTTCAGGCAAGTAGACTATGCATCAATGTTAAGATCCAAAGAGACCAACAATATAACTTGTAACACATATAAATAACTTGGACTAAAACTTAAAAACAATTGCAGAACTTCATTACATACAAGAAGGATATAAATAATAATTCAAAAGATTGAGCCTTGTACAAAAATAAATGCACGTGGAGTCTGTTTTCACACAACAATATCTTTCATTATAGGTCCGGATCACAGGAGAGACAAGGACACACTTACGGTATATGACCAGGCTAAGTGTTTTATACATCTTGTACTAGCCGGGGCAGGCAGCTACACTTTTAGTGCCATGACTGTGTCAAGTGTTGCTTGAACTTCCCGGACCCTCCACAAAGGGGTCTGGATGTTTTCCCGGAGGACCTACTCGTCTCTGTATATTGACTCTATAACATACATTGTGTGTAATTACAGACTCACCTCCATGATTCTAAGCATAAAACTTATGAAGGTGCTCGATGTTCCAAGGATTAGGAACCGGAGTCCCATCCTCAGTTGCCAAGCGAACGCATCCGGGACGGGATACTTTGATCACTTGGAAGGGACCTTCCAAGCTAGCGGAAATTTTGTTCATACCTTCGCGAGTTAGTATTTTCCGCAGCACCAGATCGCCTTGCTCGAGTTGTCGGTTGCGCACATGCCTTTGATGATAGCGCCGGAGCGCTTGACAATAGTGTGCATTCCGAGCAGCTGCTTGGCACCTTCCCTCGTCGATGTGGTCAAGTTCTTCACGTCGGAGCTGATCCTGCGTGGCTTTGTCGAAGGTCCAGAACCAGAGCGACCAGATGGTGATCTCTGGTGGAAGGACTGCTTCAGCTCCATAGACCAAGAAGAAGGGTGTCTCTCCAGTTGACCGGTTAGGTGTAGTCTTGCTTGCCCATAGCGCGGACGGAAGTTCTTCGATCCAATTGGCTCCATGCTTTTTCAGGCGCTCATATGTGCGTGTCTTGAGTCCTTTTAAGATTTCTGCATTTGCTCTCTCGGCTTGACCATTGCTTGTTGGGTGAGCTACTGATGCGTAGCTGACTTGAATGTCGAGGTCTTCGCAATATTCTTGGAATGCAACACTTGTAAATTGGGTTCCTTTGCCAGTTATGACTTTGCTCGTAACTCCAAATCTGCATATTATGGACTTTAAGAACTTGATTGTTGATTGCTTGTTTATAGTCACAATTAGAGTAGCTTCCGACCACTTGGTGAACTTGTCGATGGCGACATACAGGAACCTGTAACCTCCAACGGCTTTTGGGAAGGGTCCCAAAATGTCCATGCCCCACACAGTGAATGGCCATGTAGGAGGAATCATTTGTAGTGACTGAGCCAGTGAGTGAGTTTGTTTTGCGTGAAATTGACACACTTCACACTTTTTCACCAAATCAACTGCGTCCTGGAGTGTTGTAGGCCAGTAGAAGCCGTGTCGAAAGGCTTTGCTGACCAACGTGCGGGAAGACGCATGATTCCCACACTCGCCTCCATGGATCACCGTGAGAAGCTCGCGACCTTCTTCCCTTGCAATGCACCACATTAGGACGCCATTGGCACCGCGCCGGTAGAGACACCCTTCTACCAACGTGTATCTTTTAGCCAATCTGACGATCCAGTCAGCGGATACACCATCTTCAGGAAGGATGTTGTCTTTCAAATAGCTCCGGATCTTCGAGATCCATGCATCGGAGCTAACTTGAGCTTCTAAGTCTTGTGTGTTGGGTTGCTCAGAGCTTCTGACAGCACCTATGACTCTTGGTGGACGCCATGGTAACAGGGCCACCGGGACCGCCAGCTTCGAGGTGCTGGTCTCGCCCCCTTCGCTCAGTTCGACAGACTAAGCTGTTGGTCTTGCCAACCTCCGGGCAAAGATTCCGTCGGGAGCCGGAGCTCCGGTTGAAGCCTTCGTCGAGAGTTCGTCAGCTTCAGCGTTATGGATACGCTGAACATGGTGGAGATCCAGGACTTTGAAATCCTTCTGAAGCCTCTGGACTTAAATGAGATAAGCGGCTAGTTAAGGGTTGTTGCATCAGCATTCACTTTTGACTTGTTTTATGATGAGCTATGAATCACCCTTCACCAACAGCTATTTGACACCATAGGCTAGTGCCACCTTGAGCCCGTAGATGAGAGCTTCATACTCCTCCATGTTGTTGGCTGCCCTGAAGTAAAGGTGAACCATGTATTTGACCTTCTCCCAGGTCGAAGCGGGGAGAAGGATTCTAGCTCCGGCCCCCTACTTCTGCATGAAACCGTCGAAGTAGAGAGTCCAGTGAGGTTCGGTGAAGACTGGGACCTTGGTTTCCGGCTTTTGCTCATTGGGGCCCCAGAATTTGATGGAGAAGGAGTCCACTCCGCCATGAAGTCAGCAGAAGCCTGACTCTTGATTGCTTGTCGCTGCAAGAATTCCAGATCAAATTCTGCTAGCTCCGCTGCCCACTTGGTGATGTTCCCAGTTGAATTAGGGTTATGCAATATAACACACAGTGGATAAGAAGTTACCACTGATATCTTGTGGGCTTGGAAATAGTGACGAAGCTTCCTTGAGGCTATAAGAACTGCGTAAAGCAGCTTATGCACCTCGATGTATAGGGTCTTGGCATCATGGAGTACTTCACTGATGAAGTACACCAAGCGTTGGACTGTCCGGACCATCTCAGAGGGGCCTGAGGCTTCCTCTCCATCGATCCGGACCCTCCCGAAGGGGTTCGAACCTTTTTGTTGAGCTTCCCGGACCCTCTCAGAGGTGTTCGGAACTTCTTCTTGTTCAACCCGGACCCTCTCTGAGGGGTCTTCTTGAGCATCCATGGAAACTCTCTCAGATGAGAGAGATTTATCTTCTAGCAGTCCGCCTTGAAGATCTGTGCCTGGGGGCTGGGACCCGAACTCGCCTTCAGGTAGCTCCGGACCCTCCCGAAGGGGCCTAGGCTCCTGAACTGGATGTGGCTCCGGTCTTTCCATGACTAGGACCATGCTTATAACTTCTGTAGTTGCAGAAATGTAAAGCAGTAGAGGCCCACCAGGGTTCGGAGCTACCAAGATTGGTAGGGTGGTGAGGAGCTGCTTCAGCTCTTGAAATGCCTTTTCTACTTCTTCGGACCAATGGAATGGCCCGGTCTTCCTCAATAACTTGAAGAATGGAAGTGCCCGCTCTGCCAGCCTTGAGATGAACGGGCTAAGCGCAGCTAGGCATCCAGTTAGCTTCTAAACGTCTCTGATGCGGGCTGGAGGCCGCATGTCTTCTATAGCCTTGATTTTTGCTAGGTTTGCCTCAATTCCTCGGTGAGTTACTAAGAAACCAAGGAGTTTTTCGGAGCTAACCCCAAAGACGCACTTGTTTGGATTCAACTTGGTGCGCGTAATGCGCAGCTTGTCAAAGACGGCTTGCAAGTTGTCAAGGAGTGACTCCTTGTTCTTGATCTTCACAACGATGTCATCAGCGTACACCTCCACCAAGTATCTGATTAGCTCCCCAAATATTTTGTGCATAGCTCGCACAAAGGTTGAAGCAGTATTTTTGAGACAAAAGGGCATGGCAGTATAACAATACAATTCATCTACTGTTATGAAAGCAATATGCTCTTCATCTTCTCTAGACATTTGGATTTGATGATATCCGAAGTATGCATCTAGGAAACACAATAGCTCACATCCGAAGGTGGAGTCCACTATCTGATCTTGTGGTGTAGTCAATACACATCTGAAGTTTCCCGCCGGCCTTGGGTACAGCGACTGGGTTTGCCAGCCATTTTGGATGAAAAACCTCCCGGATGAAACCAGCTTCGAGCAACTTCTTGATCTCCTATCAGATGAAGTTTTGCCGCTCGACTGATTGCTTCCGGGGCTTCTGGTGTACAGGCGTGCACCGGGATAAATCTCCAGATTGTGCTCAATCACCTCCCTAGGGATGCCAGACATTTGTGATGGTTGCCAGGCAAACACGTCAACATTAGCCCCGAGGAAAGTGATGAGTGCGAGTTCCTATTTGTTGTTCAAACCTCCTCGTCGAAGCGTACGAACGAAACTTCCCCCGGTACTACTGAATTGTAGCCCGTGGAGGTTCTTGTATCGGTTTGGGCGCGCGGAGATCTTAGACAAGAAGGTGACACAGATGATTTACGTGGTTCGGGCCGCATGAGTGTAATACCCTACTCCACAGGGTGTATGTTGTTGTATTAGAGATTTGATCATGCTTGTATGCATATGAGCTTGGTCGTTTTGTACCGTGCAGCACATCCCTTTTATAGACCAAGGGATGACTGTTACATGGGTTGCCTGGCCCGACATGTGGTCCCAGCGGTTATTCTTGCCTAACTTTTGTTACCCAAATATCTCTGCATCATCTCCTCACAGATTGGCTCTTAGATCAAATGCTTGTCTCTTCCTCGGCTACCCAACAGAACACAGGGGATACAAATGCATGGACTTGACCACCAAAAAGGTCATCATCTCAAGACATGTCATTCTTGATGAATTAACATTTTATTTTGCCTCTGCCCAGAGTCCCGCAGCTACACCAAGTCCACCTCCATTACCATTTCAGCCTGTATTAGTACCAGGACCTCCCACAACACCCTACCATATGACATATTCAAAACCTGCAGTGCGCACAACACAACACAATTCAAATTCCACTGTCCACTATAACATTCCCTCCACACCCTCCTCTGCAAACAACCGTCAGACTTTCTCAGCCAACATCCAAGCTACATCTGATAGCACAAATATACCCTCAACACCCTTGCCTCGACCTCACCAGATGATCAACCGAGCCAACAAGGGATCTTCAAACCGAAACATATGATGAACCTATACACTCAAGAAACAATCTCACCAATACCTTCTAACTATAAATCTGCATTAAAAGATCTGCACTGTCTCTCTGCTATGCAGGAGCAATATAATGCTTTCATGTTGAACAATACTTGGATTCTAGTACCTAAATCTGCAGGTGCGAATGTTGTTTCGGAAAAATGGATTTTCAGGCACAAACTGAACTCTGATGGAACTGTCACAAGGCATAAAGCCAGATGAGTTGTCAGAGGTTTCACACATGGACAATATGTTGATTTTCAAGAAACCTTCAATTGTGTGGTTAAACCAACAACCATCAGGACAATCCTCAACATTGATACTTATTCCTCCTGGCCTATTCATCAAATGGATGTCAAGAATGCATTTTTGCATGGTGACCTTCAAGAGACTGGTTTCAGTGTGCAACCTTCTGGCTTTGTCGATCCTAGAGAAACCTGACCATGTTTGCAGACTGAATAAGTCTCTCTACAAGCTCAAGCAAGCGCCAAGGACATGGTTTCTTCGGTTTCGGAAGTTCCTCACAACCATTGGCTTCAAGCGTCCAAGGCTGACAGCTCGTTGTTCATCCTTCACAGCAAGAACAACATGACATACATTCTCCTGTACGTCGATGATATAATCATCACAGCCAACTCTGACGTGTTTCTGTAACAGGTTACATCAAGTCTCGGTAAAGAATTTTCTATGATTGATCTCAGTCCATTTTCTGGGCATCCGTGTTCAATGAACTGCACAAGCACTGTTTTTGGATCAGGAGCAGTATGCTCTAGAGATTCTGGAACGAGCAAACTTGCAGAACTGTAACTCGCCCAACACACCCATTGATGCAAAGTCCAAGCTCTCTGCTTCTGATGGTCCTCCACTGAAACAACCATCTGAATGCTGAAGCTTAGCAGGTGTGTTGCAATATTTGACCCTAACATGCTCTGATCTAACCTATGCAGTGCAGCAAACTTGTCTCTTCGTGCATTCATCGAAAGAGCCTCATCAAAATCTGCTCAAGAGGATCCTTCAATACGTCAAAGGCACTGTCACGTATGGTATGCACATCACGAAGTCCTCTTCAACATACTTGATTGCCTACTCGGATGCTGACTGGACAGGTTGCCCCGACACTCGTCGCTCGTCCTCTGGGTTCTGCATATACTATGGATACAATCTGATTTCTTGGTCATTGTCGAAGTGTAGCAACGACACTTCCCCCGGTACTACTAAAACGTAGTCCACGGAGGTTCGTATTCAGATGGGGCGCACGTAAGATCACGAAGAAGATGATGAGTTTTTATATGGTTCGAGCTGTCTGAGCGTAATAAACTACTCCACAGAGTGGTTGTTGATTGTATGAGTGTGTGGCGAGTGTCTGGGATTGCTTGTATGTGTGTGAGCTTCGATGTATTCTACCGTGAGGCGCAACCTTTTTATATGTTAAGGATTGGTCGTTACAAAACATGCCTGGCCCGACAGGTGGCCCCGACTATATTAATCACCCTATACATGATCTACTAGTATTATGAGTGATCAATAATGTGATAATGTGCCTTAATAGAGGCATTACCGGTATTGACAGTCCTCTGATCGTGCGTCATTAATATTGAATTAATGATGCTTTTATCAGGTCTTGTAACGGCTGTTTAATAGCCTCTTGAATATGCGCGCCGTTGAAAATCTTGTGGTCTTCCTGTTGCTGACTTAGGTCCGAAGATTTAACACGTGGCATGTCCGGAGCTTCCCTCTATGGTCCGGAGCCACTTGACATGTGGCGGCACCGAAGCTTCCTTCTACTGGGGGTTAGGTCCAGGGCTACTGGACACGTGGCGGCACCGAAGCTTCCCTGTGAAAAGATGTAGGTCCGGCCCAGCTGGACACGTTGTAGCACCGGAGCTACCCAAACGAGGGAGGCTGGCCTAGTGATGCGAAATGTGTGTTGCCTTCGGAAGTCTTCAACTCAAACATAGAAACTCCTTAGTTTTGAATGTTGTATTAGGGATATCTGGTATCCAGGTTACGAACAGTCATCAAAGTGTCAGACTACCGTTTCCTGTCCAAGTGCCGAAGCAGAGTATAGAGGGGTGGCCAATGCTATCCCTAGCAGAGTATAGAGGGGTGGCCAATGCTATCTCCAAAGTAACCTGGTTGCGTCAACTGCTCAACGAACTGCAACATCCATCAACCAAGTCAACAATTGTTTTATATGACAACGTGAGTACAATCTACCTATCAACAAACCCAGTACAACACCAAAGGACAAAGCACATCGAAATCGATCTTCACTTCGCTAGAGATAAAGTTGCACTTGGCGAGATCAAAGTCCTTCATGTTTCTTCAACACACCAGTTTACAGACATTTTCACCAAAGGGTTGCCCTCCAACTTGTTTTCAGTCATTCATGTGCAATCTCAATGTCAGAAACGTTCTGACTGAGGGGGGCATTAGCGCATGATTTACGGTTGATCCGTAACCACCACCTGTAGTGTAGGATCTTCATGCATTGCCACGATTGCGTTGTGCTCCACATTTTTGGCGATAGTTCAGGATCTGTAACTGCTACACACGTTGTAACTCGACCTATATAAAGGGACATGATCAACACGATATTCAAGCTTGAGCTGAACATTTACACTGCTGCCTACCGACCAGACGGTGTCAATGCTGCTTGCGGCACGGCTGCCCTACCACAAAAATCAAACCTAAAAATCAAACAGTGCAACAAACAGAGGACACTGATGAGTGGTAAAAGCGGAGGCGGCAACGCGAGCACCGATGAAAAACTTCAGTTTATACGTGGAACATGATGAAGTGCAGGCATTGTGTCATTAGTATCAACGATTACGAGAAGTACATACATCTCAGAAATGCTTTCTGATGCCGAAAGAAGCTACTTTCTGATACTAGAACTGAGGAACACACATCACAATGGCATAAGGAAAAGAGTGACAGTCCTACATCACTTAGGGAAAAGACGCTCTATCCACTGAGCTAAACAAGCTTTTGTGGAATGTGTAGTGTAAGACTATCTCCAACAAGGAGAGGTAAAAATGGCATCCTATTTGCTCATTTGGGACATGCTACAGTGTTTTCAACACTACCCATTTCTCTTCTTCTCCAACGGACACCTCAGTTTGGGAACTCGGTAGCTCGGCGGTCTCTTATTCCCAGCACACACTCGACAATCTCTTCTTCCACCGAACACGCACTTGGCAGTCGGCCTCCTCAGCACTCGCCGCCCGCGGGCAGCTCGGCGGCCACGAGCACGACGAGGGGGAGGAGATGAGCGCTGTGAATCTAGGAGACCACTGTCGCCGCGCCTACTCCACCTCCATCTCTTCGGCTGCAGCGCGCGGCGGTGGCGTGGCAGCGCGACATAGCTTCCCGTGACTGAAGCGCGAGGAGTGGAGCGGCCGCCGCGCCACCGCTTCCCGTGTTTGGAGTGCGAGGAGGCGAGCGGCGGTGGCAGCGGGGCACAATGCCTCGACTGTGGCGACAAAGGGGATGGAAGGGGAGAGGTGTGCGAGGGCTGCGGCGCAAGCTCAGGCGCGTTCGGAAGACGAGGATCGGGAGGTCACGGGGCAACGAACCAGAGGGACCAGATAAAAAAAAGAATAGGGAGTGTGTCCAGGATAGCTAGATCTACGGTTGGACACAATTCCAAAATGAGTTTCTTGTATAGGCTTCCTGTTGGAGACGTTTGGATTCAACATTAAAACTCAAAATGAGTTTTAGGCTACTCGTTAGAGATAACCTAATAACGCAGATATTTTTTTTCTGTGTGTGTGCGCGTAAAACACGGTTCTTTTGCTTGGGGGGTTGTTTGGTCTAGCTGTCACATGTGTATACAACTTGCCATTATGCCATGACGGCATAGGACTATACATTGCCTATACATTCACGAGCCCGTCTCATAAACCGTATAGCTTTGTTCTATCTACGTGTTCGGGCATCTTCTTGTTTCGCAATCAACTCTCACTCACACGCCTAGATTATCAGAATCAGAATAAAAATGTGCTATCCTCGAGTGGGATCTGCCTATAAGCATGCAACCGGGTAGTGGTGTTAAATAACTTTGGAATCAAGTTTAGGCATCGATGGTCCCATGGTCTAGTGGTTAGGACATTGGACTCTGAATCCAGTAACCCGAGTTCAAATCTCTGTGGTACCTATTTTTACGTTTTGATTCACAATTTATTCATTTCGTTTGATCATCTCCAGAGGGTTATTTCACACACTTCTCATCTGTTATTTCGCATATGCACAATTCGAGTAATTTTCTGAAAACAGTATCTCCTCTCCCTTGCCATGCTCGCATAGAGGTGAAAATATTTCCTGATAATCATGTTCCCCCTTTTTTTTGGCCGTGATGCTGTTTTGTGAAATATGGTATTCCATTGTGTGTTGCAAGACATGCTTGATGTATATAAATATAAACAGGCTCCACGCTCTCCAATGTGTGCATTTGGACGGACTCATCTGTGTGACTGTGTCACGGGTACCAACAAGCCAACACCACAATCGCTCTGTTGTTTTATACGGCGTTTTGCGTGCGTTGCCCCATGGTGTCGACATCGTGATTCGGACGACGCTCTGCACCTGTTACAGTTCGTCTGCACAGCAAGTGGTCCGTTGGTGTCACGTGGGTAAGTTTGGTGAGTCTATTCGAGGTGCAGATCATGTCGACGCTTGGACCAAAAGTTTTCCGGCCCATCTCGTGGTCGGCAAAATATCTCGCCGTTGAGAGGGTCCCACTGACCCCACGGGACCGCCCGGTCCGTCACGCAACCAACGGCAGGGCAGGGCACTAGCGCAGGGCTGCAGCAGCAAAAATATCTTCTCCGCCTCGAGAACCCTCCCGCGTCGTGCCGTAGCCGGCGCCGCGGGCCCCGCCGCGCTCCGGATCCTTATCCTCTGCTCCCCGGTTCACCGTCCGATCGGATCACGATGGCGCCCGTGGATCCCCGGCCGCTATAAAGCCGGGGTTAGGGCGACCTGTTTCTCCTCAAGCTTTCATAGAGGTGGGTTGGATCTCTCCCCCTCTGTCCGGTTCGGTTCTCTCTCGGTTCGGTTCGAGGTTCGTTAGGGTTTAGTGGAAGGAATGGCTGAAGTGGAGTACCGTTGCTTCGTCGGCGGCCTGGCCTGGGCCACCGATGACCGCTCCCTCGAGCAGGCCTTCTCCCAGTACGGCGAGGTTCTTGACTCCAAGGTCCGTTCGTGTTCTTTGACGTTCGTTTTTTTCTGTTGGTTCAGTGACGAGGAAGGCTAGATCTCTGTCTTCGTGTTGTAGATCTGTCGTGTTTATGTTCAGATCTGGTTTCGTCTGATGACATGCAGGAGCTCACCTGTTTCCGTTCGTGCGCTTGTTTGCAGATCATCAACGACAGGGAGACTGGCCGGTCCCGCGGGTTCGGCTTCGTTACCTTCTCCTCCGAGCAGTCGATGCTGGACGCCATCGAGAACATGAACGGCAAGGAGCTCGACGGCCGCAACATCACCGTGAACCAGGCCCAGTCCCGCGGCAGCGGTGGCGGCGGCGGCGGCGGGTACGGGCGACGTGAAGGCGGCTACGGAGGAGGAGGCGGCGGCGGCTACGGTCGCCGTGAAGGCGGCTACGGTGGCGGCGGCGGCTACGGAGGTGGCAACCGCGGCTACGGCGGTGACTCCGGCGGGAACTGGAGGAACTGATGGGTGGGGCCCCAAGCGGTCAAGTTATCCTAAGTTATCTATCGTGTTACTGTTGGATCCATGTTACCTGAGTCTCGTTTAGCGTCCCGTGTTACCCTTTGATTTTGTTCTGTTCCCTGAAATGATGTCACCACCGTTCGCTTTGGTTCCGCTATGAAAAGAGCAAGGTTTTTGTTCGCATATCCTGTGAGCCTTTGTCTACTTCTATGATGTTTTCTTTTCAGTCAAAACACTTTCCAACTCGAACTGAAGAAGGTTGTGAACAGGTAACTTTGAAAATTGATCTTCGTTATAGTAACGTCGTGAACTGGAGTCGATGGCGATCCATCGGATCTTTCGTAGCGGTTACGGAGTGCTGAAATGCGGAGGTTTTAAGGGACGGCTAGGAAAAAAAACACTTGCTTCAGGATGCTACCAGAGATTATCAAAATGCACAAAGAATTTTCGTTCTGATTGTGGAAAAGGGCACGATAACTAGGCATCAGCACAGCTGAAGTTTCAGTATTCTCAAGATGAACACGCGACAGATATAAGCAGTTTAGTCTAGGACGTAGATCCGAGAAGCAATGTCTTGGACCAACCAGTCGAAGCCCTCGAGAAGTCCCTCCCCGGTGTAGGCGCTACAGCCCACGATTCGCCAGTGTCTGCTTCCGTCCATCGCCTGTAAATCGAGAACCTGAAAGGAGGAAGACCAGGAGCTCGTCAGCAACATCAGACGGAAAACCAGACATTCTCCGTAACGCAGGCAGAACAGTAAACAGGACGAGCATGCAACTTCAGATCCCATCATCTTCTTGCGACCCACAAGCGAATGGTTTCGATCTACTCAATGTAGCGGTGTATAATCACCTGTACAATAACCAGAAGAATGCAGCGGCAAGAATAAAATGGTGGAGCTGTGTTAGATTGGTTCAACCGTGAAACTAATTTCTTATCTTATTGTCCTTGGTGTCACAAGCCGCTAAGCTACCTGCTCCCCTGGTGATAAATATTTTCATGGCTTAGAAGCTAACAAAATGGCTGGTTTCCAGTCGACACTAAGGAATATTTCTTGCAAACCATTGCTTAGCTGGGGACCTCGCATGCGAGCAGAACTTATTTTCTTAATATATTACTACCTCTGTTTCGAAATAATTATCGTTTCAAACAATCAAAAGAACTAGAAATAAATTAATGAAGATTGTTCTGAGGACAAATAAATTGAAACGGATAGCCGAGACATCGCTCAGTGACGACATTCTGCTTTTTCATCTCACAACAGAATCTGCTTCTTTTATACAAGTGCTTCAATGCTATCTTTTTTTTTTTATATACAACTGCTTCAATACTATGTGAAAATTATACGGCCACCGGATGTAGTTTTACAGACTCCCTACTTTTGGAATAAGGAAATGTGGAAAGTATCTTAAATGGCTGGATACAACCGCTTCCAGGATACACCAAAATTGGAACATTCAGAACATCCCTATTCGAGAGCCTAACTGACAAAAACTGCACCGTTTGGTGTAGCCTTTGGGTCAACAACAGAATCACTAAATCTTTTAAAAACAGGAATCCTACTTTCAGGCGCCTGACTCATCAGGCAACCAGTCTTTCACTAATTGCTCATTATATTAATTGTTAATTATGTTAATTGTAAAATAGTCAAATAAAATAATTTTGTGATTTATATACCATAGAAGTGTCAAATAAAATATTAACAGGTTAATAATAATGATTAGTTATTAACGACAGTAATTAGTTATTAATTAACCATTGCCTGATTTTTTTTCTAAATTTAAGGCACTTGAAATTTAAACACACCCTTTAAAAACGGGGAAAGAGAAATTGGAGTATATGCCAAGATTAATGCCATAGCCAGTAAACAGGCATATAAGATCGACAATATAGCTAATTATAACTGGCCTATGACATCCATCTCATATCTACAGCGACCATCCGCACCAGCGTACTCTAAAGCATACTCTATATACTATTTTCCTTCAGCTTTTACAGTACGTACTCTAAATTACACTGCAAAACAGTGTATCCAGTATGCTTTACAGTACGCCACTACGGATGGTTTGAGTCCACCAAAAGCATAACAGAAAGACAAATAAATTGAAGTCTATGGTGGAGGTATGACTGAGAATTCGCTTACTTTAGCTATTTCAGATGGTTTTAGAGCTCCTTGTATGTCTTGTTTATTTGCAAAAACCAACAACGAGGCTCCAGCTAATCTCTGTTAAAATGAAAATATGAAGGATCATTCACTAAGATAAAATGTTCATGCCGCTCAGTAGCAGAAATTCTTAGTTTAGGGTGGCATTGAGACTCAATACTGCCGAGCACATGGCAAAGCTCTTATCAGGTGGAATGAACCTCCATGATTAGAATGTTATTTCAGCACCATTTAAGATAAATGAAGTCAGGGATAGAAGCTCAATAACACTTAGTAAACATCAAGGCTTTGAAAATTATGCTCAGTTTAAGGAAGTTTATCAGGTTTTCTGTTCCCTGACAAAAACATCTTTAGAACTGCATAAAACTAGATGGCTTTGATACTGATTTGTAGAACTATTCAGTTACAGGTGGGCCAATCTAAGTGAAATATAACTTTCAGCAAATGGAATTGTTGTCTGTGCATGGCATCAAAGGTGATAGGTAACCACTGTTTGTATGCAGCAACTTTATAAAACCAGAGTCCAGAACTAGTTGCAAACCCTCAAGGACAAAAGTAATCAGTTTATGACCATTTGACGGGCAGTATAAACATACCTCTTCTTTCAAGAGATTGTGGAGTTCAGCACGGCAATCATCAAGTCTCCTTATGTCTGAGCTATCAATCACCCAAACTAGCCCATCAGTCTGTTCAAAGTAATTCCTCCAATAAGACCTGATGGTCTTCTGTCCTCCAACATCCCATATGTTCAAAGAGTATCTGCGATAATCATCGAGGTGAAATAATTAATTAATGCCACTTGTAGTTACGTTATAAGAATATGATTCCTCAATTTCTGTGCCTAGCATTTTGGCAAATGGCAATGAGGGACTGCATCATTCAAAATGTTCTCTATGCTTTATGATTGTGCTGACATGGATGGATGTTAAGGTAAAGCAAATGGACTCCAGAAGCAAACATTTTAGATAAGTAACCAAGAAGCATAAAGATGATAACCACAACACATTTTTTTATGTGCACCAGCAGGCAAACTTGAACTAACAAACCACGGTTGTGCAATCTCTACAACAACAACAACCAAGCCTTTGTCCCAAACAAGTTGGTGTAGGCTAGAAATGAAATCCAACAATTTTTGAACAGAAGTAATAGAAAATAAGATGAAAGTAAAAAATACAAATAAAATAAGATTTTAAATTTTATTTTATTTTAGAAATGGATTAATAAGAAAGAAGATAAGAATAAAAAAATACGAATAAACTAAGATTCTGGCACATGAATTGCTAATTTTCATGCAGTCCTATCATAAGACAAATCTCTTGATGTTCCACTTCTTTAAGTCTGGTTTCACCGCCTCCTACCATGTCAACTTTGGTCGACCTCTACATCTCCTAAAATTTTCTCTACTCTTTATAATTCCACAGTTAACCAGGGCTTTTGGAGGTCTCCGCTGGATATACCCAAACCACCGTAGGCGATGTTGGACTAGCTTCTCCTCTATCGGCACTACCCCTACCCTATCACGTATCACCTTGTTCCTAATTTTGTCTCTTCTTGTATGACCGCACATCCATCGTAGTATGCGCATCTCAGCAACATTCATTTGTTGGACACATTGCCTTTTAGTTGGTCAACATTCTGTTCTATAAAGCATCGCATGTCTGATCACCGTCCTATAGCATTTTCCTTTCATTTTTTGTTGAACTTTCTTATCACATAAGATTTCAAATGGTTGCCGCCACTTCATCCACCTGATCTTGATCTTGTGGCAAACATCTTCGTTAATATCACTATTGCTTTGTAAATTGATCTTAAATATCGAAATGTGTTCTTTCTAGGTACTACTTGTCCTTGTAAACTAACATTCCCCCTGTCGCACTCGACATCATTAAAGTCGCACCTCATATACTAAGTCTTGATTCTACTAAGTCTAAACCCCTTGGACTCTAAGATCTGCCTCCATAGCTCCAATTTTTTTATCAACACCATCTCTAATTTTATCTACCAACACTACATCATCAGCAAAGAGCATACACCCAGGGATATTACCTTGTATATCCTTCAACACCTCATCTATGACTAAAGAAAAGATGTATGGGCTTAAGGTTGATCTTTGGTGTAGCCCTATTGTGATAGGAAAAGTATCGGTCTCAATATCACTTACACACACTTATCACCACATTATCATACATATCCTTGATAAGGTTAATGTACTTTGTCTTGTATTTCTTTAGCGTCCACCACATGACCGACCTTGATAAGTATGCCTTCTCCAAGTCAATGAACATCATATGTAGATCCTTCTTTTGCTCCGTATATCTCTCCATAAGCTGTAGAAAAATCGTCTCCATAGTGGACCTTCCAGGCATAATATCAAACTGATTTTTAGTGACATTGGTCACTTTACTCAAGCGGTGTTCAATTACTCTCTCCCAAATCTTCATAGTATGACTCATAAACTTAATTCCTCGGTAATTAGTACAACTTTGAACATCTCCTTTATTTTTGAAAATGGGTACTAAAATACTTTTCCGCCACTTTCCTTTAATTCCTCAGTAATAGAGACGGTTGTGCAATCTCTATGTCACTGATATACTAAAGCTTTTTGTCTGGTGGCAAATTTTTGAGAACTGTACAAAACTGTTGCTCAACTCTGTTATTTAACTTCTTCAATAGAAACTTCTAGCGCTGCCAAGCAGCATACGACATATCACACACACTAAGTTAAAGCATTCAGCAACGATCAAAATAGACGTAACTGGGGAAACCATGTTGGGTGTGCAATCGCTGCTTTGTATCAGATGAAAATTACGGATGCTGCTCAATGCCAACAGTCGACTGATGATGCTGAACTATATAGATCCATCCAATTTATCACGTTTTCCATTCAATAAGTAAGGCATTACAGTCCTAACATGATTCACCACTCTAAAGCAAGCATGGCATTCTGTCACTCTGCATATAAACAGGGGCCAAACAGGACACAAACCATGAAGAGAAAGAAAGGGGCACAGACTTGTGGTACTTGATGGTCTTGATGTTGAAGCCGAGTGTGGGACTGATAACGCTGGTGTCCTCCCCGTTGACCTTGAGCACGATGGTCGTCTTCCCCGAGTTGTCCAGCCCCCTGAGACCAACACGTAGAACATAGCATCCCATCAGTCTCCAAAAACCAAGAAACCGAGTCGATTGAGAAACCGACGGCGCGAGCAGTAGATCCAAACGGAACCAAGAACGGAAGCGCATGGAACCGAACGGAAATGGGGAGCGGGGGAAGGGAACCTACACCATGAGGATGCGCATCTCCTTCTCCTTGCGCTTGATCTTCCTGATGATGCTGAGTAACCCCATGGCGTTGGAGGCGGCCGAAGGAAGAGAGGAAATGCAGGGGGAGCGGGAGGGGAGCGTGGCGGCGGTCACTTCTCCGACCGTCGACGCCTGGATCTCTGAGTCAGCTAAAGGATAGATGAGGTGATTGTTGTAGCAAGTTCTTGCTCGAACACGGTGGCCGGCGGCAATGGATTGAGGTGGGGGCGTCGGTCGTCGTCCTGCCGAAGCTGGAAGGACCGAAGGAGCGAGAGAAGCAACAACTGCAAGAGCACGTGTACGTGGGCTACGTGGGCCGGAGAAAAGCTCGATGGGCCAGCTCGACGGGCTCCGCGTGCTTACCTGCGTCGTTCCTGGCTTCCCGCTCATTGCATCGCAGCAGTTCTTGGGCAGAAAAAATATTCCACCTACATTTGTTGCAAAAACCAATCCCAAGTCAGTTAAAAGAAACGATTCCAACTCATGGCTTTGAATAAATTTCAGGAATATAAAAATAAAATGGTCCATAAAAGAAATAAATCCCACTCCAAGTCGTGTGGAGAGATGTCACAACAAGCTGAGCTCATGCCAGCTGAAAGGTCATCGTTGTGCAAGTGCAATTGCAAGCACGTACGGCATGTGATATGATCGATCGCCATTTAATTTATTAATTTATAAAAAAATATTAGCAGATTGGCTGAATTATTTTAGTTTGTTTGTAGATGATTAGTTCTAGGCCTCCGGCTCCACATCCGTCGACCAAATCCCATAGTTCATAATCATGTATATAATCCACTCGTTCTTTTGCTTGTTTAAGCAACCGTACAGAGAATCATGGGTGTCATCAGCTATGGCTCGGCTGGAGATTTCCTGTGATACATTGAAAATGACTCCTTTGTCTGGATTAGTTATAGCGGCCTCCATCACCAGGATACTGCACGAGCAATTGGCACGATTAAACAAGGGGTTGGACAGGATTTCGGATCGCCGAGTAATCGACCGAGAAGGCGACTAATGATCAAGGTTAATAACTCCATCGATCGATCCATAGGCGGCGCCTGGAGCCCTGGATGGATGGACGGCGGTTGGAGAGCAGCTAAGGTATCTAAGCCTGCTGATCCATGCAATCTCCCATTCAAGTCAGCATATATATATATATATATATATATATATATATATATATATATATATATATATATATATATATATATATATATATATATATATTCGAAGTGTGTAATCGACACTTCTCCAGTACTACTAGAACGTAGCCTACGGAGGTTCGTGATTGGTTGGGGCGCCCGCGAGATTATGAATCAGACAGTGACACGAGAATTTTTTCGTGGTTCGGGCCGTCTGAGCGTAATATCCTACTCTACAGGTGGTTGTTGTATATATGAGTGTGTGTGTGTGAGCACTTGATTGGCCCTCTCCTTTGTACCGTGCGGCACAACCTTTTATAGTTCAAAGACTGACCGTTACATTGTCTGCCTGGCCTGACATGGCCCGGACGGTGCTTAATTACCTAATACACGATCTGTATGTATTAAGTACATTTAACAGTGATAACACGCCTTAATAGCGGCGTTACCGGTACTAAAAGTCATCTGATCGTGTGTCATTAACATGACATTAATGACACGTAACCAGGTCTTGTAATTGTATATTTAAATGTCCCTTGAATGTTCGCATCATTGGAGATCTGTCTATCTTCCCGTTGCTGGCTTAGGTCCGGAGGCTCGACACGTGGTAGCTCCGTAGCTTACCTCTGTGGGAAGGCAGGTCCGGAACCGCTATACATGTGGCAGCACCCGAGCTTCCCTCTACAGGGGGTTAGTTCCGGGGCCCCTGGACACGTGGCACGACCGGAGCTTTCCTATACAAGGAGTTAGGTCCGGCCTTGCTTTACACGTGGCAGCGCCGTAGATATCCTAATGAGGGAGGTGGGTCCAGTGTTGCGGGACACGTGGAGCCTTCGGAGGTCTTCAAATCGAACAAGTGGAACTCCGTGGCTTTTCTTGCGGTATCATGGGGTACCCGGTACGCAGGGTAACGACAGTGGGTCCCGGACCCACCTCTGGGAGAAATCCTTTGGGTTAAGGTATTCTACTAGAGGTGGGGCCATCTTCGATTCCTGCGCTGCGGCTTCAAAGGTCTTGTGACACCCGGTTCCGAAAATGAACCAAGCGAACACATATGTGTGCCCAGGATGTTCAACACACATACACGATGTCACGCCCGGTCATCATAAAGATGAACAGACGCTAATCACATGTACGCCAGGATCAGTTGAATCGTACATGCGTCGACGAAAGTGAAATACCATTACATTGCCATGTTCGAAATACATAAAATAGTCTTACAGGACGACCCGAAGGTCTACAAATACACACTACAAATATTTACAACACTAAACAGTTCAACACTACAGAAATCAAGATAAGAAAACGGGCTTCATATCCACAGGCAGCCGTTGCGCAATAGGTCGCCAGCCTAGACCAAGTCCTCCGGGTTGACGTAGAAGTCCTCCGGTGCAGCTTCTTCTTCTTCATACTCTAAAGGGAGAATTAAACGCTTGAGTACATAGAGTACTCAGCAAGTGCGGGAAGAGAATGACATGATTGGCTAGAGCAAGGAAAGGCCAAATATGGCTTAGCACTATGCTTAGAACCTATCCTTAGCTTCCATTTATCAGTATCATAATTCAATAAATAATTAACACATGATTAATGATAATGAAAGTACTTGAATCATAATGAACCATCATTTCCCAACCATAGACTAATTATGAACTGGCCCCAAGCCGCTCTTGTCCGTGAGCACAGCTGTCATGACAGTTTTTACCAAATCTCTGCAGAGAGTGTACCCTTTCCCCACAAGCAGTGATTTCATCCCCTGTTGCCAGGTGGACTAAGTGAACCTCCCTGAATGCCCGTGGTAGCTAACCACATTACACACTTCCTTTGGTGTGAGGCCAGGAGATCACAACATGGTCTTTACAAAGGTACTCCCGATTAGTGCTAGCCCTCTAAGGTTTCCACCACTGAGGATTCTCGGAGTAACCCTCCGCCCCAGAGCCCCCTCTTGAGCCTTGCGGTTCCAAGAGCGGATCACCCGACTCATTCCCCGCACCATCCAACCACTAGCAGTTCATCGGGAGAAACCTAATTAATTGACCAAGCTGCCCCATCTCAGTCTCGTGGTGGTACTATAAAGCTTAGTGGCTTCCTCCATAAACCGGTCCTTAGAATCCGGTGGTAACAAACCCCAATCCCGGGTCTCGTGCACAATGCACCATACCAAAACTAACCAACCACCAGATTCCTATCCACTAACATTATGTATATTCATCACCAAATTAAAGTAACCATAAAGTTGAGCATAGAACATTTGTATGGTATCCCAATCCCAACATCTAAGCATGGCTAAGCATAAATAAAGCCTATCTACTTCCCACCCCATTTCAGGTAACAAGGAATTATATGGAACAGGGCATGTAAACATGAAGTAGGACATCAAATTAATTAGCATGCAACTAGCTAAATTCCTAAAATAGGCACAAGATGGTCAAGGGCACTTGCCTTCGTTGGAGACTTGAGAATTGACGAAGTCTTGGTCTTGGAGGTTGAGGTTATGGTCGTAGAACGACTCTAGATATATGCCCAAGCAATGGCAAGAATAGAATAAAGCTAAATAAGTAAAGGCACGCAAAACAATGCATTCACACATACACATAAGCACAAAATCCTACACTAATGCGTCCCTACGAGGTATTTATCACTTAACATGGCCAAAGTATGCATTTTAGATTTATCCTACAATTTTGGGATTTTATTATAGCCTAAAACCATTTTTATTGAATTTTCTATAGCAAAAATGTATTTTAAAACCTTTATAATAAATATTCCAGGGACCAAATATATTTTATCTGAACACTACAATTAATTCACAGCATAAAATAGATTATAACAATTTTTCATAATATTCCTACACTTAATTACCATTTTAATCTAATTTCTACACCTCAAATACAATTAAAACCCTATTCAGCAATTAAATAAAAGTCCAGGGGCTAAATAAATAGTTTTCTACACTGTACAGGGTCTAAATACATTATTCTACCAAATTACAGGGGTTAGAATGCTTAATTAAATGATTAAAACCAATTTTTAGGGTTCCAGGGGCTAGTCTGTGATTTCTGGGGGCTAGATTCGGATTACCGAGAAGCACAGGGGGTAGCTAGTGAATTTCCAGGGGCCTGGGTGTAAAGATGGCGGCGGGAAAAGGGGATTTGAATGCAGGCCGTTGGATCCGAAGCGAACGGCCCGGATTTTATTATGCCGAACCGTTACGGCCTTCTAATCGCGGCCGTTGGGGTGAAACCGATGGCCCGGATTGGGCCACGTCACCCCCGGCGACGTCGGCGGCGCCCGGCGCGGTGGCGCTAGACGCCCGCGACGGCGAGCTCGCCGGAGACGGCCAAAACGGCGAAAACGCCACCGATTCAAAGCGCCAAATACACAGAACGAAGGAGGGGGAGAAGGGGAGTATACCTAGTGGGGTTGTGAGGTCCAAAGTTGGCCGGAGAGGGGTCGGCGGCGAGGAATGGCGGCGATGGCGATGGTGCACGTCGAGCTCGGTGGAAACTCGGCGACCTCTCCACGATCTCTTGCCCGGCGTGCTCCTGACGGCAAGGCGAAGGTGTTAGGGCAGTCAGGAGGAGAAGGCGATCACCGGCTAACCGGGAACGGCGGCGACTACCTCGGTTGCGGCGATGGCTAGGGTTGCGCGCGTGGAAGGGGAAAATGAGGGAGAGAGCGAGGTTTTATGGAGCAGGGGGGTGCGGTGGTTGTAGGCGCGTGCGAAGAGGGGTCTCCCAGGGTGGTTTTCGTCGTGGGCGAGGCGGTTGAAGAGGGGCGCGCGGAGTGGGCGCGGGGTGGCGGTTTCATGCGCGGCGCGGGAAGGAAGGGAGGTGGGGGACGACGCCGACATGCGGGCCCCGCCCGGCAGAGAGAGGGAGAGAGGGGAGGGCGCAATGGGCTGGCGGGGGAGAAAAGAGAATTGGGCCAGGGAGGAGAAATCGGCCCAGGGAGGGGTTTTTAACTTTTTCTTTTTCTTTTTCGTTTCTTTTCTTTTGATTTTGAATTCAAATTCAATTTGAACCGTTTGCTACTCGCTTGAACACCAAAAATTCACCCAAAATGCATGCTACAATGATCAAGGGTTTGAGCAAATTTTTGTACATAAAATGTGGGTGTTACAACTCTACCCCCTTAAAAGGAATCTCGCCCTCGAGATTCGGACGCTCTAAGAGAATAGATGAGGGAAATCCGCCTTGAGAGCTTCTTCTCTTTCCCATGTTGCTTCTGCCTCTGAATGATGTTTCCATTGTACTTTACACATGCGAATGACTTTGTTTCTTGTGATCTTTTCCAGTGTCTCAAGTATCTTGACAGGCTGCTCCACATAAGACAAATCTTCTTGTACATCCACTGCTTCCATTGGCAATTGCTCTTCAGGCACCCTTAGGCACTTCTTAAGCTGCGACACATGGAACACATTGTGCACCTCTGCCAGGTGTGGCGGAAGCTCAAGCTGATAAGCCACTTCACCACGTCGTTCCAGTATCTTGAACGGACCAATGTAACGGGGTGACAACTTGCCTCTTACTTTGAATCTTCTCAATCCTCTCATAGGTGACACCTTCAAGTACACATAGTCACCAACTTCAAACGTGAGATCACGGTCTTCGAGTATCCGCATAACTCTTCTGTCTTGTTTGAGCCGCCTTTAGATTCTTCCGAATTTCTTGTACTTGTCTTTCAGCCTCTTGTAATACGTTAGGCCCAAAGACTTGACTTTCCCCAGTTTGATTCCAAAACAACGGTGTCCTACATTTTCGCCCATACAATGCTTCAAAAGGAGACATCTTCAAACTGGCTTGATAACTGTTGTTGTAAGAAAATTCAGCATATGGCAGATTCTTGTCCCACATTTTGCTATTCTTTAAAGCACACGCTCTCAACATGTCTTCTAATATCTGGTTGGTGCGTTCTGTCTGACCATCAGTTTGAGGATGATACGCCGAACTGAAATTTAGGCGGGTATCCATTGATTCATGCAACTTCTGCCAGAATCTTGAGGTGAATTGGGTGCCTCTGTCTGAAATGATCTTCTTAGGAACTCCATGTAAACATACAATCCTGGAGATGTACAGTTCCGCCAACTTGGGACCATTGTAGGTCTCTTTCACAGGAATAAAGTGAGCCACTTTAGTTAGACGGTCCACAATAACCCATATAGAATCATATCCAGACTGTGTTCTTGGTAGTCCCACAATGAAATCCATACTAATTTCTTACCATTTCCATTCTGGCACTTAGATTGGTTGCAATAATCCTGCTGGTCTTTGATGTTCTGCCTTAATCAATTGACATGTATCACATATGGCCACATATTCGGCTACATCCCGTTTCATTCCATGCCACCAATATCGATCTTTAAGGTCTTGATACATCTTTGTGCTTCCGGGGTGAATAGAGTACGATGAGTCATGAGCTTCTCTTAATATCAACTCTTTAATCTCCTTGACATCTGGAACACAAATCCTCTTTCCAAGCCATAAGGTTCCTTGTTCATCCTCTCTAAAGTTCGGAGCTTTTCCTTTCTTCATCAACTGTTTGATCTCCTTGACCTTCTCATCATTCTTTTGCCCTTCTCGTATATCACGCTCAAGGGTTGAGTCCACTTCCATAGCAATTGCTTCAGTGCTAGACACTAGACATAGATTTAACCTTGCAAACTCTTCACATAGCTGGGGTTGAAGAGCTTGTACTGACAAGTTATTGCTTTGTCCCTTCCTGCTTAGAGCATCAGCGACCACATTAGCCTTGCCTGGATGGTAATTGATTCCCACATCAAAATCATTGATTAATACCAACCAGCGACGTTGCCTGAGATTAAGATCCGGCTGTGTAAATATGTACTTCAAGCTCTTGTGATCTGTATATATCTCCGTCCTTTTTCCCATCAAGTAGTGTCTCCATATCTTCAAAGCATGAACAACAGCTGCCAATTCTAAGTCATGTGTTGGATAGTTCCTCTCATGTTTCCGAAGCTGTCTTGAAGCGTAGGCCACAACATGTCCTCCTTGCATTAAGACACATCCTAAACCATGACCAGATGCATCACAATAGACCACAAACTCCTTCTGCATATCAGGCATCACCAATACCGGTGCACTGGTCAACCTCTTCTTCAATTCAGCGAAGCTTACTTCACATTCCGGGGTCCACTTGAAAGCAACTCCTTTCTCAAGCAACTTGGTTAGTGGTCGAGAGATCTTTGAAAATCCCTCGATGAATCGACGGTAGTAACCAGCCATACCTAAGAATCTCCGTATATCATGTACACTCTCAGGTGTTTCCCACTTAAGGACATCGGCCACTTTGCCTGGATCCACTGCTATACCTCCTTCGGATATGAAATGTCCCAAAAATGATACCTCCTTTAGCCAAAACTCACACTTACTAAGTTTAGCATACAGTTGATGTTGGCGAAGCTTCTGTAGGGCCATCCTGAGGTGCTCCTCATGCTCTTCTTCAGTCTTGGAGTAGATAAGTATATCATCGATGAATACCACTACAAACTTGTCCATGTACTCCATGAAAACCTTGTTCATAAGATACATAAAATACGCTGGAGCATTGGTCAATCCGAACGACATAACGGTATATTCATATAATCCATACCGAGAGACAAATGCCGTCTTGGGAATATCCGACGGTCTAATCTTCAGTTGATGATAGCCCGAACGAAGATCAATCTTGGAAAACACACATGCTCCTCTTAACTGATCAAATAAATCTTCAATCCTTGGTAGTGGATATTTATTCTTGATTGTTACCTCATTTAAAGCACGGTAGTCCACACACAACCTTTGAGTTCCATCCTTCTTAGGTACAAATATAACTGGTGCTCCCCAAGGCGATGAGCTAGGACGAATATAACCTTTTGCCAATAACTCCTCAATATGATCCTTTAGTTCAGCCAATTGTTTAGCATCCATTCTATATGGCCTCTTATATATTGGGGCCGTTCCAGGTAGTAATTCAATGACAAATTCAATCTCTCGATCAGGGGGCATACCTGGTAAGTCATCTGGGAATACATCCGGGAATTCCTTCACCATCCTGATGTCTTTGGTACTCTCAAGATGGTTGAGTTGTACTACTGCCTCTTGTGTCTGATCTGGCTTGAATTCCACCGTGGTGCCATCCGGGTGTGTTAAGCAGACTGTTCTAGTTGCACAATGAATTACTCCTTGATTCTTTGTCAACCAGTCCATTCCCAGAATGATATCTAATCCTTGTGAGTCCAACACTATTAGGTTGGCCCAAAAGACTACCCCCCTTATGTTTATACTCACTTTTCGGCATAGATGCCTTGCCACCATCTCTCCTCCAGGAGAGTTTATCAATAACGGCCCATTCAAGAATGTAACTACCATGTCATGCTTCTTTATGAATTCCTTGGATATAAATGAATGTGTAGCACCCGAATCAAACAATATGGTGGCGGGGTGGGAGTTGACAGAGAACGTACCGATCACCACATCAGGTGCTTCCTGCGCTTGCTCCAGAGTCACATGGTTGACACGGCCAGTTGGGTTTTGCTGCTTCTTTGGACAACTGCTGGCATAGTGTCCCCATTCTCCGCACTTGTAGCATTGTACTCCCGCAGCATTATTTGGACCCTTGTTGCCTCCTGACTGGTTTCTTGGGGGTTGGCCACTTGGACGGTTAGCTGGGGCTGAAGGGCGGGGTGGCTGCATCTGTTGGCGTGGGGGTTGCATTGGCTGGCGTGGTGGCTGCTGCTGGCGCGTTGGCTGGTTGTAGGGAGTGGGTGGCCTGTAGTTGGACTTGGGAAACCCCTGTCCCGAGTAGTTCATGGGACGAGTCATATGAGTTGTAGGCTGAGGGTGGAGACGGGGGCGTACATTGCTGCTGGAGGCATGTGCTGCTAAAGTCAACTTCCTCTTTCTTTCATCATCATCCAGTTCCTTCTTAGTCCTCTCCACTTCAAAAGCTTTGTCAACTAACTTCTGGAAGTCGCCGTAGTCGCTGGAAGACATGGCGAACTTTAACTCTTTGTCCAGCCCATTCTTGAAGCGGAATTGTTTCTTGGCGTCGGTATCCACGTCTGTTGGGGCATAGCGGGATAGCTGGGTGAAAGCATTCAGGTAGGCCCTCACAGTCATACGGCCTTGCTTTAGCATCAGGAATTCTTCACGCCTGGCTTGTATCTCTCCTTCAGGTACGAAGTGATTACGGAAGTTGGTTCGGAATTCTTCCCATGTAATATTTTCCGGGTCCCGGTGGGCTTCGGTGAAGGCGATCCACCAGTCAGCTGCTGGTCCTTGAAGTTGATGGGAGGCTAGTAGCACTTTCTCCCTTCCTTCACAGTGGATGAGCCTCAGCTTGCTATCAATGGTACGGAGCCAATCATCGGCGTCCATGGGTTCGGTAACGGTGGCAAAAGTGGGTGGATGGGTGTTCAGGAAGTCCCTAAGGAAGGACCTAGGTGGAAAAGGTGGTGGTGGCGGAAGGTTGTAGTTTGGTGGTGGTGGGGGTGGGGCTTGTTGCAGGTTGGTGACAATCTGGGTGAGGTTGTTAAGTAGTTGAGTCTGAAGAGCCATCATCTGTTGCATCTGTTGAGAGGCTGGGGCTCCTCGAGCACCCCTTGCATTCCATCCAGGGACACCTCCAAGTTCTTCATCCAGAGGTGGGTTACCACGACCACGACCCCTACCTCTACCTCGTCCAGCCATCTGTGATAGAAAAGTTCATTGAGGTCTTAGAATAATAGATGAGATGGGAAAGGATACACTAGGGTAACACGGTCCCAACTACATGCATCAAGGGTAATAGATATAAAGCAAGTTCATTAATCAACTAGTGTGGAGGTGGACAAGATGCCTAAGCATTCCACCACTCACACGACACATAAACACGACTTAAGACATGGATGTGAACAGGATGCCGAAGCATTCCACAACTCATGTCGCACCCAACACACACAACATAAAGCAAACTACTAGCATGACAACATAAACGACACAACTCAACACTAAGGAGTGCGCAGCTACACGCTCCTACAAACTAAGGATAACTGTCCTGAGTCGTCCAGCAGGGAAACGAGTCCACTCCTACTCGTCGGAGTCCTCCTCAACCTCCATCTCCGGGTCTTCTTCTTCTGAGTCTTCTCTTGAGTTCTCGGGGGAGTTCATGCGGCGATCCGGAGAGTTCGGGTCCCAAGGCTCCACGTCCGAAGCGTACTGCAGAGAGTTAGGATCAACTCCAGTGATCCTCGTGTAGCGTCGGCGAAGTCGCTCGTAGCGGTCGACCAGGTCCCTGCTGTCCTGCAGCTCCTGCTGACAACGCTGGAGTCGCGAAGACAACTCCACAACGTCGTCCACCAGCCTCTCGCACTGGGGGTGAGTCAAGCGTCCCTCGACGTCACGTCCAGTGAAGGCGGCTGTGCCACTAGGGCGCTGAGGGGTGTACGCGTGCTCCGTGCACCCAAGAAGGAACCTGTGGGCGTGGCTCCCGTAGGTGGTCGCCTCCCACGTGGCGTCCTCCTCAGCTGCACGCTGGGAGCTCCTCCAGGCCGGAGAGAAGTGCGAGTGCAGCAACTCTGAGTCGTAGTAGACGGCCAGCTGAGAAGTCCACTCCAGCTCACCAGTATAGGGTGCAAAGACCCTAGTGGTGTGGTAGACTAAGCGGACACGGTACTCACGGTACCCCGCAGCTCGAAGAAGAGAACAAAGACGGACGCGCATCCTCGAAGCAGCACTCCCGTTGGAGAGCAGTGTCGTCTCCCTCCGGGGTGTGTGAGGTGCGGAGCGACTGGCTAGGGCGTGCTGAGGAACACGACCCCCAGTCGACTTACGGGCCGTCTGCTTGGTCCGCGCCATCTACAAACATTTGAAAAGAAGAGAGTGAGATTAATAACTAATAAATCAAGTTAGAATAAAAACAAATAAGCAAAGCAAGGTAAGAAGCACAAGGGTTGAGATGGAGAGCACAAAGTTTTGGAAATACTATTTCATATGAAAATAGTATAGTCCTTAATTTTCGGCCATTTCTAACTAGGCTTGCGTCCTACGGGCAACACGGCTCTGATACCACTTTGTCACGCCCGGTCATCATAAAGATGAACAGACGCTAATCACATGTACGCCAGGATCAGTTGAATCGTACATGCGTCAACGAAAGTGAAATACCATTACATTGCCATGTTCGAAATACATAAAATAGTCTTACAGGACGACCCGAAGGTCTACAAATACACACTACAAATATTTACAACACTAAACAGTTCAACACTACAGAAATCAAGATAAGAAAACGGGCTTCATATCCACAGGCAGCCGTTGCGCAATAGGTCGCCAGCCTAGACCAAGTCCTCCGGGTTGACGTAGAAGTCCTCCGGTGCAGCTTCTTCTTCTTCATACTCTAAAGGGAGAATTAAACGCTTGAGTACATAGAGTACTCAGCAAGTGCGGGAAGAGAATGACATGATTGGCTAGAGCAAGGAAAGGCCAAATATGGCTTAGCACTATGCTTAGAACCTATCCTTAGCTTCCATTTATCAGTATCATAATTCAATAAATAATTAACACATGATTAATGATAATGAAAGTACTTGAATCATAATGAACCATCATTTCCCAACCATAGACTAATTATGAACTGGCCCCAAGCCGCTCTTGTCCGTGAGCACGGCTGTCATGACAGTTTTTACCAAATCTCTGCAGAGAGTGTACCCTTTCCCCACAAGCAGTGATTTCATCCCCTGTTGCCAGGTGGACTAAGTGAACCTCCCTGAATGCCCGTGGTAGCTAACCACATTACACACTTCCTTTGGTGTGAGGCCAGGAGATCACAACATGGTCTTTACAAAGGTACTCCCGATTAGTGCTAGCCCTCTAAGGTTTCCACCACTGAGGATTCTCGGAGTAACCCTCCGCCCCAGAGCCCCCTCTTGAGCCTTGCGGTTCCAAGAGCGGATCACCCGACTCATTCCCCGCACCATCCAACCACTAGCAGTTCATCGGGAGAAACCTAATTAATTGACCGAGCTGCCCCATCTCAGTCTCGTGGTGGTACTATAAAGCTTAGTGGCTTCCTCCATAAACCGGTCCTTAGAATCCGGTGGTAACAAACCCCAATCCCGGGTCTCGTGCACAATGCACTATACCAAAACTAACCAACCACCAGATTCCTATCCACTAACATTATGTATATTCATCACCAAATTAAAGTAACCATAAAGTTGAGCATAGAACATTTGTATGGTATCCCAATCCCAACATCTAAGCATGGCTAAGCATAAATAAAGCCTATCTACTTCCCACCCCATTTCAGGTAACAAGGAATTATATGGAACAGGGCATGTAAACATGAAGTAGGACATCAAATTAATTAGCATGCAACTAGCTAAATTCCTAAAATAGGCACAAGATGGTCAAGGGCACTTGCCTTCGTTGGAGACTTGAGAATTGACGAAGTCTTGGTCTTGGAGGTTGAGGTTAGGGTCGTAGAACGACTCTAGATATATGCCCAAGCAATGGCAAGAATAGAATAAAGCTAAATAAGTAAAGGCACGCAAAACAATGCATTCACACATACACATAAGCACAAAATCCTACACTAATGCGTCCCTACGAGGTATTTATCACTTAACATGGCCAAAGTATGCATTTTAGATTTATCCTACAATTTTGGGATTTTATTATAGCCTAAAACCATTTTTATTGAATTTTCTATAGCAAAAATGTATTTTAAAACCTTTATAATAAATATTCCAGGGACCAAATATATTTTATCTGAACACTACAATTAATTCACAGCATAAAATAGATTATAACAATTTTTCATAATATTCCTACACTTAATTACCATTTTAATCTAATTTCTACACCTCAAATACAATTAAAACCCTATTCAGCAATTAAATAAAAGTCCAGGGGCTAAATAAATAGTTTTCTACACTGTACAGGGTCTAAATACATTATTCTACCAAATTACAGGGGTTAGAATGCTTAATTAAATGATTAAAACCAATTTTTAGGGTTCCAGGGGCTAGTCTGTGATTTCTGGGGGCTAGATTCGGATTACCGAGAAGCACAGGGGGTAGCTAGTGAATTTCCAGGGGCCTGGGTGTAAAGCTGGCGGTGGGAAAAGGGGATTTGAATGTAGGCCGTTGGATCCGAAGCGAACGGCCCGGATTTTATTATGCCGAACCGTTACGGCCTTCTAATCGCGGCCGTTGGGGTGAAACCGATGGCCCGGATTGGGCCACGTCGCCCCCGGCGACGTCGGCGGCGCCCGGCGCGGTGGCGCTAGATGCCCGCGACGGCGAGCTCGCCGGAGACGGCCAAAACGGCGAAAACGCCACCGATTCAAAGCGCCAAATACACAGAACGAAGGAGGGGGAGAAGGGGAGTATACCTAGTGGGGTTGCGAGGTCCGAAGTTGGCCGGAGAGGGGTCGGCGGCGAGGAATGGCGGCGATGGCGACGGTGCACGTCGAGCTCGGTGGAAACTCGGCGACCTCTCCACGATCTCTTGCCCGGCGTGCTCCTGGCGGCAAGGCGAAGGTGTTAGGGCAGTCAGGAGGAGAAGGCGATCACCGGCTAACCGGGAACGGCGGCGACTACCTCGGTTGCGGCGATGGCTAGGGTTGCGCGCGTGGAAGGGGAAAATGAGGGAGAGAGCGAGGTTTTATGGAGCAGGGGGGTGCGGTGGTTGTAGGCGCGTGCGAAGAGTGGTCTCCCCGGGTGGTTTTCGTCGTGGGCGAGGCGGTTGAAGAGGGGCGCGCGGAGTGGGCGCGGGGTGGCGGTTTCATGCGCGGCGCGAGAAGGAAGGGAGGTGGGGGACGGCGCCGACATGCGGGCCCCGCCCGGCAGAGAGAGGGAGAGAGGGGAGGGCGCAGTGGGCTGGCGGGGGAGAAAAGAGAATTGGGCCAGGGAGGAGAAATCGGCCCAGGGAGGGGTTTTTAACTTTTTCTTTTTCTTTTTCGTTTCTTTTCTTTTGATTTTGAATTCAAATTCAATTTGAACCGTTTGCTACTCGCTTGAACACCAAAAATTCACCCAAAATGCATGCTACAATGATCAAGGGTTTGAGCAAATTTTTGTACATAAAATGTGGGTGTTACACACGAGTGCATTCACAAAAGAGTATACAGAAAGTTAACACAGCACAAGATTAGTTAACCAAATTTTATTGCACAAACTATATCATCCTCGAGTACATGTTCTAATGAATATTAATGACAAGTTCAACTAATGCAGCGGAAATATACTAAATAAGCAAACTAAACAGCTAGGCAGCATAAGCAATAGGGTATAAGGCAGCTCCAAACAACACCACAAGCAGCTGACGGTATACACGGCCTAGAACTCCGCATTATCGTCATTAAACTCCCAATCCTGACCTGCAACTGTTGGGGGGGGGGGGGGGGTCGCAAGAGTGAGTACATGTCGTACTCAGCAAGTGTGGAAAGTATGACATGTGGCTGATTCAAATGACGAATATAATAATGATTGAGTGCTGAAAAGTACATTAAAACATTTGAAAAACAATATATTACATGTATATGAAATAAACACATCATAAACAATATAGTCATCATAATACCAGTCCATATTCCATATCCATCATCATATACCAATATCCATATTCAATACCAGGATTCAATTCATAACCATCCATAACCATAATACCAACCATAACCATCCCAGAATTTCAATTTTCCTCTAATCATGTGAGGGTCCAGGTTGCTCATAACCGGGAGCACGACTATCATGATAGTTTTTTTTGACACACTCTGCAGAAGTTGTACTGCTTTACCCACGTGTTTTTGATTTCATCACCTTTCGATGACTATAGAATCTCAATTATGCCGTCCCACACTTCCGTAGGTGTGTGGCCAAGAGATCACAAAATAGCCTTTACAAAGGGATTACTAGCCTATTTAGACCCCACTAAGGTTTTATCGGTGGCGATCTCTCCAACTGAGCACATCTTCAACCAAGGGCCCCCTCTTGAGCCATTCGGATCCCAGGGTAGTCCCACCAATCATCAACAAACCCAATCCGACTACCCTTTCCCCGAGCATCCATAATGGTCCAAATAACACTAGCAAAGCCCTAATTAATCATCTACGCCGCACCCATACTTGGCCTCGTGGTGGCACTGTAAATCTTGGATGGTCGCTCTACGAACTGGTCATTAGATCTAAAGCAAGCAAACCACCATACATCCAACCCATCCACATACCAGGCTTGCTTAGATCACCCATTATCATATCATATTTAACCAGCTCATGTCAACCATAATCTCATTAATGCATAATTAAATTGAGTGGTACAATTATTTTCCCATCCCAGTTGATTAAGTGAAGCAAAAAGGTAAAAAGCCCTTCCCGACTCTCTACCATATATTCTAGGTGACAAGGGTGGTTAAACAAAGCTAGTAAACTTCCTATCATAGGATTCCCATCAAATTGACACAAGCATGCAGTTTTGCAAACAAAACATTTATTTCAAAACAGGATCAATATGCTTCAAGGACACTTGCCTTGCTCTTGCGGTTAATTAGGGTCAAAGCCTTCAAACTCTTGGTGCTGTAGATCCTCTGCGGCACTCTCTAGCGCAAATTCGTCTAATCCACACAATAAACATACAAGACAAGAAACACAATCAAAGAGTGCACAAATATTACTCAATGTGACATGACATGCATGATTGATGCAAATGCAAGGTAGAACTTGTTAAGAGATTGCTTTTAATGATCACTAACTAGTTCTAATAGATCTTAATAAGTTTATACAGGTTTGGATGTGATTAGATCTAATTTTAGAATTAATTTGATAGAATTTAGTCAGCAAAATCGGACTAGTCTGCAGAAGGCCGGACTAGTCCGCACTTCGCAGATCTAGCGAACTAGGGTTTTCTGGATCGACGTGAATTTGGAGATTAGGGGTTGAATTCACGTAAGGAAAAGAGAATAGAAGGTATACTAGGTGTTTAGAACTCCAATAAATCAAGAAACTTGGAGGTAACACTTAGATCTTGATGATCTAGGGTTGGGGATGAACTTAGAGATGAATTGGTGATGAAGAACGAAACTGGATGGAGATATTGATCCTCTTTCGTTTCTTCCTCTTGTTCTTCTTGTTTGGGATCTCCTTCCCCCTTCTTGATGGTGGCTCTCCACTAACTAGGGTTTGGGTGGGGTGGAAAAGTGGCAAATAGATGTCAAGCCAAGGGGTGGGGATGTTTATATAGAGGTGGAGGCTAGGGTTAGATGGATTTTGAGTTTGAGAGGAGTAGAGGCCAGTTTAGGGTCCCACATGGGCTCTAAAGATTTAGGCACGACGTCCCTAGGCCCACTTGATGTGAAACCCAAGAAACAAGTCATAAAACAAAAGATCAACTCGGAGTCGCGAAATATCGGACAAGTCCGGAAAGGACTGGACTAGTCCGAAGTTGTCTAGAGAGAAATCGGACAAGTCTGGCCAAAAATCGGACAAGTCCGACTTTAGTCAGAGAGGAAAATGGACAAGTCCGCTGGAACACCGGACTAGTCCGAAAAAGTCCAGGGACTTAGCAAATTTTCAAGGATTCTTGGAATATCGGACTAGTCCGCACAAAATCGGACAAGTCCAAAAGTTTCCAGAGGCAAAATCGGACTAGTCTGCAGCAAAAACGGACAAGTCCGTTTTTAGTCAGAGAGAAATCGCACTAGTCCTCACTAAAATCGGACTAGTCCGTACTTTTCAACATTTTAAGTGCGGTTTTGTTTCAAATCAATTTTAAACCTATTCCCCTTTATGTGGATTAATGTTAAACATGTATATGAATGTATGTAGGGCATGATGCATGAAAATGAGGGTGTTACATTCATGGGCCGTTGGGGCGATGGCCCATAGTTAAACCGCCGTCGCATGACTCTTCTTGATGTGGCAGGTGAGATCCTGACATGCGGATCTCACTCAATTGAAGGTCGTCGGTTCCCAATATGAAAACCGTATCGGTTCCGCACGCCCTGTCAGGCTGCCGCCCTCAGGCTTCCAACTTTCCATCATGACAACGGTTCATCTGGGGTAATAACTTCGACTTTTCCTCCGGAGTGGACCCGGGCCCATTCGTCATTGACGGGGTAGATTTTTGAAGTGTGATCTTGATCCCGCTGCAGTTTCCATCCAAGCGTTGTGGAGGCTTACTTAAGAAGGAAAGCCTGCACGGTTTGAGGACTCTTTACACTTTCATTCGAACTTGCACTCAGAGCTTCCCAACCTTTGCATAGCCCTTCCAACTTTTGCTCCCCTTTGCTGCGATGGAGTTGGGTCTTCCCCACGGCAAGATCACTAGCGATGAAGATTTGAAGAGGGTCCGGACCTACATGGGGTGGTCCAGCGACTCCTTCAACAACGACATACACTTCGACAAGCTTCCATTCAAGAAGAAGCGCACTTGCGAGATATTCTTCTTCTTGGCGTACGCCATGGTGGGACTGATCCCACCATTTTCAAGTTTCTTGCTGATGCTGTTGGACTTCTACGGTCTGCAGCTTCACCACCTCGGCCCTCACTCCTTCTTGCTTGTGGCGACCTTTGTCCACTTCTACGAGATGTGGGTGGGTGTGACACCATGCATCGAGCTCTTCCGGACCTTCTTCACAGTCCACACTACCGAAAAGGGGACAAAGCTGATAGGCTTCTACTACTTTGTGAAGCGCAAGAACTGCCCTTTCAAGTATTTGAAGACCTTCCCCTTCGGCAAGTGGGACAATTGGAAGAAAGATTGGGTGATCATCGCAGTGGAGGAGCATGAGAGGTTGGAGTTGCCCAAGAGTCTCCCCAATGTCGACATCAACACCTGGAATGCGGTTCTGGAGCTGTCCGAAGCATACAAGCCCATCCTGAGAAGGATTAAGGAGTGCGTAGAGGGTGGAGTGACCCCTCAGATGGTCTTCGACAACTTCCCAATGAACATGTGGGTGCTGCTGAAGACAAGGGAGTGGCCCACATGGGCCTTCAACAGTGAGATGGATCACAACCGGATCAAAGTCAATTTTAATACCAACTTGGGTGATTAAGATTTGAAGCTCCATATATAGAAGTTTCAACACGGGGCTATCACCCGTGATGCATTGACCCCGCCGATGGAATTCCTCCCTCTGAACATTGTTCCGGAGGTCAGGAGGGAGCTCCGAAGGGGGATGTCGGAGCTTGACGACCTCGGTCTGGTGGAAAGGTGTAGGACCTCCAGGGTTGCCATTCTCGGAGCTTCAGAAAGGGTGGATCTGACCGCTACTCCAAGCCAGAGGGTCGACGACGCCAACAAGGGCAAAGGCAAGGGCAAGGAGCTGACCAAATCTTCCAGCCCGAAGAGGAAGCTGAGACATGCTGATGGGAGCTCCCTCAGGTTAGCTCCATCTCCAGCAGCTCCTTCTCCCCGACCAAGCAGAACTTCGACGGGCGATCCCGCTTCGATGTCGGCGCCCTCGAGGGGTTCTAGCTCTGGTAAATCGACTCCGGGTCCAATGCCGACTGGGGGCTCCAGGTCTGAAGGTCCTTCCCAGTCGAGGGAGATCCTGGCTGAGGCAACACCAACAGTTGCGGCAAGTTTCGGACAGCAGTCCGGAGCCCCCACCACACCGGCGACGGTGGGTTCTGGCTCTGGCCGCCCGATGAAGAGGTTCCGCGCTGACTGGACCGATAGCATCCCAAGGTAAGCATTGTCATCTCACCTTGAAGTGCTGATTTTGTTTTCATCATGTCTTGAATTTTCCCGATCTTTTGTTTACAGGGTGTCAGAAAAGAAGACCGAAGCTTTGGATCCTGCTGCAGCAACTGAAGCTGTATAGGCGGAAGCTCCAGCTTCAACCCCTGTGCCTCTCCAAGTGGTGGCTGAAGACACAGCAACACCAGCGTGAGCTGTCGTGGACTTGGATCCAGAGTCGTCGCTAGAAGCTCCCGTGGTAGCGCCAAACCACGGGGGAGATGTTCGTGATGAAGCGTCGACAGTTTTGGCGCCGTCGGTTGAAGTTCCTGCTTCAAAGACGGAGGTAGCGGAAGCTCTAACGATTGAGCCGGAGGTAACTAATGCTCCAGCCCTCGAACCGGAAGTAGTTGAAGTTCTGGCCATGGAGCCAGAGACTGCGAAAGCTCCAACATCTGAGCCGGAGGTAACTGAAGCTCCGACACCTAAGCTGGGAGAAGTTGAAGTCCCGACGACTGAGCCAGAGGCGGAGGAAGCTCTGGACAAAGTTGCAGTATCCACCCCGGAGGTGACTACTTCAAAGGTGTCTATGTTAGAGCCGAAGCACCCACAAGAGTCAGCTGCAGGTCCTCTGCCCCCAGAGCCGATGATTGAAGATCCGGTGGGGGGACCTTCTTCATCAACTCTGGAAGTCGGCCCTAGTGCGGTTGAGACGCAGGGGACCACACTTGTGCCATGGGACCCCATTAATATTTTTGAAGATCCGCTTGAGCCAGCGGGAGAGATCCAGACTGGTCCGGAGCCAATTCCTCTGGCGATGTCTATCGAGAACGCTTGCTCCAGTCTGCGCCAAGTTCAACTGGCCTTCGACTATGAAAGCAAGACACTCAAAAAAGAGCACAACACCTTGAGGCGTTGGCGCAACAGGCTTCACTTTGAGACGAAGCTGACGCAGTCAAGGCTTGCTGACCAGCGGGAATGGGTGGCCAAGGAGAAGGCCCGGCTAGCGCTGATGGACCGCTTGCTAAATGAGCAGGAAGTTGCCATCAAGGCTCTCAACGAGAGGGCGCATGAGATTTTACAGCATACTATGGAGACCAACGAGACTGCTGACAATTATTAGGACAACCTCGATGAATTAAATGAAAAACTCCTCAAGCACCGGGCGGACCTCGACGAGAGGGAAGAAAAGCTCATAGAGAAGCAGGAGGATATTTTGAAAAGAGAGGTGGAGTCGCCTAGAGGTTGTCTCTGGGGGAGGAAAGCTTGGTCGACCGCACTAAGAAGCTTGAGCAGCGGTGCAAGTAGGAGGAGGAGAAGCACTCGAAGATGGGGCAGAAGCTCTCCAAAAGAGAAGCTGATGTCGCCACCAGGGAGGAGAAAGTAAAAGGCAGGGAGAAGGACCTGGCGAACCGCCAGAACCACATCCACCTCAAGCAGAAGGTTGCTAGAGGAACTCAAGAATTCAAGGGCAACAGAGTCCCAGTAAGTTTGGGACTTCCTGGGGCACGCTAACAAGGCTTTGGTGCCACTTGGCTTCAGACCGATACGTCAGGATGACTAGGAGCCGGAGCTAGACAAGGCGCCGGTGGCGCTAAGCTCTACCAGCAACAAGCTGGACACGATGGGTAATGCCATCATCAACCAATTGGAGACAAAGGGAAAGTCTCTGGCCAAGAATGTCGTCAAATATGTGCTGATATGTTTCAAAAGCTGAGACCCCCAACTTTCTCTAGATCCGATGGTCGAAGGGCCCATTGCTGAAGAGGAAGATGCCGCCAGGGCTAGCGTTCAAAAAGCTGCCGAGAAAGTTGCCTCATATTTCTATAGAACTTAGGACCTCCATTAGGCAGGACCTTCTTCCTTTCCCTTTTCCTTTGTAATCCTCATTTTGTAATCCAATCCTTCAAATGAATGAAATTCAATCTTCTTGAATGAATGAATTCCATTTTGTATTTGTCTTCAATGCATTGTCCTTTATCTTATTGGACCCCTGGTAGATAGATGTACACAATTTGATTGTGAAAATTTACCAAAAAGATTTGACAATGTCTTGATGACTTGAACGCTTCAAACTTGTAGCTAGAACGCTTAGCTCTTAGGTCTGAAGTTTACTTCTGACACCTCCAAGGACCCTTTGTGACGTCGATGGCAGGCCCCCTAGGAGTTGTCGGAGCTTGTTAGATCTGACAACGCCCACCACCAACGCTTAAAGTGTCGACGGCGGGCCCTCTGGGAGGTATTAGAGCTTGGTAGATCCGACGGCACCCACCACCAACGCTTAAAGCGTCAACGGCGGGCCCCCTGGGGGTTGTCGGAGCTTGATAGTTCCGACAACATCCACCATCGCCATAAACTTTCTAGTTTTCCTGCGCGTTAAAGACAAGAAAAACAGTAAAATTGGTCCTCTCGTCTATAAGTTGTTTGCGGCTTACTGTTCTTATTTGAAATTTAGGTCCGATGAAATTCAACATGAAAAAAAGTAAATTGATGTAATCTCTTCAGATCCGAATGCCTTCTGGACCCGCCGTACTGAGGCCTGCCAGAATATAAGTAGAGTGGCATACTTAGGGTGTTGGACCAGTCTAAGCCGATAGCGCACTCCAGACCAGTCATTGGCTTTGGCGTTCAGGCAAGTAGACCATCTAGCAATGCTAATATCCGAAAAAGACCAATAATATAACTCGTATATCATATGAATAACTTGGACTAAATCTCAAAAAGAATTGCACAACTTCGTTATAGACAAGAAGGAAAAGATAATTAAAGAAAAATGAGTCTGTACAAAATTAATGCACGTGGAGTCTGCTTTCACACAACAATTTCTTTCATTATAGGTCCGAATTACAGGGGAGACAAGGACACACTTAAGGTACAGAACCAGGCCAAGTGTGCTATTCATCTTGTTCTAACCCAGGGTAGGTAAGCCACACTTTCAGTACAGGGATCAAGTTAGGTGGGCTTGAACTGCCTAGACCCTCTTGGAGGGGTCTGGATGTTCTCCTTTAAGACCTACCCGACTCTGTGTATAGACTCTATAACTTACACTATGTGTAACTACAGACTCACCTCTGTGAAACTAAGCATAAAACTTACGAAGGTGCTCGATGTTCCAAGGATTGGGAAGCGAAGTCCCATCCTTTGTGGACAAGCGAACACATCCGGGACGGGATACCTTGATCACCCGAAAGGGAATTTCCCAGCTGAGTGACAGTTTGTTCATCCCTTCACAAGTTAGTATTCTCCGCAGCACCAGATCACCTTCTTCAAGCTGTCGGTTGCGCACATGCCTTTGGTGATAGTGCCGGAGTGCCTGGCGATATCGTGCATTTTGAACAGCTGCTTGGCACCTTCCCTCGTTGACGAGGTCAAGGTCTTCACGCTGTATCTTCTCCTGCATGGCTTCGTCAAAGGTCCGAACCCGGAGTGACCCCGTAGTGATTTCTGGAAGAAGGTTCACTTCAGCTCCGTACACCAGGAAGAAGGGGGTCTCTCCAGTTGACCGGCTAGGTGTTGTCCTGCTCACCCACAGTGCAGACAGAAGCTCCTCTATCCAGTTGGTTTCATGTTTCTTCAGATGCTTGTAAGTGCGCGTCTTGAGTCCTTTCAATATTTCTGCATTTGCTCTCTCGGTTTGGCCATTACTTGCTGGGTGAGCTACTAATGCGTAGCTGACTTGTATGTTGAGGTCTTCGTAATACTCTTGGAATGCTGCACTTGTGAACTGCGTTCTGTTGTTAGTTATGACTCTGTTCGGAACTCCAAATTTGCAGACTATGGACTTCAAGAACTTGATAGCTGATTGCTTATTGATTGTCACAACTGGAGTAGCTTCCGACCACTTGGCAAACTTGTCGATGGCGACATATAGGAACCTGTAACCTCCGACTGCTTTTGGGAAATATCCCAAAATGTCCATCCCCCACACATCGAATGGCCATGTAGGAGGTATCATTTGCAGCGACTAAGCCGGTGTGTGAATTTGTTTCGCGTGGAACTGACACACTTCACACTTTTTTACCAACTCAACTGCATTCTGGAGAGCTGTAGGCCAGTAAAAGCAATGCCGAAAGGCTTTACCGACCAACGTGCGGGAAGACACAAGGTTTCCACACTCGCCTCCATGGATTTCCGCGAGGATCTCGCGACCTTCTTCACAGGCAATGCACCGCATTGGACACCATTGGCACCACGTCAGGAGACTTCCCATTCTACCAGTGTGTATCTTTTAGCCAATCTGACGATCCGGTCAATCGATGCACTGTCTTCAGGAAGGATGTTGTCTTTCAAGTAGCTTCGGATCTCCGAGATCCATGCATCGAAGCTAACTTGAGTCTCTGGATGTTGCACGTTGGGTTGCTCGGAACTTCCTGTAGCACCTACGACCCTTGGTGGACGCCATGGTAAGAGGGCCACCGAGACTGCTAGCTTTGAGGTGCCGGTCTTGCCCCCTTCGATCAGTTCAGCAGGCTGAGCGGTTGGTCTTGACAACCTCCTAACAAAAATTTCGTCAGGAGCTTGAGCTCCGGTTGAAGCCTTCATTGAGAGTTCATCAGCTTCAATGTTGTTGAGACGCTGGACATGGCAGAGGTCCTGGACGTGGAAGTCTTTCTGGAGCTTCTGTACTTCAAGGAGGTAAGCAACGAGTTGTGGGTTGTTGCAACTACATTCGCCTTTGACTTGCTTGATAATGAGTTGCAAATCACCCTCGATCAACATCTGCTTGACACCATATGATAGCGCCACCTTGAGCCAGTAGATGAGAGCTTCATACTCCGCCATGTTGTTGGTTGCCTTGAAATCAAGGTGTACCATGTACTTGACCTTGTCCCCGGTCGGAGCAAGGAGAAGGATTCCATCTCCGGCCCCCTGCTTTTGCACGGAGCCATCAAAGCAGAGAGTCCAGTGAGGCTCGGTGAAGACCGGGACCTTGGGTTCTGACTTCTTGAATGTGGCCTAAAGGGGGGGGGGGGTGAATAGGCCTTTTTGAAATTTGTCGGAACCTGCAACACTTAACAACCAGATCAAAACTAGAGATATCGTACTAGTCCGGTAAAGGGCGGACTAGTCTGATGTGTACCGACTAGGTTGATTGAGTTTAATTGATTAATTTGATTCCACGATGTATGCAGTGGAAATATACATTTAATTTAAGTGTTGCAATATTATGGACTAGGGTATATCACAATTCAATTTTATACTTAATGATTCAATGTAAAGTGACAATATTGATTCAAACCCTGGATTGTGTGATGAATAAGAATGATGAACACAAAGCAAGAACACAAACGATTTATCCCGTGGTTCGGCTCCCACAGAGGCAACCTACATCCATGTTGAGGAGTCCACAAAAGGATCGGGTCTTCTCCAACCCTACCCTCGTCGGATCGCCACAAAGGGCAATCCCCTTCTCTTATCACAAAGGATGAATAACCAAATTCAAGGGGCCTTCTCACACGTTGAGGGCTCCTCTAGATTACAATGACAACTCCACCAAGAACACAATCAAAAGATTACAATGAAAATCACAGGAGTGTGTTAGGGAATCAAACCAAGAGCTCAAGAGTGATGAAACATGTCTCTCCAATGTTCCAAAGTGTATCCTCAAGGTATTGATCTTTTTGGCTTTTAATTTCGTGGAGAGATGTGTTTTTGAGGCTCTTGGGAGGTGTGACATCGCTAGGGTTCGAGAGGGGTTAAAGTTGAGCCGTGCACCTCTATTTATATGGGGTTTCTAAAAGTGACCGTTAGGGTTTAGAAAGATCAGACTAGTCCGCGGTGGACATCGTACTAGTCCAGTGTGCTATTTGTAGCAAACCCTAAGTGTCCCGAAATATCGCACTAGTCCGGCTAGGAGCGTACTTGTCCGATTTCGCTTCTGGAAATATTCGGACTAGTTCGATAGACATCGGACTTGTTCGGACAGTGAAACCCTAGGTGGTTATGAGGACAAGTCCGCACTTGGAGGACTTGTCCGACTTAGGTCAGATAGTTTCTCGGACTAGTTCGTGCAAATATCGGACTTGTCTGATTGACATCAGAAAGATATCAGACTAGTCTGGTGTGTGGTCGGACTTGTCCGATTTTGTGTGACTTGTGAAGTGTTTTGAGGACTAGTCCGCACTGGGGAGGACTAGTCCGATTCTTGTCAGAGAAATATCGGACTTGTCCGATTTTGTGCAGAAAGGATATCGGACTAGTCCGATGTCAGTCGGACTAGTCCGGTCCTGTATAACTTTGTGTAATGTGTGTGTTTATTTGTGATTGAGATCTTGGGGTGTGTTTCCTTAACACACTCCACACACAATGTTCTACTACTGTTGTTCCTTGAGCTCTTCTCCACATTGCTCCTCATTCTCCCTTCTTTTTGGCACTTTGCTTATTTGCACATTAAAACCTGTGCTCATCTCAACAAAGTGGTTAGAATCTCATTTGCTTGTCATAAATCATCCAAAACCCACAAGGGATTCATAGATGCACTTCCAATCTCCCCCTTTTTGGTGTTTGATGACAACCAATTGAGATTTCACAAAATATGATAAAAATTGAGATTTTCATAAAGTATGCACATATGAGTCTAAAATACATCAAGCAATGAAAACATAATCCATATGTGCATTCTTTATGGTGGGATGTATGACTAAGTACATTGAAACAATGAGAATGACATAATTGACATTAATCAACCAAAACCAAGCATATATGTCATTCTAGGAGCAACAACATAGTTTTCAACAATTACTTCTCAAGTAGATCAAAATAATGCATCACATGACCATAATCATCATAAGAACATAGTAAAAGCTTTACAACCCACAAAATAGTCAAAAAGCATAAAAGAGAGCTCTCTCCTCGTATCCAAAGCTAAGACTAAGACTCCCCCTCAATCTCTCCCCCTTTGGCATCAAGACACCAAAAAGAAGGAGAGGATGGTCCTAAAGTCTTCACTCCTCGCTGTCGGTCCTCTCATCGTCTTCATCGTCGTCTTCGGGATGATGATGATGAGGAGGAGGTGCGAAGCCACTCGAGCCCCCAATGCCAAAGTAGGCAAGCTCGGAGGGGGTCAAGGGCCCTAGCTCGGTGAAGTCTGAATCGGAATCATCGGAGATTACCGGAGATCCAATGGGCTCAATCTTCAATTTCTGGCATATCTGCTTCACATTGGCCTTGACATACTTCATGTATTCCTTTCTCTTCTTGTTCAGCTTGTGGGCCCTCACTTCGGCCTTTTTGCAGGAAGCAAAGATAGCAGTCAAGTATTTGAATATGCCACTTGCAGATCCTTTTTGAGGGGCTGCTCTAGTGGCAGGGGCAGCCCTTGCATCTTCACTTCTTCTTGCCGGAGCCTCAGGACTGTAGGCCGGCGAGGGAGCAGCCTGTACACTTGGCTTTTGAGGCATCTGAGGCCTCAAAGGGAGGTGCTCCACATCTTTGATAAATTCAATCCCGGTGACCTTCTCAATCACAAACATCAGATATGAGCATAACCACAAGACCTGTTGGGGGTGTAGGAAATGTTCACCATGTTATTCCAAATGTAGTCAGCCACATCAAACTGACGATCCTTGCTTATCACTCTCATCAGGGTCCGGAGATAACCCTGCACACTCCCAGCATCTCCATCCTTGGGAGCAATAGTCTTCCTCAAGACTCTATTCAGAACCACAAAGAAAGGCTTCATATTCTTTGTGGAGGGAGGGTTGAACTTTGAGTTTGGCTCATAAAGGAATTTCATCCCGTCCTTCTCAATGACACCTATGTTGTGAATGATCAAGCTGTCATTTCTTGAGGTGTCAAGGTGAAGCAGGCTTGCAAAATCTTCTTGAGTTATACTGTACTTGATCCGTGAGTCATCCAAGTAGAACTCTCTTCATCTTCACTTGAGAAGTGGCATGTCGCAAAGAATTGCGCAATCACTTCATCATTCTAATTGTTTCTGAAGGCAAAAAGGTCCTTCAGTCCATGCCTCTCAATTGCTTCCACCACTTCAATGAACGGGGAGCAGCCCTTCAAAATGTGCCCAATCAATCCATTGACTGCGCACTACCGGGGTCTTCATTGGGAGGTACACATATTTGTAGAAATTTGCATGGAAATTGCTCCAAAATCTGCCATCGGCAGCTTGCTTCGGACGGCCATACCAATCAATGCTTCTGAACTTCGCCGCCGAGTCACTACCCTATCCATTGAATCTGTCTTCAGTGGGGTCCCTGACCCCTTCCCTTGGATCATGCAGCCTCAGGGGGCCAACTGGGCCCGCTGCTATTCCCTTGCCCTTGCCCTTATCTTGGCGAGGGCCACTTGGTGCTGCAGTTGCCTTGGAGGCTGGCTTCTTGGCAAGCACCTTCCTCCGAGCCTAAGGAGGAGATGGAGCTGGCTCGGAAGGTCGCTCTTGGTGTTTCTTGCCAAGGCTTGTCGAGGGCCGAGGTGCCACCTCGTGGTCCATCTCGGCCTCGAAATCGAAGATCCCGTCGTTAGAGCTCGACATGTCCTAAGAATGAATTGTGCAAGACATGAATAATAATGGATTATTCAAGGCATGGGTGAGAAACGATAACAAGGAATTGCATTGAGGAATTGACAATTTAGTTTTGAGTTCAGAAAGATCGGACTTGTCTGGTGTACAGGCACAGACTAGTCCGGGGTGACCGGACTTGTCCGTGCATGGACCGGACTAGTCCGGTATTCATCCTCAAAAACCTAAGCAACTAGACAAATGGTGATTCCTAATGCACAACTAGCTTAGCATAAACGTAATACATCAAGGAGGCATGTATATAGTGAAGGAAGCTAGGCTATTCGATCAACAATGAAGAAAATAGGGATTTCTAGGGTTTGGGCAAAAATTACCGAAGAAATCGCTTGAATCTCAAAGAGAGAGGTGTTGAAGGTTGGACAAGTCTGAGAACTTCAATCTTCAAGCGAGGAAGCTTGATTTTCGCCCAAATGCGGAGCTTTTTTGTGGAGGAGATGCAAAATCGCCTTGTGAGCTCGAGTTTGGGAGAGAGAACGCGTGAGGCAAGAGTGGAGGTGAGAGGATTAGGGTTTGGCGGCGGCTAGGGTTAAGGACACGAAAAATCGGACAAGTCTGGAGAAGACCAGACTAGTCTGAACTTTTCCAGAGGCTATATCGGACTAGTTGTGGTCTACCAGACTAGTCTGGCCTAACCGGCGCTCTGCGGACTAGTCTGCATGGGTGGACTAGTCCGGGTAACCACGGACTAGTCTGTGGTCACCAGGCAAGAACTTCTTATCCCATTCATATATATTTGAAGGTACATATTTAGAAAATAGGAAGGTGAATCAAATCAAATAATCTTGATGAATATGATCAGTAAGCATACAACAATCAAGCAATGGCCATAATTCACCAAGATCTAGTAATTGACATAGTTTTCTGGAGAAAATTAAGAGAGATGATTTTCATAATCCAATCAACATATTTTGAAGAATTCATACAGGTATGCAACATTTCAAGCCACACTCTGAGCATCAAGGATATTTAGTTCATTTCGGAGTTCACAAAAGCGCTTTTCATCAAGTGGCTTGATGAATATGTCGGCCAATTGCTTTTGGGTGTTGACATGGGAAATGGCTATATCTCCTTTCATGGAGTGGTCTCTCAAGAAGTGATGCCTTATGTCTATGTGTTTGGTTCTAGAGTGCTCAACAGGATTATGGGCAATTTTAGTGGCACTCTCATTATCACAAAGGAGTGGAATACGGTTCATATTGTAAATGTAATCCCTTAGAGTTTGCCGCATCCAAAGGAGTTGTGCACAACAACTCCCGGCTGCAATGTACTCTGCTTCGGCTGTGGATAAGGCAATGGAGTTTTGTTTCTTGGAGGACCAAGAAACTAGGGATCTACCTAGGAATTGGCATGTATTGGAGGTACTTTTTTCTATCTACTTTGCATCTGGCATAATCTGCATCAGAGTAACCAATGAGATTGAATTTGGAGCCTTTTGGATACCAAAGACCAAGGTTGGGTGTATGAACTAAGTATCTCAAGATCCTTTTTACGGCTGTCAAGTGACATTCCTTAGGATTGGCTTGAAATCTTACACACAAACATACACTCAACATAATATCTGGCCTAGATGCACATAAATAGAGTAGAGATCCAATCATGGAGCAATATACCTTTTGGTCGATGCTAGGTCCATCTTCATTGAGATCCAAGTGGCCATTCGTTGCCATGGGAGTCTTTATGGGCTTTGCCTTGTCCATCCCAAACTTCTTGAGTATGTCTTGAGTGTACTTCGTTTGGCTTATGAACGTCCCTTCCCTTTGTTGTCTCACTTGGAATCTCAAAAAGTATTTTAGCTCTCCCATCATAGACATCTCAAACCTATCTATCATAATTCTACTAAACTCCTCACAGAAAGATTTGTTAGTTGAACCAAAGATTATATCATCAACATAGATTTGACAACCAAATAGATAATTGTCAAAATTCTTTGTAAATAGTGTATAATTTACTTTGCCAATCTTAAAGCCATTATCAATTAAGAAATCTCTAAGACACTCATACCAAGCTCTAGGAGCTTGTTTGAGGCCGTAGAGAGCCTTACGCAATTTAAATACGTGGTCGGGGAACTCTTCGTCTTCAAACCCAGGGGGTTGCTCCACATACACCTCCTCCTTGATTGGTCCGTTGAGGAAGGCGCTTTTCACATCCATTTGATAGAGCTTGAAATCATGGTGAGTAGCATATGCATAATAGATTCAAGTCTATCTATGGGAGCAAAGGTCTCATCGAAATCCAAACCTTCGACTTGTGAATACCCTTTGGCCACAAGTAGTGCCTTGTTCCTTGTCACCACCCCGTGTTCATCTTGTTTTTTGTGGAAGACCCACTTGGTGCCGACAATGTTCGCATTGGGTCTTGCGATGAGTTCCCACACCTCGTTCCGCTTGACGTTGTTCAATTCTTCTTGCATTGCCACCACCCAGTCCGGATCCTTCAATGCATCCTCAACCCTGCGTGGTTCCAAAAAGGATACAAACGAATAGTGCTCACAAAAGTTAGCTATGCGAGATCTAGTTGTTACTCCCTTTTGGATGTCACCGATGATATTGTCGATTGGGTGATCCCTTTGGACGCATTGGTGTACTTTTGGGTGTGGCACTTGAGGTGTTGTATCTTCATGATCATCTTCGTATTCTTGTGGTTGATCTTGTGTGGAAGCTCCCCCTTGATCGTTGACATCCTCTTGTGGTTCATCTTCCTCATGCACGTGTAGAGGTGACTCTTGTGGTCGAACTTCACCTAAGGCCATTCTTTTCAATGCTTGACAAGGAGCTTCTTCTTTATCTAGTACACATGGATCAACTTGCTCCTTTTGGGAGCCATTAGTTTCATCGAACACTACTACTTCAACAAGTCTGTAGGTATTGTTGAAAACACGATAGGCGTAAGTGTTCGAATCATAACCAAGCAAGAAACCTTCATCAGACTTTGAAGCGAACTTTGAAGTCCTAGGCTTCTTGTTCAAGATATAACATGGAGATCCAAAAACTCGAAAATATGAAATATTGGGCTTGTTACCGGTAAGTAGCTCATAGGATGTCTTCTTGAGTAGTCGATGAAGATAAACTCGATTTATGGCGTGGCAAGCGGTGTTAATCGCTTCCGCCCAAAATCGATCCGAGGTCTTGTACTCATCGAGCATTGTTCTTGCCATCTCTATGAGTGTTCGGTTCTTTCTTTCGGCAACTCCGTTTTGTTGTGGGGAGTACGGAGCTGAAAACTCGTGCTTTATGCCTTCTTCATCTAGGTACTCCTCCACTTGTGTGTTCTTGAACTCCGTGTCATTGTCGCTTTGAATGTTGTTGATTGTCAATGAGAATTCATTTTGAGCTTGCTTGGAGAACTTCTTAAGTATTCCTTGTGTTTCTAACTTGTCATGCAAAAAGAAAACCCAAGTGAAGCGAGAAAAGTCATCAACAACTACTAAACCATATTTGTTACCGCCGGTGCTTATGTAGTCAATTGGACCAAATAAGTCCATGTGAAGTAGCTCGAGCGGTCTCGTTGTAGTCATGACGTTCTTCGCGGGGTGAGGTGCTCCAACTTGCTTCCCGGCTTGGCACGCGCTACAGGGCCTATCTTTCTCAAACACAAGATCCTTTAAACATCAGATGTGATTGCCCTTGAGGAGTTTTTGAAGGTTCCTCATACCAACATGTGCTAGCCGTCTATGCCACAACCAACCCATGTTGGTCTTTGCAATCAAGCATGTGTCAAGTTTAGCTTTATCTTTGTTGAAGTCAACAAGATAAAGTTTTCCCTTTAACATACCCTTGAATGCAATGGAACCATCACTCCTCCTAGAGACAGTCACACCCTCATTAGTGAACAAGCAATTATAACCTTTGTCACATAATTGAGATATGGACAGCAGGTTATAATCTAAGGAATATACATGTAATACATAAGAAAGTGTGTGTTTAGATGATATGGCAATTTTACCTGTACCGAGCACCTTCCCTTGACTATTATCTCCAAAATAGATGCCCTCATTTGGATCCTCATTTTCTTCATATTCAACAAACATTCTTCTTTCTCTGGTCATATGGTTGGTGCAGCCACTGTCTAGCACCCATTTAGATCCACCGGAGGAATAGGCCCGCAAAAACAATTTATGCCTTGGTTTTAGGTACCCAAGCTTGCTTGGGTCCTTAGAGGTTAGTCACAAGAGATTTGGGCACCCACACATGAGATTTGGTGTTCTCATGGCGTGGCCCAACATAATGAGCATAAACTTTGCCAAAATTATTTCTCATTAGGACATACAATGCATCAAAGGTTCTAAATAATAATTGTTGTTGTTTATACACAAAACTAGTCTGGGAGGCCGGACTTGTCCGGAGTACCGGACTTGTCCAGACCCCGACCGGACTAGTCCGGTGGTCATGCGTGTTGTGCTCATTAGTTTTTGATTTTCCAGTTTGGAAGACTCCTCCCTTTACAAAGACATTGCTATCCCTGTTATTCTTATGGCTTCTAGCTTGTTGCTTTTCACCATAAGAGTAACCAATGCCATATTTGACATTTGGAGGTCTTGTGACCAAGTATGCACTACGTGCATATTTGATCTTCTCCTTGTCAAATATGCCACTTTGAGCAGGATGCTTATCCTTTGTAGAGGGTGAATTGTCTTTCAAACTGTTGTCAATTTTATTACATGTACAAGTAGAAGCAACTTCAGTTTTAATGTGTTGAGAGGGTGAACTTGAAGAGGATGAAGGGTCACATTGCTTGAGTGACTCAACTTGCACTTCAAGGATCTTGTTAACCTTGATTAGGTTAGCAAGTTCTTCCTTGATTGCAGCATTTGAGTCGTTTAACTCCAAGCAAGCTTCCTTGCTTGAAGCTAACTCAACCTCTAGTGACTTGCTTTGCTCCTTTTCAAGCTCTAGAAGTTTGTCAAGTTCGACATGTTCCTCCTTTTGGGAGATAATCATGTCCTCTTGACGATGTATCAACCTCTCCTTCTCAACAAGTTGATCAAGTAAAAATTTCATTTTTGTGGCAGTTTTCCTATCTAATCCAATAAGCATATCCTCATTATCACTATTGATTTCATCATCGCTGGAATAGGAATGCACAAAAAGGGGGTTTGGTGTTTACCTTGCGTTTACCTTCCTTTGCCATGAGGCAAGTGCCATTTCCCTTCCAAGCGCCGAGTGTAGGGAAGAGAGTAGACTTCTTGGAAGTCTTCTTGATGGCTATGCTAGCCATCTCTTCTTCTTTGGATGATGAGGACTCATCATTTGAGTCCTACTCTTTCCCTATGTGCGCTTGTTCGGCTTGTTTCTTCTTCTTGAAGAATTTCTTGGGTTGAGGCTTGGCTTCTTTCGTCTTCTTCTTGTTCTCTTCATATGGGCAATCAACTATAAAGTGGCTATACTCACCACAATTATAGCATGCCCACCTCAACTTTGGCTTTGTTCTTTCCTTGTACTTTCCTTCGCTTGATTTAGTACCTTGTCTCTTCTTCATTATTCTCTTGAATTTCTTCATGAACAATATCATGTCTTCTTCATCTAATTCACTGCTCTCACCATCACTGTCTTCTTCTAGCTGAGCTTCTCGAGCTTCTTTAGATAGGGGCTTGAGGGTGGACTTCAAAGCAACCCCTTTCTTCTTTGTCGAGGTGGGGTTGGCAATTTCCTTGACATGCTTTGCTTGTTTTTCCATCATCTATAAATTGATGATTTTTCCAAGTAATTCATCCGGAGTCATTTTCTTGTATTTGGGGCTTTCTCTAATCATTGAGCATAGGGTGACGTTGCGAGGCATGGAAGCTCTAAGGATGAGCTTCACCACCTCGTGGTCATTCCACTTCTTGCTTCCGTATGATCGAACCTTGTTGACGAGTGTTCGGTTGTACATATCTTGAGGTGACTCATCTTCCTCGATTGTGAATCTTCCTAATCCGCCTTCGATCATTTCAATCTTTGCTTCACGCACATGACGGTCACCTTCATGTGCAGTTTGCAACATGTCCCATATCTCCATCGCAATCTCGAGTCCATCCACCTTGGTGAACTCGTCACGACTGAGCAAAGAGGTAATGAGTGTCGCGGCTTGAGCATTTCAGTGAATTGCCTACTCTTGGCTTGGGGTGAGATCTTCGTCGTCGTCTGGGATATCTATCCCTGTGCACACAATATGCCATAAGCTTGGATTGAGCGAGATTAGATGCATTTTCATATTCTGCCTCCACATTGGTAATCACTTCCATCGAAGTGTGGGGCTTTTCCTAGAGGGATATATAAATAATGGTTATTGCTGGGATTAAGACGATCATAGTTGAAAGGATATCAGGAGTAGTCGGTGTGACTACTCCCCTTCTTCTTCTCTTCAATCTTTACTTTCCCTTTGGAAAGTGTCTTCTTTCTTAGGAGCGCCTTTAGTTCCAACGTCTCCTCATCGTCGTCCTCGAAGTCTTGAATGGCTTCGAGGAGCTTCTCCACCTTTTGGTTCTTGTCATCATCAACCTTTTCTTGGTTTTTGCTCTTGTGGATGTCCTTCATGTCCGACATGATCTTCTTCGAGCGATTAGTCTCTTTCTTGAAGAACCTGCTCTGATACCAATTGAATGTGGCCTAGAGGGGGGGGGGGTGAATAAGCCTTTTTGAAATTTGTCGGAACCTGCAACACTTAACAACCAGATCAAAACCAGAGATGTCGGACTAGTCCAGTAAAGGGCGGACTAGTCCGGTGTGTACCGACTAGGTTGATTGAGTTTAATCAATTAATTTGATTCTACGATGTATGCAGCGAAAATATACAGTTAATTGAAGTATTGCAAGATTATGGATTAGGATATATCACAATTCAATTTTATACTTAATGATTCAACGTAAAGTGACAATATTGATTCAAACCCTAGATTGTGTGATGAATAAGAACGATGAACACAAAGCAAGAACACAAACGATTTATCCCGTGGTTTGGCTCCCACAGAAAAAACCTACATCCACGTTGAGGAGTCCACAAAAGGATCGGGTCTTCTCCAACCCTACCCTCATTGGATCGCGACAATGGCCAATCCCCTTCTCTTATCACAAAGGGTGAATAACCAAATTCAAGGGGCCTTCTCACACGTTGAGGGCTCCCCTAGATTACAATGACAACTCCACCAAGAACACAATCAAAAGATTACAATGAAAACCACAGGAGTGTGTTAGGGAATCAAACCAAGAGCTCAAGAGTGATGAAACGTGTCTCTCCAATGTTCCAAAGTGTATCCTCAAGGGATTGATCTTTTTGGCTTTTGATTTCGTGGAGAGATGTGTTTTTGAGGCTCTTGGGAGGTGTGACGACGCTAGGGTTTGAGGGGGGTTAAAGTTGAGCCGTGCACCTCTATTTATATGGGGTTTCTAAAAGTGACCGTTAGGATTTAGAAAGATCGGACTAGTTCATGGTGGACACCGGACTAGTCCGGTGTGCTATGTGTAGCAAACCCTAAGTGTCCTGAAATATCGGACTAGTCTGGCTCGGAGCGGACTTGTCCGGTTTCGCTTCTGGAAATCTTCGGACTAGTCCGATAGACATCGGACTTGTTCGGACAGTGAAACCCTAGGTGGTTGTGAGTACAAGTCCGCACTTGGAGGACTTGTCCAACTTAGGTCAGAGAGTTTTTCGTACTAGTCTGTGCTAATATCGAACTTGGCCGATTGACATCAGAAAGATATCGGACTAATCCGGTGTGTGATTGGACTTGTCCGATTTTGTGTGACTTGTGAAGTGTTTTGAGGACTAGTCCGCACTGGGGAGGACTAGTCCGATTCTAGTCAGAGAAATATCGGACTAGTCCGATGGATATCGGACTTGTCCGATCTTGTGCAGAAAGGATATCGGACTAGTCCGGTGTCAGTCGGACAAGTAGTGACGTAGCTTCCTTCAGGCAATAAGAACTACATAAAGCAACTTATGCACCTCAATATACTGAGTCTTGGCGTCATGGAGTACTTCACTGATGAAGCACACTGGCCACTAGACAGTTCAGACCTTCCCGGAAGGACCCGAAGCTTCTTCTTCATCAACCTGGACCCTCCCGAAGGGGTCCGGACCTTCTTCTTGAGCTTCTCAGACCCTCCTGGAGGGGTCCGAAACATGTTCTTCAGCCGTTTGAACTCTCTCAGATGAGAAATGTTGATCCTCGGGCAGCTTGCCTTGAAGATCCGTGCTTAGGGGTTGGGACCCAGACTCGCCTTCAGGTAGCTCCGGACCCTCCCGGAGGGGTCTGGGCTCCTGAACTGTAGGGGTCTCCGGTCTTTCCGCAACCAGAACCATGGTGACAACCTTCGTAGTTTCCGAAATGTAAAGCAAAAGAGTCTCACCAGGGTTCGGAGCTACCAGGATCGGTAGTGTGGTGAGGAGCTGCTTGAGCTCTTGGAACGCCTTTTCTGCTTCTTCGGACCAGTGGAATGGTCCGAACTTCCTCAATAACTTGAAGAAGGGAAGCACCCATTCTGCCAATCTTGAGATGAACTGGCTGAGCGCAGCTAAACATCCAGTTAGCTTCTGGACATCTTTGATATGGGATGAGGGCCGCATGTCTTCAATAGCCTTGATCTTCGCCAGGTTTGCCTCAATTCCTCAGTGAGTCGCCAAGAATCCGAGGAGCTTCTCGGATCAAACCTCAAAGACACATTTGTCCAGGTTCAACTTGGTGTGCGTCATGCGCAGATTGTCGAAGACGGCTTGTAGGTTGTCAAGGAGTGATTCCTTGTTCTTGACCTTCACAATGATGTCATTGATGTAGACCTCCACCAAGTCCCTAATGAGCTCTCCAAATGTATTGTGCATTGCTCGCACAAAAGTTGAAGCAGCATTTTTGAGACCAAACGACATGGCAGTGTAACAATACAACCCATCTACTGTTATGAAGGCAGTATGCTATTCATCTTCCCTAGACATTTGGATCTGATGATATCCGGAGTATGCATCTAGGAAACACAATAGCTCACACCAAGAGGTGGAGTCCACAATCTGATCTATCCTAGGTAGTGGAAATGGATCTTTTGGACATGCCTTATTCAAGGTGGTGTAGTCGATACACATCCGAAGTTTCCCGCCAGCCTTGGCTACAACGACTGGGTTTGCCAGCCATCGTGGATGATGTACCTCCCAGATGAAACCACCTTCGAGCAACTTCTTGATTTCTTTGTCGAATAAAGTTATGTCGCTCGACATATTGCTTCTGGGGCTTCTGGTGTATTGGCCGTGCATCGGGGTATATCTTCAGACTATGCTCAATCACCTCCCTAGGGATCCCAGGCATTTGTGACGGTTGCCAGGCAAACACGTCAACATTCGCTCGGGGGAAAGTGATGAGTGCAAGTTCCTATTTATTATCCAGACCTCCTGATATACGGGTGGTCTGGGCAACATCAGAACCAATTTGGACGACTTTGACGGGAATGTCGGTGTCGCCGCTTGGATGCACGCATGGTGCATAGGTTGAGCCTCGGTGACGAGTGCTTGGGGGTTGAGCAGCTAGCTCCTTGCCGAAAGCTTCCTCCTGCACTGTTGTAAGTGCGTGGATTTCTTCCAGCGCAGTGACTCCTGCAGTACGATCCTCGCGGATCCGAAGAACGCTTGAAGGTGTCAGCATCTTCAACACCAGGTAGCCATAGTGGGCAGCGGCCATGAACTTGTAAATGGCTGGCCTGCCTAGGATGGCATTGAATGGTAGGCTGATGTCCGCCACGTCGAAGACCAACTTCTCTATCTTGTAATTCTCCCGAGTCCCGAAGGTCAACGGGAGCGTGATTGAGTCGAGAGGACTGATGGCCCCGGACCTACTCTGGAGAAAGGACGTGAGGGGTGGAGGTCCAAGAGTTTCACCTGAATCTTGATGAATGCTTCATAGCTGAGAAGGTTGAGTGCCGAACCTCCATCCACCAAGACATGGTAGAGCTGGACATTGTTGATAGTTGGCAACACCATCAATGACAGTTGTCCAACTCCAATCATGTTTCTTGGGCAGTCTGTAGAATCGAAGGTGATGGGAGTGTCCATCCAATTCCGATGGAGTTTCTCCTTGGTGGTAGGAGCATTGGCAGCCATCTCCCGACGCATGGCCTTGAGGACTCGACGAGAGGTGATATCCTAGGACCCTCCATAGATGGTGTTGAGGGTCTTCTAATGCTCATTGTCGGAGATGTTAGAATCGTTGTCGATGGTGTCGTACACAACCTTCAGGACCTTTTTAGGTCTTGGAAGCCTAGCTTCAGATCAGTCGGAGCTTCGTCGACTTTCTGCTTTCCTTCCCGCTGGCGGAAAGGAGCTTCTTCTCGTCGCTTATTGAAGTGTTCGACAAGGTTTTGGACCTCCCGACAATCCTCAAGATTGTGGGTGTCCATTTTGTGGATTGGACACCACATCTTTGGACTGCCGCGGTCTTCAGATGAAGGTCAAGGTCGCTTTTCGGGGCGTGGCCCCCGGCCACCCGGAGCTGCAGCTGCTGCAGCAGTAGGCGTGCCGGCCGATGACTTCTTCTTATCATTTGACTTTTTCTTCTTTTTTTCCACTTCCAGAGGTAGTGGCTTCAGCCTTGGAGGACTTTTTGCTAGCCTCCAGAGCTGGCTTGGAGTGCATTTCATGGCCCTCCGCATCCCTGACACATTTGTCGGCCAAGCTAAAGAGTTCCGTGACGCTGGTGACTTCTTTTGTCGCCAGCTTCTCCAACATCTTCTTGTCTCAGACACCCTGTCGAAATGCCATAATGACAGGTGCGTTGGAGATGGAAAGAATCGTGTTCCGTACCTGGGAAAAACAATGGATGAACAATCGCAATGACTTCCCTGATTTCTATTGTACGGCAAACATATCCAACTCTATGCTAGGTCGGGTATAAGAACTCCCGAAGTTGGCAGTAAACTGGTGACATAGCTCTGCCCAACTGTTGATAGAGTCAGGCGGGAGACTCATGAACTAGGACCTAGCTGTCCCAGTTAGAGCCACAGGGAAATAATTGGCCATCACGGCCTCATTGCCACCCGCCGTGAGGATGGCAGTGGAGTAGATTTAGAGGAACTCAACGGGATTGACAACCTCGTCGTACTTCTCTAGCAAATGAGGCCAGAACTTCTGTGGCCATCAGACCATGCGAAGGTGCATGGCCAGGGCCAAACAACCGCCCCTACTCCCAAAGGAGAAGGGTTTTCCCGATCCTCTCACCTCTCGCGTGCACGCTCGATGTGGACACGACCATCCTGCTGTCTGTATCTTCGGTCGAGCTCCGACCGGAGATCATGCATCGAGAGTCTCAATGCAGTGTGAGTACGACGTGCCCTGGAGCGCAACGACGTTACTTGTTGGGACACAACACGTCTCCTGTGGTGTGAAACTAGAGGACCAAGTCTACTACACAAGGTCCTCCGCTGAGATGTTGCCTGCCCAGCAGGGGGCAGGCCTTGGTTACTGATGGCATCAGCTGCAGCTGCAACCAGATGTTCGACATCAGTATGCCATTGTTCCATGGCTGCCGGAGGAGCTCCAGCCGCTAGAGGACACTTGAGCAGAGTACGCGTAGCGATTAGCGCATTGTCCGGGTTGTTTGTTGATGCAGTCACCGAGACAAGGGCACCATCCTGTTGTCCGACACTGGTAGCCAGAACAGGTGGTGGTGGTAGTGCAGCAACACCCGCCGGAACAACAACACCAGGAGGCTGTTGGGCATTGGAGGGATTTCCTCCATCAGGCTGTCCGACGTTGCCATTGGATGATGCTGCCGCAGAGTTCACCATTTTGAAATGTGAGGCGCCCCCTACCCGGCGCGCCAAATGTCAAAGTGTGTAATCGACACTTCCCCCGGTACTACTAGAACGTTGCCCGCGGATGTTCGTGATTAGTTGGGGCGCGCGTGGGATTATGAACAAGATAGTGATACGAGAACTTTTACGTGGTTCGGGCCGCCTGAGCGTAGTGTGTGAGCACTTGATTGGACTTCTCCTTTGTACCGTGCAACACAACCCTTTTATAGTTCAAGGACTGGCCGTTACATTGTCTACCTGACCCGACATGTGGCCCCGGCGGTGCTTAATTACCTAATACACGATCTGTATGTATTAAGTACATTTATTAGTGATAACGCGCCTTAATAGCGGCGTTACCAATACTAAAGGTCATCTTATCGTGTGTCATTAATATGGCATTAATAACACGTAATCAGGTCTTGTAATTGTAGCTTTAATTGTCATTTGAATGTTCGTACCGTTGGAGATCCGTCTATTTTCCCGTTGCTGGCTTAGGTCCGGAGGCTTGACACGTGACAGCTCCGGAGCTTCCCTCTGTGGTGAGGCAGGTCCGGAACCGCTATACACGTGGCATCACCAGAGCTTCCCTCTACTGGGGGTTAGTTCCGGGGCCCCTGGACACGTGGCACGACCGCAACTTTCCTATACAAGGAGTTAGGTCTGACCTTACTTTACACGTGGCAGCGCCGGAGCTACCCTAATGAGGGAGGCGGGTCCAGTGCTGTGGGACACGTGGAGCCTTCGGAGATTTTCAACTCGGACAGGTGGAACTCCGCGGCTTTTCTTGCAGTATCGTGGGGTACCTGGTACGCAGGGTACCGATATATATATATATATATATATATATATATATATATATATATATATATATATATATATATTAAAAAAATCACGGTCGATTTGTAGTGCAGGACGTATGCAGGTTGCTAGTTCTTTTATACTTTTAAATGGATTTTTAGTGGTTATTGTTTGCTAATAGTGTAAAGGAAAAAGTCTATTTTACTACTCTCAATTATCAACTTTGTTCACTTAACCCCTTAACAAATTTTTTGTTTAAGTTTATCCTCTGAACTATTTAGATTGGTTCAATTCACTTCCTCCTATTTTTTTCTCTTTGTATGAGTTATGTTTGAAGTTAAATTTTGGTAGGATTGTAGATAATATCATACACAAGCTATTCTATAAAAAATTTCTATATTCTTTCATATTTTTTCATCACGCAAACGAGATCTGTTTACATGCTTTAAAAATAGTTTGGGCGTAAAGTGGATCAAAATTTTCTTAGAGAGTTAAGTGAACAACGTTGATATTGAGGGTAGTAAATGAATTTTTTCCTAGTGTAAGTGTCTATTAGTAGTGGTAAAAGTAAGTTCTCGCATTCTTCGTGTACTAATCAGCTTGTATGAATGGAAGATGGAAAAAAAGATAAAAATACATTTTTTTGTGGAATCATCATACAAATCTTCGATTACAATTGTTCAAGTTACGTTACGAAAACTAATTGAAGAACACAAGCGTACAAGAAAGTTCTCAATTGACAGCATTTTGATATCGATGGAGCTACATGCGTGAGTAACAAGAACCAATCCCCATCAGTTCGTCGTCAGCGCTGTAACCAAAATATGTCAATTATTGCTACTGGATCATCTCAAATCGTCCCTCGGTGGTATGCCTTATCTGGCTACTTTGACAAAAAACACCAAGGACAATTAATGAATAAAAAAAAATCAAATACCAATCTTCTCACTCAGATGTCCCTTTTGTTGTGTGTGAACACTTGGGTAGAGGATGAAATCGCCAAGGAGAAGCCACTGCAGCGTGGTCGCTGCAGTCCCGCGTGGTGGCCGAGCCGGTGCAACGAAACGCTGTTGCCCGCTCTTGCTTCTTCTTGTGCTACCACCCCTCTGTAGCCTGATTTTCACGTGCTAGGTAAGCCAGGCTTTGTTTGCATTACTGTAGGGCTCAGGGCCCCTACAAAGACAACCAAACAAAGCCACACTGCACTATGCAAGCTTGGTGGAACCAATCATACCTACAGGTTTTTCGGGCTGAATATGCAGTGAAAACCACTCACTTATAGTTGAAAATATGGGAAACTCTGTCAGAAAATACGTTTAGAAGTTTCATACAAAAATCTGGAAACTTGCACGTGTCTAGATGAGATGGAGAGAAACTTGCACACAGAATCCCAAGTTCAAACACAAGTTCGTTTAATAGATAAAAAAATAACATAATCATGGTGGAAAAGGATAGAACAGTGCATGGTGTTGTATTTTTGTTGATCCTTTTATGTTTTCCACTACATATTTAGCCACAGTTTACAGTGAAGTTGAATCGAATCATGTACTCCCTCCGGATCTTTTTAATTGTCACCGGCTAGTTCAAAAAAATAAATTAATCGCTGATAAATAAAAAGATTTGGAGTGAGTGGGTTTTTATGGTCAGAGCCAAAGCAATATTTTTTTTAAAAGTAGTGTGTAGCAATGCATGAAAGTAGAGTTCAAGAATCAGTGACACAAAAAACATACAGTACAAGCATTTTGAGTTGCGATAGTAGAACCCGAGCGTTCAAACTTTCAATTTATAGTTCATTTTAGCAAATCCAAAATTATAACCAATGTTCATTTTCAGACACTATCTTTTGAAAGACCGATGAACAACACTAAAAATTATATATAAGACGAAACAGAATTTACAACATGTCTCGCACCGGTAGTGCAGCAAACCAGTTAATTACAACAGAGCAGGCAGAGAAATCCCCGCCAACCCGAAAAAACTACTGAAAATTCTGTAAGAGGAGGTTGCTGAGGCATTTCGCTCCTGCTTAGCCCAAGTTTTGGATTTTCAGGCACCTGGAAACTTACCTGGGTGGGCCTTTGTTTCTTGTATTTAAAACGACCACAGTGGTGAAATGATACTGGACTGGACTGTAGTTGTACTGCAAGTGCAGAGTAGTGTACAAATTGAACATACCGAAAAAGTAAAAGACATTACTGAAAGAGTAGAATATAGAGTATGTGTTTAAAATAAATGAGAAAGTGTGGTTCTACCGCTGTCACTAGCTCTCTAGACTTTAAAGTCGCACCATTGATACACTTATGGCAACACATACAAATAATTTTCAGCTGGATTTCCTACTCGAAGTTCTTGCTGACAAGACCTCCCGGAGATCTTGGAGATGGCGACAGCAATCAGCCCCCAGCCCCCAGAAAAGAAGAACGTGCAAGGCCCTGCTATTTTCTGACAACACATGATATCTGATAGTTGACCAGCCGTATGCCGTTGGAGAACGTGCTTTGCGTGCGTTCATCGATGGAGAAAGTTCTTACTGGATGGCCGCATTTTGCACAGCGTCCTACATCTACATATGGAAGTTCTTACATCACGTGATTTTGCACCAGGTAACATATATAATGTGCATCGACCGACGGCGTCATGCGTACGTGCTTAAAAGAGATTAGGTATTTGTACGCGTCAGGCCGGTGGCCAGACGGTCAGTAGTTTGAAATTAGCATATTCGAATTCTTCATCTATATTGTATATATTCAAATATAAATTTTGACATGTTTTAAAAATTAAATAGTAAAAATCCTTGCAAAGAAAAACCAAAACAACACAATACAAATGAAGTTTTAGTCATTGACGACTGAAGTTTTAGTTGCTGGAAATGTAGGATTTCCGTTATAGTATACAATAGTTGCTTGCATTTGGAGAGTTTAACTGGATTTCATTGTTGACCAACCAACCGTCTCTTTCAATGGAAAGATAGATTTCTGAAACGCCAATGGAAACTGAGAGGCTACAGTGGTCTTGATCCAATAATGGAGGTCTGATAGTACGCAAGTTACTTTTCATTTATTACGATTATGCCATACAAATTTGAAAAAAATATAGCAAGTGAAACTTTTGTTTTTGTTTTGTTTGTGTCTTCCCTATTGTCCCATTCCTCCACACCTTCACGTCAGAGTAGTTCAAATGATCCACTAGTAGTCTGAGGTACGCATCAATATTGCCAGGTTCTTTCAGGTCACTTACTAAGGACACCATCATAAAATACTTCTATTTCATATAGAGGCAGGTTGGAAGATTGTAAATAGAAAGTATAATAGGTCAAGTGCCACTACTACAAAAGCATTTTCACAGACGCCTCGATTTTTCAAACACAAACAATCCGTAAAGAAATGCAACTGTGATGACGAATGATACAATAACCACATGTGATGACTGAACATCACATGCGGATTTTAAGAAAGAACCGCCTGGGTAAGTACATTATTTACCCAGACAGTTATTAATTAAGAACCGTCTGTGATGTATCAAACATCACAAGTGGTTCTTAATTAATAACCACCTGGGTAAATACATGATTTCCACGGGCGGTCATTGTTTAAAAACCATATGTACTGGTTCAATCATCACAAGCGGTTTTTATTGAATAACCGCCTGGGGAAAGTCACTGTTTTCTCAGGCTGCTTGTTAGTTAAGAACCGCCTGTGATGCTGATAAGCTAATTCCTTCAAGCTCTTGTAGATGCAAGTAACACCCGTGGCTCATCATTTGGATTGTTGAAAGCATCAATTTGAATCCTAATGATCCTTGGAAGGATTTTCCCATCCATTTGAAGGATTTCTTTTCCTCCTGTCCATTTGAAAACTAAGGAAGATGTTCCTTACTCAGTTTTAATGACTAAATATATTGACTAAAAATCAGTACCTACTTTCTTAGTGTTTCACACAAGCAAGGAAGCGAACAACTTCAATCACAAATCTTGTTTTTACACTTTCATAAGGATTTAACCTTAATACGATAAATCTATGCTTGAAGTTGTTCGCTTCAATAAGAACACCACTATTTTGTGCAACACTCTTACCGTCTTTTTCTTTAGTGTAAAATGTGTAACCATTGATGTTATATGCTTGCCATGATGTCACCAAAGCAGATGGGCCAGAAGCTAACTTATTCATTATTGCCTCTTCTATAGAGTTTCTGTATGGTATATTTTTGTCCATTAACCATTCCATGAAACATCTTTTGTGCTCTTTCATGATCTAGTCCTCTGTGCGGTCTTGGTTTTTTTTACGAAGCTCAATTTGGTGTTCCTCGATGTACGACTCAGCTATTGCGAGCTGTTGTAGTACACAAAAATTTGCACGGTGTACATTTTTGTAATCTTGAACGATAAAAGTTTTCTTACCCACTTTGCCTCTCCCACGTTATCGAAGTGTAGCAACGACACTTCCCCCGGTACTAAAGTGTAACCCGTGGAGGTTCTTGTTTCGGTTGGGGCACGCAGAGATCAGGATCAAGATGGTGACACCAGAGATTTACGTGGTTCGGGCCGCCTGAGCGTAATACCCTAGTCCACGAGGTGTGTGTTGTTGTATTGAAGATCACTAGGAAGCGTAGTGCTTGGCTCCGCTTGGATCTCTCCTGTATCGTGCGACTTAGTCCTTTTATAGTCAAGGACTGACCGTTACATCAGTTGCCTGGCCCGACATGTGGTCCTGGTGTATTTAATACCCTAATACACTGTCTATAAACATTAAGCATGGTCAATAGTGTGATAACATGCCTTAATGGCTGCTTTATCTCTATTAACAATGCTCTGATCGTGTGTCATTAATACAACATTAATGATGCATAATCAGATCTTATAACTGTTGCTTTAACTGTCACTTGAATGTTCGTGCTGAAGGAGATTTGCCAATGTATTCGTTGGTGATGAAGGTCCAGAGGCTCCACACTTGGCAGATTCGGAGCTTCCCCTTACTAGGAGGTAGCTCCGGAATCGCTATACACGTGTCGGCACCAGAGCTCCCCTCTGCTGGGGGTTAGGTCCGGGGTTATTGTACACGTGTTAGCAGCGGAACTTCCCTATGTTGGGAGTTTATTTCCGGACTTACATTGCACGTGTCGACCCTGGAGCTTCCCATATGAAGGGTGCGGGTCAAGTGTAGTGTGACATGTGGGGTCTGAGGAGACCTTCAACTTTGACAGGTAGAACTCTCTTGCACTTCTTGCGGTATCATGGGGTACCCCAGTGTACCGACAGTGGCCCCCGGGCCCACCTCTGGGAGAAATCCTTTCGGTTAAGTTATTCTACCAGAGGTGGGGCCATCCTTGATTCCCATGCTTCGACTTCAAAAGTCTTCTAATGTGCCATTGGGGCGATGGTCCAGGATTAAGCCATCGCCACGTGGCTTGTTATGAATGCGGCAGATGAGATCTTTGAGTGCGGATCTCACACAATTGAAGGTCGCTAGTTCCCAATACAAAAATCGTATCGATTCCGAGCGCCTTGTCAGGGTGCCGCCTTTGGGTTTCCCGCCGCCCATCATGACAACAGTTCGCCTGAGGTAATAACCTCGATCTCTTTGTCGGGGTGGCCCCGGACCCATTCGTCATGGACGGGGTAGATTTTTGAAATTTTACCCTACTCTTGTTGCGGTTTCCATCCAAGCGTCGCGGAGGCTTACTTAAGAAGGAAAGTATGCGCTGTATGAGGACTATTTACGCTTTCGATCAAACTTCGCCTAGCTTTCCCTTCCTTTCCTCCACTTTGCCGCGATGGAGTTGGGTCTTCCCAAGAGTCACCTCAAGAGAAAGTAGGATTTGATGAAGGTATGGACCTATATGGGGTGGTCCAGTGACTCCTTCGGCCACCTGATCCGCACCGACAAGCTCCCGTTCAAGAAGGAGCGTAATGGCGACATGGTGTACTTTTCAGCATATGCCATGGTGGGATTGATCCCACCTTTTTAAGCTTTCTCTTGATGCTACTGGACTTCTACGGTCTCCAACTGTATCATCTTGGCCCCCATTCTCTTCTGTTAGTGGTGACCTTCGTCCACTTTTGCGAGATGTGGGTGGGTGTTCCCCCTGTATCGAGCTGTTCTGTACCTTCTTCACGGTCCACACCACCGACAAGGGACTGAGCTTCTTGGCTTCTACTATTTCATGAAGCGCAAGAACTTCCCCTTCAAGTATTTGAAGTCATTCCCTTCCGGCAAGAACCTCTGCGGGCTACACTTTTGTAGTACCGGGTGAAGTGTCATTGCTACACTTTGACAACGTGGGAGAGGCAAAGTGGGTAAGAAAATTTTATCGTTCAAGATTACAAGAATGTACACCATGCACATTTTGGTGTACTACAATAGCTCGCAATAGTTGAGTCGTACATCGAGGAACACCAAATTGAGCTTCGTGAAAAAAACCAAGATCACACAGAGGACTAGATCATGAAAGAGCACAGAAGATGTTTCACAGAATGGTTAATGGACAAAAATATACCATACAAAAACTCTATAGAAGACACAACAATGAAGAAGTTAGCTTCTGGCCCATCTGCTTTAGTGACATCATGGCAAGCATATAACATCAATGGTTACACATTTTACACTAAAGAAAAAAATGGTAAGAGTGTTGCACAAAACTTAGTATTGAAGTTGTTCACTTTGTCACTGATTTATAGTCAATATATTCAGCCATTAGAACTGATAAAGTAGCATCTTCGTAAGTTTTTAAAATGGAGAGAAGAGAAAGAAATCTTTCAGGGCTTGTTTGGGTGTACTCAATCTAATTGGATTGAAGTGGATTGAAGTGAAGAATGAACTAATTTTCTCCTCAATCCACCTCAAACCACTTATATTGAAGTGGATCCACTCCTATCTAAACAAGCCCTCAAATGGATGGGAAGTATCGTCAGACTTCAATTGAAGCTTTTAACAATCCAAATGATGAGTCCTGGGTGTTACTTGCATCTACAAGAGCTTGCTGTGAAGGGATTAGCTTGACAGGAGCTTCAAGAGTTGTGCTTATAGATGTTGTTTGGAACCAAGCTGTTAGAAGGCAAGCCTGATCATCAAAGGTCAGAAGAAATTTATATACACATATAATTTGATAACTTATAGAACAGGTGAAGGTGATAAATATAACAATGTAATAATGTTCGAAACATAAGCTGAATTTAATAATGTTCGAAACATGCTATCTAAAGCTGAAATAGAGCATTGTTCTTAGTTCGTTTCAGAGGATACAAATATATACAATATGTATCATACATTTTTTCCAGCATTGACATCTTCACGCATATAGGGTTTCAAATCCCTTTTAATGCTTCTCTCTACGCGCTTGATGTTTTTTGGTTCGCTGAAAAGGTATATCTCTTCATACTGATTATATTCCTCTTCATTATCTCCCACATTCTCAACCCCAACAATATTTTGCTTTCCAGAAAGAACTACGTGCATCTTCTCAGTTTCTGGATCTTGAACATAAAAAACTTGTGCAACACTATCGGCGAGAACCCACAGGTCATCTTTATAACTCATTTTATTCAAATCTACCAGTGTCAGCCCGTAATTGTCCACTTTCACACCATCAAGATGTTTGACCTATTGACACTTAAATACGGGCATTACCATTCTTTTGTCATAATCGAGTTCCCATATTTCCTCTATAAACCCGAAGTATGTGGTCTTTTGCCCTTGTGAATCATAAGCCTCAATACGAACAACTTCAATACTATGTTTTGTGCAACACTCTTACCGTCTTTTTCTGTAGTGTAAAATGTGTAACCATTAATGTTATATGCTTGCCATGATGTCACCAAAGCAGATGGGCCAAACGCTAACTTCTTCATTGTTGCCTCCTCTATAGAGTTTCCGTATGGTATAATTTTGTCCATTAACCATTCCGTGAAACATCTTCTGTGCTCTTTCATGATTCAGTCCTCTGTGCGGTCTTGGTTTTTTTTACGAAGCTCAATTTGGTGTTCCTCGATGTACAACTCAGCTATTGCGAGCTGTTGTAGTACACCAAAATGTGCACAATGTACATTCTTGTAATCTTGAACAATAAAAGTTTTCTTACCCACATTGCCTTTCCCACGTTGTCGAAGTGTGGCAACACCACTTCCCACGGTACTACTAAAGTGTAGCCCACAGAGGTTCTTGTTTCGGTTGGGGCACGCAGAGATCAGGATCAAGATGGTGACACTAGAGATTTATGTGGTTCGGGCCGCCTGAGCGTAATACCCTACTCCACGAGGTGTGTGTTGTTGTATTGAAAATCACTAGGAAGCGTAGTGCTTGTCTCAGCTTGGATCTCTCCTGTATCGTGCGGCTTAGTCCTTTTATACTCCAAGGACTGATCGTTACATCAGTTGACTGGCCCGACATGTGGCCCTGACGTATTTAATAGCCTAATACACTGTCTATAAACATTAAGCATGGTTAATAACGTGCCTTAATGGCTGCTTTATCTCTATTAACAGTGCTCTGATCGTGTGTCATTAATACAACATTAATGACACGTAATCATATCTTGTAACTGCTGCTTTAATTGTCCCTTGAATGTTCATGCTGAAGGAGATTTGCTGATGTATTCGTTGGTTATGAAGGTCCGGAGGCTCCACACGTGGTAGCTTCAGAGCTTCTCCTTACGGGGAGGTAGCTTCGGAACCGCTATACACGTGTCGGCACTGGAGCTCCCCTCTGTTGGGGGTTAGGTCCGGGGTTATTGTACACGTGTTGGCAGCGGAACTTCCCTATGTTGGGAGTTTATTTCTGAACTTACATTGCACGTGTCGACCCTGGAGCTTCCCATACGAAGGGTGCGGGTCCGGTGTAGTGTGACATGTGGAGCCTGAGGCGACCTTCAACTTTGACAGGTAGAACTCTCTTGCACCTCTTGCAGTATCGTGGGGTACCCGGTATGCAGGGTACCAACAGTGGCCCCGGGGCCCACCTCTGGGAGAAATCCTTTGGGTTAAGTTATTCTACCAGAGGTGGGGCCATCCTTGATTCCCGCGCTTCGACTTCAAAAGTCTTCTAATGTGCCATTGGGGCGATGGTCCTGGATTAAACCATCGCCGCATGGCTTTTTATGAATGCGGTAGATGAGATCTTTGAGTGCGGATCTCACGTAATTGAAGGTCGCCAGTTCCCAATACAAAAACCGTATCGTTTTCGAGCGCCTTGTCAGGGTGCCGCCTTTGGGTTTCCCGCCACCCATCATGACAATGGTTCGCCTGGGGTAATAACCTCGATCTCTTCGTTGGGGTGGCCCCGGACCCATTCGTCATAGACGGGGTAGATTTTTGAAATTTTACCCTACTCTTGTTGCGGTTTCCATCCAAGCGTCACAGAGGCTTACTTAAGAAGGAAAGTATGCGCTGTTTGAGGACCCTTTACGCTTTCGGTCAAACTTCGCCTAGCTTTCCCTTCCTTCACCCCACTTTGTCGCAATGGAGTTGGGTCTTCCCAAGAGCCGCCTCAAGAGCAAGGACGATTTGATGAAGGTCCGGACCTATATGGGGTGGTCCAGTGACTCCTTCGACCACCTGATCCGCGCTGATAAGCTCCCGTTCAAGAAGGAGCGTAATGGCGACATGGTGTACTTTTCAGCGTATGCCATGGTGGGATTGATCCCACCTTTTTCAAGCTTTCTCTTGATGCTGCTGGACTTCTACGGTCTCCAACTGTATCATCTTGGCCCCCATTCTCTTCTGTTAGTGGTGACCTTCGTCCACTTCTGCGAGATGTGGGTGGGTGTTCCCCCTGCATCGAGCTATTCCGTACCTTCTTCACGGTCCACACCACCGGCAAGGGGACTGAGCTTCTTGGCTTCTACTATTTCGTGAAGCGCAAGAACTGCCCCTTCAAGTATTTGAAGTCATTCCCTTTTGGCAAATGGGACGACTAGAAATGACTGGGTCATTATTGCAGTGGAAGAGAACGAGAGGTTGGAGTTGCCCCAAGGACTCCCCAATGTTGATACTGACGCTTGGAGTGTAGTTCCGAAGCTGTTAGATGCCTTTGACGCCGTCCTGACCAGGATCCGAGAGTGCGTGGAGGGTGGAGTGACCCCTTAGATTGTCTTCTGCAATTTCCTGGTCAATAGATGGGCTCCGCTGAGGAAGAGGGCGAAGCTCGCCTGGGCTCTCAACAGCATGATGGATGACGACCGGATTGAAACCGGTCTGAAATCCAATTTGGATGATGAAGCTCTGAAGCTTCATCTCAAGAAATTTCAGCATGGGATAAACGTCGAAGACGATGACTTGGTTCCACTGGCTGCTTTCCTTCCTCTGAACACTGTAACACCCTCATTTTCATGCATCATGCCCTACATACACTCATATACATGTTTAACATTAACCCACAACAAGAGGAACGAGTTTAAAATTGATTAGGAGCAAAACCGTACTTAAAACGCAGGAAAGTGCGGACTAGTCCGATTTTGCTGAGGACTAGTCCGATTTCTTTCTGACTAAAAATGGACTTGTCCATTTTTGCTGCGGACTAGTCCGATTTTGCCTCTGGGAACTTTCAGACTTGTCCGATTTTGTGCAAACTAGTCCGATATTCCAAGAATCCTTGAAAATTTTCTAAGTCCTTGGACTTTTCCGGACTAGTACGGTGTTCCAGCGGACTTGTCCGATTTCCTCTCTGTTTAAAGTCAAACTTGTCCGATTTTAGGCCAGACTTGTCTGATTTTCTCTCTGGACGACTTCAAACTAGTCTGGTCCTTTCCGGACTTGTCCGATATTTTGTGACTCCGAATTGATCTTTTGTTTTACGACTGGTTTCTTGGGTTTCACGTTAAGTGGGCCTAGGGACGTTGTGCCTAACTCTTTTAGATCCCATGTGGGACTCTAAACCGGCCTCTACTCATCCCAAACTCGAAATCCATCTAACCCTAGCCTCCACCTCTATATAAACAACCCCACCCTTTGACTTGACATATATTTGTCACTTTTCCACCCCACCCAAACCCTAGTTCGTGGAGAACCACCATCAAGGAGGGAGGAGAAGATCCCAAGCAAGAATAAGAAGAGGAGGAAACGAAAGAGGATCAAGATCTCCACCAAGCTTTCATTCTTCGTCACCAATTCATCTCCAAGTTCATCACCAACCCTAGATCATCAAGATCCAAGTGTTACCTCCAAGTTTATTGATTCATTGGAGTCCTAAACACCTGGTATACCTTCTATTATCTTTTCCTTACGTGGATTCAACACCTAATATCTAAATTTACGTCGATCTAGAAAACCCTAATCTGCTGATCTCGCAAAGTGCGGACTTGTCCGGTCCCTAGCGGACTAGTCCAGTCTTCCTGGTTAAATTGCATCAAATTGATTCTAAAATATGATCTAATCAACTCCAAACCTGTATAAACTTATTAAAAGCTATTAGAACTAGTTAGTTATCATTAAAAGAAATATAGTAACAAGTTCTACCTTGCATTTACATCAATCATGCATGTCATGTCATATTGAGTAATATTTGTGCACTCTTTGATTGTGTTTCTTGTCTTATATGTTTATTGTGCGGATTAGACAGATTTGCGCTAGAGAGTGCTGCGGAGGATCTACAGCACCAACAGTTTGAAGGCTTTGACCCTAATCAACCGCAAGAGCAAGGCAAGTGTCCTTGAAGCATATTGATCCTGTTTTTAAAATAAATATTTTGTTTACAAAATTGCATGCTTGTGTCAATTTGATGGGAATCCTATGGTAGGAAGTTTACTAGATTTGCTAAACCACCCTTGTCACCTGGAATATATGGTAGAGAGTCGGGAAAGGGCTTTTTACCTTTTGCTTCGCTTAATCAACTGGGACGGGAAACAACTATATCACTCAATTTAACTATGCATGGATGAGATTATGGTTAACATGAACTGGTTAAATATTATATGGTAATGGGTGATCTAAGCAAGCCTGGTACGTGGATGGGTTGGATGTCATGGTGGTTCGCTTGCTTTAGATCTAAGGACCGGTTCATGCGAGAATAAGCCAGGACTACAGTGCCACCACGAGGCCAAGTATGGGTGCGGCGTAGCTGATTAATTAGGGTTTTGCGAGTGCTATTTGGACCATTATGGATGCTTAGGGAAGGGATAGTCGGATTGGGTTTGTTGATGATTGGTGGGACTACCCTGGGATCCGAATGGCTCAAGAGGGGGCCCTTGGTTGAAGATGTGCTCAGTTGGAGGCATCGCCACCAGTGAAACCTCAGTGGGGTCTAAATAGGCTAGTAATCCCTTTGTAAAGGCTGTTTTGTGATCTCTTTGCCACACACTGATGGAAGTGTGAGATGACAATAGAGGTTCTATTCATGAAAGGTGATGAAATCACAAACACGTGGGTAAAGAGGTACAAACTCTGCAGAGTGTGTCTAAAACTATCATGATAGCCGTGCTCCCAGTTATGAGCACCTGGACAACTTCCATGATTAGAGGGAATCGGTATTGGGATGGTTATGGTTGGTATTATGGTTATGGATTAATTTCTAGTATTGAATATGGTTATTGGCAAATGGTGAAATCTGGAGTTATTGATGAGGATGGTGAATTGTGGACTGGTATTATGATATTACTTATGATTATGATGGGTTTATTTCACATACATATAATATATTGCTGTTCAAATGTTTTAATGTACTTTTCAGCACTTAGGCATTATTATTGTCATCATTTGAACCAGCCACATGTCATACTTTCCACACTTGTTGAGTACGACATGTACTCACTCTTGCAAGACCCCCCCCCCCCCCCAACAGTTGCAGGTCAGGATTGGGAATTTAATGGTGATAATGCGGAGTTCTAGGCCGTGTCTACCGTCAGCTTTGCCTGTGGTGTTGATTGGAGCTGCGCTATACCCTATTGCTTATGCTGCCTAGCTGTTTAGTTTGCTTAATAAGTTTATTTCCGCTGCATTAGTTGAACTTGTCATAAATATTCATTAGAGGTTGTATTTGAGGATAATATGGTTCGTGTAATAAAATTTGGTTAATTAATCTTGTCTTGTGGTCATTTTCTATATACTCTTTTGTGAATGCACACGTGTATGTGTGATGAACATCCTGAGCACACATATGCGTTAGCTTGGTTCTTTTTCAGAACCGGGCGTCACAAACACGGAGCCAGAGTTCAGCAGAGAGCTCCGGAGGAAGATGCCGATGCTTGATGACCTTGATGGCTCTTTGCCCGTGCCCTCCAGGATTGTGATCCCCGAAGCTTCTGAAGGAAGGCCTGCCTCCACCCCGAGCCAGAGGGTTGAAGACATCAACAAGGACACGGGCAAAGAGCCAGCCAAACCCTCCAGCGGGAAGAGGAAGCTGAAGCATGCTAATGGGAGGTCCGTTAAGCCTGCTCCCTCTACAACAACTCCTTCTCCCTGGTGAGGGAGGTCTTCTGCGGCTGCACCTTCTCCGGCGCAGGTGTCTTCAAGAGGCGCTAGCTCTGGACAGTCAAGCCTGGCCTAAGTGCCGACTAAGATCTCCAGGTCTGGGAGTTCTTCCCGACCAAGAGAAGCTCCGGCTGAGAGGACTCCGGTTGCTGCAAGTGGTCCTCAGTTGAGGTCTGAAGTCATTGTCTCACCAGACTTGGTGGGCTATGGCTCCAAGCCTCAGAAGAAGAGGTTCCAAGGCGACTGGGGTGGTAGCATCCCTAGGTAAGCATCGTGAGCTTGCCTTAAAATGCTAATATTGTTTTTGTTATGTCTTTAATATTCTCATCCCTTTATTTCTAGGGTGTCGAGAAAGGGGTCAGGGACTTCGACATCTGTTGCAGCGACTGTGGCTGCGCATGCCGAAGCTCCAGCTTAGACCATCGAGCCTCCTCCTCTAGTGGTGGCAGAGGTCACGGCAGCTCCAACACCAGCTGTCGTGGAATTGGATTCAGAGTCCTCACCAGAAGCCCCCGTGGTAGCGCCAGACCATGAGGGAGAAGTTGAAGATGTACCTCTGGCAATGGTGTCTGAGGCTGATGCTCCAGTATCGGAGCCAGAGATGTTAGAAGCTTCGGCCTTTGAGCCGAAGGTCGTCGAAGCCCTGGTCGCTGATCCAGAGGCAATTGAAGTCCCGACCATAGAGTTGGAGATGGTTGAAGCTCTGGCCCTTGGGCCAGAAGTTGTTGAAGGTCTGGCGGCTGAGCCGGAAATGCTTGAAGCTCCGGTCGCTGAACCAGAAGTGACTGACGCATCGACGTCTGAGCTAGCGGTGGTAGGGGCACCGGATGAAGCCCCAGTCGTTGCCCCAGAGGTAGTTGCCCCAGAGGTGTTTGGACCAGAGCCAGAGCAACATGAAGTGGTGGCAATAGGTCCTCCACTAGCAGAGCTCCCAACGAGCGGAGCCAGTACCACAGAGGCTCAGGGGACCACCCTTGTAGAGAGGGACCTAATTTTTGTGATGGAAAATCCTCTGGAACCAGCGGAGTTGATCCCAGCGGGTCCGGAGCCTATCCCCTTGGCGCTATCCATAGACCATGCCTGCACAAGTCTCACGCAAGTCCAACTTGCCTTTGATCATGAGAGAAAAGCCCTGGAGGAGGAGCACAACACCTTGAGGCGTTGGCGCAGCGGACTCCACTTCGAGACCAGGCTTTCATAGACAAGGCTGGCTGATCAGAAGGAGTGGATCAAGAGGGAAAAGGCCCGGTTGGAATACTAGGACAAGCTGCTAGAGGAGAAGGAAGCTGTCATCAGGGTGCTCGACGCTAACTCTAGGGAGATCCTTGAGCAAGCCAAGGAGAGGCGTGATGCTACTAATAAGCATCACGAAAACCTCAATGAATTGAATGAGGTTCTCCTGAAGAATAGAGCGGACCTTGAGGCAAGGGAAGAGAAGCTCCTGGAGCAGCAGGAGGATATTTTGAAGAGGGAGGTGGAGGTCACCCAGAAGTTGACTCCGGGTGAACAGAATTTGCCAGATCGCAGCAAAAAACTAGATCTGTGGAGCAAAGAGGAGAAGGAGAAGTACTGGAAACTGGGGCAGGAGCTCTCCAAAAGAGAAGCTGATGTTGCAACCAGGGAGGGGAAAGTAAAAGGCAGGGAAAAGGACTTGGCGGAAAGGCGGAACCACATCCACCTCCGGGAGACAGAGCTGATCGATCATGAGAAGCAAGTTGCTGAGAATATGCAGCAACATGCCAAATTGGCGGAGCGCCTCGCTCGGGAGGGTTCGGAGCTTGCGGCTGTCCGGAAGTCACTGGAGGAGCTGCGGAGCTTGAAGGAGACTGAGTCCATCCAAATATGGGACTTCTTGGGACGAGCCAACGACACGCTGATGCCACTAGGTTTCAGTACTGTACATCTGGACAATCTGGAGCTGGACTTGGACCGAGTGCTAGTGGCCCTCAATGCTACTGGCGGCAAACTCGACGCAATGGGTGACGTCATTGCAGACCAGCTGGAGACAGAGGAGAAGTCTTTAGCTATAAACTTCGCAGAATATGTGCTGACGTGCTATGTGAGCCGAGACCCCCAATTCTCCCTGGACCCGATGCTCCAAGGTCCCGTTGCTGAAGAGGAGGACGCCGCCAAGGCCAGCGTCCAAGAAGTTGTCCAGAAAGTTGCCTCATTCTTTCGCAGAACTTAGTACCTCCGGTAGCTAGGACTTTTTCCTTTTGCCTTCTGCTGTAATCCCAATTTTGTAATCCAATGCTTCGAATTAATGAAATCCACTTTGCCATGAATTTCACTTTATTGTTGTTTTGTCTTTAATATACTATGCTCTGTCTTGTTGGCTCCCTGGTATATGTGCACAATTGTAGTGTGTATATGTACCAAAAGGTTTTGGCAGCATGTTGATGACTTGAACGCTTCAAACTTGTATATTTTAGGTCCGAAGTCTTTATTTCCGACGCGTTGACGGCTGGCCCCCTGGGATTGTCGGAGCTTGGTAGCTCCGATGGTACTCACCATCAACGTATAATATGTCGACGGCGAGCCCCCTAGGATTTATCGGAGCTTGATAGGTCCGGTAGTGCCCGATGTCAACACACGAATCGTTGAAGGCAGGCCCCCCCTCAGGGGTTGTCGGAGCTTTGTAGCTCCGACGATACCCAATGTCAACGTGTAAAACGTCGACGGCTGGCCCCCTTGGAGGATGTCGGAACTTAGTAGCTCCGACGTCCTCCACCATCGCTATAAATTTCTGTTTTTCCTGCACATTAAATACAAGAAAAGAGTAAAATTCGTCCTCTTGTCTATAAATCATTTGTGACTTATCATTTTTATTTGATTTTTAAATCCGAAGAAACTCGATATGGTAACAAGCATATTGATATAATCTTTCTGGACCCATATGTTTTTTTAGTACCCATCCTACTGAGGCCTGCCGGGGTGTAGGTAGAGTGGCGTACTTAGGGTGCGGGACTAGGCTAAGTCTATAGCACACTCCGGACCTATGTTGGCGTGGCGTTCAGGCAAGTAGACTATACAACATGTTAAAATCCAAAGAGATTAATAATATAACTTGGAACACATATGAATAACTTGGGCTAAAACTAAAAAAGAATTGCACAACTTCATTATAGACAAGAAGGTTAAAAAATAATAATTTGATAGATTGAGCCTTGTACAAAAATAAATACATGTGGAGTCTGTTTTCACAGAACAATGTCTTTCATTATAGGTCCAAATTACAGGGGAGACAAGAACACACTTAGGGTGCAGGACCAAGCTAAGTGCGCTATACATCTTGTACTAATCCAGGGCAGGTAGTTACTCTTTTAGTACTGTGACTATATGCAGTGTTACTTGAACTTCCCGGACCCTCCCGGAGGGGTTCGGATGTTCTCCCGGAGGACCTACCCATCTCTGTATAGCGACTCTATAACATACATTGTGTGTAATTACAAACTCACCTCCGTGGTTCTAAGCATAAAACTTACAGAGGTGCTCGATGTTCCAAGGATTAAGAAGCGGAGTCCCATCCTCAGTTGCCAAGCGAACGCATCCGGAACGAGATACTTTAATCACTCGGAAGGGACCTTCACAGCCAGGGGAAAGTTTATTCATTCCATCACGAGTTAGTATCTTCCGAAGAACCAGATCACGCTCTTCAAGCCGTCGGTTGCGCACACGCCTTTGATGATAGCGCCAGAGCGTTTGGCGATAACGTGCATTCCGAATAGCTGCTTGGCACCTTCCCTCGTAGATGAGGTCAATGTATTCATGCCAGAGCTGGTCCTACGCGGCTTCGTCGAAGGTTCGGGCCCGGAGGGACCCCAAGGTGATCTTCGAAGGGAGGATTGCTTCAGCCCCGTACACAAGGAAGAAGGGTGTTTCTCTAGTTGATCAGTTAGGTGTTGTCCTGTTTGACCACAATGTGGACGGAAGCTCTTCAATTCAGTTGGCTCTGTGCTTTTTTAGTCGCACGTATGTGCGTGTCTTGAGTCCTTTTAAAATTTCTGCATTTGCTTTCTCGACATGGGCATTACTTACTGGGTGTGCTACTGAGGCGTAACTGAGTTGAATGCCGATGTCTTCGCAATATTCTTGGAATGCAACACTTGTGAATTGTGTTCTGTTGTCAGTTATGACTTTGTTTGGAACTCCAAATCTGCATATAATGGACTTCAAGAACTTGACTGCTGATGGCTTGTTGATTGTCACAACTGGAGTTGCTTCCGGCCTAAACTTGTCAATGGCGACATACAGGAACCTGTAACCTCCGACGAATTTTGGGTATGGTCCCAAGATGTCCATGCCCCACACATCAAATGGCCATGTAGGAGGTATCATTTGTAGTGATTGTGCTAGTGTGTGAATCTATTTTGCATGAAACTGGCATGCTTCACATTTTTTCACTAGCTCAACCACATCCAGGAGTGCTGTAGGCCAGTAAAAGCCATGCCGAATGGCTTTACCAACCAACACGCGAGAAGATGCATGGTTCCCACACTCGCCTCCATGGATTTCCGCGAGGAGCTCGCGACCTTCTTCCCTTGCAATGTATCTTTTAGCCAATCTGACAATCCAGTCAGCGGATACACCATCTTTAGGATATTGTCTTTCAAGTAGCTCTAGATCTCAGAGATCCATGCATAGGAGCTAACTTGAGCTTCTGAGTCTTGCGTGCTGTGTTGCTTGGAGCTTCCGGCAGCACCTATGACCCTTGGTGGACGCTATGGTAACAGGGCCACCAGGCTGCCAGCTTCTCGGTGCTGGTCTCGCCCCCATCGCTCAGTTCGGTAGGCTGAGCTGTTGGTCTTGACAACCTCCGGATGAAGATTCCGTCGGGAGCTGGAGCTCCGGTTGAAGCCTTCGTCGAGAGTTCGTTAGCTTCACGTTATGAGGACGATGAACATGGTGGAGATCCAGAACTTTGAAGTCCTTCTAGAGCTTCTGGACTTCAAGGAGATAAGAAGCTAGTTGGGAATTGTTACAGGAGCATTCACCTTTGACTTGTTTGATGATGAGCTGTGAATCACCCTTCACCAACCGCTGTTTGACACCATAAGATAGTGCCACCTTGAGTCCGTAGATGAGAGCTTCATACTCTGCCATATGATTGGTCGCCTTGAACTCAAGGTGAACCATGTACTTGACCTTCTCCCCAGTTGGAGCCAGGAGAAGGATTCCAGCTCTGACCCCCTGCTTCTGCACAGAGCCATCAAAGTAAAGAGTCCAGTGAGGCTCGGTGAATACCGGAACCTTGGGTTCCGGTTTCTGCCCACTGTGGCCCCCAGGGTTTGATGGAGAGGGAGTCCATTCCGCCACGAAGTCAGCCAAAGCTTAACTTTTGATTGCTTGTCGTGACATGAATTCGAGACTGAACTCGGCTAGTTCCGCTGCCCACTTTGCAGTGTTCCCGGTAGAGTTAGGGTTATGCAAAATAGCATGCAGTGGAAAAGAAGTTACCACTGATATTTTGTGGGCTTGGAAGTAGTGACGAAGCTTCCTTGAGGTAATAAGAACTGCATAAAGCAGCTTATGCACCTCAATGTATCTTGTCTTGGCATCGTGAAGTACTTCACTGACAAAGTACACTGGGTGTTGAACGGTCGAGACCCTCTCGGAGGGACCAAAGCTTCATCTCCATTGTCCCGAACCCTCCCGGAGGGGTCTAGACCTTCTTGCTGTGCTTCTTGGACCCTCCCGGAGGGGTCCATAACTTCTTCTTGTTCGACCCGGACCTTGCTACAAGGGTCCAGATCATCTTGGTCGGTCAGGTGAATCCCCTCAGGTGAATGAGGTCGATCTTCTAGCATTTCGCCTCGAGGTTCCGTTGTAAGGATCGAATGCCCACGAGGGGGGGGGGGGGTGAATTGGGCTTCTTTTCAAAAATTAAAGCAATAAAACTTAATTACTAAAAGCCCAATTCCCTATACAAACAACTTATGCATTTAAGTGAATAGTAACTTTGCGGTATATGAAATGCATAAGTGTAAGGGGAGAGGAAGAAAGCGCAAACTCCCGAGGAGACACGAAGACACGAAGATTTATCCCGTGGTTTGACAAGATCATCAAGATCTTCCTACATCCACGTTGTGGCACCCACCAAAGGGTATAGACACTCCCAAGTCACCGAGACCAGGGATCTTCACTAAACTTCTCCGTTCGCCAACCTTGGCAAGGTGGAGCTCAAGCCTTGTACAAGTTGGATCCTCCGGGCTTCCACAACTGTCTTGGCAAGCTCCGGAAGGCTCTCTCCAATCACCGACTCTTACACGGTGAGTGCAATCACCAAGAGACACTCCCTTACAGCTCTCACTACACTAGAGACTCCAATCACCAAGAATGGAAGCACACAAGCACTATCTCTAGCAAGTTCTAGCCTATCTCTTGGTGTATAAGTGGTGTAAGTGATGTAGAAGTGGTAGCTCAAATTATTGAATGATTGAGAATGTTTAGAGTAGCTCTGGTTGTCAAGACTTATCGAAATGACTGGTTGAAGGGGTATAAATAGCCAGCCTCCATGAAATAGCCGTTGGAAAAGTAGCCTGACATCACTGTTCTGCGAACATCGGATGATCCGATGTTCTCCCTTAAGTTGTCATCGGTCGAATCCAAATTAGCTGATGTCACTTTGTCAGATATGACTGTTGATCGACCGATGTAACACTTGCCTTATCATCGGATGATCCGATGGCACTTCATCCAGAATTGGTCCAGAAATAATGCTTACTGGAGTGATTGACCGATGTGTTTATCAGTTATACATCGGATGATCCGGTGTTACACTTGGTCCAGGTTAATTGCTTACTGTGATGATTGACCGACATAACACTTTCTTCATCATCGGATGATTCAGTGAGTACTTAGTTCTGAGGTCTTCTTCTTCTGCTAAACCAACTCGACTGATGTATTGTTTTCTGGAAACATCGGTTGATCCGGTGAGTTGATTTTGTCTGCTTCAAGTTGTTTCTAAGTGATTCTTTTGGAATTTGCTCAAGTGACCTCTTATACATTGGTTTGAAATATTCTTTTGATGATTGCCAAGTCTTGGGTGTTGTCAATTTCAATGGAATAACTTTGACATATGAGCTTTTTCTTTTAGTCTTCATAATAATCGATTGACCTCGTGAAATAGTTTGTTTAGGAGTCTCCAATTATATCCAATGAGCAGTAGATGATATACATGTAGAGTTCATTAAGCGTGATGAGTAATATGAGAGACCTTGCATCCACAAACTCATTAGTAAAATCCAACAATTGTCATTAATCACCGAAACCATACCTCATGGGGGCCTAGATGCTTTCAATCTCCCCCTTTTTGGTGATTGATGACAACACAACAAGTAAAGCATAATAGTAATGAATTTAAGAATACGGTACTCAAGAGGATATGTAATAAGTACAAAAACCATCATACGAAACTCGAAGGCTCAAAAGCCGATCAATAACACATGAGAGAATTAAGAGGCACATGAATAGCAAAAGAGTAGCAAATCTCCCAAATTACAAAAGACTCCCAAAAATATATATACTCCCCCTACAACAAGGACTCCCCCTAGGACTAAGCTATCCCTCCCCATGACTCTTCTCCCCCTTTGGCATCAAGACACCAAAAAGGAAGCCGAGTGCGTAAGGATCCTGAGCATTCGGGGCAATGATGAACTGGTCACCGTCGGGGGTGCTGTCGTCGGAGCTGCTGCCTGCTGCTGCCGAAGCTGGAGTGGAGGTGACGGGGGCTGCAGGAGCTGTTGTCGGTGCCTGCTGAGTCTGGACTGCAGGCAGCGGGGCACTGACAACGGACGCTGGAGTCTGCTGGAAGAACATCGTAGCCGGCAAGGGAGAGTTGATAGGAGCGCCAGGAGCAAGCAGTGCGGACATGCTGATCGTCGGGATTGGCGTGGTCGGCACTGGTGCTGAGACTGGAGCAAGAACAGGCGGACCTGGAGCTAGACCTGCTAGCTATGACAGCAGGGCAATCCTGGTCTGAGTGTAGAGGTTGGTGATCAACCTCAAGATGCCCATCATGGCCTGCTGCGTCTGCTGCTGCTGGTCAAGAGAACGCTGGTGCATCTGATCAATCAGCCCAGTGAGCCTGTCAGTATCTTCTTGCCTCTCGCAGGCAATCTGTCGCTGCATCTCCTCCTGCTGCTGCTGGAGCTCCAAGAGACGCGCAACCTGCTCAGCTCGGGCCTGCTCAGCTGCAAGCCTATCCAGCGCTGCTGCTCAACCATCTGCTGAAGTAGAGAAGTGAGCTCAGATGGCTGAGAGACCTATGCCTCAGACACCGGAGGTGGAGTAGGTGGTGGCACAGTCGAGCCTCTAGCCTCCGCATCGTCCTGCCTAGGTGAGGGAGGAGGTGGAAAGTACTCCTCGACACTGTCACTGGTGTCACTCTCAGACCAGATGTGCTGCAAATCCCCACCCTGAGCCTCAACCTAGGCTAGGATCTCATCTTCCTTCTCTAGGTCCGACCAATCTTCCTCAGATAGACGAGCATGGACCTGACGCTCAACTGGACGGCCAAGGCGGCGGTCTCCAGGAGCTAGAGCATGGTAGTGCCCGAACCGTGTGACGCTCTCGTTGGTGAGGCTATCACATACAGCGGACCCCTCTGGAGCTATCAAGTAGAGGAGCTGACTGATCCAGTGGCCAAACACAAGCTACCTCATCATCCCAACTCCATCGGTGATGACGTCCTCCATCTCACATATAAGGATGTCCACAATGTCGAACTCCATCCCGTTCATGACATAGAACAGGAGAGTCTGCTGCAAGCTGGTGAACCCCTCAAGGTAGCCGGACCTCGGTAGAAGTGTGCGGTGCAAGGCAAGGTGCACAGTGCATGCAGCTGGAGTGAGTAGAGCCGGTACCCTCGGCTGGTCTGGAGAGAAAGGCTGAGCAAACATTGATCGTATCTCCTTATAAGGTGGTGCCACACCTCCAGTGAGTGGCCTCCTCGGTGGGTCAGCCTGTCCATATACTCTCTCATGCAGGCAAGTGTCATGGAAATCCACTCCTAGCAGGTGTTCCAAAGTCTGTCGAGTCAAGTGATGATGCTGGCCCATGAACATGAAGTCAATGGACCCGTGTCCCTCAGAAACGTAAAGTGTGGCATAGAACACTCGGACCTAGTCCTCCACGTAGGCACCTCACTGGTAAGACATCAGCTCCACTATCCCTCTGTACCTCTCAAAGTAAGGGTGAATCTCTGTCCCGGCTGCAAGTGCGAGCTGATCCCAGTCAAGAAAGTTATGCTGGAAGAGCTTATGGCCCCGACGTCTGTAAGTCTCGTATAGCGACGCCTGTGTCAGGGTCCAAAAGCGACTGTCCACAAGTGACTCTCTGGGCTGCAGGAACCACTCCTTAAGTAAAATGCTCCACCTGAGCTTCCTGAGCTGCTTGACCTTGAACTTCCTGTGATCTGTCAGGCGGACACCCTCACCAAAACGGACTTTGGTGTCCATCTCATAGACGGCTCTCTAGGCCGCCCTGTCCTCCCGAAGGTCAGCTGCTGACGGTCTTGGTCTCGGGGCTGTAGCTGGATGACCCCCACAGGTTCCGACTGAGCGCCAGCGAACTAGCGACACCTCAGGATATTCTTCCTCCTCTGGCTCCTCAGGCGCCGGAGGCTGCCTCTGTCGGGCCTCTCGGATCCTCAGCGGTCCTCCTCGGCCACGCTCTCGCTCCTCAGCGGCGCGAGCGACCATCAGGGCTTTCTTCTCCTACTTTGAAAACTTCTGCTTCTTAGCGGCCGGCTCCTCAATAGCCTTGCCCTTTCCCTTCTTGTCACGGCCCATGATGATGACGAAGATGAGCACGCGGGACAACGAGCTCGGGCGGACGAGACAGTGACGCAAAAATTGTCACGGCCAGACAAACCCTAGCGGCGAAGATGAAGCGGTGGCTGGGTGCATGGAGTGGAGTGGTGGTGGCTGGTGAAGGGCGGCGGCAGTGATGCAGCGGCGGCTGTGCTTGGGGCGCAGTGGCGGCGGCGCTAAGGGTGGTGGCGGCCGGACAGCGGCGGCAGCCAGAGGGCAGCGGCGCTGGAGGGCAGCAGCGGCGGCGGCCGGAGAACGGTAGTGGCTGGAGGGTGCGGAGCGGCGGCGGCGGAGGTGAGGTCACGAAGCGGCGTCAGGAAGAGGAGGTGTCGGGGAGAGAGAAAAAAATTAAGGGGCGCGCTAAAAAGGTGGGGCCCGAACCCTAGCTCAAAATTTAACATCGAATAAACCGATGTAAGATGAGGGTTGCATCGGTCGAATGGTACAGTAAGGGTATTCCAAAGGTACCATTGGCATCGGATGCTTCGATGATGAAAGGATTAGCATCGGTTGATTTTGGCACATCTCCAGAAATGTAAACATCGGATGCTCTGATGTTTCTCAGGATGCTCGTCGGTTGATTTGACTTTCTGACTGAGCTGACCCTTGGCACTTGTCCACAAACTGATCCGATGATGCTTCTGGCCTAAGCATCGGATAATCCGATGAGTACAAAACAGCAACATCCCATATATGTCCTTTGACTCAAACAAACAAACAACGAGAAACACATGTCTTAGAACTTTTGGGCAACCCCTTACCCCTCAAAAAGACTAGTTGCCAATAACTTGGCTAAGCCCTAAATCAAATAGAATACCGAAAAATCAAGGAAGAAATCCAAATAAAATGTAAGGCCCATGCTTTGTGAGCTAGAGGATGAAGACTTCTATCTCTTTAAAGCATGTTCCTTTAGGCATGAACACACCTAACACTTTGTTCTTTCCACATCATATGAGTTGAGATATTGCATTTCAAACAAGTCTCTTTCTCATGAAGTGGGTTCCCCTTTGTGACAATCTACAATATGCAATGCGAAACAATTTATAATGCAGGAAATTAAACGCGAGTGCAAATCTATATGGCAGGCATCATGCAGGACATAAATTTAAATCTATCTTGCCAAATTTGAACCTTTCAAAGGCTTCTTCAGGGAGAGCCACTCTCCAAGCCTTGGGGAAATCCAAAAGAAGCTCCATCCCAAGCTAACCCTTGCTCACCCCTATCCTTTGAAAGTTAGACAAGACCTATATGAGATGCATTCTTACATGACCATGACAACTTACATGACGTTCAATGCATCTAGCACATTTAATTCACTTCTTTGTCTAGAAAAAGTTTTCTCATCAAGTGGTTTAGTGAAGATATCCGCCAATTGTTCTCCGGACCTAACACCTCGCAAGGAGATGTCTCCCTTAGCTTCATGGCCCCGCAAGAAATGATGGCGAACATCAATGTGCTTAGTGCGGAAGTGTTGAACGGGGTTTTAGCAATCTTAACCGCACTTTCATTGTCACAAAGGAGAGACACACAACCAAGTTTAATACCAAAGTCCAAAAGGGTTTGCTTCATATAGAGAATTTGGGCACAACATGCACCGGCTGCTATGTATTCCGCTTCCGCTGTGGACAAAGCAACGGAATTTTGCTTCTTGCTAGACCAAGATACTAGGGAACGCCCAAGCAAGTGGCATCCACCGGAGGTACTCTTGCGATCCACACGACATCCGGCAAATTCCGAATCCGAGTAACCCAAGAGATGGAATTTAGCACCTTTAGGGTACCACAAGCCTACACTTGGAGTATGCTTGAGATACCGAAGTATCCTCCTTCCGGTGCGATTCTTTAGGTGCCGCTTGAAAGCGAGCACACAAGCATACACTAAACATGATATCGGGCCTAGATGCGGTAAGATAAAGCAATGAACCAATCATAGAACGGTAATTAGATTGACCAACAGTTTTACCGTCCTTATCCGCGTCGAGATGACAATTTGTTGCCATTGGAGTACTTCTTGAGCTACAATCTCCCATCTCAAATTTCTTCAAGAGGTCCTTGGTATACTTTTCTTGATAGATGAAGGTTCCTTCTCGAAGTTGCTTGATTTGAAATCCAAGGAAGAAGTTGAGATCTCCAATCATCGACATCTCGAATTCCCTAGACATCATTTTGCCAAACTCATGGCTAAGAGCTTTGTTAATTGAACCAACAATAATATCATCGACATAAATTTGACAAATAAATAATTCTACTTAGATGTCTTTTGTGAAGAGTGTAGTGTCCACCCTCCCGATCTTGAATCCTCGCATGATCAAGAAATCCCGTAGTCGTTCATACCACGCCCTAGGTGCTTGCTTGAGCCCGTAGAGCGCCTTGTGCAACCTAAACACATGATTAGGATTCCTCGGATCTTCAAACCCGGGAGGTTGTTCAACATAGACAAGCTCGTTAATATAACCATTAAGAAAGGCACTTTTCACATCCATTTGATAAAGCTTTATGTTATGATGTGATGCAAAGGCAAGAAGTATACGGATGGCTTCTAGTCGAGCGACCGGAGCAACTGTCTCTCCAAAGTCTAGTCCTTCAACTTGTGATAAACCCTTGGCCACAAGTCTTGCCTTGTTGTGGATCATAATGCCGTTCTCGTCTTGTTTGTTGTGGTACACCCACTTTGTTCCGATGGTGTTCTTGTCCTTAGGTCGCTCCTCCAACATCCAAACTTCATTGCGGATGAAGTTGTTGAGTTCTTCTTGCATGGCCATCACCCAATTTGGATCTTGGAGTGCTTCCTCAATGTGAGTGGGTTCTACACATGAAACAAACGAGTAGTGCTCACAAAACATAGTGAAATGGCGAGAACGCTTACTCCCCTTGACAGACTTCCGATGATTTGATCAATCAGATGCGCCTTGGAGATGCGTCCATGCCTCATAAGTGGTTGTGAAGCACTTGGCGGTGGTGATGCATGTTGATCTTCTTGTGGTTGGACTTGATCATGGACTTATTCTTCTTCTTGATGTTGTGTGGCTTGTGAATCTTGTGTCGGCAATGGATCATCTTTTTCTTTTTCGTCAACTTGAGGTGCCATAGATGTATTGATGTTGGAACTTGAAGCTCCCCCTTGATCATGGCTCTCCTCAACTTTAGGCTTGATGTCTCCAATGGTCATGTTCTTCATAGCTTCTCGTAGAGGCTCATCATCTATTTCATCATGACCAAAACTCTCCTCTTGGGAGACATTAGTTTCATCAAACTCAACATCACAACTTTCCTCAACTAAACCGGAGGTTTGGTTGAATACTCGATATGCTTTTGAGTTTGATGCATAACCAAGAAATATACCAACATCACATCTTCTTTCAAACTTACCGAGCCTTTTCTTGCGGTAGATGTAGCACTTGCACCCAAAGACTCGGAAATAGGAGATGTTGGGCTTTCTGCCAATGAGAAGTTCGTACGGGGTCTTTTGAATTAGTCGGTATAGATAGACCCAATTTGCGGCATGGCACGCCGTGTTGATTGCTTCGGCCTAAAACTTCTTGAATGTGCCATAGTCATCAAGCATTGCTCGTGCAAGAGTGATGAGTGTCTTGTTCTTCCTTTCAATGACACCATTTTGTTGAGGAGTGTATGTGGCTGAAAATTTGTATTTCACACCTTCACGATCACACCACTCCCCAATATTGTAGTTCTTGAACTCGGTGCCGTTGTCACTCCGGACCTTGATGATGGGAAGTTGAAATTCCCTTTGTGCACGATTAGCGACGGTCTTGAACACTTCCGGAGTTTCACTCTTGTCACCTAGAAACAAAGTCCAAGCATAGCGAGAGTAGTCATCAACTATAACAAGACAATAGACATTACCACCAAGACTTTGATATGTGGACGGTCCGAATTGGTCCATGAGGAGCAACTCAAGTGGCTTGGAGGTTGACACCATTGTCTTCATCGGGTGGTGTGAATCAACTTGTTTCCCGGCTTGACAAGCGCTACAAAGCTTGTTCTTCTCAAATGTGACATCCTTCACGCCAGTCACCATCCCGAGCTATGTGTCGATGCCATAGCCAACCCAAACTCGTCTTGGTGAAAAGACAAGTGGTCAAGCTAGCATACTTGTTGGAGAAGTCTACTAGGTAGAGATGTCCATGCCGAAATCCTTTGAAGATTAGTTCTTGGCTTGTGTCACTAGTCATAACAACATCATTCTTGCTAAAGGTGCACGTTAGTCCAAGATCACATAATTGTGCAATAGAAAGCAAATTGAAACTAAGTGACTTAACATACAATACATTGGAAATAGATAAATCATTTGAAATTGCAATCTTACCTAACCCAATTACCTTCCCCTTAGAGTTATCACCAATGGTGACTTGTTCATGATTGCCGGGGTTCTCTATGGTGGTGAACATACCATCATTGCCGGTCATGTGTTGAGTGCACCCGCTATCGAGTACCCAATGCTTTCCTCCGGCTTTGTAGTTCACCTACACACATGAATTCAATTTTTGACTTTAGGCACCCAGGCCAACTTAGGTCCTTTTATGTGTGATACAAGTGTTTTTGGGACCCAAAGTTGCTTGGGGAGCTTCCCCTTCATGCCCTTCATGTCCTTGCCAATGAACCTTTCCTTCACCTTGCCATCTACCTTACTCAAGAGATAATAATGATTATCGAAAGTAGACTTGTAGTTAGTAGGCAATTTTGGAGAAGGCCGGATAGGAAGAGGACACTCCCTTGTATGGTGACCAGTGACCTCACAATGTTGGCAATAAGAACCAACTTCCTTGATGAAGCTTGTTTTGAGCTCCGTTGAGGGCACCTTTCCTTTGTTGGGCACCGGGAATGATCCAAGTCCTCTCTTGTTGTAGGCTTTGCTTGTTGGAAGAGAATTTCTTTGTGCTTGACTTCTCCCTTAGATAGTCTTGCCACACTAGTGCAGAGACTTTCAATTTCTTCCAACAAGTCCTTCTCCCTAGCATTCTCTTTCAAAGGCAAAGACTTATGCAAGACATTAGTGGCATGAGAAGTAATAGATACCTTATCATTAAGGGTTTCTTTCTTTATATTTTTCAATTCTTGATCAAGAACTTCATAAGAAAGGTTAAGTACTTGATGGTCTTGAATTAACTCATTGTGCTTTCCCAAGAGTGCTTGGTGTGCTATGTCAAGCTCATGATGATCTAGCTTGATTTGAGCCTTATCCTCCTCAACTTGCTTGACATGAGATTTGAGCGTGTCATGCTCCTTAAGTATACTTTCATACTTGTCAAGCAAATCGAGGTTAGCACTCTCAAGCTTAGCACGAGTTTCTTCAAGAGCCTTGACCTTACTCTTTTCCCTCTTAATGATAGTGTGGTATTCATTTATTAATGAAGTTAAGTCATCGGGGGAAAGCTCATCATCGCTAGAGTCATCACATACCTTGGTGTTACCTTTAGCCATGAGGCACATGGGAGGTGGATGAAGAGATGAATCATCATTGTTGGCAATGGCAAGGCCGGCCAAGCTTTCTTCTTCCGCTTCACTCTCTTCATCACTTGATTCTTCATCGGTGATCCATTAATTTGCCTCACACATGAACACCTTTTGTGGACCTTTTCTCTTCTTTGGGAAGAGCTTTGCCTTCCTGCCTTTGTCATGTTTCTTCTTCCCAAAGGATCTTAGTTTGGGCTTGACCTCTTCTTCATCATCCTCACTATCTTCAAGCTTGCGATGCTTGCCCTTGTGGCTCTCTCTTCTTTTGTCCGATTTTGGACAATCATAGGAGATGTGGCCTTGATCACCACAATTGTAGCCAGTCTTGTTGTCATCTCTCCTTGGTAGAAAAGCTTTCTTCTTGGGATCATAGGTGTATCCCTTCTTGGCAATCTTGGAGTTCAAGCGAGAGAACTTTCTCATCATCAATGCAAGCTCATCATCGTCATCTTCACTTGATGCTTGCTCTTCTTCACTTGAGATAGGCTCAACCACTTTCTTTTTCTTGCGATTTGTTTTCTTGGTGGAAGCCTTTAGAGCAATTGTCTTTGAAGATGATTCCTCCATCATCCCAAGCACACTCATCTCATGAGCGTGAATCTCTCCAATAAGTTCCGAAACTTCAATGTGATCAAGAGATTCCTTTTGAAGCATGGAGTTGATGATGTTGTACTCTGGATTAGGAAGGAGCATAAGAATCTTGCGGTTGATGAGACCCTTGCCAAGAGAAGCAATGTCAAGAGCATTAATTTCCTCAATAAGCACATTTAAGCGAGAAAACATTTCATTGACACTTTCATGAGGTAGCATTTTGAACTCATCATATTTGGCTTTAAGCATATGATATTTTAGTTCTTTGACACGAGAAGAACCCTCATGAATTTCAATCAAGCAAGCCCAAATTTCACAAGTTTTTTCTTTGCTAGCAATCCTAGCAAATACATCTTGACTAATGCATTCATAAATAGCATTTCTAGCTTTAGCATCCCACTTGATTTGATCACTAACATAGTTATGCTCACCAAACCTCGCATGGGTCGCTTCCCATACCTCGGGAGCAATAGCCTCTAGATAAGCACACATGTGTGCTTTCCGATAGGCAAAGTTCTTGCCCTCAAAGATAGGAACCGAACCCCCATTCTTGGCCATTTTAGCTCTCTAGCGGTGCGGCTAGAATGATCCAATGAGCAACCTTGCTCTGATACCAATTGTAAGGATCGAATGCCCAAAAGGGGGGGTGAATTGGGCTTCTTTTCAAAAATTAAAGCAATAAAACTTAATTACTAAAAGCCCAATCCCCTATGCAAACAACCTATGCATTCAAGTGAATAGTAGCTTTGCGGTATATGAAATGCATAAGTGTAAGGGGAGAGGAAGAAAGCGCAAACTCCCGAGGAGACACGAAGACACGAAGATTTATCCTGTGGTTCGGCAAGATCGTCAAGATCTTCCTACATCCACGTTGTGGCACCCACCAAAGGGTATAGCCACTCCCAAGTCACCGAGACCAGGGATCTTCACTAAACTTCTCCGTTCGCCAACCTCGGCAAGGTGGAGCTCAAACCTTGTACAAGTTGGATCCTCCGGGCTTCCACAACCGTCTTGGCAAGCTCCAGAAGGCTCTCTCCAATCACCAACTCTTACACGGTGAGTGCAATCACCAAGAGACACTCCCTTACAGCTCTCACTTCACTAGAGACTCCAATCACCAAGAATGGAAGCACACAAGCACTATCTCTAGCAAGTTCTAGCCTATATCTTGGTGTATAAGTGGTGTAAATGATGTAGAAGTGATTGCTCAGTGTCTTGAATGCTTGAGAATGTGTAGAGTAGCTCTGGTTGTCAAGACTTATCAAAATGACTAGTTGAAGGGGTATAAATAGCCAGCCTCCACGAAATAGCCGTTGGAAAAGTAGGCTGACATTACTGTTCTGCGAACACCAGATGATCCGATATTCTCCCTTCAGTTTTCATCGGTCGAATCCAAATTAGCTGATGTCACTGTGTCAGATATGACCGTTGATCGACCGATGTAACACTTGCCTTGTCATCGGATGATCCGATGGCACTTCATCCGGAATTGGTCCAGAAATAATGCTTACTGGAGTGATTGACTAGATGTGTTTATCAGTTATACATCGGATGATCTGATGTTACACTTGGTCCAGGTTATTTTCTTACTGTGATGATTGACCGACGTAACACTTTCTTCATCATCGGATGATTCGGTGAGTACTTAGTTCTGAGGTCTTCTTCTTCTGCTAAACCAACTCGACCGATGTATTGTTTTCTGGAAACATCGGTTGATCTGGTGAGTTGATTTTGTCTGCTTCGAGTTGTTTCTAAGTGATTCTTTTGGAATTTGCTCGAGTGACCTCTTATACATTGGTTTGAATATTCTTCTGATGATTGCCAAGTCTTGGGTGTTGTCAATTTCGATGGAATAACTTTGACATATGAGCTTTTTCTTTCAGTCTTCATAATAATCGATTGACCTCGTGAAATAGTTTGTTTAGGAGTCTACAAATATATCCAATGAGCAGTAGATGATATACATGTAGAGTTCATTAAGCGTGATGAGTAATATGAGAGACCTTGCATCCACAAACTCATTAGTAAAATCCAACAGTTGTCATTAATCACCGAAACCATACCTCATGGGGGCCTAGATACTTTCATCCGTGTCTGGGGGCTAGGACCTAGACACGCCTTCAGGTAGCTCCGGACCCTCACGTAGGGGTTTGAGCTCCTGGACTGGACATGGCTCTGGTGTTTCCGCAACGAGGACCATGCTGACAACTTCGGTAGTTGCAGAAATATAAAGCAGTAAAGGCTCATCAGGATTCGGAGCTACCAAAATCGATAGTGTGGTGAGGAGCTGCTTCAGCTCTTGAAACGCCTTTTCTGCTTCTTCAGACCATTGAAATGGTCCAGACTTCCTCAAGAGTTTGAAGAAGGGAAGTGCCTGCTCTGCCAATCTTGAGATGAACCGGCTAAATGCAGTAGGCACCCAGTTAACTTCTGGACATCCTTGATGCGGGCTGGGGGCCACATATCTTCTATAGCTTTGATCTTTGTCGGATTTGCTTCAATTCCTCGGTGAGTCACAAAGAAACCTAGAAGCATCCCAGAGCTAACCCCGAAGACACATTTGTCCGGGTTCAGCTTGGTGCGCGTGATGCACAGCTTGTCAAAGACAGCTTGTAAATTATCAAGGAGTGACTCCTTGTTCTTAATCTTCATGATGATGTCATCAACGTACACCTCCACCAAATCTCTGATTAGCTCTCCAAATATTTTGTACATAGCTCGCACAAATGTTGAAGCAGCATTTTTGAGACCAAAGGGCATGGCAATATAACAGTACAATCCATCTACTGTTATGAAGGCAGTATGCTCTTCATCTTCCTTAGACATTTGGATTTGATGATATCCAGAATATGCATCTAAGAAACACAATAGCTCACACCCGGAGGTGGAGTCCACTATCTGATCTATTCTAGGTAGTGGAAATGGATCCTTTGGACATGCCTTATTTAAGGTGGTGTAGTCGATACACATCCGAAGCTTCCCGCCAGCCTTAGGCACCACAACTGGGTTTGCCAGCCATTTTGGATGAAACACCTCTCGGATGAGACTAGCTTCGAGCAACTTCTTGATCTCCCGTCGAATGAAGTTTTGCCGCTCGATTGATTGCTTCCGGGGCTTCTAGTGTACAGGCCGTGCGTCGGGATAAATCTTCAGGTTGTGCTCAATCACCTCCCTAGGGATCCCAGGCATTTGCGACAGTTGCCAGGCAAACACGTCCACATTAGCCCAGAGGAAAGTGATGAGCGCGAGTTCCTATTTGTTGTTCAGACCTCCTGATATACGGGTAGTCTGAGCAACATCTGAGCCAATTTGGACGACTTTGACAAGAACGTCGGTGTCACCACTTGGTTGCACACAGAGTGCGGAGGTAGAGCCTCGATGATGAACGCTCGGAGGGTTCGGAGCTGGCTCCTTACCGGATGCTTCCTCTTGCGATGTAGTAAGCACATAGAGTTCTTCTAAATCAGTGACTCCTGCAATGCGATCTCCGCGGATTCGGAGAACGCCCGTAGGTGTTGACATCTTCAACACTAAGTAACCATAGTGGGCAGCGACCATGAACTTGTACAAGGCTGGCCTGCCCAAAATGGCGTTGAACAACACACTGATCTGCGCAACGTCAAAGACCAACTTCTCAGTTTTGTAGTTCTCCCGAGTCCCGAAGGTCACTGGGAGTGTGATGGAGCCGAGAGGGGTAATGGCCCCCAAACCTACCACAAAGAAAGGTCAGATGGGCGAAGGTCCGAAGGTCGGAGCTGGAGCTTAACGAAGGCTTCGAAGCTTATGAGATTCAGCCCTGCACCTCCGTCCACCATTACGTGGTGGAGTTGGATATTGTTAATGGTTGGCGAAACCTTCAACAAGAGTTGGCCAGCTCCAATCATGTTGCGGGGGTAGTCTGAAGCATCGAAAATGATGGGAGTGTCCATCCACTTCCGATGAGGCTCTGCCCTAGCGGTGGGAGGTGCAACGGCCATGCCACGCCGCATTGTCTTGAGGATGCAGCGAGAGGTGATATCCCAAGAACCACCATAAGTGGTGTTCAGGGTCTTCCGATGCTCATTGTCAGAGACGTCAGAGTCGTCGTCGACGGTGTTGTAGATAGCTTTCAAGACCTTTTAGGGGTCCTGAAAAACTAGCTCCTCCTCAGTTGGAGCTTCGTCGACTTTTGTTTTCCTTCCCGCTGACGGAAAGGAGCTTCTTTCCGGCGCTTGTTATAGCGCTCAACAAGGTTCTGGACCTCCCGACATTCTTCCAGACTGTCTCTGTCCGTCTTGTGGATCAGACACCACACTTTAGAGCTGCCACCATCTTCTGACGATGGTCGAGGTCGTTTCTCGGGGCGTGCCCCCCAACCACCTGGAGCTATAGCGACCGCAGCGGCAGGTGCGACGCCCGACGACTTCTTCTTTCTGTTGGGATTCTTTTTCTTTTTGCCACCTCCGGATGTAGTGGCTTAAGTTTTGGAGGACTTCTTGTTGGCCTCTGGAGCTGGCTTGGAGTGCATCTCATGGCCCTCTGCAGTTTTAGAACATTTATCTGCCAAGATTAAGAGTTCCGTGACACCGGTGACTTCTTTGGTCGCCAGTTTGTCCAACCTCTTCTTATCTCGAACACCCTGTCTGAATGCAACGATAATATAAGAGCTCGAGATTGATGGGATAGTATTTCCTACCTAAGAAAACAGCTGGATGAAGGATCGCAGCGCTTCCCCTGTTGTTTGCTTTACAGCAAACAGATCTAGTTCAGTGCTAGGCCGGGTGTAAGAACTCCCGAAGCTGGCAGTGAATTGTTGGTATAGCTCCGCCCAACTATTAATGTAGTCGGGTGGAAGACTCATGAACCAGGACCTTGCAGTCCCAGTTAGAGCCACTTGGAAGTAGTTGGCCATCACAGCCTCATCGCCCCGCTGCCAGTATAGCAGTGGAGTAGATTTGAAGGAACTCGGCGGGGTTGACAGTCCCTTCGAATTTTTATAGTGAATGAGGCCGGAGCTTCTGTGGCCATCTGACCATGCGTAAGTGTATGGCCATAGCAGAACAACCTCCTCCTACTCCTTGAGGAGTAGGGTTATCTCGAGCTTCTCGTCTCTCGCGAGCACACTCGATATGGGCGTGACCGTCCTGCTGCCGGTAACGGTGATCAAGTTTCGACCGCAGGTCGTGAGTCAGAATCCTTGTGATGGTGTGGGTGCGTCGTGCCCCGGGAGGCAATGAAGTCACCTGCTGGGATGCAACACGTCTCCTATGCTGCGAGACATGTAGACCAAGTCGGCCTGACAAGGTCCATCGCTGTGATGGTGCTCGCCCTAAAGCGGGAGGACCTTGATTGCTAATGCCAGCGGCTGCAGCTGCAACCAGATGGTCAACATCAGCTCTCCACTATTCTATAGCACCCTGGGGTGCCCCTAGAGGCGGTGGCTGTTGTAGGAGAGTTCGCGCGGCAATGAGCGCGTGCTCAGGGTAGTTGTTTGTCGATGTAGTAATCGATGCAGATGCTCCATCTTGTCTCCCATTATTGTTTGCCGGAACAGATGGCGGCTGTGGTGCCATAGTGCCTGCTGGAACAATGGCACCCATTGACTGCTGCGCGTTGGAGGGATTGCCTCCAGCAGGTTGTTTAGCGCGATTGCCATTGGAAGATCCTGCAGTGGAATTCACCATCTTGAGATCTCAGGCCCGCCTACCTGGCACACCAAATGTCAAAGTGTAGAAACGACACTTCCTCGGTACTACTAAAGTGTAGCCCGTGGAGGTTCTTGTTTCGGTTGGGGCACGTAGAGATCAGGATCAAGATGGTGACACCAGAGATTTACGTGGTTCGGACCGTCTGAGCGTAATACCCTACTCCACGAGGTGTGTGTTGTATTATTGAAGATCACTAGGAAGCGTAGTGCTTTGCTCTGCTTGGATCTCTCCCGTATCGTGCGGCTCAGTCTTTTTAAAGTCCAAGGACTGATCGTTACATCATTTGCCTGACCCGACATGTGGCCCTGGCGTATTTAATAGCCTAATACACTATCTATAAACATTAAGCATGGTTAATAGTTTGACAACATGCCTTAATGGCTGCGTTATCTCTATTAACAGTGCTCTGATCGTGTGTCATTAATACAACATTAATGACATGTAATCAGGTCTTGTAACTGCTGCTTTAACTGTCCCTTGAATGTTCATACTGTAGGAGATCCGCCAATGTATTCGTTGGTGATGAAGGTCTGGAGGCTCCGACGTGGCAGCTTTGGAGCTTCTACTTACGGGGACGTAGCTCTGGAACCGCTATACACGTGTCGGCGCCGGATCTCCCCTCTACTGGGGGTTAGGTCCGGGGTTATTGTACACGTCTTAGCAGCATAACTTCTCTATGTTGGGTGTTTATTTCCGGACTTACATTGCACATGTCGACCCTGGAGCTTCCCATATGAAGGGTGCGGGTCCGGTGTAGTGTGACATGTGGGGCCTGAGGAGACCTTCAACTTTGACAGGTAGAACTCTCTTGCACTTCTTGCGGTATCGTGGGGTACCCGGTATGCAGGATACCGACACACGTAGTCTACCCTCATGTACTTGTATAGGCACACCTATCGGTTTTCCATCTTTGATGTAATCGGCGCAACCCTCAATCACTTCTTCAGTGGTGTATCCTTCCATAATTGAACCCTCTGGGTGAGCACGGTTCCGCATGTAACCTTTTAATACTCCTAAATATCTCTCCAACAAAAACATATGATGTAAATATAGTGGCCCTAATGCTTTTATCTGATCAACAACATGTATGATTAGTTGTACTTGCATATCAAAAAAGGATGGTGGGAAACACATGTCAAGCTTGCACATAGTCTCGACGATGTATGTTTTCAGATAGTCTAAATCTTCACATGCTATCACCTTTTGCGATACTGCATTGAAGAAGTAACACAAACGTGTGATGACAACTTTTATATGCTCAGGTTTGATGACTCTTATTGCAATGGCAAGGAACACTGTCATCATCATGTGACAGTCGTGAGAATTATAACCGAATAAATACAAGTCTTTCATCGATACTAGTTTGCAGATATTGGATGAGAAACTAGCGGGCACTTTGATCCCACGCAAGAATTCGCAAATTGCTTTTTTCTCTTCTAGCGTGAAGTTGTAGCTGGCTGGGGGAAGGTAATGCTTCCCGTTTTCCTTTTCTACTGGATGAAGCTCTGGTCACAAATCAGGATTTACTAGGTCCATACGTGAATTTAATCCGTCCTTTGTTTTCCTCGGCATGTCCAGCAAGGTCCCAATGATGCTGTCAAATTCATTCTTTGTAATGTGCATCAAATCAATACTATGGAAAAATTCCAGATTCTTCCAATATGGAAGATACTTGAAAAAAATTGATTGTTTCTTGAAAGCCATGTTAGTTGTATCACCCGAAGATGTACTTTTCTTTCTCTTGATTCCTTTATATTTTTTGCCCTTACCGAAAGCAATATGAATGTTCTTGACCAATTCGAACACAAGTTTTCCACGATAAGGTTTTGGTGCAATATCTTTTTCGATTTTGTTACCAAATTATTATTTCATATTCTTATACTTGTGTGTATCTGTCAAGAACCGTCAGTTTCTCATGTACACCGTCTTTCTGGATGAAGTGAGGTATAGATATCCAGTTCTATCCACACACCTTACACAACCTTTCTTCACTTTCATTTGTCCAGATAATGTAAACAGTCCGGGGTAATCATGCACGGTAACTAATATCATTGCTCTTAGCGTGAAATACTCTCGCTTGTACTCATCCCATGTACGTACCCCTTCATTCCACAATTTTGTCATATCTTCCATTAAAGGTTCCAAGAACACATCAATTTTGATGCCGGGTTGTTTCAGACCTTGGATAAGAACAGATAACAAGATATATTTCCTTTTGTGACACAACCACGTCGGTAGGTTGTACATCGTTAAGACCACATGTCATGTGCTGTGTATACTCCTTTTTTCACCAAACAGATTCATTCTGTCTGTACCCAAGGCAAACCTCACATTTCTGATTTTCTTTGCAAATTCTGGATACTGAATATCAAAATTTTCCACTGCATTGCATCACTGGGGTGTCAAATATGTTTTTCATTCTTCTTGCGTTGCTTGGAATGACAACACATAAGTTCAGCCTCCCTAGGGTTTGAGAACAAACGCTTCAAGCGATCAATTACCGGAAGGTACCACATCACCAAGGCAGGCTCTTATTCTTCCCGTATGCATCGCTAGAAGTATCGTCATCGTCACCTTCAGGACCAATAATAAACTTCTTATTCTTCTGAGACTTTTTCATGTTGGTAACATACTGGTGATTGTAGTCCTTCTTATATCTACTGACACCACAGATGGGGCATCTAGTTGCGAGTTCATGCTCTTTGTGATATAGAATACAATGGTTCATACAAGCGTGTATTTTTGTCACACCTAGTGTCATCGGGCAAAGAAGTTTCTTCGCTTTATAAGAGTTTCTGGGCAGTTTTTTTGGATTTGGAATAATTTCTGCCATAAGATTCAAAAGATCAGAGAAACTACAATCGGACCATCCGTGTGTGGCTTTCAACTTTAGTAGTTCTAAGACTGCACGCAATGTAGTAAACTCTTTATCACAACCGTTTGATTCATCATATAAAAGCTTCGTCGCCGCATTCTGCAATGTCTCCATTTTACTTAAACCTTTGCTTGCTCCCATAGAAGTCAATACATATGGTTCAATGTGACGCAACATCTCTTCACAATCGAACTCGTCATCATCATCACCATCTTAATTGTCACTACCATCATCGATATGAACATTATCGTCATCTGAACCTCTCTCATCATCTTTATCCACATTATGTGTATCTAACTCACCATGCTCTGTCCATATTGTGTAGTTTTTTTTGAAACCTCTTTTCACCAAATGAGATTGGATTACTATAGTATCCGTCCAAGCAATGTTATTTTCGCAGTCGATACATGGACATAATATGTCATCTATATTTTGCAACTTCGCATGTCTCTTGAATGCTTCAATAAAATTTGTAACATTATGAATGTATATAGGATCGAGTCTTGGCATGTTATACATCAACGCTCGGTGGTCCATGCTTCAATAACATATTTTTTGTAAGATCCACAAAATTTGGCCACAAATATTCCCTAAAGGTCTTCTATAAAATTAATTTACAAACACATAACAAGCCTGTATCATATGAGTGAATATTGGTATCATGTAGGTATGTTCATAAGGGTTCCAAGCAATGTTTTCAAGTCGCCTAGTCGACCCTCGTCGCCTAAGGGGTGATAAGGACGACTAGGTCGATTAGTCCTCGACTAGGGCGACTAATCGCCCTCTAGCCGTCCCTAGTCGTCCTTTAGTCGTCCACTACTTTTTTATGGAAAAAAACTAGTTGACAATATATATATATATATATATATATATATATATATATAGCTAGTATATAACTATATATTGTTATATGCTCCTAGATTGAATTAAACAGGTGAAAAACAACACTACATGCTTCATATTGATAAAAACCAGAGCAATAACAGAGCAAGGAGAGAGCATCATTGGAGGAACAGAGACTTATCATTAGATCCGGAGTGGCCATAATTGATTTTTGAAGTTAGGATTATTCATTGAAACATTTCATCAAACACGTGATGTGCGTGTATTCATCTTCAACCTTTAATCCTTGAAATCTATTTCTTGTTCTGTAAAATTCATGAGTGAGCTCAAGGGAAGACTAAACTACATTTTTCATCCTTTAATCATTCAAATCTACTACAAATCTCAAGTGGTTGGGAGGGGGGGGGGGGCTGGACGCATATGCAAACACAACAAAACGAAACTGGGAAAAAAGAACAAATTAAAAACATGACAGTGAAGAAGAAGTCTCTTCTAACATTTTCTCTGTTCGAAATCAACTGATGAATGCCCAGCGCACGATGGAAATTTTTGGCAGCCTGGCGGCGTCGATTGAAAATCTCCAGGGTTAGGTTTTCTGTGGTGCCCGAGGGGTACCTTTATATAGGCGTCGGTTTTCACAAGCGGTTTTTAATGAAACAACCGTTTGTGATAAAAATTAATAAAGTTCATGTGGTTTTTTGAGGCGGTTTTTGAGTGTTTCACAGGCGGTTGGTACTTACCGACCGCTTGAGATAATTGCCCGAGCCTGTTCTTCAGTTTCCTTTTACCTTGCTTCTTTTTTATTTAGATTCCAATATAAATATTCAAACATGTATAGATTCTGCAATTTGAGTCCAAATTCGATGATTATTTCTTCTATATTTTTCAAAACTTAACATCTACCACCACCTGAACCAAATATTTTAAAACTTGTATAGCTGACATTGTAATGTTTTGGTAAATATCAAATTAATTTATACTTACATATTATTCAGATTTGTGTATCTCCAAAAAAGGACCATTTACTGAAATTGGTTTGTATGAACATATTTGTATTATTTATACATTTATGAATTTTTTTAAAACATTCCAACATGTCAAAATTCAAATTATCCATCATTCTAACTAAATGCTCATATACATATGAGGCATTCATCAAATTTTGAACACACATTGATTCAAAAAAATTCAAAAAAATCTGAACAAATTCATAGAGGTTGGTATGATGACTAAAAATATCTACTGAAAAAATAAATGAAAAAATCATTATATTCATCAAGGTAGAAAAATGACAAATAGCAATTGTTATATGTTTTTTCTGTTCTGACCAATTTCAAAGGCTTTATGAAATGAAATTTAATGGTAACCTCAAACAATAAATCATATTACAAGAAAGTGGAATTTGGGCTTTTGAAAGGCCCCATATTTAATCAAGAATATTAATTAAGAAGAAGAAAAGATCTTCCCAGGCGATTGGTACTGAATAACCGTCTGAAAAAAAGCTTATCTCAGGAGGGTATTACTCACCGACCGCCTGAGATAATTGCTCGAGCCTGTTCTTCCGTTTTATTTTCCCTTGCTTCTTTTTTATTTGGATTCCAATATAAATACTCAAACATGTATAGATTCTGCAAATTGAGTCCAAATTCAATGATTCTTTCTTCTATATTTTTCAAAACTTAACATCTACCACCACCTGAACCAAATATTTTAAAACTTGTATAGCTGACATTGTAATGTTTTGGTAAATATCAAATTAATTTATACTTACATATTATTCAGATTTGTGTATCTCCTAAAAAAGGATCCTTTACTGAAATTGGTTTGTATGAACATATTTGTATTATTTATATATTTATGAATTTTTTAATTTTGTTAAAGCATTTCAACATGTCAAAATTCAAATTATCCATCATTCTAACTAAATGCTCATATACATATGAGGCATTCATCAAATTTTGAACACACATTGATTCAAAAAATTTGAAAAAATTCATAGAGGTTGGTATGATGACTAAAAATGTCCACTGAAAAAATTAATGAAAAATCATTATATTCATCAAGATAGAAAAATGACAAATAGCAATTGTTATATGGATTTTATGTTATGACCAATTTCAAAGGCTTTATGAAGTGAAATTTAATGGTAATATCAAATAATAAATCATATCACAAGAAAGTGGAATTTGGGCTTTTGAAAGGCCCCACATTTAATCAAGAAAATTAATTAAGAAGAAGAAAAGATCTTCTCAGGCGGTTGAGAAAAAACTTATCTCAAGCGGTTATTACTCACTGACCGCCTGAGATAATTGCCCGAGCCTGTTCTTCAGTTTTCTTTTCCCTTGCTTCTTTTTTATTTAGATTCTAATATAAATACTCAAACATGTATAGATTTTGCAAATTGAGTCCAAATTCGATGATGCTTTCTTCTATATTTTTCAAAAATTAACATCTACCACCACCTGAACCCAAATATTTTAAAACTCGTATAGCTGACATTGTAATTGTCGGTACCCTACGTACCGGGTACCCTATGATACCGCAAGAAGTGCAAAAGAGTTCTGCCCATCAAAATTGAAGGCTTCCTTAGGCCCCACATGTCATATTACACCGGACATGCATCCCTCATTTGGGTAGCTCCGGAGATTGACGCGTGTAATGAAAACTCGGAGGTAACCTCTCAACATAGGGAAGCTCCGCGATCAACACGTGTATAATGACCCCAGACCTAACCCCCTGCAGAGGGAAGCTCTAGTGTTGACACATGTACAGCTGTGCCAGAGCCACCTCACCACAAAGGAAAGCTCCGAAGCTGCCATGTGTGGAGCCTCCGGATCTTCATCAACGTATACACTAGCAGATCTCCTTCAGCACGAACATTCAAGTGACAATCAAAGCGACAGTTACAAGACTTGATTACGTGTCGTTAATGCTGTATTAACGACACACGATCAGAGCACCGTTAATAGAGGTAACACAACTATTAAGGCACGTTATCACACTATTAACCATGCTTAATACTTGTAGACATAGTATTAGGCAATTTAATACACCAGGGCCACATGTCGGGCCAAGTGAATGATGTAACGGTCAGTCCTTGGACTATAAAAGGACTGAGCCGCACGATACAAAGGACAACTAAATCTAGGCTGAGCCATAGACTACACTTTCGAGCGATTCGTAATACAACACACACACACACACACACACACACACACACACACACACACACACACACACACACACACACACACACACACACACACACACAAAAACACACCGTGGAGTAGGGTATTACGCTCAGGCGGCCCGAACCACGTAAATCTCTTGTGTCACCATCTTGATCTTGATCTCTGCGTGCCCCAACCATAACAAGAACCTCCGCGGGCTACACTTTAGTAGTACCGGGGGAAAAGTCATTGCTACACTTCGACATTTTGGCGCGCTAGGAAGGGGGTGCAGCTCACCCGAGATCTCAAGATGGAGAATTCCGCCTCAGGATCTTCCAACGGCAAACATGGTGAACAATTTGCTGGAGGCAATCCCTCCAACGCTCGCCAGCCAACAGGTGCTATTGCTCTAGCAGGCACTATGGATCCACATCCACCATCTGGTCCGGCAAACAATGCTCGACAATGAGATGGTTCATCTGCGTCGATCACTGCATCGATGAACAACGACCCAGAGCACGTGCTCATTGCTGCGCAAGCTCTCCTACAACACCCACCGCCTCCAGGAGCACCCCGGGGTGATATGGAGAAGTGGAGGGCTGATGTTGACCATCCGATTACAGCTACAGCCGCTGGCTTCAGCAATCAAGTCCCCCCCCCCTTCGGGGCGAGCACCATCACAACGACGGACCTTGTCGGGCTGACTTGATCCACAAGTCTCACAGCAAAGGAGACGTGCTGCATCCCAACAGGTGACTTCGTTGACTCCGAGGGCATGACACACCCACACCATCACCAGGATTGCGACTCATGAACTGCGGTCGGAACTGGATCGCCGTTACCGGCAGCAGGACGACTGTGTCCATACCGAGCGTGCTCGTGAAAGGCGAGAGGCTCAAGAGAACCTTGCTCCTCAGGGAGTAGGACGAGGCTGTCCTGCCCTGGCCATGCATTTATGCATGGTCAGATGGCCACAGAAGTTCCAGCCTCACTTACCGGAAAAATTCGATGGGACTGTCAACCCCGCCAAATTTATTCAAATCTACTCCACTGCCATACTAGCAGCGGGGGGTGATGAGGCCGTAATGGCCAATTACTTCCCAGTGGCTCTAGCTGGGACTGCAAGGTCCTGGTTTATGAGTCTCCCACCCGACTCCATTAATAGTTGGGTGGAGCTATGCCAACAATTCATTGCCAACTTCGGGAGTTCTTACACCCGACCAGGCACATAATTGGATCTGTTTGCTGTAAAGCAAACATTGGGGGAATCGCTGCAATCCTTCATCCAGCGGTTTTTCTCAGGTACGGAATACTACTCCTTCAATCTTGAGATCTTCTGTCATCGTTGCATTCAGACAGGGTGTTCGAGATAAGAAGATGCTGGAGAAGCTGGTCGTCAAAGAAGTCACCAGTGTCACTGAACTCTTCAGCATAGCAGACAAATGTGCTAGAGCGGCGGAGGGCCGTGAAATGCATTCCAAGCCAGCTCCGGAGGCCAACAAGAGTCCTCCAAAACTGAGGCCACTTCCTCCGGCAGTGGCAAGAAGAAAAATAAGCCCAACGGCGAAAAGAAGCCGTCGGCCAGCGCACCAGCCACTGCAGCTGCTGTAGCTCCGGGTGGCCGGGGGCCATGCCCCGAGAAACGACCTCCACCTTCGTCAGAAGACGGCAACAGTTCAAAGGCGTGGTGTCCGATTCACAAGACAGACAGACATAGCCTGGAAGAATGTCAGGAGGTCCAGAACCTTGTCGAGCGCTTTAACAAGCGTCGCGAAGAAGCTCCTTTCCACCAGCGGGAAGGAAAACAAAATGTCGATGAAGCTCCGACTGAGAAGGAGCTAGGTTTCCAGGATCCCAAAAATGTCTTGAAAGCTGTCTACAATACTGTCGATGATGATTTTGACGTCTCTGATAACGAGCGCCGGAAAACCCTAAACACCATCTATGGTGGTTCTTGGGACATCACCTCTCGCCGCATCCTAAAGACAATGCGGCGAGACATGGTCGTGGCAACTCCCACTGCTAAGGAAGAGCCTCATCAGAAGTGGATGGATACCACCATTATTTTTGATGCTTCGGACTGCCCCCGAAACATGATCAGGGCTGGTCAACTCCCGTTGATGGTGTCACCCACCATTAACAATATTCAAATCCAGCATGTAATGGTGGATGGAGGTTCAGGGATAAACCTCATAAGCTTCGAAGCTTTTGTAAAGCTTTAGCTCCGGCTTTTGGACCTTCGCCCATCCCGACCTTTCTTTGGGGTAGGTCCGGGAACCATTACCCCTCTCGGTTCCGTCACACTCCCAGTGACCTTCGGGACTCGAGAGAACTACAGAACTGAGAAGTTGGTCTTTGACATCGCGCAGATCAGTTTGCCGTTCAACGCCATTCTGGGCAGGTCAGGTTTGTACAAGTCTATGGCCGCCGCTCATTATGGTTACTTGGTATTAAAGATGCCAACACCTACAGGCGTTCTCTGGATCTACGGAGATTGCACCGCATGAGTTACTGCTTTAGAAGAACTCTATGCGCTTACCACAGCGCAAGAGGAAGCATCCGATACGGAGCCAGCTCTGAACCCTCCGAGCATATGTCATAAAGGTTCTACCTTTGCACCCTGTGTGCAACCAAGCGGCGACACCGACATTCCCGTCAAAGTTGTCCAAATTGGTTCCGATGCTGCTCAGACTAACCGTATATTGGGAGGTCTGAACAACAAATAGGAACTCACGCTCATCACTCTCCTCCAGGCAAATGTTGACGTGTTTGCCTGGCAACCGTCACAAATGCCTGGGATCCCTAGGGAGGTGATTGATCACAATCTAAAGATTTACCCAGACGCACGACCTGTACACCAGAAGCCCTGGAAGCAATCAATCGAGCGACAAAACTTCATCCGACAGGAAATCAAGAAGTTGCTCGAAGCTGGATTCATCCGGGAAGTCTTCCACCCAATACGGCTGGCAAACCCAGTTGTTGTACCCAAGGGCAGTGGAAAGTTTCGGATGTGTATCGACTACACCACCTTGAATAAGGCATGTCCAAAGGATCCATTTCCACTACCTAGAATAGATCAGATAGTGGACTCCACCTCCGATGTGAGTTATTGTGTTTCTTAGATGCATATTCTGGATATCATCAAATCCAAATGTCTAAGGAAGATGAAGAGCATACTACCTTCATAACAGTAGATGGATTGTACTGTTATACTGCCATGCCATTCGGTCTTAAAAATGTTGCTTCAACATTTGTGCGAGCTATGTACAAAACATTTGGAGAGCTAATTAGAGACATGGTGGAGGTGTACGTCGATGACATCGTTTTAAAGATCAAGAACAAGGAGTCACTCATTGACAATTTACAAGCTATCTTCGACAAGCTGCGCACCACGCGAACCAAGCTAAACCCGGACAAGTGTGTCTTTGGGGTTAGCTCCGGGAAGCTTCTGGGTTTCTTGGTGACTAACCGAGGAATTGAAGCAAATCCGGCAAAGATCAAGGCTATAGAAGATATGCGGCCTCCAGCAAGCATCAAAGATGTCCAGAAGTTAACTGGATATCTAGCTGCACTCAGCCGGTTTATCTCAAGACTGGAAGAAGGGCGCTACCCTTCTTCAAACTCCTGAGGAAGTCCGGACCATTTCATTGGTACGAAGAAGCATAAAAGGCGTTTCAAGAATTAAAATAGCTCCTCACCACACTACTGATATTGGTAGCTCTAAATCCTGGTGAGCCTTTACTGCTTTACATTTCGACAACCACCGAAGTTGTCAGTATGATCCTGGTTGCGGAAAAACCGGAACCACATCAATTCCAGGAACCCAAACCCCTCTGGGAGGGTCCGGAGTTGAATGAAGGCATATCTGGGTCCCAACCCCCAGATATGGAACCTCAAGACGAAACGCTAGGGGATCAACCTCGTTTACATGAGGAAGTTCATATGGCTGACCAAGATGATCTGGATCCTTCTAGCAAGGTCTGGGTCGAACAAGAAATAGTTTTGGACCCCTCCAGGAGGGTCCAAGAAGCACAGCCTGAAGGTCCAGAACCCTCCAGGAGCGTCCAAGTCGATGGAGACGAAGCTCACTGGTCCTTCTGAAAGGGTTCGGACCATCCAACACCCCGTGTACTTCATCAGCGAAGTCCTCCACGACGCCAAGACAAGATACATTGAGGTGCATAAGATGCTTTACGCAGTTCTTATTGCCTCAAGGAAGCTTTGTCACTACTTCCAAACCACAAAATATCAGTGGTAACTTCTTTTCCACTGCGTGCTATTTCGCATAACCCTAACTCTACTAGGAACATTGCAAAGTGGGCAGCGGAACTGGCCGAATAAGATCTGAAATTTGTGTCACGACAAGCAATCAAAAGTCAAGCCTTGGCTGACTTCGTGGTGGAATGGACTCCCTCTCCATCAAACCCTGGGGGCCACAGTGAGTAGAAACCAGAGCCCAAAGTTCCAATATTCACCGAACCTCACTGGACTCTCTACTTTGATGGCTCCGTGCAGAAGCAAGGGGCCGGACCTGGAATCCTTCTCCTGGCTCCGACTAGGGAGAAGGTCAAGTACATGGTCCACCTTGATTTCAAGGCAGCCAACAACATGGCAAAGTATAAAGATCTCGTCTACGGACTCAAGGTGGCACTATCTTATGGTGTCAAATAGCTATTGGTGAAGGGAGATTCACAACTCATCATCAAACAAGTCAAAGGTGAATGCTCCTGCAACAATTCTCAACTAGCTGCTTATCTCCTTGAAGTCCAGAGGCTTCAGAAGGACTTCGAAGTCTTGGATCTCCACCATGTTCAACGTCTTCATAACGCTGAAGCCGACGAACTCTCGAAGAAAGCCTCAACCGGAGCTCCGGCTCCTCACGGAATCTTTGTTCGGAGGTTGTCAAAACCAACAGCTCAGCCTGCTGAACTGAGCGAAGAGGCGAGACCAGCACCACGAAGCTGGCAGTCCCGATGGCCCTGCTACCATGGCGTCCACCAAGGGTCGTAGGTGCTGTCGGAAGCTTCGAGCAACCCAACACGCAAGACTAAGAAGCTCATGTAAGCTCCGATGCATGGATCTCGGAGATCCGGAGCTACTTGAAAGACAATATCCTTCCTGAAGACAGTGTATCCGCTGACCAGATTGTCAGATTGGCTAAATTATACACATTGGTAGAAGGGGATCTCTACTGGTGCGGTGCCAATGACATCCTAATGCGGTGCATTGCAAGGGAAGAAGGTCGCGAGCTCCTCGCGGAAATCCATGGTGGAGAGTGCGGGAACCATGCTTCTTCTCGCACACTGGTCAGTAAAGCCTTTCGGCATGGCTTTTACTGGCCTACAACACTTCAGGATGCGTTTGAGCTAGTGAAAAAATGTGAAGCGTGCCAGTTTCATGCAAAACAGATTCACACACCAGCTCAGTCACTACAGATGATACCTTCTACATGGCCATTCGCTGTGTGGGGCATGGACATTTTGGGACCTTTCCCAAAAGCCGTCGGAGGTTACAAGTTCATGTATGTCGCCATTGACAAAATCACCAAGTGGACAGAAGCAACTCCTGTTGTGACAATCAACAATCAATCAGCAATCAAGTTCTTGAAGTCCATGATATGCAGATTTGGTGTTCCAAATAAAGTCATAAATGACAACGGAACTCAATTCACAAGTGCTGCATTTCAAGAATATTGCAAAGACCTCGGCATTTAACTCAGCTACGCCTGAGTAGCTCATCCAGCAAGCAATGGCCAAGCCGAGAGAGCAAATGCATAAATTTTAAAAGGACTCAAGACACGCACATATGAGCACCTGAAAAACAACGGAGCCAACTGGATTGAGGAGCTTCCGTCCACATTGTGGGCGAACAGGACAACTCCAAACCGGTCAACTGGAGAAACTCCATTCTTCCTGGTGTACGAAGCTGAAGCAGTCCTTCCTCTAGAGATCACCTTGGGGTCCCTCCGGGTCCGGACCTTCGATGAAGCCATGCAGGACCAGCTCCGACGTGAAGACCTTGACCTCATCAACGAGGGAAGGTGCCAAGCAGCTGTTCGGAATGCACATTATCGCCAAGTGCTCCAATGCTATCATCAAAGACATGTGTGCAACCGACAACTCGAGGAAGGTGATCTGATGCTTCAAAAGATATTAACTCGGGAAGGAATGAATAAACTTTACCCTAGTTGGGAAGGTCCATTCTGAGTGATCAAAGTATCCCGTCTCGGATGCGTTCGCTTGGCAACTGAAGATGGGATTCCGCTTCCTAATCCTTCGAACATCAAGCACCTCCGTAAGTTTTATGCTTAGAATCACTAAACAGACATGGGTGGATCCTCCGGGAGAATGTTCGGAACCCTCCGGGAGGGTTCGGGAAGTTCAAGTACACTTCATACAGTCACTGTACTAAAAAGTGTAACTACCTACCCTGGGTTAGTACAAGATGTATAGCACACTAAGCTTGGTCCCGCACCCAAAGTGTGCCCTTGTCTCCCCTTTAACTCAGACCTATAATGAAAGACATTGTTGTGTAAAAACAGATTCCACATGCATTTATTTTTGTACAAGGCTCGATCTATCAATTTATTGTTTTTAACCTTCTTGCCTATAATGAAGTTATGCAATTCTTCTTGAGTTTTTACCCAAGTTATTCATATGCATTGCAAGTTATATTGTTGATCTTTTTGGGTCTTAACATGCTGTATAGTCTACTTGCCTGAACGCCAAGCCAACATAGGTCCGGAGTGAGCTATCGACTTAGCCTGGTCCTGCACCCTAAGTACGCCACTCTACATACACTCCGATGGGCCTTAGTAGGGTGAGTACTAAAAAAACATAAGAGTCCGGAAGTGTTATATCAATATACATGTTACTATATCGAGTTACTTCGGAATAAAACTCAAGTAAGAACAATAAGTCACAAACAATTTATAGACAAGAGGAGGAATTTTACTTGTATTTAATGTGTAGGAAAAACAGAAATTCAAAGCGGTGGTGGTTGACGTCGGAGCTAATAAGCTCCGACAACCCCTGGGGGCCTAAATTCAACTATTCGTGCAGTGACATCAGGAGCTACCAAGCTCCGATCGTCAACGTTTTATATGTTGATACTGGGTACTATCGGAGCTACCAAGCTCCGCCAATCCCAGGAAGCCTGCCGTCGACACCTCAACATTGAAGACTTCGGACCTAAAATCTACAAGTGCGAAGCGTCCAAGTCATCAATATACTGTCAAAACCTTTGGTACATGTACACACTTCAATTGTACACATGTACCAGGGGGCCAACAAGACAGAGCACATTATATTGAAGACAAAAATAAAGTGAAGTTCATGGCAAAATGGTTTCATTAATTTGAAGAACCGAATTACAAAATTGGGATTACAGTAGAAGGCAAAAGGAAGAAGTCCTAGCTACTGGAGGATCTAAGTCCTGCGGAAGAATGGGGCGACTTTCTGAGCAACCTCTTGGACGCTGGCCTTGGCTGCATCTTCCTCTTCAGCAATGGGACCTTCAAGCACCAGGTCCAGGGATAATTGGGGGTCTCGACTTACGTAACACGTCAGCACATATTCTGCGGCGTTAGTAGCCAAAGACTTCCCCTCTGTCTCGAGCTGGTCCGCAATAACATCGCCCATCACGTCGAGTTTGCCACCAACACCATTAAGGGCCACCAACGCTCGGTCCAAGTCCATCTCTGGGTTGTCCGGACATACGGGACTAAATCCCAGTGGTGTTAGTGCATCGTTGGCCCACCCCAAGAAGTCCCACACTTGAATGGACTCCGACTCCTTCAAGCTCTGCAACTCCTCCAGTGACTTCCAGGTGGCCGCAAGCTCCGAACCATCCCAAGCGAGGCGCTCGACCAATTTAGCATGTTGCTGCACACTCTCAGAAACTTGCTTCTCACGTCAGTCAGCTCCGTCTCCCAGAGGTGGATGCGGTTCTGCCTTTCTGCCAAGCCCTTCTCCCTGCCTTTCACCTTCCCTTCCCTGGTGGCAACATCAGCCTCTCTTTTCGAGAGCTCCTGCCCCAATTTCCAGTACTTCTCCTTTTCTTCTTTGCTCCATAGATCCAGCTTCTTGCTGCGATCTGCCAAATTATGTTCACCCAGAGTCAATTTCTGGGTGACCTTCGCCTCCCTTTTTACATCATCCTCCTGTTGCTCCAGGAGCTTTTCTTCCCTCGCCTCCAGGTCCGCCCGACGCTTCAAGAGAACCTCGTTCCATTCATTGAGGTTTTCGTGACACTCATCAGCAGCATCACACCTCTCCTTGGCTTGCTCAAGGATCTCCTTGGAGTTAGCGTCGAGCGCCTGGATGGTGGCTTCCTTCTCCTCCAGCAGCTTGTCCCAATATTTTAATCGGGCCTTTTCCCTCTTAATCCACTCCTTCTGGTCAGCCAGCCTCGTCTGGGCAAGCCTGGTCTCAAAATGGAGTCTGTTGCGCCAATGCCTCAAGGTGTTGCACTCCTCCTCCAGGGCTTTGCTCTCATGATCGAAGGTGAGTTGGACTTGTCGGAGGCTGGAGCAGGCGTTGTCTATGGACAACGACAGAGGGATAGGCTCCGGACCTACTGGGACCATCTCAGAAGGCTCTATAGGGTTCTCCACTATAAAAATAGGGTCCCACTCTACAAGAGAGGACCCTTGAGCTTCTGCGGCACTGGGACCACTCTCCAGGAGCCTTCAACAGCAGCAGAAGAGGAACCCACTGGAGGAACTCCTACCTTTGGAGCAGAAGTTGAAGGTGCTACCTCCGGGCTTTCAGTTGTTGGCTCCGAGGGTGGAGGACCCATTTCTACTTCTTCATGCTGCTCCGGCTCTGGCTCAGGCACCTCTGGGAGAGCTACTTCTGGGGCAGCGGTCGGGGCTTCATCCGATTCCCCTGCCACAGTCGGCTCAGACACCGGCACGTTGGTCACTTCCGGTCCAATGACCGTAACTTCAAGTATTTTCGGCTCAGCTGCCAGATCTTCAACATCTTCTGGCCCAGGGGCCGGACCTTCAACCATTTCTGGCTCAATGGTCGGGGCTTCAATTACCTCTGGCTCAGCGTCCAGGGCTTCGATGACTTCTGGCTCAAAGACCGGAGCTTCTGGCATCTCCAGTATTGGATCATTAGCTTCCACCACTGTCGCCAGGGGTACATCTTCGACTTCTCCCCCATGGTCCGACGCTACCACGGGAGCTTCCGGTGAGGACTCCGAATCCAAGTCCACGACAGCTGGCGCCGAAGTTGTCGCGACTTCTACCACCACTTGAGGATGAGGCTCGGTGCTTGGAGCCGGAGCTTCGGCATGTGCAGCCCCGATCGCTGCGACAGGCGCCAAAGTCCCGGACCCCTTCTTCGACACCCTAGAAATAAAGGGAAGAGAATATTAAAGACACATAAAAAATAAGACTAGCATTTTAAGGTGAGCAATCAATGCTTACCTAGGGATGCTACCACCACAGTCACCTCAGAACCTCTTCTTCTGAGGCCCGGAGCCAGAGCCCACCAAGTCTGGTGAGACAACTGCTTCGGACCTCAGTTGAGGGCCACTTGCAGCAGCCAGAGTCCTCTCGGCCGGAGCTTCTCTTGGTCGAGAAGAACTCCTAGACCTGGAGCTTTTAGTCAGCACTGAGGCCAGGGTTGACTGCCTTGAGCTGGCGGCTCTTGAAGATGCATGCGTCGGGGAAGGTGCAGTCACAGAGGACCGACTCCGCCGGGGAGAAGGAGCTATCGTAGAGGGAGCAGCCCTGACGGACCTCCCATCAGCATGCTTTAGCTTCCTCTTCCGGCTGGAGGGTTCAGTCGGCTCCTTGCCCTTACCCTGGCCTATCTCTTCAACCCTCCATCTTGGAGCGTAGGCAGGCCCTCCTTCGGAAGGTCCAGGGATTACCACCCTGGAGGTCGGACGCCTTTCCACCTCACCAAGGTCGTCAAGCGCCGGCATCTTCCTTCGGAGCTCTCTGCTGAGCTACGCCTCCATGTTTAGAGGGAGGAAAGTCGCCGGCGGAACTAAGTCATCGCCGTCGATGTTTATCCCATGCTGGAATTTCTTGAGATGGAGCTTCAAAGCTTCGTCATCTAAATTAGATTTCAGACCAGTTTCAATCCGGTCGTCATCCATCACACTGTTGAGGGCCCACGTGAGCTTCTCCCTAAGCGGAGACCATTTGTTGACCTGGAAGTTGCAGAAGACCATCTGGAGTCACTCCACCCTCCATGCATTCGTGGATCCTGGTCAAGATGGGGTTGAAGGCATCTGACAGCACCGGAATTACACTCCAAGCGTCGGTGTCAACGTTGGGGAGTCCTTCGGGCAGCTCCAACATCTCGTGCTCCTCCACTGCAATGATGACCCAGTCCTTTTTCCAGTCATCCCATTTGTCGGAAGGAAATGACTTCAAGTATTTGAAGGGGCAGTTCTTGCGCTTCACAAAATAGTAGAAGCCAAGGAGCCCAGTCCCCTTGCCGGTGGTGTGGATGGTGAAGAAGGTGCAAAACGTCTCGACGCAGGGGGGGAATACCCACCCATGTCTCGCAAAAGTGGACGAAAGTTGCCACTAGAAGAAGAGAATGGGGGCCAAGATGATACAGCTGGAAACCATAAAAGTCTAGCAACATCAAAAGAATGGTAAAAAAGGTGGGATAATTTCCACCATGACGTATGCCGAGAAGTACACCATGTCGCCACTACGCTCCTTGAACAGGAGCTTGCCGGCATGGATCAGGTGGCTGAAGGAGTCATTAGACCATCCCATGTAGGTCCGAACCTTCATCAAGTCATACTTGCTTTTAAGGCGGCTCTTGGGAAGACCCAACTCCATCGCAACAAAGTGGAGCGAAGGAGGAGAAAGCTAGACATAGTTTGGGAGGCTCAGAGCGCAAGTTTGATCAAAAGCGTAAATAGTCCCCAAATCGCGCACACTTTCCTTCTTAAGTAAGCCTCCGCGATGCTTGGATGGAAACCGCAACCAGAGTGGGATCACATTTCAAAAATCTACCCCGTCCATGATGAATGGGCCCAGGGCCACCCTGATGAAGAGATCGAGGTTATTACCCAGGCAAACTATTGTTATGATTGACGACAGGAGACCCAAAGGCGGCACCTTGACAAGGCGCTCGGAATCGATATAATTTTTGTATCGGGAACTGGCGACTATCAGTACCCTGTGTACCGGGTACCCTATGATACCACAAGAAGTGCAAAAGAGTTCTGCCCGTCAAAATTGAAGGCTTCGTCAGGCCCCACATGTCATATTACACCGGACCCGCATCCCTCATTTGGGTAGCTCCGGAGATTGACGCGTGTAATGTAAATCTAGAGGTAACCTCTCAACATAGGGAAGCTCCGCGATAAACACGTGTATAATGACCCCGGACCTAACCCCCAACAGAGGGAAGCTCCAGTGTTGACACGTGTACAGCGGTGCCAGAGCCACCTCCCCACAAATGAAAGCTCCAAAGCTGCCACGTGTGGAGCCTCTGTATCTTCATCAACATATACACTGGCAGATCTCCTTCAACACAAACATTCAAGTGACAATCGAAGCGGTAGTTACAAGACTTGATTATGTGTCATTAATGTTGTATTAACGACACACAATCAGAGCACTGCTAATAGAGGTAACAGAACCATTAAGGCACGTTATCACACTATTAACCATGCTTAATACCCGTAGACAGAGTATTAGGCAATTTAATACACCAGGGCCACATGTCGGGCCAGGTGAATGATGTAACGGTCAGTCCTTGGACTATAAAAGGACTGAGCCGCACAATGCAAAGGACAACTAACTCTAGGCTGAGCCATAGACTACGGTTCCGAGCGATTCATAATACAACACACACACACACTTCGTGGAGTAGGGTATTACGCTCAGGCGGCCCGAACCACGTAAATCTCTGGTGTCACCATCTTGATCTTGATCTCTGCGTGCCCCAACCATAACAAGAACCTCCACGGGCTACACTTTAGTAGTACCAGGGGAAATGTTGTTGCTACACTTCAACAATAATGTTTTGGTAAATATCAAATTAATTTATACTTACGTATTATTCAGATTTGTGTATCTCCTAAAAAAAGGATCCTTTACTGAAATTGGTTTGTATGAACATATTTGTATTATTTATACATTTATGAATTTTTTAATTTTTTTAAATCATTCTAACATGTCAAAATTCAAATTATCCATCATTCTAACTAAACGCTCATATACATATGAGGCATTCATCAAATTTTGAACACACATTGATTCAAAAAAATCAAAAAAATATGAAAAAATTCATAGAGGTTGGTATGATGACTAAAAATGTCCACTGAAAAAATAAATGAAAAAATCATGATATTCATCAAGATAGAAAAATGACAAATAGCAATTGTTATATGTTTCTTATGTTCTGACAAATTTCAAAGGCTTTATGAAGTGAAATTTAATGGTAACCTTTAATAATAAATCATATTACAAGAAAGTGGAATTTGGGCTTTAGAAAGGCCCCAAATTTAATCAAGAATATTAATAAATGAAAAAAATATTTATTAAGAAGAAGAAAAATTCTTCTCAGGCGGTTGGTACTGAATAACCGCCTGACAAAATGGTTATCTCAGGTGGGTGTTACTTACGAACCGCCTGAGATAATTGCATCTTCGCAGGTGGTTGGTAATTACCACCTGCTTGAGATAACCATTTTCTCAGGCGGTTGGTACTTAAAATCCGCCTGAGAAGATAGGCGTATATATATACCCCTTGGCAGCGTTGGAAAAACCTAACCCGGGCGAAATCACTTAGACGCTGTCAGGCTGTCAAAATTTCGTTTTCCGCCAAGTATTCGCCGCTTTTGTCGCCGAGCTTCGCCATCGCCGCTGAGCTTCGCCATCGCCGCCGAGCTTCGCCATTGTCTGTTTGCTTCGCCCTCGCCACTTCTAGGTACGCCGAGCGAAGCCCTTGACGTCGCCGCCGAGCTTCACTGTAAACCCTAAACCCTTCGACCTTCCCTCCCCTGTCTCCGTGCCGCCTCCCTCCTTTGTTAGGATTCCTTGGATAGGGTTCGTTGGTTAGGGCGCGTGCACATATTTCAGTTCGTTGATTATAAAGCAGTTGGGCCAAGTAATAGCACCTAATTACGTTCGGTTAGTTATACTACACCCTGCCTTGACCTGTCCAGCGAACTGAGCTTATACTCCACTTTGCTAATGCTATTTACTTGGATAATGATGGTTTAGTACATATCCACTTGTCAACCAATTTATAACTATTGATCACAGTTTTGTAACTCAAGAAGATTTAAATGCCATTAGGTTTCTCAGAAAGTTTTTGAATTCTTATTTACTTTTGAAGCAATACAATTATTGGATAACAAGAGCTTAAAATTTTCTTGTGATAATTGAGAGGTTGCCCTTAAAAAATTAACGGTAGATGTAGTTAAAGTTTCAAGTAACACTACGGAAATTATGTTTTGTTCAAATAAACATTATGCATCAAGATTCAAGAGACATGATTTTAACAAATAGAAATGTTTTTATATAAGTAATTATAGATTTTCAGTCATTTTTATATAAAAATAAACTCTATCTTAATATTCAGTACAGGGCCTCAAATTTAGCCAGTACAGGGCCTCGAATTTAGCCAGCCCGACCCTGCCTAAACTCTCTTACCCCCTTTACGAAATACCAACGAATGTTAAGCACAACTCTTTAGTTAAGTCTGATACAAACCTATATTTTTTTTGGATTTTTAAACCCATAGCTATTGCAAACAACCCCTTTCATTTTTAATTATGTTGGTCTTAACCCCCCTGTGCTTCTGCACCTCCCTGGACATGAAGTCGATCCAGCGATAAGATCACAACGATCATCGCCCTGATCCATTACTTCCACCATCATGTCTCCACATAAGTGATTAAGAATAAATCTAACTCGCTCTCCTGATGATAAGCGCTTCCATTCTCCCAAACACAAGTTTCTTGCTTGCCTTCTCCACCATATTTCCTTGGTTAGGGTTCCTTGGATAGGGCTCTACTTTTTCAATTCCTTTGAATAGTTTCTTGAACTTGTTAGGTATTCTAACTCCGTTGGATTAACAGATTGGTTTGTCCAAACCAAATTGTGTATTAAGTAGTAGGAGTAACTGATTAATCAGTTGAATAAAGTTAGTTCTTCATTACTAGTTTGATCATACTTGATGAGCTAACACATCAATCGGTATTGATAAATTGTTTGACACGCACAAGTGGTTGATGGTTTTGCGGAACGCTTCATGTAGAGTTAATGTGCCATTCATTATATTTTTTGTCTTATTAGTTCTAGCATGGAAAGCCCTAAGAAGACTGGTGCTGGTAGTAACAATAAAGAAGACAATATGGAGTTTACTGACTCTAGAAGTTCAGGCTCCTTTCACAGTCCATCGAATCCTTTTCCTAATATAAAAATTAAAAATACTTCAGAGGATCTTGACCCGGAATATGATCCTGCCGACGAGGTATGGATCACGAATCTTAACTTCAGCAGTTCAAGTTAATATTGGTTGTCAAGTATACGAAGTCTTATAATTCTTTTCTACCTAGATTAATCGCGAAGACAACAAGGTGACTTAGGCTCCTAAAACCATAGAAGGTTCTCCAGTGGACGAATCCTCAGCTTTACTCAAGCGGAAACGATGGCAACGAGGTCCCAATAAGGGTCCATTGTACCGCATCATGTACATAACAAGGGTCGGTCCAGGTGCGCTTCCCCAAGAACCACTGGATTCAGTTACCAAGTACCGAAATGCATGCGGTTTTCTTCTTAGGGAGCTCATGCCGATCACAACCGAGAATTGGAGAAAATTACCCGAGGAGACCAAGAATGAGTTGTGGAAAAGATAAAGAAACAATTCAAGTTCGCGAAAGGCATGGAAGAAGCTATAAAGAAAGCAACATTGGTCTCTTGTGGCAAGAAGTTTCGTGTTTGGAAGAGTGAAATGAATGCTTATGTTAAGACCGATAAGGTCCCTAGCCCGAGGAAGATGGGAAAAAACACACAAGCTCAATGGCAAGAGTTTGTTCGTCAAAAGACCACACCTAGTGCTAAAGCTCTAAGTGTAACTAGGTCAGAGCTTGCCAAAAAGAACAAATACCATCATCGCTTGGGGTCTGCTGGATATGCCCCCAAAGTCTAGAATTGGAATAAGATATTAGACAAAATTACCAATAAGGGCAATCCTCACCCGTTAGAAGGTTGCGATGAGAAAACTCAGTGGTGGGTCTTTGCTCGATCAGGTTTGACCAGCGAGGGCAAACTTGAAAAGCCCGACTCTGTGAATGAAGTAGAGTTAAAAATGAAAGAAGTAATTTAAAAGCAACAGAAGGGTCTCTTCAAGCCAAAGAGGAAGAATGACCAACTTACCGCTATCTTAGGAAACCCTGAACACAGCGGACGGGTTCGAGCAGTCTCTTCTCAAATGTCTTGGCTAGATGGTTTCTCTAAAGATAAGGACACATATAGAAGATGTGAGAAGTTTAAGAAAACACTTGATGAAACGATTGCTCAAAAGGTCAAAAAAAATGTCCAAGAAATAATAGAACAACTTAGACAATCCAGACAATTAGTGGCACCTAGTACAACGATGGTTCATGTGCCAAAGGATCAATTGGTATCTCCAACTGCCTACCCTAGCAGCATTGGTTCTGTGCCAGGCTCAGGGTCTACCCATATGTTCGCTATCGATGATATTGCTAACGACAAATCTTGTCGTCTTCTTGTCCCAACCGGCAGAGCAGGGAACAAAACCAAACAGGTTGCCACTGCTATGGCAAAGCCTGATCATGACTTCAACAGGAATCCACTTCTGTTGTATTATGTTGTGCTGCAAGTTCTTCAGATCATCGATAATGATTATGAAGATTATGAAATAGACGACATCACACATGAGGGGATCGCAACTCTTGGTCAGGTTGTCAACCAATTAATCCTTTGGCACTGACGCGATATCATGTTGGACGATGAGCCAATTTCTAGCCCCATCGCATCTCGAAATACTGCAACCCCATCTTCTAAGGCAAAAGTCCAGGAAGATCCACTCCCAGTCCAGGAAGATCGAATCCCCCTATGTCTCAGCAAGGATGATAGTAACCTTGCTCGTAAAGATATCCAAGAGCAACAAGTTGGACAACAGCTTCAAGTAGTACGAGAGCAAGCTGTTGCTAGTAAAGAGCAACCAGTTGAGCAACAGCTTGAAGTAGTACTAGATCCAGCTGCTGGGAGTAAAGAGCAATCAGTTGAACAACAGGTTCAACAACAAGCTAGTGTCCAACTTCTGACGACTATTCCTCGATCATTAGTGCCTATCAAAGTTAGCTCATACGAAATTAAGAAACCTTCATCAGAAGTGTCAAAGTATTTGGAAACTATGAAGGAAAATATTAGAAAATCGAGTGCATCTCATTCTTCTCATTAGCCAACATTAGAAGATATCGATGAGTGGGAAGAAGACGGTGTCATGTATAATCGACGGACGACTTTAGTTAAACCAGGTGTTCCAATATACAAGCTTGAGGATGTTCCTCCTAAATTTGAGAATGGGAAGCTGTTCATGACATCTGTACAACTTAGCAAACAACATGCCCCGCTCAAAAGAATGCATGAGTGGTACATCCTTGCCAGCACAAAATATGAACTTTCTTGCATCACATTTCGTATTCCAAAAGATGCATTCTAGAGCATTGGAGCAGATAAACGAGTCATTTTATTTGAAGAGTTGCATAACCTTTTCCATCGGGGCATGCTCGAAATCAACCTGCTACTCATCTGGTGCTTGTAAGTGCCTCTAATATTTTGCATTTGCTTTTCTTACTACACATATACACAGTTCACGAGATTATAACAATTCTGGACTTCTTCAAAAGGATGCAATACATGGATAATGAAAAGATGAAATGCAAAACAGGTATCATTGACCCTACACGGATTGCAAAGACGCTATTCGATGTCAAGGCGGATCGAGCCTCAGCACAGTTCAAGCACATGAAAAAAAAAGAATTTGAAAAGGCAATCGCAAAACTTAAGAAGGATAGAAGGACAGAAGTTGCAGCTTACATAGGAGATGCAATGTTTAACTTTGTCATAGACGGCAAGGACCTCGTAAAGGCTCCGTACCACTTCGAGTAAGTTCGCATGACATTGAAATGGCAATTATTGCTAATTGTTAACACGTGTGTTTTTATGTTTGCAGTAATCACTACATAATGATCTTCATCAAGCCAACACAGGGTTTGGCAACAGTCTTGGACTCGACCGATTACCCACCAGATCGTTACAAAGATTTCCTTTCCATTTTGAAACTGTACGTTTATTCAATAATTTTAATTTACACACATTTAGAATGTGTTGACAAGTTTTATATGACATTTCTTGTGTTACAGCGCTTGACAGTTTTACGCGGAACAACTTGGCGGTGAGAGACCTTCTAATACGAATCCATTGGACATTAAAACATATTATGCTTGTCTGAAGCAGCCTGGTGGGAGTGTCTTATGCGGGTATTATGTATGCGAGCATCTTCGGACCGCCAGCGAATATAGAGTGAATCGTGAGGATGTAAGTTATCCTTAATGTCGATATCTTATTTTTTTACTTTTAAGTTTCATTTTCATTGTAACTAGCATAGTTTAATACTTATATTCTCTGCTATTGAATATTACCAGAAACATTATTTTCATATTTTGATTCCAACTTCAAAATTCAATTGCTCATGGTACAACTGCTCCAAAAATACCAAATAAACTCATGTATACTCTCACTTTGATATATACTTTGAGATTGTTCAAACCAACACATTCTAAACCTTGTTATGTATTTCATTGCAGCACACGAAGAATGTGAACGAAGAATAGCTGATTTGTAGAAGTATTCCTAGTGGAGGAACCGACAAGATTGCTGCTGAACTGTGTCAATTCGTGCGTCAAAATATTTTGCACAAAAGAGGGGATTTCTTTGATGAGAATGGTGCAATAGCTGGTGTGCCAGAACTTTGCGACTATGCCAATAGAAATAGTTTTTAGTGAAAACTTGTAAACTATGAGATGAATTGTATGTGTAACTTGTACATATGTATATTGTTTTAGTGAAATTGACTTCTGTGAGATGACTTCTATGATGATATTGTTGACTTCTGTGATTATATTGAATTAACCTAGAAATTAGAAATAACAACAGCTAGTATTGCATAGGTTATACCTTATCACAGGCGGTTATTTACCAACGGCTAGACCTGCCTGTGAAAAACAATTATCACAGGCGGCTATATATAGGTAAAGAACCATATGTGATAACCTAATCATCACATGCGGTTACTGTTATGGTACAAATCAGCTGCGATAAACTGTCTTTATAGGCGGCTTGACGTAGGTCAAGATCTGCCTGTGATAACACAATTATCACAGGCGGTTATATATGCTGCACGACCTGCGTGTGATAACATATCTTCACAGGCGGTGTCGGTGTTTGGATCCGGCAGATCTCCCGACACTACCTTTGGTAGATCGAGGAGTTGTAGTTCGGTAATGGGCACGCAGAGATTCAAGAAGGTGAAAGACACATGTACACAAAGATTTACGTGGTTCGGGCCGCCTGAGCGTAATACCCTACTCCACGGGGTGTGATGGTGTTGTATTGAGCGTGTGAGTCTAGAAGAAGCTCCAAAAGATTAAGCTCGTCTAGCTCAGGGAGTTCAGTCGTGGTATGGAACCGTCCCTTGTGTATCGTCGACCAGTCCTTTTATAGTACAAGGACTGGTCGTTACACCGTTAGCCTGCCCGACATGTGGCTCCGGCAGTTACACATGCTTGATACACAATTAATGAGGTTAATTACCCTTAATAGCCTGGTAATGGGCCTTAATAGTGCCATTACCAGTATTAAGGGCAATCCGATCATGTGTCATTAATATGGTATTAATGACACTTAATCGGGTCTTGAAGTATTTGATTGCTCCTTGAAGGTCCGGAGTCGTTGGGGGTCCACCAGCCTGATTGTTGAAGTTGAAGGTCCGGTGGTTGCCACGTGGCAGCTATGGAGCTTACCGTCGTGGACGGGTAGGTCCGGTGCTGTTGGACACGTGTCAGTACCGGAGCTTCCCTCTGTCTGAGGTTAGGTCCGGGGGTGCCATACTGGTATTGCGTCCGGAGCTTTCCCGTGTGTGGGTGATAGCTCCAGTCTTATGATACACGTGGCGGCCCTGGGACTAACCATGTCGGGAAGCAGGTCCAGTTACGCCTGACATGTGGGGCCTTCGGAGGTCTTCAAATCTGGTAGATGGAGTTTCCTTGTGATCTTTGCAATCCCAAGGGGTATCCGGTACGTAGGGTACCGACAGTGGTCCCCTGGGCACACCTCCGGGAGAGACCTTTTGGATGAAGTCATTCCGCCGGAGGTGGGTCCATTCTTTGGTTTTTGAGCCGTGTCTTCAAGGGTCTTCGGACGTGCCGTTGGTGATAGTTCGCAGTTAAACCTCCGTCGCGTGGCCTATCTAGGAGGCGGCAGGTGAGATCTCGGCGTGTGGATCTCACGCAGCTGAAGGTCGTCGGTTCCCAATACGAAAATCGTATCGGTTCCGCGCGCCTTGTTAGGCCGCCGCCTTCGAGTTTCCCGCCTTTTATGATGACAACTGTTCGCCTGGGGTAAGAAACTTGACTTGATCTTCGGGGTGGCCCCAGGCCCCCTTATCATTGGCGTGGTGAAATTTTTGACTGGTATCGTCGGCTCCTCTGCGGTTTCCATCTAGGCGTTGTGGGGGCTTACTTAAGAAGGAAAGCACACACCGTTTGGGGTTCTTTACGCCTTTCATTCGAACTTGCGCTCAAACCTTCCAAACTTTTTCTTGCTTTTCCTCTCTTGCCTTGCTGTGCTGCGATGGAGTTGGGTCTCCGCCAGAGCCGACTGAAGTCCGATGATGATTTGAAGAAGGTCTGGGCCCTCATGGGATGGTCCCCTGACTTCTTCGACCACTTGGTCCGCGCCGGCAAGCTTCCGTTCGAGAAGGAACACGCCGGCGACATGGTGTACTTCTCTGCGTATGCCATGGTGGGGCTGATCCCACCTTTCTCCTCTTTCTTCTTGATGCTGCTAGACCTCTATGGTCTGCAGCTGTACCACCTTGGCCCCCACTCCATTCTACTGGTGTCAATCTTTGTCCACTTCTGCGAGATGTGGGTGGGCATTCGCCCTTGCATTGAGCTCTTCCGCACCTTCTTCACTGTCCAAACTACGGGTAGGAGTGACGAGTACCTTGGCTTCTAATATTTTGTGAAGCCCAAGAAGTGCCCGTAAAAGTACTTGCGGTCGTTCGCCTCTGGGAAGTGGGACGACTGGAAGAAGGATTGGATTGTCATAGGGGTGGAGGAGCACGAGAAGCTGGAGCTGCTGGAAGGCCTCCCCAACATCGACACTGCATTTTGGAGTGAAGCTCCGGTGTTGTCGGACGCCTTCAACCCTGCTCTGACCAGGATCCGCCTGTGCGTGGAAGGAGGGGTAACTCCTCAGGCGGTGTTTTGCAACTTCCTGACCAACAGGTGGGCTCCGCTGAAGAGGAGGGAGAAGCTTGCTTGGGCCCTCAACAGTATGCTGGACGACGACCGGATCGAGGCCGGTTTGAAGTCCAACATGGAGGGTGCAACTTTGGAGTTCCACCTCAAGAAGTTCCAGCATGGCATCGATGTCGAGGGTGACGACTTGTCTCCGCCGGCAGCTTTCCTCCCTCTGAACATGGAGGCTGAGTTCAGTAGGGAGCTCTGGCGAACGATGCCGGTGCTTGACGACCTTGGTGTCGTTGAGAGGCGTTCGACCACCGGGTTGGCGATCTCCGAAGCTCCTGAAGGCCGCTCCGTTCTCGTCCCTAAGCCAAGAACCGAAGTCATCGGCAAGCGCAAGGAATTGGCCGAGCCCTCGAGCCGTAAGAGGAAGCATGCCGATAGAAGGTCTGTCAGGCCTACTTCTTCCGCGACGGCTCCTTTTCCTCGGAGGGGGAGATCTACAACGGCAGCATCTACTCCAGTAGCGGCATCTTCCCGGGGTGTTGGCTCCGGCCATGTGACTCTAGTACCAGGGACAGCTGAGGGCTCTGGGTCCAGAGGTCCTTCCCAGTCGAGGGGGGCCTTGACCAGGGCAATGCCGATAGCAGCAACATGCTCTGGGGGACCCTCCGGGACTACCACGCAAGTGGCGGCTGGGGCCAGTCCGGAGCGTCCGGAGAAGAGGTTCCCAGCTAACTGGTGCGGAAGCCTTCCGAGGTAATTTTTGATTTTTTTTACCTCAGAAGAGGGCTGAAGCTCCAGTCTCTGCAGCAGCGGTTGAGGCTGTGCAGGATGAAGCTCCGGCTCTGATTCCAGCGCCGCCCCAAGAGGTGGCTGAGGCTGTGGCAGTCCCGGTGCTGGCTGTCGTGGTTTTGGACCTCGACTCATCTGAATGTTGGCCTAGAGGGGGGGTGAATAGGCCTTCTTGAATTTTATCGGTTCCTGTAACACTTCAACAACGAGATCAAAAAACAGATATAACGGACTAGTCCGGTAAAGTGCGGACTAGTCCGGATTTTACGGGCTAGGTTGATCAAGTTAGGTCAATTTGATTGTTTGTTGACTTTTGCAGCGGAAATATAAACTTTGTGATCAGTTCAATAGTTGTGTAACAGATTCTATTAAGAATATGACTTTATTTCAACTATTAACTTTGTATTCAACAAATCTAATCAAACCCTAGATAATGTTGATCAACTAGAATAAAGAACACAAATGAAAGACACAAGATTTATCCCGTGGTTCGGTTACCACGAAGGCAGCCTACGTCCACGTTGAGGAGCCCACAAAAGGGCCGGGTCTTCACTAACCCTTCCCTCGTTCGGATCGCCACGAAGGCCAATCCTCTTCCACTAATCACACAGGGGTAAATCACCGAGTTTAAGGGGCGATCTCACAAGTTGAGCGCTCCCTTGATTACAAGATTCAAGACCACCAATAACACACTTCAAAATATACAAACTGAGATGCAAGAGTGTGTTAGAGATTCAAACCAAGAGCTCAATCGCGTATCAAGTGCCCTCTCCAATGATCTACAAGTGATCTTCAATGTAGTGATCAATTTAGCACTTAGTTTTGTGGAGAGAGGTAGTTTTTGAGGCTCTTGGGAGGTGTGACGGCGCTAGGGTTCGAGAGTGTTTGAAAGTGGGCCGTGCACCTCTATTTATAAGGGGTTTCTGGAAGTTACCGTTAGGGTTCAGAAAATTCGGACTAGTCCGTGGTGGTGACCGGACTAGTCCGGTGTGCTGTGAGAAGCAAACCCTAAGTGTCCAGGAATATCGGACTAGTCCGTTTGAAAACGGACTTGTCCGATTTCACTGCTGGAAAACTTCGGACTAGTCCGATTGTCATCGGACTGGTCCGGACCTGTGAAACCTTTAGTGTTTAGGATGACAAGTCCGCACTTGGAGGACTTGTCCGATTTATATCAGTGTGTATATCGGACTAGTCCGTGTAAACACCGGACTTGTCCGAAGTGGATCAGAAAGGATATCGGACTAGTCCGGTGGAGACCGGACTTGTCCGATCTAGTGACTTGTGCATTGTGTTGAGGACTAGTCCGCACTGGGGAGGACTAGTCCGAAGTGGAACAGAAGAATTATCGGACTAGTCCGGTGATGACCGGACTTGTCCGATCTTGTGCAGAATGTGATATCGGACTAGTCCGGTGGACATCGGACTAGTCCGGTCCTGTATAGCTTTGTGCATGTGTGTGTGTGATTAAATGAGATTGAGCTCTTGGGTGTGTTTCCTTAACACACTCCACACATACTAAACTACTGGTTTCTTCTCCTTGAGCTCAAATCCATTTTCCTTCTCAATTTCCTCTTTTTGGCACTTTGCTCATCTTTCATCATTTTTCTGCATTCATCTCAACAAAAGAATTAGGATCCCAATTGCTTGTCATAAATCATCCAAAACCCACAAGGGAGTCCTAGATGCACTTTCAATCTCCCCCTTTTTGGTGATTGATGACAACCAATTGAGATTTCACAAAATGAGGTATAAAATGAGATTTTTCATAAAGTGTGCACATATGACTCAAAAATGCATCAAGCAACAAGAGAATCATTCATATGTGCATTCTTTATGGTGGGATGCATACTAAGAGCATGAATGCATTAAGAATGACAGAATTTGCATTGATCAACTAATATCAAGTGAATATAGCATTTCAGGAGCAAAAATTCAGATTTCATCACACACTTGCAAATTAACTGAGCAATTTAACATAGGACCAAACATGATATGAAAATAGCGTTAAACAATTACAATCACAAATAGAAAATACATGGAGACTCTCTCCTCGCATTCTATGCAGCTAAAGCTAAGTCTAGAAGCTCCCCCTCAATCTCTCCCCCTTTGGCATCAAGACACCAAAAAGAGAGAGAGGGAGGTCCTAGGGCTTCACTCTTCGCTGTCAGTCCTCTCATCGTCTTCATCATCTTCATCGCTTTCTTCTTGGCGAGGTTGAGAGGGAGGAGGAGGAACGGAGCTGCTCGAGCGCAAGAGAGAGAATGCTTGGGGCGAGTGTGAGAGTGAATGAATTAGGGTTTGGTGGCGGCTAGGGTTAAGGACACGAAAAATCGGACTAGTCCGGGTAACCACGGACTTGTCCGTGGTCACCAGGAGAGAAATGCATAGCCCATTCATATATATTTGAAGGTTCAATATTAGAGATTAGAGAGACAAAACAATTCAAATAATCTTGATGAATTTGACCAGTAAGCAAACAACAATCATACTATGATCAAAATTCATCAAGATCTAATAATTGACATAGTTTTCGAGAGAAAAGTGAAGAGGGATGATTTTCACAATTCAATCAAAATTTTGAAGAAACATACAGGTATGCAACTTTTCAAGCCACACTCCGAGAATCAAGAACATTTAGCTCATTTCGGAGTTCACAAAAGCGTTTTTCATCAAGTGGCTTGGTGAATATGTCGGCTAATTGTTTTTGGGTGTTGACATGAGAGATGGATATGTCTCCTTTCATGGAATGGTCTCTCAAGAAGTGGTGTCTTATGTCTATATGTTTTGTTCTAGAGTGCTCAACTGGATTGTGTGCTATTTTAATGGCACTCTCATTATCACAAAGGAGAGGAATATGGTTCATATTGTAACCATAATCCCTTAGAGTTTGTCGCATCCAAAGAAGTTGTGCACAACAACTCCCGGCTGCAACATACTCCGCTTCGGCTGTGGATAATGCAATGGAATTCTGTTTCTTGGATGACCAAGAAACTAAGGATCTTCCTAGAAATTGGCAAGTGCCGGAAGTACTTTTTCTATCTACTTTGCACCCGGCATAATCTGCATCGGAATACCCAATGAGATTGAATTTTGAGCCTTTTGGGTACCAAAGACCAAGGTTGGGTGTATGAACCAAATATCTTAAGATTCTCTTAACGGCTGTCAAATGACATTCCTTGGGGTTGGCTTGAAATCTTGCACACAAGCAAACACTCAACATGATGTCTGGCCTAGATGCACATAAATATAGTAAAGATCCAATCATGGAGCGATATACCTTTTGGTCGACGCTCGTTCCATCTTCATTGAGGTCCAAGTGCCCATTCGTTGCCATGGGAGTCTTTATCGGCTTTGCTTTGTCCATGCCAAACTTCTTGAGGATGTCCTGCGTGTACTTGGTTTGGCTTATAAAAGTTCCTTCCCTTTGTTGTCGCACTTGGAATCCCAAGAAGTACTTCAATTCTCCCATCATCGACATTTCGAATCTCTCTGTCATAGTTTTGCTAAACTCTTCACAGAAGGATTGGTTAGTTGACCCAAAAATTATATCATCAACATATATTTGGCAAATAAAAAGATCATTATCCAGATTTTTTGTGAATAACGTATAGTCTACTTTGCCAATTTGAAAACCATTATCTATTAAAAAATCTCTAAGGCACTCATACCAAGCTCTAGGAGCTTGTTTGAGGCCATAGAGAGCCTTACGCAGTTTATACACGTGATGGGGGAACTCTTCGTCTTCAAACCCGGGTGGTTGCTCCACGTACACCTCCTCCTTGATCGGTCCGTTGAGGAAGGCGCTTTTCACGTCCATTTGATACAGCTTGAAATCATGGTGAGTAGCATATGCAAGTAATATTCTAATTGATTCAAGCCTAGCTACTGGAGCAAAAGTTTCATCGAAATCCAAACCTTCGACTTGTGAGTAACCTTTGGCCACAAGTCGTGCCTTGTTTCTTGTTACCACACCGTGTTCGTCTTGCTTGTTGCGGAAGACCCACTTGGTGCCTACAACATTTGCATTGGGTCTTGCCACAAGTTCCCAGACCTCGTTTCTCTTGAAATTGTTCAACTCTTCTTGCATCGCCACTACCCAGTCCGGATCCTTCAATGCATCCTCAGTCCTGCGGGGTTCCAAAAAGGAGACAAACGAGTAATGTTCACAAAAATTTGCTATGCGAGATCTAGTGGTTACTCCCTTTTGGATGTCGCCGATGATGTTGTCGATCGGATGATCCCTTTGAATGCATTGGTGTACTCTTGGGTGTGGTACTTGGGGAGTCGTGTGTTGGTGATCATCTTCTTCTCCCCCTGAGTTGTTGTCCTCGTTGATTTGTTCATTACGTTCGTACTCCTGTGGTTGATCTTGTATTGAGGCTCCCCCTTGATGGTTGATTTCATCTTGTGGTTCACTTTCATCTTGTATTTGTGACGTTGACTCTTGTGGTCGTACTTCGCCTAGAGCCATTCTCTTCAATGCTTGATAGGGGGCTTCTTCTTTACCTAATTCACATTGATCAACTTGCTCCTTTTGGGAGCCATTAGTTTCATAGAACACTACGTCACGTGCCACTTCAACAAGTCCGGAGGACTTGTTGAAGACACGATAGGCGTAAGTGTTCGAATCATAGCCAAGCAAGAAACCTTCATCGGACTTCGAAGCGAACTTTGAAGTCCTGGGCTTCTTGTTTAAAATATAGCAAGGAGAACCAAAAACTCGAAAATATGAAATGTTCGGTTTGTTACCGGTGAGTAGCTCATAGGGGGTCTTCTTTAGTAGTCGATGAAGATAGAGGCGATTTGTGGCGTGGCAAGCTGTGTTGATTGCTTCCGCCCAAAATCGGTCCGAAGTCTTGTATTCATTGAGCATAGTTCTTGCCATTTCTATGAGCGTGCGGTTCTTCCTTTCGGCAACTCCATTTTGTTGTGGGGAGTATGGTGCTGAAAATTCGTGCTTGATTCCTTCTTCATCAAGGTACTCCTCCACTTGTATGTTTTTGAACTCCGTGCCATTGTCACTCCGAATACTCTTGATTTGTAATGAAAATTCGTTTTGTGCTCGCTTGAAGAACTTCTTGAGTGTCCCTTGTGTTTCTGATTTTTCATGCAAAAAGAACACCCAAGTGAAGCGGGAAAAATCATCAACAACAACTAAACCATACTTGTTACCGCCGATGCTTATGTAAGCAATTGGACCAAACAAGTCCATATGAAGTAGTTCGAGCGGTCTTGTTGTGGTCATGATGTTCTTCGCAGGATGCTGTGCTCCAACTTGTTTCCCTGCTTGGCACGCGCTACATGGCCTGTTTTTCTCAAACACAACATCTTTCAAACCTCGGATGTGATCGCCCTTGAGGAGTTTTTGAAGGTTCCTCATACCAACATGTGCCAGCCGTCTATGCCACAGCCAACCCATGTTGGTCTTTGCAATCAAGCATGTGTCGAGTTCGGCTTTATCCTTGTTGAAGTCAACAAGGTAAAGCTTTCCCTTCAACATACCCTTGAATGCAATAGAACCATCGCTCCTTCTTGAGACGATCACACCCTCGTTAGTAAACAGGCAATTATAACCCTTGTCGCACAATTGAGATATGGACAGTAGGTTATAATCTAAAGATTCAACGTGCAAAACATGTGAAAGAGTATGTTCAGAGGATATGGCTATTTTACCGGTACCGAGGACCCTCCCTTGACTGTTGTCTCCAAAGTAGATCCCTTCATTTGGGTCCTCGTTCACTTCATACTCCACAAACATCCTCCTTTCTCCGGTCATGTGGTTTGTGCATCCACTGTCTAGCACCCATTTGGATCCACCGGAGGAGTAGGCCTGCAGAAACAAGTTACGCCTTGGTTTTAGGTACCCAAGCTTGCTTGGGTCCTTGGAGGTTAGTGACAATACATTTGGGCACCCACACATGGGATTTTGTGTTCCCATGGCGTGGCCCAGCATAATAAGCATACACTTTACCAATATTGTTTCTCATTAATACATATGAAGCATCGAAGGTTTTAAACAGGAGTTGTTGCTGATTATTGGTCGGACTAGTCTGTGTGACCGGACTTGTCCGGATGACCGGACTTGTCCGGACCACAACCGGACTAGTCCGGTTTTCATGAGAGTTCAGATTTTCAGTTTTCGTGCTGCCGGGTTGTGAGGGTCCTCCTTTCACAAAGGTAATCTTTCCCTTGTTATTCTTATGATTTCCAGCTCTTTGCTTTCCATCATAGGAATAACCAATGCCATACTTGACATTTGGAGGTCTTTGGACCAAATATGCACTACGTGCATAGTTGATCCTTTTCTTGTCAAATATTACACATTGGGTAGGGTTTTTGTCCTTTGTGGAGGTGGACTTTTCTTTCAACCTGGTGTTTATCTTTTCACATTTGCAGATATGAGTATTATTACTTGAAGTGGATTGAGAAGGTAGGCTTGAAGAGGAGGAGGGTTCACTAAGCTTGAGTGACTCAATTTGCACTTCAAGGATCTTGTTGACCTTGATCAGGTCATCAAGTTGGTCCTTGATTGCTACATTTGAGTTGGTTAGCTCCAAGCAAGTTTTCTTGCTTGAAGCTAGCTCAAGCTCTAGTGAGTGGCTTCTTTCCTTTTCATGAACTAGAAGATTGTCAAGTTCCACATGCTTCTCCTTTTGGGAGATAATCATGTCTTCTTGACGATCGATTAGCTCTTCCTTCTCAACAAGTTGGTTAAGCAAGAATTTCATTTTTGCAGCAGTTTTTCTATCTAAGCCAGCTAGCATATCTTCATCACTATCTAAATCATCATCGCTTGAATAAGAATGTAAGGAAGGAGTTTTGATATTTACCTTGCGTTTACCTTCCTTAGCCATGAGGCAAGTCCCATTTGCCTTCTTTGGACCGAGCGTGGGAAAGAGTGTGGGTTTCTTGGACACGCTCTCGATGGCTATGCTAGCCAATTCTTCTTCATCGGACGATGAAGACTCATCGTTTGAGTCCCATTCCTTTCCAATGTGTGCTTGTTCAGCTTGTTTCTTCTTCTTGAAGAACTTCTTTGCTTGAGGCTTGGACTCTTTGTTCTTCTTCTTATTGTCCTCATACGGGCAGTCGACTATAAAGTGGTTGTATTCACCACAGTTATAGCACGCCCGCCTCATCTTTGGCTTCGTCCTTTCTTTGTATTTTGCTTCATTTGATTTTGTTCCTTGTCTTTTCTTCATAATTCTCTTAAACTTCTTCATGAACAAAATCATATCTTCTTCATCTAGCTCGCTGCTTTCATCATCGCTGTCCTCCTCAAGCTGTGCTTCTCTTGCTTCTTTGGATAAAGGCTTGAGTGAGGACTTTAGGGCAACTCCCTTCTTCTTGGCCGATGTGAGGTCGGCTATTTCTTTTACGTGCTTGGCTTGCTTCTCCATCATCTCAAAGTTAATGATCTTGCCAAGCAGTTCATCAGGAGTCATTTTCTTGTACCCCGGACTCTCTCGGATCATAGAGCAAAGTGTAACATTGCGAGGCATGAAAGCTCTAAGGATGAGCTTTACAACCTCGTGATCATTCCACTTTCTGCTCCCATATGATCGAACCTTGTTCACGAGAGTCTTCAGTCTGTTGTACATGTCCTGGGGTGACTCATCTTCCTCAATCGCGAACCTTCCTAGTTCGCCCTCAATCATTTCAATCTTGGCTTCCCTCACATGTCTGTCACCTTCATGCGCTGTTTGTAGGGTATCCCAGATTTCTTTGGCAATTTCTAATCCGTCCACCTTTGTGAATTCATCTCGACTTAGAGATGAGGTGATGACGGCTGCGGCTTGTGCATTCCTGTGGATGGCTTGCTCTTGACTTGGCGTGAGCTCTTCGTCGTCATCTGGGATATTGATTCCTGTGCACACAATATGCCATAAACTTGGGTTAAGGGAAATCAAGTGCATCTTCATGTTTTGCCTCCACATAGAGTAGTCACTCCCATCGAAGTGTGGGGCTTTTCCAAGGGGAATGGATAGATAGTGATTGCTGTTAGAATTTAAACGGTCATAATTAAAAGGATATCGGGAGTAGTCGGTGTGACTACTCCCCTTCTTCTTTTCTTCAACTTTGGCTTTCCCTTTGGAAAGCGCTTTCTTTCTAAGGAGAGCTTTCAGCTCCAATGTCTCCTCATCATCATCGTCAAAGTCTTGAATGGCTTCGAGATACTTCTCAAGCTTTTGATGCTTGTCATTGTTCATCTCTTCCTGGTTGTTGATCTTTTGGACTTCCTTCATGTCCGACATGATCTCTTCGAGCGGTTGCACTCTTTCTTGAAGAACCTGGCTCTGATACCAATTGAATGTTGGCCTAGAGGGGGGGTGAATAGGCCTTCTTGAATTTTATCGGTTCCTGTAACACTTCAACAACGAGATCAAAAAACAGATATAACGGACTAGTCCGGTAAAGTGCGGACTAGTCCGGATTTTACGGGCTAGGTTGATCAAGTTAGGTCAATTTGATTGTTTGTTGACTTTTGCAGCGGAAATATAAACTTTGTGATCAGTTCAATAGTTGTGTAACAGATTCTATTAAGAATATGACTTTATTTCAACTATTAACTTTGTATTCAACAAATCTAATCAAACCCTAGATAATGTTGATCAACTAGAATAAAGAACACAAATGAAAGACACAAGATTTATCCCGTGGTTCGGTTACCACGAAGGCAGCCTACGTCCACGTTGAGGAGCCCACAAAAGGGCCGGGTCTTCACTAACCCTTCCCTCGTTCGGATCGCCACGAAGGCCAATCCTCTTCCACTAATCACACAGGGGTAAATCACCGAGTTTAAGGGGCGATCTCACAAGTTGAGCGCTCCCTTGATTACAAGATTCAAGACCACCAATAACACACTTCAAAATATACAAACTGAGATGCAAGAGTGTGTTAGAGATTCAAACCAAGAGCTCAATCGCGTATCAAGTGCCCTCTCCAATGATCTACAAGTGATCTTCAATGTAGTGATCAATTTAGCACTTAGTTTTGTGGAGAGAGGTAGTTTTTGAGGCTCTTGGGAGGTGTGACGGCGCTAGGGTTCGAGAGTGTTTGAAAGTGGGCCGTGCACCTCTATTTATAAGGGGTTTCTGGAAGTTACCGTTAGGGTTCAGAAAATTCGGACTAGTCCGTGGTGGTGACCGGACTAGTCCGGTGTGCTGTGAGAAGCAAACCCTAAGTGTCCAGGAATATCGGACTAGTCCGTTTGAAAACGGACTTGTCCGATTTCACTGCTGGAAAACTTCGGACTAGTCCGATTGTCATCGGACTGGTCCAGACCTGTGAAACCTTTAGTGTTTAGGATGACAAGTCCGCACTTGGAGGACTTGTCCGATTTAGATCAGTGTGTATATCGGACTAGTCCGTGTAAACACCGGACTTGTCCGAAGTGGATCAGAAAGGATATCGGACTAGTCCGGTGGAGACCGGACTTGTCCGATCTAGTGACTTGTGCATTGTGTTGAGGACTAGTCCGCACTGGGGAGGACTAGTCCGAAGTGGAACAGAAGAATTATCGGACTAGTCCGGTGATGACCGGACTTGTCCGATCTTGTGCAGAATGTGATATCGGACTAGTCCGGTGGACATCGGACTAGTCCGGTCCTGTATAGCTTTGTGCATGTGTGTGTGTGATTGAATGAGATTGAGCTCTTGGGTGTGTTTCCTTAACACACTCCACACATACTAAACTACTGGTTTCTTCTCCTTGAGCTCAAATCCATTTTCCTTCTCAATTTCCTCTTTTTGGCACTTTGCTCATCTTTCATCATTTTTCTGCATTCATCTCAACAAAAGAATTAGGATCCCAATTGCTTGTCATAAATCATCCAAAACCCACAAGGGAGTCCTAGATGCACTTTCATCATCTCCAGAAGATCCCGTGGTAGCGCCGGACCACGGGAATGAAGATGTAACAGTGGCACCAACCCCGGAGGTTGAAGCTCCGGGCTTGGATGCTGAGATGTTGGACGCTCCAGCCACAGAGCTGGAGGTAGCTGCAATTCCGGCCCTAGAGCCAGATGTTGTTGAAGCCCCAGCAGTCGAGCCGGTGGTTGGTGAGGTCCTGGCAGTGGAGCCGGGTGTTGATGAAGCTCTGACACTTGAGCCGGTTGTCGAGGAAGCTCTGGCGGTAGAGCCGGTTGCTACAGAAGTTCCAGCTTTGGAGCCGGTCGTTGAAGAGGTTTTGGCATCCGAGCCAATTGCTGCGGAGGTGTCGGCACCTGAGCCTATGGTGGTCGAAGCGCTAGCACCCGAGCCCATGATGGTCGAAGCGCCAGCACCTGAGCCAACGGCGGATGAGGCGCCTGCGCTGGAGCCAGAAGTAGCTTTTGCTCCAACCGAACCTTCAACACCCGCACCGGAAGAGGTGATCCCAGAGGTGCCCGCTGCTGAGCCAGGGTGCCAAGATGAAGTTGTTGGCCCCCCGCCTGAGGGGCCATTTGTTGATGACCTGGCGGCTGGGCCTTCGGAGTCAATTCCGGAGGTCGGAACTTCTGCTACAAGTACTTCCTCGGCGACGGCCGAGGCTATCTCGGAGGACGGCCCTAGTGCCGTGGAAGCTCAGGGGACCACTCTTGTAGAGTGGGACCCAATTTTTGTCACTGAAGATCCGCTGGAGCCAGCAGAGAGGACCCCGGCAGGTCCGGACCCGATCCCCCTATCATTGTCTATTGACAACGCCTGCTCCAGTCTTCGCCAGGTCCAGCTAGCTTTCTACCACGATAGCAAGGCCCTCGAGAAGGAGCGCCAAACCCTCAAGAGGTGGCGCAACCGACTCCATTTTGAGACCAAGCTGGCGCAATCGAGGCTGGCTCACGACAAGGAGTGGGTGTAGAGGGAAAAGGTCCGCCTGGAGTACTGGGGTAAGCTGTTGGATGAGAGGGAAAGCATGACACGATCCCTTGACAACCAGTCCCAAGCCATCTACAAGTAGGCCAAGGCTGCAAATAGCGCAGCGGATGATCGCCAGGAAAGGCTCACTGCCATCCACGATAGTCTCGTCAAGCGCCGGGAGGCTCTTGAAGCGCGGGTGAGACGACTCGAAGATGAAGAGCAGAAATTCCTAGAGCTGCAGGACGACCTTGTGAAGAGGGAGGAAGAGCTTGTCCAAAAGACAACTCTCGCTGACAAGAGCCTCAAAGAACGTACCAAGAAATTGGAGGAGCGTTGCGAGTAGGAGGAGAAGAAGGCCTGGGAGCGAGGGCAAGATCTCTACAAGCAGGAGAATGGCATCGCCGCCAGGGAGAAGAAAGTGTGGGGCCGAGAGAAAGATCTGGTCAACCGCCGGAATGAGATCCACCTCCAGGAGGAAGAGCTCAGCAAACTCAAAAGGCAAGTTGCTGAAAAGAACCAGCAGAATGCCAAAGAGGTGGAGCGTCTTGCTCAGGAGAGCTCGGAGTTTGCGGCGGCCAAAAGATCCTTGGCGGAGATGCGTGGTGCAAGGGTTGTGGAGTCCCAACAAGTTTGGGGCTTCCTGGGCAAGGCCAACAACGCGCTAATGTGAATGGGCTTCAATCCCGTGCGTCCGGATGATCCGGAGCCAGGGCTGGACCAGGCGTTGGAGGCACTGAGTTGAGTAGGCAACGAGCTGACCAAGATGGGCGATGTCATCGCGGACTAGTTGGAAACTGAGGGACAATCCCTGGCGAAGAACGCCACAGAGTTTGTGCTGGCGTGCTACACAAGCCGGGACCCTCTATTTCCCTTGGACTCGGTGCTTGAAGGACCCATCAAAGGAGAAGGTGAAGCCGCCCGAGCCACCATGTCGGAGGTGGCCCAGAAGGTCGCCCAGTTCTTCCATAGGGTCTAGGACCATCTCTCTGTAGCTCCCGCTTGTATTCCCTCTTCTTCTTCTACAATTTTGTAATCTCTTGTCTCCAGATGAATGAAATCCAAATTTTTGTGAATTTGAATTTCATTTTTTGTCTTTAACACCACCTTTGTCTCACTTGGCCCCCTGCTAGATGTACACAATTTGATTGTGAACATGTACCAAGAGGATGTAATAGTTGTTGAAGACTTGCGTGCTTTGAACTTGTAAAATGAGGTCTGAAGTCTTCGATAGTGTAGGCCCCCTTAGGCTGTCGGAGCTTAGGGGCTCCGGTATTGACCATCGCCAGAGCTTAGTAGCTTCGGTAGTAGTCTCCATCAACGCTTAAAGTATCGATGGTTAGTCCTCTGGGGTGTTGGAGCTTGGTAGCTCCGGCAGTGACCTCTATCAACACGTGGTGTATCGATAGTAGACTCCTCTTTAGAGTCTTTCCACCATCTTCACGTTAACGGCGTGCCTCCTAGCTTTACCGGAGCTAAATAGCTCCAGCGATGCTCGATGTCAATGTTTGAACATCGACCACAAGTCGCCTAGAGGATGTCGGAGCTTTGGTAGCTCCGGCTTCATTCACCATCATCATGAAATATTTATTTTTCCTGCACACTGAAGTCAAGAAAAACAATAAAATCCGTTTCCTATCTACAACTTCATTGTGGCTTACTATTCCCGAGAAAGTTTTAGGTCGAACACAATTCTAAATACAATCAATAGCGCCGTCTTGTTTCCTTCAGGTCTGATCGTTTCTGTACTTGCCTTACTTCGGCCTGCCGGGGTGTAGGTAGAGTGGCGTACTTAGGGTGCATGACCAAGCTAAGTCGATAGCACACTCTGGCCCTAGATTGGCTTGGCGGCATTCAGACGAGTAGACCATCAACAATGTTTGAACCCGGAAGGATAGACAATGCAACTCGAATTGTACATGAACAGGTCGAGCCAAAGTTTCTTAAGAACTGCACAACTTTGTTATAGATAAGAAAAATAAAAAATATTGAGCCTGTACAAAGCAAATGCACGTGGAGTATGTTTTCACATGATGATGTCTTTCATTATAGGTCTGGGGTATAGGGGAAACAAGTACACTCTTAGGATATGGAACCAGGCTAAGTGTGTTTCGTTTCTCATTTGACCCAAGGTAGCTAGCTACACTTTTAGTTCTGAGACTATGACAAGTGTTGCATGGACGTTGCGGACCTAACGGGGTAGGTCCGGCTGCCCTCCCGAAGGAACTACCCGACTCTGTACAATGACTCTATAACATACATCACATGTAATTAAAGACTCACCTATGTGATATTAAGCGTAGAACTTACGGAGGTGCTCAATGTTCCAAGGAATTGGTAGAGGTGTCCCATCCTCGGTTGCCAAGAGAACGCATCCGGGACGGGATACTTTGATCACTCGGAAGGGTCCCTCCCAGCTGGGAGAGAGTTTGTTTAACCCTTCTCTGGATTGTATTCTCCGTAGCACCAGATCGCCTTCCTCGAGCTGTCGGCTGTGAACATGCCTTTGGTGATAGCGCTGAAGAGCTTGGCGGTATCGGGCATTCCAAACAGCTGCTTGACACCTTCCCTCTTCAAGGAGGTCAAGGTCTTCACGCCGGAGCTGGTCCTGCGTGACTTCGTTGAAGGTCCAGACCCGGAGCGACCCCAAGGTGATTTCCGTAGGAAGGATTGTGTCGGTACCCTGGGTACCGTATACCCCTTGAGATTGCAAAGATCTCAAGGAAATGTCAACTACTTGATTTGAAGACCTTCGGAGGCCCACATGTCAGACATAACCGGACCCGCTTCCCCAACATGGTTAGTCCCAGGGTCGCCACGTGTACCATCAAACCGGAGCTACCGCCCACAAGGGGGAAGCTCCGGGCTATGTACCATAACGACACCCCCGGACCTAACCCCAGACCGAGGGAAGCTCTAGAACTGACACGTGTCTGGTGGCACCGAACCTATCTGTTCCTCACAGTATGCTCCGGAGCTGCCACGTGTCCAACCGTCGGATATTCAGCCTCAAACCTCCGGAAGACTCCACAACGGCCCCGGATCTTCAAAGGGGAATCAAGGACTTCAAGACCCGATTAAGTGTCATTAATATTATGTTAATGACACACGATCAGACGACCTTAATTACCAGTAACGGTGCTGTCAAAGCCCGTAACTCGGTCATTAAGAATAATTAAGCGCATCAAATGTGTATCAATATTAGTAACCGCCAGGGCCACATGTCGGGCCAGGCCAACCTGTAACGGCCTGTCCTTGTACTATAAGAGGACAGGCCGACGATACATAGAGACACACTTACTCTACGCTCTCACTCGACTGATCTGACCTGCTCTGATCTGATCGAGCACTCTCAACTCACGTTGAATTCATACATCCAATACAACACCAACACACCCCGTGGAGTAGGGTATTACGCTCAGGCGGCCCAAACCACGTAAACCTTCGTGTCTCCTATGTCATTTTATATTTCACATTCTTGAATCTCCGCGCGCCCACACCGAACTTCAAACTCCGCAAACACTTTAGTAGTGTCGGGAGATCTGTCGGATCAAAACCACCGACAGTTGGCGCACCAGGTAGGGGCGCCTGAGATTTCAAGAGTGGTGAACTCAGCTGCTGGATCATCCAATGGTCATCCTGCTGTTCAAGCTGCTGGGGGCAATCCCTCCAATATGCAGCCACCAACAGGAACCTCAGTGCCAGCAGGAGTCACACTTCCACCACCGCCGCCTCCACCAGCAAATCAAGCTGGGCAGCGCGATGGTGCACTGGCATCAATCACTGCGTCGGCAAATCATGACAACCTGAAACACGCGCTCCATGCAACACATGCTCTCCTTCAGCGCCCACCACCTCCGGACGCATCCCGGGATGCAATGGAGCAGTGGAGGGCTGATGTGGAACACTTGGTTGCAGCAGCAGCCGACCGCATCAGCAACCAGGGTCCTCCTCCTTCAGGACGGGCCCCATCGCAGCGACGGACCTTGTCTGGCAGACTTGGTCCGCACGTTTCCAACAACAGGAGACGTGCTGCGTCACAGCAAGTGACATCGTTGCCCTCCGGGGCGCGACACACTCACACGGCATCAAGGCTTTCAACTCATGACCTCCGGGCGGAGCTTGATCGCCGATACCGTCAACAAGATGGCCGAGTCCATATCGAGCGTGCTCGTGAAAGACGAGAAGCTCAGTACATTCCTGCTCCTGAAGGAGTAGGAGGAGGCTATTCTGCCCTGGCCATGCATTTGCGTATGGTCAGGTGGCCATAGAAATTCCGGCCTCACCTGCCGGAGAAGTTTGATGGGACCGTTAATCCTGTCGAACTTCTTCAGATTTACTCCACTGCTATCCTGGCAGCTGGAGGAAATGAGGCCGTAATGGCCAATTATTTTCCAGTGGCTTTAACTGGGACCGCCCAGTCCTAGTTTATGAGCCTTCCACCCAACTCCATCAACAGTTGGGAGGAGTTATGCCGGTAGTTCACTGCCAACTTCGGGAGTTCATACACCCGACCAGACACCGAACTGGACCTTTTTGCAGTCGTGCAAAAAGGGGGAGAATCCCTGCGATCATTCATCCATAGATTCTCTCAGGTACGAAACACTATCCCTTCTATCTCTAGCGCTTCTGTCATTGTGGCATTTAGACAGGGCATACGGGATAAGAAGATGTTGGAGAAACTGGCAATCAAGGAGATCATCAGTGTCACGGAACTCTTCAGCTTGGCTGACAAATGTGCCAGAGCTGCGGAGGGCCGTGAAATGCACTCCAAACCACCTTCGGAGGATCACAAAAAATCCTCCAAAGGAGAAGCCACTACCTCCGGGAGAGGCAAGAGGAAGAAAAAGACCAACGGCAAGAAGAAGCCGTCACCCGGCGCATCTAATGCTTCAGCTGCTACAGCTCCGGGTGGCCGGGGGCCACGCCCCGTGAAGCGACCTCGACCGTCTTCTGAAGACGGTGGCAAACCCAAAGTGTGGTGTCCAATTCACAAGACGGACAACCACAGTTTGGAAGACTGCCGAGAGGTCCAAAACCTTGCCGAGCATTACAACAAGCGCCGGGAAGAAGTTCCTTTCCGACAGAGGGAAGGAAAACAAAAAGTTGACGAAGCTCCGGCTGAAGAGGAGTTAGGTTTTCAGGATCCCAAAAAGGTCCTGAAGGCCGTCTACACCTCCGTCGATGATGGTTTTGACATCTCTGATAACGAGCGTCGGATGACCATGAACACCATTTTTGGTGGATCATGGGACATCACCTCCCGTTGTGTCCTCAAGACAATGCATCGGGACATGGCCGTTGTAGCTCCTACAGCTAGGGCAGAGCCTCATCGGAAGTGGATGGACACGACCATCACTTTTGATGCTTCGGAGCAGGCCAGTTACCTTTGATGGTATCTCGTACCATCAATAACATCCAGCTCCACCATGTTATGGTAGACTGAGGTTCGGGGCTGAACCTCATAAGCTTCGAAGCTTTTACCAAGCTTCAGCTCCGACCTTCGGATCTTCATCCCTCCCGACCTTTCTCCGGAGTAGGTTCGGGAGCCATTACCCCACTCGGTGCTATTACTCTCCCCGTTACTTTCGGGACCCGGGAGAAGTATCGTAGTGAGAAGTTGGTCTTTGACGTTGCTCAGATCAACTTACCTTTCAATGCCATCTTGGGCAGTCCTGCCTTGTACAAATTCATGGCAGCTGCTCATTATGGCTACTTGGTGTTAAAGATGCCGACACCAGTAGGCATTCTCCGGATCTGCGGAGATCGCACTGTCGGAGTAACTGCTCTGGAAGAACTTCATGCGCTTACTACGGCGCAAGAGGAGGACTCCAGGCAGGAGCAAGCTCCAAAACGCCCAAGCATTCGTCAGCGAGGCTTGACTTCTACACCTCGTGTGCAGCCAAGCGGCGACACCGACATTCCCGTCAAAGTCGTCCAAATCGGTTCCGATGCCGCTCAGACCACCCGTATATCAGGGGGATTGAATGACAAATAGGAACTCACGCTCATCGCTTTCCTTCGGGCTAATGTCAACGTATTTTCCTGGCAACCGTCACAAATGCCTGGGATCCTCAGGGAAGTGATTGAGCACAATCTGAAGGTCTACCCTGACGCCTGGCCCGTGCACCAGAAGCCTCAGAAGCAATCCGTGGAGCGACAAAACTTCATTCGACAAGAAGTGAAGAAGTTGCTCGAAGCCAGATTCATCCGAGAAGTCTTCCATCCAAAATGGTTGGCAAACCCAGTCGTTGTGCCCAAGGCCGGTGGGAAGCTTCGGATGTGTATTTGTCGGTACCCAGCAGACCGGGTACCTCCACGCACAGGAGAAAACCGCTAAGGACTCCGCCTCTGCCTAAGAGGCCGAATCTGAGGCTGCCACGTCGAGGAGGGAAGGACCAGATCCTACCTCCCCGACAGGGGAGGCTCCCAAGCTGCCACGTGGCTGGCAGAACCGGACCCACGCCTTCCCGCTAAGGTGGGCTCCAGAGCCGGCACGTGGCCGATTGGGACCACAGGGCCAAGCCCGCGTCCTTGCAGGGGAAGGCACCGGAGCTACCACGTGTCCTGCAGGGCTGAGCCCCCACCCCTCCATAGGGGTGGGCTCCGAATGCGCCACGTGGCCTATTCTGTCAAGTGCTTTACTTCCCGTAGAGGCAAGCTCCGGCGCAACCACGTGGCGGACGGCCAACTCAGTGCGGTAGGAAGTAGACAGGCATTAAGTACGCGCGCCTTCCCCAGTCAGGCTAAGTCGCGCTTGCGAAATTCAAGGCTCCAGTGTCCTTTCTTGTCCAAGTAGTCGGTACAGACCCACGCTGCAAGACGGACGAATGGGCCGCGAGGACAAGACGGACGAGACGTGCACGGCCATCATCACCAGCTCTGTGTAGCCCTGGCGCACGGCGCGGCGGGACGGCGCATTTACACCCCTGGCAAAGGGAAGTAGATAGCAATTAATCCTAGATTTTGTATAGGATTTGGCTCTCCCCAGGACCACCTGTCTGGTGCTAGGACCCACCTTGTGGTTGCAGAGTCCTTGAACTATAAAAGGGCTCTGCAGACGACCTTCGCAAGGGATGAAAAATTAGACCAAGGCTCATACACGCTCAAGCAAGGCAATACACAAACCCTCCCGTGGACGTAGGGTATTACACTCCGGCGGCCCGAACCACGTAAATCCCCTGTGTTCATCATCCTGCTGTGTTCGATCTCCTGGGACTAGCCCTCATGAATCCAAAGAACCTCCGCGGGCTGCTCTCTAAGCAGGTCCGGGGGAAGTGTCGTTTACGACCTTCGACATTTGGCACGCCAGGTAGGGAGCTTTTTCCCCGTCAAGATCTCCACCAGCAGCAATGGTGAACGACCAATCCAACACCGGATCATCCAGGGCACAGTCGCGGCGACAGACAGTGGCGGAGGATCAGGCGCCATCCCGCTCTAGGGCAGGATACCGCTCTAGGGCAGGAAGGTCAGGACCTTCGCGTCGCCCTGTAGTCACTTCGTCGGCTGCGGGCCGACACGCCACCCCACGGCGTACTCCGGCTGTGACAGCAATCACGGCGCCACCGGCTGCAAGCCCGGAGAGTGCGCTCGCGGCAGCGCGCGCGCTACTCCACAACCCTCATGCTGGGGGTGCTCCTCAGGGAGCAGCTCAGCAGTGGATCAACGACGTCGACCACCTCGTCATTGCCACACTCAACGCGCCTTCGCCGAGGGAGACACATGCCCAGCCGATGCATGTGTCATTAGCGCGAACGCCGACAGTCGAACGGTGGACGACAGACTCGCGCTCGATCAGGATCTCAACAACAGATCTGAGAACCGGGCTGCAGCGCCGCAGGGCCGGAGAGGACTGTCAAGTCACCATCGAGCGCCAGAGGGAACGTCAGCGCAACCTCGAGGCAGATTACAGCGTGCCGGGCCCTGTGCCCCAGGCTCATGCTGTGCCTCCAGCACACCAGGCGTACGTCGCGCCTCCTGCACAGGCGTATGCAACTCCGCCCCAGCACCAGGTGTACGCAGGCCCGCCTACTCACCCAGGGTATGCGCTGCCACCGCCGACACCAGTCAGCCCTAGCCAAGGGTGTGCAGCGCTAGCGCCTCACCTCCGTTTTGTGGTCTGGCCACAAAAGTTTCGGCCGCACATGCCGGAGAAGTACGACGGGAGTGTCAACCCGAGCGAGTTCCTGCAGATCTACACCACTGCGATACTAGCTGCAGGAGGTGATGAGGCCATTTTGGCTAACTACTTCCCCGTCGTCCTGACCGGCCCAGCTCGGTCATGGCTCATGAACCTGCCCCAGGGGTCCATAACTTCCTGGGATGAGTTGTGCCGACAATTTGTGGCTAATTTCGGCAGTTCCTACAAGCGCCCCAGCACCGAGCTTGACCTCCACGCCGTTAGACAGCACACTGGAGAGTCGCTGCGATCGTTCATCCAGCGGTTCTCCTAGGTACGGAAGACCATCCCTCATGTTGCTAGCGCATCGGTTATCGTCGCGTTCAGACAAGGTGTGAGGGACAAGAAGATGCTCGAGAAGCTAGCCACACATGAGGTGCATGATGTCTCCGAGCTGTTCTCCCTGGCAGACACATGTGCTAGGGAAGCTGAGGGGCGCAACTGTCACCCCCAGCCATCCTCAGAAGCAAGGGAAGCCACCCGGACTGAGGAAGGAGCCTCTGCGAGGAGCAGCGGCAAGAAGAAGAAGAAGGGCAATGGCAAGAACAGGCCAAAGCCCGGAGCCCAGGCAATGGCGGTTGCGGCGCCCGGCGGAGCCCGAGCGTCGCGCCGAGACAAGCGCCCTAGGCAGTCGCCTGAGCCCGAGGAGCCTGACTTGAAGTGCCCGTTGCACCGTACAAATAGCCATAGTGCTAGCGAGTGCCGGGAAGTGAAGAGATTCGCAGAACGTTTCCGCGAACAAAAACAGAGGCATCAGTGCCAGGAGGGTGCACCCCCCTCCCCCCCCCCCCCCCCCGCCAGAGGGAGGGCAAGCAGAAGGCTGATCCTGAGAAGGAGGATGACAGCGAGATGGGGTTCCAGGAACCCTAGCGGGCGGTCAAGGCCGTCTTCGAGGGTGGCGACTCCGACTCCAGCAGTGATAAGGAGCACTGCAAGACCCTCCATGTCATCTATGGGGGAGCCACTGACCCCATGTCCCGAAACGCGGTCAAAACCCTGCGACGGGGAGTGGTTGCAGTGGCCCCCGCCCCAAGTCCTGCTCCTCACCACAAGTGGATGAGCACGGCGATCAGCTTCGACGCTTCTGACTGCCCGAAGAACATGGCAGGGGCAGGAGTGCTCCCGCTGCTGGTGTCCCCGACCATCGCCAACGTGAAGGTCTTTCACGTGTTGATAGATGGAGGGGCGGGCCTCAACCTCATCTCCACGGCGGCTTTCCGAAAGCTACAGCTGCCGATGTCCCAGCTCACACCCTCGAGCCTGTTCTCGGGTGTCGGACCTGGGCAAATCCTCCCGTATGGTAACATACACCTCCCGGTGACCTTCGGGACCCCGGAGAACTACCGTACGGAGAGCGTTTTATTCGACGTGGCAGACGTCGACCTCCCCTTCAACGCAATCATCGGGAGGCCAGCCCTCTACAGGTTCATGGCTGTAGCCCACTACGGCTACCTCGTCCTGAAGATGTCGACGCCTTCCGGTGTCCTCAGTATTAGAGGGGACTGCTCAGCCGCAGTGTCAGCCTTGGAGCAGCTCCAAGCACTTGCAGCAGGGAGAGCTCCGGCCCCAGGAGGCTCGAAGGAGAGTCGGCCAGAGCAAGGCCCGGCGCAGCGAGCCTCCACTACTGCACCTCGTGTGCAACCTGCCAACAACGACGACGTCCCCGTGAAGGTCGTCAGGATTGGCTCTGAGGCTGCCCAGACAACCCGTGTCACGGGGAACCTGGACAGCAAATAGGAATGCGCGCTCATCACCTTCCTCCGGGACAACGTCGATGTGTTTGCATGGCAACCATCACAAATGCCCGGGATCCCCAGGGAGGTGATTGAGCACCATCTGAAGATCTACCCCGACGCCCGACCGGTACAGCAGAAGCCTAGGAAATAGTCCATCGAGCAGCAGAACTTCATCTGTGAAGAAATCAAGAAGCTGCTCGATGCTGGTTTCATCCGGGAGGTTCACCACCCACGGTGGTTGGCCAACCCTGTTGTCGTTCCCAAGGCTGGCGGGAAGCTCCGGATGTGCATCGACTACACCAATCTCAATAAGGCATGTCCAAAGGATCCATTCCCTCTTCCTAGGATAGATCAAATAGTAGACTCAACATTAGGCTATGACCTTCTGTGTTTCCTAGATGCGTATTCCGATTTTCACCAAATACCTATGTCTAGGGAAGATGAGGAACACACTGCTTTCATAACAGTAGACGACCTGTATTGTTATGTCTCCATGCCTTATGGTCTCAAGAATGCTCTCCCCACCTTTGTACGTGCAATGCATAAGACATTCGGGGACCTCATTAGAGATCTGGTAGAGGTGTATGTCGACGACATCGTGGTAAAAATCAGGGACATCACATCCCTATTAGACAACCTAGCCCGAGTCTTCAGCAAGCTGCGCACGGCACGCACGATGCTGAACCCCGACAAGTGTGTCTTTGGGGTCTCTGCAGGGAAGCTCCTTGGTTTCTTGGTATCGCAGCGAGGGATCGAAGCTAACCCAGAGAAGATCAAGGCGATAGAGCTGATGCGGCTGCCGGCCCACATCAAGGACGTGCAGAAATTTGCAGGATGTTTGGCATCCCTCAGTCGATTCATCTCAAGACTGGCTGAGCGAGCCCCGCCCTTCTTCAAGATTCTACGGAAGTCAGGCCCCTTTGAGTGGACTAAGGAAGCTGAAGCGGCCTTCCAGGAGCTCAAGAAACACCTGACGACGCTAACCATTATGGTGGCGCCAGAACCCGGCGAACCGCTCCTGTTGTACATTACCACAACAACGGAAGTGGTCAGCATGGTCTTGGTTGCAGAGCGGCCGGAGCTACTACCGCAACAAGCACCAGAAGGAGCCCCAGAGGGGGAGGCCGAGCCTCAAGGCCCGAACCCAGAAGAGACCCACCCCCCCGCCCCGCTGTGAGTTCCAGTGACCATGTGCCTTATGGGTCCCAACCTCCGGAGGCCCAGCTAGACCCTGGGAGCCACATTCCCCAGGATGCAGACGCATTGCAAGGAGCCCCGGACCCCCCGGGGAGGGTTCGGACCTCCCAACGGCCAGTCTACTACGTCAGTGAGGTCCTCCTTGAAGCAAAAACAAGATACTTGGAGGTACACAAACTGCTGTATGCAGTGCTCATAGCGTCTAGGAAGCTTCGGCATTACTTCCAGGCTCACCGTGTTTCAGTGGTCACCTCCTTCCCACTGAAAACCGTACTCCATAGCCCGAATTCGACTGGCAACATTGCCAAGTGGGCAGCAGAGCTGGCTGAGTTCGAGCTGGAGTTCTTACCTCGACATGCATTCAAAAGCCAAGCACTGGTGGACTTCTTGGCCGAATGGACCCCATCGCCAAGCAACCCGGGGGGCCCGGACAACGGCGAAATGGTGCCCAAGGCTCCAGTTTTTACTGAGACCCCCTGGACGCTCTACTTGGACGGCTCCTTGCGGAAGCAGGGGGCCGGGGTCGGGGTCCTGCTCCTCACTCCGACTGGGGAGCAGTTCAAGTACATGGTGCGCCTCGACTTCAAGGCGACAAACAACATGGCGGAGTATGAAGCCCTAATCTTTGGGCTGAAGACTGCCCTGACCCTCAATGTCCGACAGCTTCTGGCTAAAGGTGATTCTCAACTGATCATCAAGCAAGCCAGAAGAGAGTGCAGCTGCAACGACCCTCAATTAGCAGCATACCTGCTGCATGTCCGGAAGCTGGAAAAGGACTTTGAAGTCTTGGACTTGTGCCATGTACCCCGAGCTGACAACTCAGTCGCAGACGACCTGTCAACGAAGGCCTCAACAGGGGCCCCAGTGCCCCAAGGAGTCTTTGCAAGGACGTTGCCGCAACCAACTGCCCGAGCAGATGAACCGGGCGAAGGGGGCAAGCCCAGCACCTCGAAGCTGGCAGTCCCGGCGACCCTGCTACCATGGAGTCCTCCAAGGATCGTATGCGCCACCGGGGGCTCCGAGCTACCAGGCGCCCAAGATCCAGAGGCTCATGCAAGTCCCGATGCATGGATCTCGGAGGTGTGGGACTACTTGAAAGACAATATCCTTCCCGAAGAACATGCCCTGGCAGAAAGGATTGTTCGCATGGCTAAAAGTTACACGCTGGTGGAAGGGGATCTCTACCGGCGTCGCGCCAATGACATCCTACTGCGATGCATTACCCGGGAGGAGGGCTGTGACTTGCTCGCAGAGATCCATGGCGGCGAGTGCGGGAACCACGCGTCCTCCCGCACGCTGGTCGGTAAAGCCTTTTGGCATGGCTTTTACTGGCCGACAGCACTCCAAGATGCCGCCGAGATGGTAAAGAGATGCAAGGCATGCCAGTTTCATGCCAAGCAAATCCACACACTAGCTCAGGCGCTGCAGATGATCCCTCCCTCATGGACATTCGCTGTAGGGGGGTTGGACATCCTGGGACCCTTTCCCAGAGCCGTCGGAGGATTCCGGCATCTCTACGTCGCTGTAGATAAGTTCACCAAGTGGCCAGAAGCCGCCCCAATTGTCACCGTCAACAAGCAGTCAGCAGTAAAGTTCATCAAGTCGATCGTCTGCCGGTTCGGGGTCCTGAACAGAATCATCACTGATAACGGGACCCAGTTCACAATTGCAGCGTTCCAGGAATACTGTGAGGACCTGGGGATCCAAGTCTGCTATGCATCTGTTGCTCATCCAGAGAGCAATGGGCAGGTCGAGAGAGCCAATGCAGAGATCCTCAAGGGCCTCAAGACTCGCACATTCTCACACCTTGAGAAGCATGGTGCAAATTGGGTGGATGAGCTTCCGTGTGCGCTGTGGGCTAGCCGGACATCAACCAGCCGGGCCACGGGGGAAACGCCTTTCTTCTTGGTGTACGGGGCAGAGGTCGTCCTCCCTCCAGAAATTACCATGGGCTCCCCCGTGCCCGGAGGTACGACGAAGCCGCACAGGACCAGCTCCGGCTTGAAGACCTGGACCTCGTCGACGAGGGACGAGTGCGAGCAGCTCTCCGAAATGCACGGTACAGGCAGGCGCTCTGGCGCTACCATCAGAGGACCGTGCAGAGTAGGGAGCTAAAGGTAGACGACCTGGTGTTGTGCCGCATACTCTCCCGGGAAGGGTCTAACAAACTCTCCCCCAGCTGGGAGGGTCCCTTCCGGGTAACAGAGGTTTGCCGCCCAGGATGCGTCCGCCTGGCTACGGAGGATGGACAGCGATTACCCAACCCATGGAACATCGAGCACCTCCGTAAGTTCTACCCCTAGACCAGGGTTGGGGCAATGCTATTTCATTGTAAAAGTTACATACTGCCTCAGGACAGCACTTAGGATAAGGGGATGGGGCTCCGAGTGCACATTCCGCTTAGCCTGGTCCAGAACCCTAAGTAGGTGCACTCGACTCCATCTAACACCCAGGCCGGGTTATTCTCCTTGTAAAGTCTGCTCCATCTTATGAGAAACTACAATGAAATAATGTTGTCCTGCCTGGTATAGGGTTTGTCAATTCAAAAATTATCTTTAATTTTTATGATGTTGCTGTAAGCCCGCCATAGCTCGTGATCTATCATGAGCGTTGTTGTTTTTCCCCTGCTTTAGCGATAGCGGGAGCCTTGCTGTCTGGACTGCAGGTGGGGTTTCTTGAGGTACTTGCAATGCGCCTGGGGCCTCGGATGTTCCAATACTCGGGGGCCTGTGTCTCCAGATGGTCTCCCCCGGAAAAGGCTTACACCGAGCGGGAGGTCCAGGGCCACAACCTGCTTAGCCTGGTCCCGTACCCTAAGCCTGTGCGCTCTGCCTCCCCAGCGCTACAGCCGAGTACTGGGGGCCAGATGGACCACCCTTGGGTAGTACGGACGACGAGTCCTAGGTGCAGAAGCACTGAATTACCCAAGCCCCACGAGTCAGCCCAGGATCGTAAGTCAAGCGACACTACAAAAAGAGCAGGGGTAAAGTGACCAGCGAACAGAATTACTTCTCTTTTTTGATCTATGTACAAGTCTTTGAGGAAGTTATTCCAGCAACCACCGTTAGAGTACCGGCGCAGATAGTGGGCACCGCCAGACTGGAGCTCCGGCGGCACCCCCAGGGGGCTCGCTGTCGACCCCTCACTGAAGATGGCGGGCACCGCCGGCCTGAAACTCTGGCGGCACTCCCAGGGGACCCGCTGTCGATGTACCTGCATACTCAGCTACAGCAATGCAACCCACGCATCCTAGGCTCCCCCTGCACCCCTCCGCCCTAAGTCCTAAGTGCATGACAGGTGTGCCCACAACAACTGGCCACGCCTTTCAGGGGGCCATACTTTGGGGGACGGCAGATCCTGGAAGTTAAGGAACAACAAGCAGCTGGAAGACATTGCTGGAAATAAAAGCAAGCTGAGTATAAAAGGGCACCACAGACAGATTTTTTATCACACAAATAAAGAGTTTGTCACTACAGCCAACCACAAGACAAAAAAAGAAAGACAAAAACTTAAACAGACGCCCAGGGAGCCCTCAGCCGCTCCGCTGGAACCTTGAGGCGATGAGTGCCACCGCATCTGAGACTTCAGACTTGGCGGCCTCTTCCCTCTCGGCGATGGGCCCCTCGAGGACCGGCTAAAGGGAGACGTCGGGGTACCAGCTCCGGTAGCAGGACAGGATGTGCGTTGCCACCTCCTTCACCATCATCCGTCCTTCGGCCTCCAGCTGGTTGTTGAGGATGGCCCCCAGCGAGCGCATCCTCGAGCTGGTGGAGTCAAGCGCCGGGAACACCTGACTAACCTCCTTCGCCGGCTCCCCCACGCGCGCCGGGCTGAAGCCGAGCGCCACCAGAGCCGATTTAGCACCGCCAAGGAACTCCCAGACCTTCTGGGCCTCGGCGGAGTGCGCTGCCCGGAGCTCCTCCACCTCCTGTTGGGCCGCCGCCAGCGCCCGGAGGCCGCCGTCCAGGAACCGCTTCTCCTTGGCCGCGAGGGCTTTCTCGCGCTCGCCGACCCCCGCCTCGCGGCGGTCCAAGTCACCCTCCTTGAAGGCGACGTTGAACTCGCGGTCCAGCAGGGCCTGGCGCTCGACGGACTGGGCCTGCTGCGCCTCGGCCACGGCGGCTTCCCGGCGGTCCAACTCGGCGGCACGGACTCTCGCCCCTTCCTGCTGGAGGATGAGCCCGCGGCAGGTCGCCTCCACTTCGGCCTGCTTCGCTGCCAGCTCCTACTTCCGTTCGGCTAGAGCATCTTCCCGGAGGGATAGCAGGTGCTGAAGGTCCTCACAGGCCTGGAGGCGGGAGCTGGCCTCAACATGGATGGCCTCGGCGTCTGCCTTCAGCTTCTGGGTGACGGCGTCCAGCTGGGCGATCAGGTCGCACTCCTGCTCGAGGATCTTCATTGCCTCCCGAACGACCGCCTCCTGCTGGGCCGCTCGACTCTTCGTCAGCCGGGTCCGGGCCTCCAGGGTCCTCGCCCATTCCCGGAGCCGGTCGTCCTCGTCCTCGAGCTACCCTTTCTCCCGGGCAAGGGCCGCCTGGGCCTGCCGGAAGCCGGAGTAGGCCACAGCCGTAGCCTCGGACAAGGGGAGAGGCTCCACCGTAGCAGCGGGCCCCTTCCTCCCCACTTCCTCAATGTCGTCCTCCATTTGGAGGACCACTGGGGAGGCGGGGACCAGGGCCACCTCCCGGATGGCAGCACCCGGGGCGGTGGCGCCAGCCGACGTAGCAGTGTCGGAGGGCGCAACAGCATTGGCTGGCACGGAGTAGCCGGTGGATGCGGAGTCGTTAGCAGGCACGGCGGTGGTTGTTGGCACGCGCGGCAGGGCTTCGGCAGCCGCTGCGGGGGTCTCAGGCACGGAAGCCCGAGGTACCCCGGCGGCAGCAGCTTGGTGCACCGGAGGAGGGCCCAAAGCAGAAGACGATCCTTGCGAGCCGGCTGGAGTGGCAGGTCCCCCAGCAGAAGTGCCCGCGGGTGGTGGAGTAGCTGTGGTGGCGCTGGAATCAAGCAAACTCAGACCATAAGAGGTTGACAGGGTAGGCGCACAGCAAAGAACACCCAAGGTAAAATCTAAGCAGGCTTACCGAGGGACGCTGAAGTTCCACCGCTTCCCGAAAGGGTTGGGGGGGTTCGGACCCCCCGAACCCGCGATGGGGGCCCCTGAGTGTGCTGGGGGCCCCTGTGGTGGTGGTGTCAGCGGCACCCCCGAGGTCTGGCGCCCCTCCGAATGGACAGGGAACGCTGGGGTCGCGTCGGCGTTGAGGAGCCTCCCCCTCTTGCGCGTGGAGGACTCAAGCGGCAAAGTGGTGCCATCCGTGCCCCCTGGTGACGAGTGCGGCAGGGCTCCGCAATCCTGACGAGGGGCAGAAGGGGCCGGCGGCGGCGACGGGGCGCGCTTCTTGGGGGACAGGTCCGGCACCGGAACCGGCACCTTCACCTTCCCCTTGTCAGCGGGGGTGACGGCGCCACCCCATGGATGGTGCTGGGGGCCGCTCGAGGAGTCGTCGCTTGAAGAACCAACATCGCTTAAGGGAGCCTCGCCTCCCTCAGCGTCGTCGGCATTGCTGACCCCCTGGAACGGGTCCCCGATCTGGCGCTGCGCTAGCCCGGACTCGTCAAGGGTCGGCATCGTCTTCAGCAACTGCCTCCTTAACTCGGAGTCCGAGCACAAGGGGTGGCAGGCCCACGAAAGAGCAAGTGCCTCAGCGGAGATGTCGTCAGGGCACACCCGGGTCAGCATGTCGAGCAGCTGCTGCTCGCCCAGGTTGGAGTCGGGGTCGGTCTCGAGCCGGGTGCAGTCCGACAGGCCGGTGAACATCGACGCCGAACGGGCGCGGTGCTGAAGCGGAGCTATGCGGCGGGACATGAAGTCCCTCAGCACCATGGCAGATGACAACCCGTGGTCCGCCAACATCTGGATCCTCTCCAGCACCGGGTTGAACGCCTCCTCCAGCTCTGGGCACTCCTCCCAGAATGATCGCTTGGAGTAGGGGATCCCGGTGGGGAGGAACATTCGGTCGTGGGCCTCGACCTTGGTGATCATCCAATCTTCACGCCACAGCTCCCACCTCGCGGAGTTGAAGGAAGCAATGTACCTCGTGTGGACCTTTGTCCGGTGCTGGAAGTAGTAGGCGCCGAGGTGCTCCTTCGAACTCCTGCCGGTGGCCCTCAGTACAAAAAAGTACCGGAAGAGCTTTACCGACGGCATCACCCCCACGAAAATCTCGCAGAGGTGAGCGAAGACCGCTAGCATGGCGATCGAGTTTGGCGCGAGGTGGTGGAGTTGGAGGCCGAAGGTCTCCAGGAGCATGACCAGGAAGGCGGATGCTAGCGGGACGAAGCCGGCCAGCACGTACGACGAGAAGAGGACCATATCCCCGGCGGAGAGGCTCAGCGGGAGCCTCCCGGGATGGAGCCACGACTCTCGCTCAGGAGTATGCCAGCCGAGAAGCCAGCGCATGGGGGCCAGGTCAGCGGGCCTGGACAGCCTGGACTTGCCATGAGGATTGAGGGAGGAGGCTCTGGACGGGGAGACTGGGAACTAGAGCGCAAGAACTGGGCTTGAGGCAAAAGCACGAGCGCAGGGATGCAGAGGCGGGAGAAAGGACCCTCAGGGGGAAAGTTCTCTTTTTATGCACCACTGCAGGCCAACTAGCGCAAAAGCGTGGATCGTCGCAGCCTCAGTAGAAGAGTAATGAACCCGTATGGGCAATGACATGAGGGCCCAGGTCGCTCGATGAAGAAGGCGAGCCGGGCAGCTAGCCATGCGGGAGGTAACTCAGCGGTTTCCGAAAGGGCAAAAGCAGCGGAAGTGCAGGAGCCGCCTTGGGAACCACCGCAGTTAAAGCACGATTAAAGGCAGGAGTCACGTCACGCGGCGCCTGTTCAGCACCTTCACTTACCGGAAGGGGACACGTCGCCTCAACGGCAGGGGCGTGTCGCCTAGGGAACTACCTCAAGTGGAATCGGAAGAGTTGCACGGGAAGAAAAGGAAGAAGACCCCACCTGCGGTATCGATGACTCTCCCGAGGTGGGCTCGGGGGCCACTGTCGATACCCTGCATACTGGGTACCCCCGCGCACAGGAGAAAACCGCTAAGGACTCCGCCTCTGCCTAAGAGGCCGAATCCGAGGCTGCCACATCGAGGAGGGAAGGACCAGATCCTACCTCCCCGTCAGGGGAGGCTCCCAAGCTGCCATGTGGCTGGCAGGACCGGACCCACGCCTTCCCGCTGAGGCGGGCTCTAGAGCCGCCATGTGGCCGATCGGGACCTCAGGGACAAGCCCGCGTCCTCGCAGGGGAAGGCACCGGATCTACCACGTGGCCTGCAGGGCTGAGCCCCCACCCCTCCATAGGGGTGGGCTCCGAATGCGCCACGTGGCCTGTTCCGTCAAGTGCTTTACTTCCCGCAGAGGCAGGCTCCGTCGCAACCACATGGCGGACGGCCAATTCAGTGCGGTAGGAAGCTGCAGTAAAGGAACGCGTGCGCTGCTTAGACAGGCATTAAGTACGCGCGCCTTCCCTAGGCAGGCTGAGTCGTGCTTGCGAAAGTCAAGGCTCCAGTGTCCTATCTTGTCCACGTAGCCGGTACAGACCCACACCGCAAGACAGACGAATGGGCCGCGAGGACAAGACGGATGAGACGTGCACGACCATCATCACCAGCTATGTGTAGCCCTGGAGCATGGCGCGGCGGGACGGCGCATTGACACCCCTGACAAAGGGAAGTAGATAGCAATTAATCCTAGATCTTGTATAGTATTTGGCTCTCCCGAGGACCACCTGTCGGGTGCTGGGACCCACCTTGTGACTGCAGAGTCCTTGAACTATAAAAGGGCTCTGCAGACGACCTTCGTAAGGGACGAAAAATTAGACCAAGGCTCATACATGCTCAAGCAAGGCAATACACAAACCCTCCCGTGGACGTAGGGTATTACGCTCCGGCGGCCCGAACCACGTAAATCCCCTGTGTTCATCATCCTATTGTGTTCGATCTCCTGGGACTAGCCCTCGTGAATCCAAAGAACCTCCGCGGGATGCTCTCTAAGCAGGTCTGGGGGAAGTGTCGTTTACGACCTTCGACAGTATTGACTACACAACACTAAATAAGGCATGCCCAAAAGATCCATTCCCACTACCTAGAATATATCAGATAGTGGATTCCACCTTCAGGTGTGAATTACTGTGTTTCCTAGACGCATATTCTGGGTATCATCAAATCAGAATGTCTAGGGAAGATGAAGAGCATACCTCTTTCATCCCAGTAGATGGATTGTACTGTTATACAGCCATGCCATTTGGTCTCAAGAATGCAGCTTCAACCTTTGTACGAGATATGTACAAAACTTTTGAAGAACTCATTAGAGACATAGTGGAAGTGTACGTCGATGACATCCTAGTCAAGGTCAAGAACAAGGAGTCACTCCTTGACACCTTGCAGGCTGTCTTTGACAAGCTGTGGGTCACCCGCACAAAGCTAAACCCAGACAAGTGTGTCTTCGGGGTTAGCTCCGGAAAACTTCTTGGTTTCCTGGTAAGTCACTGGGGCATAGAAGCTAATCCGGCAAAGATCAAAGCCATTGAAGACATGCGGCCACCAGCCCGCATCAAGGATGTCCAAAAGCTGACTGGATGTCTAGCAGCCCTCAGTCGGTTCATTTCAAGACTGGCGGAATGGGCACTTCCCTTCTTCAAGTTATTGAGGAAGTCCGGACCATTCCAATGGTCTGAAGAAGCAGAAAAGGCGTTCCAGGATCTAAAACAGTTCCTCACAACCCTACCAACTATGGTAGCTCCGAACCCTTGTGAGCCTTTGCTACTTTACATTTCAGCAACTGATGAAGTCGCCAGTATGGTCCTGGTCGCATAGAGACCAGAAATATCTCATATTCAGGAATCCAGACCCCTTCGGGAGGGTCCGGAGGTTCCTGGGAGCGAGTATGGGTCGCAGTTCCCAGACTTGAGTCCATAAGAAGCTACTTCAGAAGACCCAGACCCCTCCGGTAGGGTCCAGGTCGCCTCTGAAGAAGCTTAGGGTCCCTCCAGCAAGGACGTGGAGGTCCCTGAAGAAGGTCCAGATCCCTCTGGGAGGATCTGGGTCAATGAAGAGGAAGCTACAGACCCCTCTGGGAGGGTCCGGACCATCCAGTTCCCAGTGTACTTCATCAGTGAAGTACTTCATGACACCAAGACTCGATACCTAGAGGTGCATAAGCTGCTCTATGCAGTCCTTATCGGCTCCAGGAAGCTTCGCCATTACTTCCAAACTCACAAAATTTCAGTGGTGACTTCTTACCCACTTCGAGCAATCTTGCATAATCCCAATTCAACTGGGAATATTGCAAAGTGGGCAGCGGAATTGGCCGAATTCGATCTCGAATTCATTCCAAGGCAAGCGATCAAGAGTCAAGCATTGGCAGATTTCGTGGCGGAATGGACTCCTCCATCAAACCCTGGGGGCCCCAGTGAGCAGAAGCCAGAACACAAGGCTCCGGACTTCACCAAGCCTCACTGGACCCTCTACTTCGATGGCTCCATGCAAAAGCAGGGGGCCGGAGCTGGAGTTCTTCTCCTCGAACCAACCGGGGAGAAGGTAAAATACATGGTACACCTTGACTTCAAGGCGACCAACAACATGGCGGAGTACGAAGCACTCATCTACGGACTAAAGGTGGAACTGTCATATGGTGTCAAGCAACTGCTGGTCAAGGGAGATTCACAACTCATCATTAAACAAGTGAAGGGTGAATGCTCCTGCAACAATCCCCAGCTAGCTGCTTACCTCCTTGAGGTCCAGAGGCTTCAGAAGGACTTCGAAGTACTAGACCTCCACCATGTCCAGCGTGTCCACAATGCTGAAGCTGACGAACTCTCGACAAAAGCATCAACCGGAGCTCCAGCTCCTGACGGAACTTTTGTCCGGAGGTTGTCAAAACCCACAGCTCAGCCTGCCGAACTGAGCGAAGGGGGCGAGATGAGCATCCCGAAGCTGACGGTCCCGATGGCCCTGTTACCATGGAAGCCATCAAGGGTCGTAGGTGCCGTCGGAAGCTCTGAGCAACCCAGCACGCAAGACTCAAATGCTCAAGTTAGCTCCGATGCATGGATCTCGGAGACCCGGAGCTACTTCAAAGACAACATTCTTCCTGACGATGATGTATCCGCTGACCGGATAGTCAGATTGGCTAAAAGATACATGTTGGTAGAAGGGGATCTCTACCGGCGTGGTGCCAACGCCGTCCTAATGCGGTGCATCACAAGGGAAGAAGGCTGCGAGCTCCTCGCAGAAATCCATGGAGGCGAGTGTGGGAGCCACGCGTCTTCCCGCACGCTGGTCGGTAAAGCCATCCGGCATGGCTTCTACTGGCCTACAGCACTCCAGGATGCAACTGAGCTGGTGAAGAAATGCACAGCATGTCAATTTCATGCAAAGCAAATTCACACACTGGCTCAGCCTCTACAAATGATACCTCCTACATGGCCCTTCGCTGTATGGGGGATGGACATCTTGGGACCTTTCCCAAGAGCCGTCGGAGGTTACAAATTTCTGTATGTCGCCATTGACAAGTTCACCAAGTGGCCGGAAGCAACTTTAGTTGTGACAATAAACAAGCAATCTGCTATCAACTTTTTGCAGTCCATTGTATGCAAATTTGGAGTCTGAAACAAAATCATTACTGATAACGGGACCCAATTCACAAGCTCTGCATCTCAAGGATATTGCGAAGACCTCGACATTCAAGTTTGCTACGCCTCCGTAGCTCACCCGGCAAGCAATGGCCAGGCTGAGAGAGCAAATGCTGAAATCCTGAAAGGACTCAAAACGCGCACCTACGAGCGCTTGAAAAAACATGGAGCCAACTAGATTGAAGAGCTTCCGCCCACTCTATGGGCCAACAGGACAACTCCAAACCGATCAACTGGAGAGACACCCTTCTTCCTGGTGTACGGAGCTGAAGCAATCCTTCCTCCGGAAATCACCTTGGGGTCACTTCGGGTCCGGACCTTCGACGAAGCCACGCAGGACCAGCTCCGGCGTGAAGACCTAGACCTCCTTGAGGAGGGAAGGTGCCAAGCAGCTGTTCGGAATGCCCGATACCGCCAAGCCCTTCGGCGCTATCATCAGCGGCATGTACACAACCGACAGCTCGAGGAAGGCGATCTGGTGCTACGGAGAATACAATCCAGAGAAGGGTTAAACAAACTCTCCCCTAGCTGGGAGGGACCCTTCCGAGTGATTAAAGTATCCCGTCCCGGAAGCATTCGCTTGGCTACCGAGGATGGGACCCCTCTCCCAAATCCTTGGAATATTGAGCACCTCCGTAAGTTCTACACTTAATATCACGGAGGTGATTCTTTAGTAACTTGAGGTGTATGTTATAGAGTCATTCTAAAGAGTCGGGTAGTTCCTCCGGGAGAACAGCCGGACCTTTCCCGGAAGGTCCGCAAAGTTCATGCAACACTTGTCACAGTCTCAGGACTAAAAGTGTGGCTAGCTACCCTGGGTCAAATGAGAAATGAAACACGCTTAGCCTCGTTCTGTACCCTAAGAGTGTACTTGTTTCCCCAGTACCCCGAACCTATAATGAAAGACATCTTCATGTGAAACAGACTCCACGTGCATTTATTTTGTACAGGCTCAACATTTTTTTCTTTCTTGTCTATAACAAAGTTGTGCAATTCTTAAGAAATTTTAGTTCGACCAGTTCATGTACAATTCGGGCTGTATTTTCGATTCTTTTGGATTCAAATATTGTTCATGGCCCACTTGCCTAAATGCTGCCAAGCCAATCTAGGGCCGGAGTGTGCTATCGACTTAGCCTGGTCAAGCACCCTAAGTACGCCACTTTACCTACACCCCAACAGGCCAAAGTAAGGCAGGTCCAAGTACAATTGGATCTGGAAGAAAGAAGGCAACGCATTCGGTTGTATTCAGAAATGTGTTTGACCTAAAATTTTCTTGGGAACCGTAAGCTGCGATGAAGTTATAGGCAAGGAGCGAATTTTACTATTTTTCTTGGCTTCAGTGTGCAGGAAAAATAAATAATCCACGTTGATGGAGAAAAGCTAGAGCTAACAAAGCTCTGACTCCCCCTAGATGGCTTGTAATCGATGTTAAACATTGAAAATGAGCATCACCGGAGCAACCAAGCTTCGGTAAAGTTAGGGGGCCAGCCGTCGACGCAGAATAAAAGATGGTGAGAAGACTCCACAAACGGAGTCTGCTGCCGACAAACTACGCGTTGGAAAAGGTCACAGCCGGAGCTACTAAGCTCCGACACCCCGGACGACTAACTATCAATGCTCTACGCGTTGATAGGAACTATTGTTGGAGCTACTGAGCTCTGATGGTAGTCAATGCCGGAGCTTCTGAGTTTCGACAACCTCAGGGGGCCTTCACTATCGAAGACTTCAGACCTACATTCTACATGTTCGAAGCAAATGAGTCTTCAACAAAACACAATATCCTCTTGGTACATGTTCACAATCAAATTGTGTACATCTAACAGGGGGCCAAGTGAAGACAAAAGTGTTGAAGACAAAAAATGAAACTCATTAACAAAATTTGGATTTCATTCATGTGGAGATAAGGGATTACAAAATTGGGGAAGAAAAAGAGAGAATACAAGTGGGAGCTACAGAGATGGTCCTAGACCCTATGGAAGAATTGGGCGACCTTTTGAGCAACCTCCGACACACTGGCTCAGGTGGCTTCACCTTCTCCTTCGACGGGATCTTCAAGCACCGGATCCAGAGGAAATTGGGGATCCCAGCTGGTGTAGCACGTCAGCACATACTCTGCGACGTTCATTGCCAGGGACTGCCCCTCGACCTCCAATTGGTCCGCGATGACGTCACCCACCTTGGAGAGTTTACTACCCGCCGAGCTCAACGCCTGCAACACCAGGTCCAGCTCCGGCTCCGGATCATCCGGACGCACGGGACTAAAGCCCATCGGTGTCTGCGCGTTGTTGGCTTTGCTCAGGAACTCCCAAACCTGTAGGGAGTCCGCAGCCCTCAAGCCCATCAGTTCCTCCAAGGATCTTTTGGCCGCCGCCAGTTCAAAATTCTCGCGAGCAAGGCACTCAACCTCTTTGGCATTTTGCTGAATCTTTTCAGCAACCTGCTTCTCGAGTTTTCCGAGCTCCTCCTCCCGGAGGTAGATCTTGTTCCAGAGGTCAACCAGGTCCTTCTCCCTGCCCCTCACTTTCTTCTCCTTGGCAGCGATGGCACACTCTTGCTGGTAGAGTTCCTGCCCTCGTACCTAGGCCTTCTCCTCCTCCTAAGTGCAACGCTCCTCCAATTTCTTGGCGCGTTCCTCGAGGCCCTTGTCAGCCAGAGCCACCTTTTAAGCGAGCTCCTCCTCCCTCTTCAAGACGTCATCCCGTAGCTCTAGGAGTTTTTGCTCTTCGTCTTCGAGCCTCTTCTCCCTCTCCTCAAGTGCCTCCCGGCGCTTGATGAGAGTAGTGTTAATGGCTTCAAGCCTTTCTTGGCGATCATCAGCCGCACTATTAGCTGCCTTGGTCTGCTCATAAATGGCCCGGGATTTAGCGTCGAGGGAACGAGTCAAGCTCTCCCTATCATCCAACAATTTGCCCCAGTATTCTAGGCGGACCTTCTCCTGCTTGATCCACTCCTTGTCGTCTGCCAGCCTCGACTGTGCCAGCTTGGTCTCGAAGTAGAGCCGATTACGCCACCACCTAAGGGTTTGGCGCTCCTCTTCAAGAGCCTTGCTATCATGGTAGAACGCCAGCTGGACTTGACACAGACTAGAGCAAGCGTTGTCAATGGACAACGACAGGGGAATAGGGTCCGGACCTACTGGAGTCTCCTCCACTAGTTCCAGTGGATTCTCACTTACAAAAATTGGGTCCCACTCCACAAGAGTGGTCCCCTGAGCCTCCACGGCACTAGGGCCGTCCTCTGGGATAGCCTCAGTCGCCGCCGAGGAGGGTCTCGTAGAAGAAGTTCCGACCTCCGGAAGTGGTTCCGAAGGCCCTGCCGCCAGGTCTTCATTTGCCCCCTCATGCAGGGGGCCAGCAGCTTCATCCGGGCACCCTGGCCCAGCAGCAGGCACCTCCGTCGTCATCACTTCCAGAGTAGGGGCAACTTCAGGCTTCGGCCTGGGCTCCTCCTCCGCTGGTTGCTCGGATGTTGGCACCTCGACCACCATGGGTTCGAGTTCTGATGCCTCCGCAACAACCGGCCCTGAGGCCAAAGCTTCAACCTCAACAGGCTCAGGCGCCGGAAGGTCTTCAACTGCAACCGGCTCTGCAGCCGGAGCTTCAATGGCAACTGGCTCTGAAGCCGGAGCTTCGGAGGTAGCCGGCCCAACCTCCGGGACTTCAATAACCTCCGGCTCAACCGTCGGGACTTCGACAATTTCCAGCTCTGGGGCCGGAATCATTGCTTCCTCCGGCTCAACGGCCGAAGCTTCCATCATCTCAGCACCAAGACCCAGGGCTTCAACCTCCGGGGCAGGTACCGCTGGCGCATCTTCTCTCCCGTGGTCCGGCGCTACCATGGGAGTCTCGAGGGATGAGTCGAGGTCCATGACCATGACAGCTAGCACCGGAGCTGCCGCAGCTTCAGCCACCACTTGGGGTGGCACCGGGACAGGAGTAGAAGCCTCCGCCCTCACAACGTCAGCTGCTGTGGCTGAGGGTGGAGCCTCACTCCTCTTCTTGGGGACACTGTAGATGATGGAGGAAGAAACTTAAAAAATAGTTACTACAACAAAACAACTGTCTGAGGTAAAGATGAAAAATTACCTCCGAAGACTTCCGCACCATCTTGCACAGAATCTCTTTCCCAGGCATTCTGGACTGACCACGGCCCCCACCAGCATGGTAGCTCCAGAAGGCCCGAAGGCCCCCCGGAACTTGTTGCAGCCACGGGCATTTCCTTAGTCGAGGTCCTCCTCGATCGGGAAGGACCTCTGGACCCGGAGGCCTCAACTGGCCCTAGTGCTGGAGTCGCATGCCCGGAGCTAGCACCCCGGGAAGATGCTGCTGCAGGTACGGTCGCCGCAGTTGTAGAAGACCTCCCCCTCCGGGGAGAAGGAGCTGATGCAGAGGATGCAGGCCTGACGGACCTTCCGTCGGCATGCTTCAGCTTCCTTTTCCGGCTCAAGGGTTCGTCCGCCGGCTCCTTGCCCTTGCCGACGACTTCGGCCCTGGGCTTCGTTGCAGGGTCGGAGCCACCTTCAGAAGCCCCAGGGATCACCACCCTGGAGGTCGATCTTCTCTCGACGACACCAAGGTCATCAAGCACCGGCATTATCCGCTGGAGCTCCCTGCTGAACTCTACTTCCACGATCAGAGGGAGGAAAGCTGGTGGCGTGGTCAAGTCATCACCTACAACGTCGATGCCGTGCTGGAACTTCTTGAGATGAATCTCCAAGGTTGCCCCCTCCATGTTGGACTTCAGTCCGGTCATGACCCGGTCGTCGTCCATCACACTGTTGAGGGCCCAAGCGAGTTTTTCTCTCCTCTTCACCGGTGCCCACCTGTTGACCAGGAAATTGCAAAATACCGCTTGAGGAGTTAATCCTCCCTCCACACACTGGCGGATCCTGGTCAGAGCAGGGTTGAAGGCATCCGACAACACCGAAGCTTCACTCCAGACTGCAGTGTCGATGTTGGGGAGGCCTTCGGGCAGCTCCAGCTTCTCGTGCTCCTCCACCCGGATGACTATCCAGTCCTTCTTCCAATCATCCCACTTTCCAGAGGGAAACGACCGGAGGTACTTGAATAGGCACTTCTTGCGCTTCACGAAGTAGTAGAAGCCAAGGTACTCATTACTCCTACCGGTGGTATGGACGGTGAAGAAGGTCCGGAAAAGCTCAATGCAGGGGGGGATGCCCACCCACATTTTGCAGATGTGGATGAAGATAGACACTAGAAGAATGGAGTGGGGGCCAAGGTGGTACAGCTGCAGACCATAGAAGTCTAGCAGCATCAAGAAAAAGGAGGAAAAAGGTGGGATCAATCCCACCATGGCTTATGAAGAGAAGTACACCATTTCGCCGGCGTGCTCCTTCTCGAACGGGAGCTCTCTCCCGGCGCGGACCAGGCAGTTGAAGAAGTCCGGAAACCACCCCATGAGGGCCTGGACCTTCTTCAGGTCACCTTCGGTCTTCAAGTGGCTCTCGCGAAGACCCAACTCCATCACGGCACAACGAGGCAAGAGAGTAAAAGCAAGCACAAGTTGGGAGTTTGAGCGCAAAATCAGATGAGAGGCGTAAAGAACCCCAGACGGTGCGCGCTTTCCTTCTTAAGTAATCCCTCGCAACGCTTGGATGGAAACCGCAGGGAAGTCGAAGATACTACTTAAAAAATTTCACCCTGCCGATGACAAGAGGGCCCGAGACCACCCCGACGATCAAGTCGAGGTTCTTACCCAGGTGAACGGTTATCATCATGGAAGGCGGGAAGCCTGAAGGCGGCGGCCTGACAAGGCGCGCGGAACAGATATGATTTTTGTATTGGGAACCGGCGACCTTCAATTGCATGAGATCCGCACGCCAAAAATCTCATTTGCCTCACCCGGGACATGCCACACGGTGAGGATTTAACTCCAAAACTATAGTCAATGGCACATCTGAAGACTTTTGAAGACTCGGCTCAAAAGTCGAAGGATGTACCCACCTCCGGAGGAATGACTTCACCCAAGGGGTCTTCCCCAGAGGTGGGCCCAGGGGGCCACTGTCGGTACCCTGGGTACCGTATACCCCTTGAGATTGTAAAGATCTCAAGGAAATGTCAACTACTTGATTTGAAGACCTTCGGAGGCCCACGTGTCAGACATAACCGGACCCGCTTCTCCAACATGGTTAGTCCCAGGGTCGTCACATGTACCATCAAACTGAAGCTACCGCCCACAAGGGGGAAGCTCCGGGCTATGTACCATAACGGCACCCCCGAACCTAACCCCAGACCGAGGGAAGCTCTGGAACTGACACGTGTCTGGTGGCACCAGACCTATCTGTTCCTCACAGTATGCTCCGGAGCTGCCACGTGTCCAACCGTCAGATATTCAGCCTCAAACCTCCGGAAGACTCCACAACGGCTCTAGATCTTCAAAGGGGAATCAAGGACTTCAAGACCCGATTAAGTGTCATTAATATTATGTTAATGACACATGATAAGACAACCTTAATTACCAATAACGATGCTGTCAAAGCCCGTAACTCGGTCATTAAGGGTAATTAAGCGCATCAAATGTGTATCAATATTAGTAACCGCCATGGCCACATGTCGGGTCAGGCCAACCTCTAACGGCCTGTCCTTGTACTATAAAAGGACATGCCGACAATACATAGAGACACGCTTACTCTACGCTCTCACTCGACTGATCTGACCTGCTCTGATCTGATCGAGCACTCTCAACTCACGTTGAGTTCATACATCCAATACAACACCAACACACCCCGTGGAGTAGGGTATTACGCTCAGGTGGCCCGAACCACATAAACCTTTGTGTCTCCTGTGTCATTTTATATTTCACCTTCTTGAATCTTCGCACGCCCACACCGAACTTCAAACTCCGCAAACACTTTAGTAGTTTTGGGAGATCTGCCAGATCAAAACCACCGACAGATTGCTTCAGCTCCGTACACCAGGAAGAAGGGTGTCTCTCCAGTTGACTGGTTTGGAGTTGTCCTGTTGGCCCATAGAGTGGGCGGAAGCTCTTCGATCTAGTTGGCTCCATGTTTTTTCAGGCGCTCATATGTGTGCGTCTTGAGTCCTTTCAGGATTTCTGCATTTGCTCTCTCGGCTTGGCCATTGCTTGCCGGGTGAGCTACAGAGGCGTAGCTGACTTGTATGCCGAGGTCTTCGCAGTATCCTTGGAAAGCAGAGCTTGTGAATTGGGTCCAATTATCTGTTATGATTTTGTTCGGAACTCCAAATCTGCATACGATGGACTACAAGAAGTTGATAGCTGATTGCTTGTTTATTGTCACAACTAGAGCTGCTTCTGGCCATTTGGTGAACTTGTCAATGGCAACATACAGGAACTTGTAACCTCCGACGGCTCTTGGGAAAGGTGCCAAGATGTCCATCCCCCACACAGCGAAAGGCCATGTAGGAGGTATCATTTGTAGAGGCTGAGCCGGTGTGTGAATTTGCTTTGCATGGAACTGGCATGCTTCGCATTTCTTCACCAGCTCAGTAGCATCCTAGAGCACTGTAGGCCAGTAGAAACCATGTCGGAAGGCTTTACCGACCATCGTGCGGGAAGACGCGTGGTTCCCACACTCGCCTCCATGGATTTCTGCGAGGAGCTCGCAACCTTCTTCCCTTGTGATGCACCGCATTAGGACGCTGTTGGCACCGTGCCGGTAGAGATCCCCTTCTACCAGCGTGTAATTTTTAGCCAATCTGACTATCCGATCAGCGGATACATCATCGTCAGGAAGGATATTCTCTTTCAAGTAGCTCCGGATCTCCGAGATCCATGCATCGGAGCTAGCTTGAGCATTTGAGTCTTGCGTTCTGGGTTGCTCGGAGCTTCCGGCAGCACCTACGACCCTTGATGGCTGCCATGGTAACAGGGCCATCAGGATCGCCAGCTTCAGGATGGTGGTCTCGCCCCCTTTGCTCAGTTTGGCACGCTGAGCTGTGGGTTTTGACAACCTTCGGACGAAGGTTCCGTCAGGAGCCCGAGCTTCGGTTGACGCTTTCGTCGAGAGTTCATCAGCTTTAGCGTTATGGACACGCTGGACATGGTGGAGATCCAAGACTTCGAAGTCCTTCTGAAGCCTCTGAACTTCAAGGAGATAAGCAGCTAGTTGAGGATTGTTACAGGAGCATTCACCCTTCACCTGTTTAATTATGAGCTGCGAATCTCCCTTGACCAACAGCTGCTTGACACCATATGATAGTGCCACCTTTAGTCCGTAAATGAGTGCTTCATACTCCACCATGTTGTTGGTCGCCTTGAAGTCAAGGTGGACCATGTATTTTACCTTCTCACCGGTTGGAGCGAGGAGAAGGACTCCAACTCCGGCCCCCTGCTTTTGCATGGAGCCGTCAAAGTAGAGGGTCCAGTGAGGTTCGGTGAAGACCGAAGCCTTGAGTTTCGGCTTCTGCTCACTAAGGCCCCCAGGGTTTGATGGAGAGGGGGTCCATTCGGTTACGAAGTCTGCCAATGCTTGACTCTTGATCGCTTGTCTTGGGACGAATTCAAGATCAAATTCTACCAATTCCGCTGCCCACTTTGCAATGTTCCCAGTAAAGTTGGGATTATGCAAAATCGCACGCAGTGGATAAGAGGTCACCACTGAGATCTTGTGAGCTTGGAAGTAATGGCGAAGCTTCCTGGAGGCGATGAGAACTGTGTAGAGCAGCTTGTATACCTCTAGGTATCGAGTCTTGGCATCATGTAGTACTTCGCTGATGAAGTACACTGGGCGCTGGACTGTCCGGACTCTCCCGGAGGAGCCCGGAGCTTCCTCCACATCAACCCGGACCCTCCTGGAGGGGTCCGTACTTGCTTCGGGGACCTTCGGGTCCTTGCTGGAGGAACCCGGAGCTTCTACTGGAGAGACTTGGACCCTCCCGGAGGGGTCCAGATCTTCTAGAATAACTCCCTGTAGATCTAAGTCTGGGGGTTGGGACCCAGACTCACCTTCATGAACCTCTGGACCCTCCCGGAGGGTTCTAGATTCTTGATCTTGGGATGGTTCTGGTCTCTCCGCAACCAAGACCATGCTGACAACCTCGTCGGTTGCTGAAATGTAAAGCAGTAAGGGCTCACCAAGGTTCGGAGCTACCAAAGTTGGTAGAGTGGTGAGGAGCTGCTTTAGCTCCTGGAACGCCTTTTCTGCTTCTTCAGACCATTGAAATGGTCCGGACTTCCTCAATAGCTTGAAGAAGGGTAGCGCCCGTTCCGCCAGTCTTGAGATGAACCAGCTGAGGGCGGCTAGACATCCAGTCAGTTTCTGGACGTCCTTGATGCAGGCTGGTGGCCGCATCTCCTCAACGGCTTTAATCTTCGCCGGATTTGCCTCTATGCCCCAGTGGTTTACCAGGAAACCAAGAAGCTTTCTGGAGCTAACCCCGAAGACGCACTTGTCTGGGTTCAGCTTCGTGCGGGTGACCCGCAGCTTGTCGAAGACAGCTTGCAAGGTGTCAAGGAGTGACTCCTTGTCTTTGATCTTGACGATGATATCATCAACATACACTTCCACTACATCTCTGATGAGCTCTCCAAATGTTTTGTACATAGCTCGTACAAATGTTGAAGCTGCATTCTTGAGACCAAATGGCATGGCAGTATAACAGTACAATCCATCTACTGTGATAAAAGAAGTATGTTCTTCATCTTCCCTAGACATTCTGATTTGATGGTACCCGGAATATGCGTCTAGTAAACACAGTAATTTACACCCGGAGGTGGAATCCACTATCCGATGTATTCTAGGCAGTGGGAATGGATCTTTTGGGCATGCATTATTCAGTGTTGTGTAGTTGATACACATCCGAAGCTTCTCGCCGGCCTTGGGTACAACGACTGGGTTTGCTAGCCATTTTGGATGGAAGACTTCTCGGATGAATCTAGCTTCGAGCAACTTCTTCACTTCTTGTCGTATGAAGTTCTGTCGCTCTACTGATTGCTTCCGAGGTTTCTAGTGTACAGGCCGAGCGTCAGGATAGATCTTCAGATTATGCTCAATCACTTCCCTAGGGATCCCAGGCATTTGCGACGGTTGTCAGGCAAACATGTCGACATTAGCCCGGAGGAAAGTGATGAGCATGAGTTCCTATTTGTCATTTAGACCTCCCGATATACGGGTGGTCTAAGCGGCATCGGAACCGATATGGACGACTTTGATGGGGATGTGGGTTTCCCCGCTTGGTTGCACGCGAGGTGCGGAGGTTGAGCCTCGTTGATGAATGTTCAGGGGTTTCAAAGCTTGTTCCTGCCTGGATTCTTCCTCCTGCACTGTAGCAAGCGCATGAAGTTCTTCCAGAGCAGTCACTCCAGCAGTGCGGTCCCCACGTATCCAGAGAACACCAGCTGGTATTGGCATCTTCAACACCAAGTATCCATAATGAGCAGCAGCCACGAACTTGTACAAGGCGGGCCTGCCCAGAATGGCGTTGAAAGGTAAGTTGATCTGAGCGACGTCAAAGATCAACATCTCAGTGCGATAATTCTCCCGAGTCCCGAAGGTCACAGGGAGAGTTATGGCACCGAGTGGGGTTATGGCCCTCAGACCTGCTCCGGAGAAAGGTCAGGAGGGGCGAAGGTCCGAAGGTCGGAGCTGAAGCTTGACGAAAGCTTTGAAGCTTATGAGGTTCAGCCCCGAACCTCCGTCCACCATTACATGGTGGAGTGAATGTTATTGATGGTCGAAGATACCATCTAAGGTAGTTGACCAGCTCCGATCATGTTCCTAGGGCAGTCCGAAGCATCAAAAGTAATGGTGGTGTCCATCCACTTTCGATGAGGCTCCACCCTGGCTGTAGGAGATACTGAGGCCATGTCCTACTGCTTGGTCTTCAGGACACGGCGGGAGGTGATGTCCCACGAACCACCAAAGATGGTGTTCATGGTCTTTCGACGCTCATTGTCGGAGACGTCAGAGTCGTCGTCGACGGAGGTGTAAACAGCCTTCAGGACCTTTTTAGGGTCCTGGAAGCCTAACTCTTCAGTCGGAGCTTCATCGACCTTCTATTTTCCTTCCCTGTGACGGAAAGGAACTTCTTCCCAGCGCTTGTTGTAGCGATCAGCAAGGTTTTGGACCTTCCAGCAATCCTCCAAGTTGTGGCTGTTCGACTTGTGGATGGGACATCACACTTAGGAGTTGCCACCGTCTTCAGAGGACTGCCGAGGTCGTTTCTCGGGGCGTGGCCCCCGGCCACCCGGAGCTGCAGCAGTAGATGCGCCGGCCGACGACTTCTTCTTACAGTTGGACTTTTCCTTCTTTTTACCACTCCCTGAGGTAGTGGCTTCGCCTTTGGAGGATTCTTTACCATCCTCCGGAGGTTGTTTGGAGTGCATTTCACGGCCCTCCGCAGCTTTGCCACACTTGTCTGCCAAGCTAAAGAGCTTCGTGACGCTGGTGATCTCCTTGATCGCCAGCTTCTCCAGCATCTTCTTATCTCATACGCCCTATCTAAATGCCACGATAACAGAGGCACTGGAGATAGAAGGAATAATGTTTCGTACCTAGGAGAACCTCTGGATGAATGAGCGTAGGGATTCTCCCCCCTTCTCCACGACTGCAAAAAGGTCCAGTTCGGTGCCTGGTCGGGTGTATGAACTCCCGAAATTGACAGTGAACTGTTGGCACAATTCCTCACAACTATTGATGGAGTTGTGAGGAAGGCTCATGAACCAGGACCTGGCGGTCCCAGTCAAGGCCACTGGGAAGTAGTTGGCCATTACGGCCTCGTTACCTCAGGCTGCAAGGATTGCGATGGTGTAAATCTGGAGAAACTCAGCGGGATTAATAGTCCCGTCAAATTTCTCCGGCAGATGAGGCCGGAACTTTTGTGGCCATCTGACCATGCGTAGGTGCATGGCCAGGGCAGAACAGCCTCCTCCTACTCCATTGGGAGCAGGACTGTCTCAAGCCTCTCGCCTTTCACGAGCACGCTAGATATGGATACGGCCATCCTAACGACGGTAACGGCGATCAAGCTCCGCCCGGAGGTCATGAGTTGAAAGCCTGGTTACCGTATGAGTACGTCGCGCCCCGGAAGGTAGTGACGTAACTTGCTGAGATGCAGCACGCCTCCTGTTTTGGGAAGCCTGTGGACCAAGTCTGCCCGACACGGTCCGGCACTGCGATGGGGCCCGCCTCCAAGGAGGAGGACCTTGGTTGCTGATGCGGTCGGCTGCTGCTGCAACCAGATGTTCCACATCAGCCCTCCACTGCTCCATTGCACCCTGGGATGCACCTGGAGGTGGTGGATGTTGAAGCAGAGCACGCGCTGCATGGAGCGCGTGTTCAGGGTTGTTGTTATTCACTGATGCGGTGACTGACGCTGATGCACCGTCACGCTGCCCATCTTGACGTGCTGGTGCAGGCGGTGGCGGTGGAGGCATGACTCCTGCTGGAGCCCAGACACCTGCTAGTTGCTGCATGTTGGAGGGATTGCCCCCAGCGGGTTGAATAGCAAGGTTGCCGTTGGATGATCCAGCAGCTGAGTTCACCATACTTGAAATCTCGGGCGCCCCTACCTGGCGCACCAACTGCTGGTGTTTGAATCCGGCAGATCTCCCAACACTACCTTTGATAGATCGAGGAATTGTAGTTCGGTAATGGGCGCGCAGAGATTCAAGAAGGTGAAAGACACGTGTACACAGAGACTTACGTGGTTCAGTCCGCCTGAGCGTAATACCCTACTCCACGAGGTGTGATGGTGTTGTATTGAGCGTGTGAGTCTAGAAGAAGCTCCAAAAGAAGAAGCTCGTCTAGCTCAGGGAGTTCAGTCGTGGTCTGGAACCGTCCCTTGTGTATCGTTGACTAGTCCTTTTATAGTACAAGGACTGGTCGTTACACCGTTGGCCTGGCCCGACATGTGGCCCCGGCAGTTACACATGCTTGATACACAATTAATGAGGTTAATTACCCTTAATAGCCTTGTAACGGGCCTTAATAGTGTCGTTACCAGTATTGAGGGCCATCCGATCGTGTGTCATTAATATGGTATTAATGACACTTAATCGGGTCTTGAAGTCTTTGATTGCTCCTTGAAGGTCCGGAGTCATTGGGGGGTCCACCAGCCTGATTGTTGAAGTTAAAGGTCTGGTGGTTGCCACGTGGCAGCTCTGGAGCTTACTGTCGTGGACGGGTAGGTCCGGTGCTGTTGGACACGTGTTAGTACCGGAGCTTTCCTCTGTTTGGGGTTAGGTCCGGGGGTGCCATACTGGTATTTCGTCTGGAGCTTTCCCATGTGTGGGTGATAGCTCCGGTCTTATGATACACATGGCGGCCCTGGGACTAACCATGTCGGAGAAGCAGGTCCGGTTACGCCTGACATGTGGGGCCTTCGGAGGTCTTCAAATCTGGTATATAGAGTTTCCTTGTGATCTTTGCAATCCCAAGGGGTATCTGGTACGTAGGGTACCGACAGGCGGCTAGCCTAAGCAAAGAACCGTCCGTGATAATGTGTCTTCACAGGCGGTTTCACTTCTCCGCTTGTGAAATTGTGGATTATCACAAGCTCTTCGTTTCATGCGATTTTAAAAACCGCGTGTGATAATAGGTTTGGAGCCGCCTGCGATGAGGCTTATTGTAGCAGTGTGCTATGTGCGGTATTCATGGTACAAGAAAAATTCATTCAACTATGCTTAATTGTAAACCTATATTTCTTACTTCTTCAAATTTTTCATATTCGGCACCAATGTTTCACCATTGAATAGAATTTTCAAGGTGCCTTAACATCAGGTTTCAGTTACGCTCCCCCACGTGCCAGCCGAGAAGTTTAGTGTCCTTTCTTTATTCAAAAATAAACTCTTAAGACAAGAGATCATAAGAAAATACCACAAAACTTTTCCTGAAAGTGTTTTGCTTCATATTATTTTCCATCACTCCTACACTTGTACTGAGGCGTGTTGCATGTAAGACACTCAGTCAAGGTTGAATATGTACCACAATATAAAATTAAATCCTTTAGGTATCACTAGTTAAAAAATAATCATTTGTACCGGTTCCGGTTCCAGAACCGGTACTAAAAACTTGGTACTGATAGTAACGAATATCATTAACGGTTCCGAAACTGGTACATATATTCTATTATTAGACCGTCCGGCGGTATACTGCAGTAAATAAGGATATTGGATATGTAGAAGTTTAGAGGATATACTGGAAGAGTAAAAGAAGAACAGTGTATAGAATATATTTTAGACAAAAACGAGTGCGGATAGACTTAGAACCGGTTGCATGGAGTAGATTATGCACTTCACCTCATCTTCTTCTCCAATGCCTCTATGGTCAGGTTCCGATAACTAACATACTCGAAGCTAGAATGCCTCCCCTCCTAACAACCAGAGACTAGAGAGAATGGATAAGGTCGGTAGAAGATAAGGATGGTAATGGGTACCCATTATCCGCACCCGTGAATATCCGATCCGATGGGTACGGATTCGGGTAAGAGTATGTACCCACGGTACGGGTACGGGTACCATATCAAATCTAGCGGGTAATATTTAGTAGGTACAAAATATCTATTCCATACTGCTTGCCTGTTTACCAGTTAAACAACCTGACACCCAATTCTATTCCATATATATACTACATCTAGTTTTGTTTTTCTTCCATTTCATTCCACAGCTGCCCGACACTCCCCTTCCTCCTCACTTCCAATCTCGATTCAAAATTCCCCATCGCCCGCTCGTCGATTTCGCCACCATGGGGTGCCCCTGCCTTCCAAACGACGGGATGAAGGCCCATGAGCGGACCATGGACACCTCCCCCTCCCCCCCCCCTCCCCGCCAATGCGGGCTCTGGCACTCCGGGTGCTCGTTTGGTTCATCACCGTCCAGATCCAGCGGCGTTCTGCCACCTCCCCGCCGGGTGACCTCCATCTCCCGTGCTCCCTCGCAACCATCGAGCGGCCTTCGCCTCCCCGCTATCCCGTGCACCGTGCTCCCTCCCCATCGTCGAATTGCATCTGCCTCCTCCGCTCTCCCGTGCTCCCTCCCCATTGGCCCTCTGCGTGTGGCCTCTGCTCTTCGACCTCTCCGCTTGACCGTGCCCGTGGGCACTTGGGCACACCCGCTGGTATGAATTATCTGCGGGTAACGGGCGCGGGTATGGTTTCCTACCCGTTGCGGATAATGGGTACGAGTGCGGGTAAAGGATTTAGGTTTTGGGTAGGTGTAAAACATGCTGCTATCCGCAGATAATTTATCCGTTGCCATCTGGTGGACGAGAGAGGAAGAATACATAAGGTATGGTGGAGAAAGAAAATCTCATAAAATTGATTTGACCTGCGAACTGCAGGAGCTAGGAAGACCTCGAGTTTTGAAATAAGTATCTGTACTGGTTCACATGTAAAACCGTTATAGAGAGTATTGCACCGATTCATATTTGGAACCAATACAGAATGTCTGTGTAGGTACTAGTATTGGTACTTTACTGGAACCAGAATGGAAACGGTACATACATGTATTGGTTCTTGACGTTTCAATGATTGACGCGACCACAGAATTCAAGAACCAGTCCTGATAATCGTTCTGAACTGGTTTTAGTTCAATGTGTTCTGGTGGGACAGTACGAAAGGTTGTTTCTATTGTAGTGCATACATTTATCCTTTCTACTTCCATTCCCATCAGGCAAATGACCTTCTTGGGAATATATGTAGCCGTTGTCAAATCTTTTCCATTTGAAACAATGTCTGATAATAGACATAACAGTTCCGTAAAACTTCTATCTGACCAACAATTGCTTGCATTCAAATTGAAAAATTTAAGAACAATAGACAACTCTGAGAAATTCTTGACATTATAGCTCGAATAGAAAGGTGTATCTAATTCTTCATAAATCCCATGAGTCCACGGAACTCATCATGGTTAACATTCTCCTCAACATCATGCAACATCTGCTCCAAGTCATTGTCATCATTAGAAAACAAGTTCTCTTCATCACTTTGGTAATCATCAAGCAACACATTTTCGTTACATTCATCTCTTCATCTTCAGCGGGCAATACATCATCAACATTATTGTTCATCGCTCTGATGTTGCGTATCCCTTAATGAACACCCATGTCATCAAGTGCGTAAGGGTCATGTCAATGCTACCATAATTTTTCTTGTTTCTTCTTTGCTTCCTAGTGTGTTCTGTTAGCTGAGCCTTTATGTGTTTCTTTGTTATTTTGTGGACTCCCTAGGACATCACATGCTGCTCAACTTGTTTAAGACTCTGTTGTGCTTCTTCATCTTCTTTAAAGAATTGGCAGCGTACCTACCTTTATCGTCAAATAAAAACAATCCTTACGAGGGCAAAGCTTGGTCGTCTCCCCACTAAGCAACACATGTTTATCTTAGTAGCAACTATAAATGAAATCACACCATTTATATAGTCATACATGCATGATTCTCTAAAGACATTGTCGATACCCTGTGTACCAGGTATCCCTTCATACCAGAAGAAGACGCGTCGAGTTCCACCTTCCAGTATTGTGGACTTCCGGAGGCAACACGTGTCTCGCAGTGCTGGACTTGTCTCCCTTCTTAGAGTGCCTCCGGTACTGCCATGTGTCCTGCAGTACCAGACCTACCTCCCTGACAGAGGAAGCTCTGGTGCTGCCACGTGTCCAAGGGCACCGGACCTACCTCCCTGACAAGGGAAGCTTCGGTGCTGCCACGTGTTCAGGGACGCCGAACTTGCCTCCCCGACATGGAAAGCTCCGAAGCTACAACGTGTCACACGTCCGGACCTATGTATGCAATGGGAAGACAACGGGTCTCCAACGGTGCAGAAATATAAGGGCTATAAATTAGACGTTACAATACCAGGATAACACGTCATTAATGCCATATTAATGATGCACGATCAAGGCATCATCAAGGCCTATAACGCTGCTATTATGACACTAATGACCCCCTTAACACCCGTACATCGTGTAAAGGGCGGTTATTACAGCCACGGCCACCTGTCGGGTCAAGGTGCATGTTGTAACAGCCAGCCCTTGGCATATAAAAGGGTTGCTTGGCATATAAAAGGGTTGCGCTGCACGATAGAAGTCAGTCTATTCCAAGCTAAGAACACACAACTTATACCAGACTAAGCTCAGGCTTACGTACACTCATACAATACACCACCAACACCCACGTAAAGTAGGGTATTACGCTCAGGAGGCCCGAACCACGTAAAATCCTATGTTCACCCTTGTTCTTGATGTTGATTAGCGCCCCGCCTAAATACAAACCTTCGCGGACTACTCCTTAGTAGTACCGGGGGAAGTGTCTTAGTCTACACTTCGACATTTGGCGTGCCAGGTAGGGGGAACTTTCAAGATCTCCAAGATGGTGAACTCCGCTATCGCTTCTAATGGACTGGCTACACATGCCATTAGTGGAAATCCCTCCATTATTCAGCACCAGCCAACGTTGTTACCCCAACGGGCATCATTTCACCACCACCACCATCTGCTGTAGCAGCCAACACTGGACAATGGGATGGTGAATTCGTGTGGGTCACGGAATCGACTAACAACCTAGAGAACACTCTGAACGCAGCGCAAACTCTTCTTCAGCATCCTCTAGTGTCGGGAGCTCCTCCGATCACGCTGGAACAGTGGCGTGCTAATGTTGAGCACCTGGTTGCAGCCTCAACTACTGCGCTCAACAACCAAGGTCTGCCCCATGCAGGGCATGCACCATCACGTAACATGACCTTGTCTGGAAGGCTTGGTGCTATGGCATCGCAGCTCAGGAGATGTGCGCCCTCTCAGCACGCGACGTCACTGCCCTTTGGGGCTCATCATACTCATACAGCGTTGAGGCTCCCAACTCAGGACCTTCGGTCGGAGCTTGACCGCTGGTTCATGAGGCAAGACAGTCGTGTCAACATTGACTGTACTTGCGAGAGAGACTCGCTTGTGAAAAACCTTCTCCTCTGGGAGTTGGGGGCGGCTATTCGGCTCTCACCATGCATCTTCGCATGGTGGAGTGGCTACCCAAGTTCCAACCTCATCTGCTAGAGAAATATGACGGGAATGTCAACCTCGTCGAGTTTCTTTAAATCTACTCCACCGCCATCCTCGCAGCTGGAGGGAATGAGGCCGTCATGGCCAACTACTTCCCCGTGGCTTTGAACTAGACTGCAAGGTCCTGGTTTATGAGCCTACCCCTTGACTCCATCTACAGTTGGGGGAACTATGTTGCCAGTTCACCGCCAATTTCAGGAGCTCCTACACCCGGCCTGACACCGAGCTGGACCTCTTCGCCGTACAACAAAAGTTGGGGGAATCAATGCGATCGTTTATTCAGCAATTCTCTCAAGTACGGAACACTATTCCTTCTATTCCAATGCTTTTGTTGTCGTTGCATTCTGATAGGGGGTTTGAGATAAGAAGATGCTGGAGAAGCTGGCAACAAAGGATGTCAACAGCATCACGAAACTCTTCAGTTTGGCTGACAAATGTGCCAGAGCTGTGGAGGGCCATGAGATGCGCTCCAGGCCAGCTGCGAAGGCTAGTCAATCTGCCTATAAAGTTGAAGCTACTGCCACTGGAAGTGGCAAAAAAAAAGAAGAAGTCATGTGGCAAGAAGAATTCACTTGCTGGCACACCTACCGCTGCTGCTGTCGCAACACCTGGTGGTGGGGGGCCTCGCCCCGACAAGCGACCTCGACCATCATCTGAGGACGGTGAAAAGATGTGGTACTTGATTCACAAAGCTACAAGCCATAATCTAGAAGACTATTGTGAGGTCAAGAGGCTTGGTGAACGCAACAGCACGCGTCAAGACGAGACTCCATTCCGCCAGCGTGAAGGGAAGCAGAAAGTCAGCGAAGAAGCTCCGTCTGATCAAGAGCTAGGCTTCCAAGATGTCAAGAAGGCGTTAAAGGCAGTATACAACACCGTCGATGACAACTCTAACATATCCGACAACGAGCGTTGAAAGACTCTCCATATGATGTATGGAGGGCCCTGGGACATCACCTCTCGGCATATTCTGAAGACTATGCGTTGGGAAATGGCTGCTGCTACTTCTATTGCCAAGGCAGAACATCATCAAAAGTGGGATACTTCCATTACCTTTGATGCTTCAGACGTCCGAAGAACATGGCAGGAGTTAGGAAATTGCCCCTGATGGTCTCCTCGACTATTAACAATGTCCAACTCTTCCATGTCTTGGTGGATGGAGGCGCAGCGCTCAACCTCATCAGCTTCGCAGCCTTTGTGAAGCTCCAACTCAGTCTCTCGGACCTCAGGCCCTCACACCCATTCTTCGGAGTGGGTCCGGGAGCTATCACGCCTCTCGGGTCAGTTACTCTGTCGTGACCTTCGAGACACCAGAGAACTATAGGTCTGAGAAGCTAGTGTTTGATGTGGCACACATAAATCTTCCCTTCAACACCATTCTAAGCAGGCTAGCCCTATATAGGTTCATGGCGGTGGCCCACTACAGCTACCTCGTGTTGAAGATGCCAAATCCGTCAGGCGTCCTCCGGATTCGAGGGGACCGCACTGCTAGAGTCACTGCGTTGGAGAAACTTCATGCGCTTGCAACAGCCCAAGAAGATGACTCCGGCAAGGAGCAACCTGCTCATGTCCAAAAGACCCCTTTCCACTACCAAGAATAGATCGGATAGTGGATTCTACCTCCGGTTGTGAGCTTCTATGTTTCTTAGACGCATATTCTGGATGTCATCAAATTCCAACGTCTATGGAAGATGAAGAGCACACTGCTTTCATTATGATATATGGTCTCTACTGCTACACAGCTATGCCTTATGGTCTAAAAAATGCGCTCTCCACCTTTGTGCGAGCTATGCACAAAACCTGGATTCACTCCTCGACAACCTTCAATCTGTCTTCGACAAGCTGCGCCTGACACGCATGAAGCTTAACCCCAAAAAGTGTATCTTTGGGGTTAACTCTGGAAAGCTTCTTGGTTTCATGGTGACCCTGTAACACCCTCATTTTCATGCATCATGCATTGCATAAGTTCATATACATGTTAAACATTAATCCACATAAAAAGGAATGAGTTTAAAATGAATTTAAAACAAAACCGCACTCAAAAGTTCTGAGAAGTGCAGACTAGTCCATTTTAGGTGCGGACTAGTCCGTTTTTTCTATGACCTCCCTCGAACATGTTCGTTTTTGTTGCGAACTAGTTCAATTTCGTCTCTGTACAATTTTCGGACTTGTCCTGTCCATAGCGGACTAATCCGGTCATCCCAATCTTGAAGTTTCACCAAGTCCCTAGACTTGTTTGGACTTGTTCGACATCTAGCGGACTTGTCCGTTTTTGCCTCTGACTAATATCAGACTGGTTCGGTTTTGGTCAGACTTGTCTGTTTTCCTCTCTGACTAAGTTCGGACTTGTGCGATGTCTAGTCCGGACTTGTCCGATTTCTCTCTGACTAACTTTGGACTAGTCCGGTCTTTTGAGGACTTGTCCGGTGATCGCGATTCCGAGTTGATCTTTTGTTCCATGACGTGTTTATGGGTTTTACCTTAAGTGGGCCTAAGGACATCGTGTTTAACTCTTTTTGGAGCCCATGTGGGACCCCACTCCAGCCTCCACCCACCCCAAACTCGAAATCCATCAAACCCTAGCCCTCCACGCTGATATAAACAACCCCACCCCTTGACTTTACATCCTTTTGCCTCAATTGAAAGACCACAAACCCTAGTTTGTGGAGAGCCGCCATCAAGGAGGGATAAGGAGATCCCGAGCAAGAAGAAGGAGAGGAGGAAATGAAAGACCATCAAGTGATCAAGATCCCCATCAAGTTTTCGTTCTTCATCAACAATTCACCTTCAAGTTCTTCATCAACCCTAGATCGTCAAGATCCAAGTGTTGCCTCTAGAATCCTTGATTCATTGGAGTTCTAGACACCCAGTATACCTTCTACTTCATTTTTCTCACGTGAATTCAACCCTATTTCTCCAAATTCACGTCATCTAGAAAACCCTAGTTCGTTGTTTCTGCGAAGGGCGGACTAGTCCGGCCCTATAGCAGACTAGTCAGGTTTTGTTGTCTCTTTTCTGTTGAATTAATTCTAAATTGTTTCGAATCAATTCCAAACATGTCCAAATTTGTTAAAAACTATTATAACTAGTTAGTAAACATCCTTAACAAGTCTTTAACTAGTTTTGCTTCGAAATTGCATTAATCATGCATGTCATGACATATTGAGTAATATATGTGCACTTATTGATTGTTATTTTTGTCTTGTATGTTTATTGCGCGGTTTAGACGAATTTGCACTAGGGAGTGCTGCGGAGGACCTCCAACACCAGAAGTTTGAAGTCTTTGACCCAAACAAAGCCCATGAGCAAGGCAAGTGTCCTTGACCATTTTGATCCAATTTTTAAAATAAATGTTTTGTTTGCAAAACTGCATGCTCGTGTCAATTTGATGGGAATATGTCGGTATCCTGCGTACCAGATACACCTTGGAACTACAAAGAGTGCAAAAGAACTCCACCTATCTGAGTCAAGACCTTCGAAGGCCCCACGTGTCACTCGTAACCGGATCTGCATCCCTCCTATGGTTAGTCCCAGTGCCGCCACGTATATCATAAAACCGGAGCTACAATCTCTACATGGGAACGCTCTGGATAGATACTTGTGTGACACCCCCAGACACTTGTGTGAGCAGAAACCGAAACCCAAGGTTCCGGTCTTCACATAGCCTCACTGGACTCTCTACTTCGATGGCTCCATGCAGAAGCAGGGCGCCGGAGCTGGAATTGTTCTCCTCGCTCCGAACGGGGAGAAGGTCAAATACATGGTTCACCTTTGGCTTCAAGGCAACCAACAACATAGCGGAGTATGAAGCACTAATCTATGGGCTCAAGGTGGCGCTATCATATGGTGTCAAGCAGCTGTTGGTGAAGGGTGATTTGCAGCTCGTTATAAAACAAGTCAAAGGTGAATGCTGCTGGAACAACCCTCAACTAGATGCATATCTTCTTGAAGTCTAGAAGCTCCAGAAGGATTCCGAAGTCCTGGATCTTTGCCATGTACAACGTCTCAACAACGCTGAAGCTGATGAACTCTCGACGAGAGCTTCAACTGGAGCTCCGGCTCCCGACGGAACCTTTGTCCGGAGATTGTCAAGACCAACAGCTCAGCCTGCCAAACTGAGCGAAGGGGGCAAGACCGGCACCTCGAAGTTGGCGGTCCCGATGGCCCTGTTACCATGGTGTCCATCAAGGGTCGTAGGTGCTGCAGGAAGCTCCAAGCAACCCAGCACGCAAGACTCAAAAGCTCAAGTTAGCTCTGATGCATGGATCTTCGAGATCTGGAGCTACTTGAAAGACAACATCCTTCCTGAAGACAATGTATCTGCTGACCGGATAGTCAAATTGGCTAAAAGATACACACTGGTAGAAGGGGATCTCTACCGGCATGGTGCCAACGGCGTCCTAATGCGGTGCATTACAAGGGAGGAAGGTCGTGATCTCCTCGCGGAAATCCATGGAGGCGAGTGTGGGAACCACGCGTCTTCCCGAACGTTGGTCGGTAAAGCCTTCCAGCATGGTTTTTACTGGCCTACAACACTCCAGGATGCAACCGAGCTAGTGAAGAAATGTGAAGCATGCCAGTTTCATGCGAAGCATATTCACACACCAGCTCAACCTCTACAAATGATACCTCCGCCATGTGGGGTATGGATATCTTGGGACCTTACCCAAGAGCTGTCGGAGGTTACAAGTTCCTGTATGTCGCCATCGACAAGTTCACCAAGTGGCCGGAAGCAACTCCAGTTGTGACAATAAATAAGCAATCAGCTATCAATTTCTTGCAGTCCATAGTATGCAGATTTGGAGTCCCAAGCAAGATCATAACTGACAACGGGACCCAATTCACAAGCTCCGCATTCCAAGGATATTGCGAAGACCTCGACATTCGAGTCGGCTACGCTTCCATAGCTCACCCGGCAAGCAATGGCCAAGCTGAGAGAGCAAATGCAAAAATCCTAAAAGGACTCAAGACGTGCACATATGAGCGCGTGAAAAAACATGGAGCCAACTGGATTGAAGAGCTTCCGCCTACCTTGTGAGCAAACAGGACAACTCCAAACTGGTCAACTGGAGAGACACCCTTCTTCCTGGTGTACGGAGCTGAAGCAGTCCTTCCTCCCGAAATCACCTTGGGGTCACTTCGGGTCCGGACCTTCGACGAAGCCACGCAGGACCAGCTCTGACATGAAGACCTTAACCTCGTTGAAGAGGGAAGGTGCCGAGCAGCTGTTCGAAATGCACAATACCGCCAAGCACTCCAGCGCTATCACCAAAGGCATGTGCATGACCGACAGCTCGAGGAAGGCGATTTGGTGCTACGGAGAATACAAACTCGAGAAGGGTTAAACAAACTTTCCCCCAGCTGGGAAGGACCCTTTCGAGTGATCAAAGTATCTCGTCCCGGATGCGTTCGCTTGGCAACTGAGGATGGGACACCGCTCCCTAATCCTTGGAACATTGAGCACCTCCGTAAGTTCTATGCTTAATATCACAGAGGTGAGTCTGTAATTACATATGATGTATGTTATAGCGTCATTGTACAGAGTCGGGTAGCTCCTTCGGGAGGATAGTCAGACCTTTCCCGGAAGGTCCGCAAAGTCCAAGCAACACTTGACACAGTCTTAGAACTAAAAGTGTAGCTAGCTACCCTGGGTCAAAAAAGAAATGTAACACACTTAGCTTGGTTCCGTACCCTAAGAGTGTACTTGTCTCCCCTGTACCCCGGATCTATAATGAAAGACATCATTATGTGAAAACAGACTCCATATGCATTTATTTTGTACAGGCTCATTCTTTTTTATTTTTCTCTTTCTTGTCTATAACAAAGTTGTGAAATTCTCAAGAAACTTTAGCTCAAACAATTCATATATAATTCAAGTTGCATTGTTAATTATTTCGGGTCTTAATATTGTTGAATGGCCTACTCGCTTGAACGCCAAGCCAATCTAGGTCTGGAGTGTGCTATCAACTTAGCCTGGTCCTGCACCCTAGTTACGCCACTCTACCTACACCCCGAGAGGCCTGAGTAAGGTGAGTCCAAAAAACGATCGGACCTAGAGAAAATAAACAAATGCACTTGATGGTATATAGAATTGTTGTCGACCTTAAAATTTCTTTCGAGAATAGTAAGCCGCAAATGAGTTATAGATAAGAAATGGATTTTACTGTTTTTCTTGACTTCAGTGTGCAGGAAAAATAAAATTCTCATGATGATGGTGGATGATGCTGGAGCTATCAAAGCTTCGACATCCCCTAAGGTGGCCCTTTGTCGATGTTCTGAACATTGATAGTAGGCGTCGTCGGAGCTACCAAGTTTCGACAAATCCAAGGGGCCAGCCGTCAACCTGAAGAAAGGATGGTAGAAGGACACCCCAATGGGGTCTGCTATCGACGCTCTACGTGTTGATGATGGTCGCTGCTGGAGCTACTATGCTCCGACAACCTCAGGGGGCCCCTGCTGTCGACGACTTTGGACCTATACTCTACAAGTTTGAAGCACTCAAGTTTTTAACAAAATTCTACATCCTTTTGGTACATGTTCGCAATCAAATTGTGTACATCTACCAGGGGCCAAGTGAGACAAAGGTTGAAGACAAAAAATGAAATTCATAAATTTCTTGGATTTCATTCATCTGAAGACAAGAGATTACAAAATTGGAGAAAAGAAGAGAAGATACAAGTGGGAGCTACAAGGAGAAAGTCCTAAATTCTACGGAAGAACGAGGCAACCTTCTGGGCAAACTCCAACACGCTGGTCTTGGTGGCATCTCCCTCTTCGTCGATGGGACCCTCAAGCACCAGATCTAGTGGGAAATGAGGATCTTGGCTTGTGTAGCACGTCAGCATGTATTCTGCGACATTCTGCGCAAGGGATTTTCCTTCAGTTTCCAACTGATCCGCGATGACATCGCCCATCTTGCTGAGTTTGTTGCCAGCCGAGCTCAGCGCCTTCAATGCATAGTCCAGCTCCGGCTTCGGATTGTCCGGACGCAGGGACTAAAGCCCCAGCTGCGTCAGCGCGTCATTGACTTTGCCAAAAAAGGCCCATACTTTTTGGGACTCCGCATCCCTTGAGCCTCGAATCTCTTCCAAGGACCTCTTGGACGCCGCAAGCTCCGAACCCTCCCAGGCAAGGCGCTCAACCTCCTTGGCGTGCTACTGAATACCCTCAGCAACTTGCTTTTCAAGGTTGGCAAGCTCCTTCTCTCATACGTGGATCTTGTTCCGGCGATCAACCAGGTCTTTCTCCCGGCCTCACACCTTCTTCTCCCTGGCAGCGACTTCGGCCTCCCTTTTGGTAAGGTCTTGTCCCCGCTGCCAGGCCTTCTCCTCCTCGCTCTTGCAGCACTCCTCCAGCTATTGGGTGCGCTCTGCGAGGCTCTTGTCACCCAGAGCCAGCCTTTGGGCGAGCTCCTCCTCCCTCTTCAGGAGGTCATCCCTCAGTTCTAGGAGTTTTTGCTCTTCATCTTCGAGTTTTTTCTCTCGCTCCTCAAGAGCCTCCCGGTGCTTGACGAGGCTTTCGTGGATGGTACTGAGCTTCTCATGGTGATCATTCGCTGCTTCCTTAGCAGCCACGGCTTGTTCATGTATAGCCAGAGACTGATTGTCGAGGGATCGCACCATGCTTTCCCTCTCGTCCAGCAGCTGGCCCCAGTACTCCATCCGGGCCTTCTCCCTCTTGACCCACTCCTTGTCGTCGGCCAGCCTTGTTTGCGCCAGCTTGGTCTCGAATTGGAGCCGGTTGCGCCACCTCCTAAGGGTTTGGCGCTCCTCCTCGAGGGCCTTGCTGTCGTGATAAAAGGAAAGCTGGACCTAACGAAGGCTGGAGTAGGCGTTGTCGATGGACAACGACAGGGGGATCGGCTTCGGACCTGTCGGGGTCCTCTCCGCTGACTCCAGCGTGTTCTCCCTAACAAAAATTGGGTCCCACTCTACAAGAGTGGTCCCCTGAGCTCCCGCGGCACTAGGGCCGCCCTCCGGGAGTGCCTCAGTCGTCGCCGAGGAAGGTCCGGCAACGGGAGCTTCTACCTCCAGTGTCAGCTCCGAAGGTCTCGCCACCAGGTCATCAGCAACTGATCCCTCAGGCAAAGGACCGGCCGCTTCGTCTTGGCACCCTGGCTCAGGCACGGGTACCTCCAGAACTTCCACCTCCGGGGTAGGCATTGAAGACTCAGCCGGAGCTGAGGACGCCTCCCACTCCAGCGCTGGTGCCTCCTCCACTGCCGGTTCAGGCACTGGTGCTTCGACCTCCACCAGTTCGGGTGCCAGCACCTCCACGACAACCGGCTCAGGCACCAGAACTTCATGAACCACCGGCTCCGCCCCAGGGCTTCAATAACATCTGGCTCGAAGGCCGGAACTGCAGCTACCTCCGGCTCTGAGGCCGGAGTGTCTGTCATCACAACATCCAAAACCGGAGCCTCAGCCTCCGGAGCTGGTGCCGCTGGTATATCTTCATTCCCGTGGTCCGGCGCTACCACGTGAGCTTTGGGAGATGAGTCAAGAACCACGAAAGCTAGTGCCAGAGCTGCCGTGACCTCAGCTACCACTTGGGGCTGTGCTAGAATTGGAGCTAGAGCCTCCGCCTGTACAGCATCAGCTGCTATCACAGGAACCAGAGCTTCAACCCCTTTTTCGGATACCCTATGGATGGACAAAGAATATCAAAATATGGTTACAACAAAAATAACAAACTGAGGTAAAGAAGCAAATTTACCTTGGAAGGCTTCCGCTCCAGCTAGCGTGGAACCTCTTCGCCGGACACTCAGAGCCCGACCCAGTCGCAACTGGTTTAGCAACTCCGGAAGGCTCTTCGGAGCTTGCTGCCGCCGTGAGCGACGTCTTGGTTGGGGCCCCCCTCGACTGAGAAGGACCCTCGGACCTAGAGCCCTTAGCTGGCCCTGGTGCCGGAGTCACCTGGTCGGAGCTGGCGTTCTGGGGAGACGCTGATGCTGGAGTTGGTGTCGCCGTTGAAGACCTCCACCGCCGGGGAGAAGAGGCGGTTGTGGAAGGAGCGGGTCTGACGGGCCTCCCGTCAGAGTGCTTCAATTTCCTCTTTCAACTGGAGGGCTCAGCCAACTCTTTGCCCTTGCCAATGACTTCAGCTCTCTGTCTCGGGGCGGAAGCTGGGCCACCCTCGGAAGCTCCGGGGATCACCAATCTGGTGGTCTGATGCCTCTCTACCTCGCCGAGGTCGTCAAGCACCGGCATCTTCCTCCGGAGCTCCCTGCTAAACTCTGCCTCCATGTTCAAAGGGAGGAAGGCCGCTGGCAGAGTTAAGTCATCACCCTCGACATCGATGCCATGCTGGAACTTCTTGAGATGAAGCTCCAAAGCAGAGCCATCGAAATTGGACTTCAGACCGGTTTCAATCCGGTCATCGTCCATCACACTGTTGAGGGCCCACGCGAGCTTCTCCCTCTTCTTCAGCGGAGCCCACCTGTTGACCAGGAAGTTGCAGAAGACTGTCTGGGGGGTCACCCCTCCTTACACACATTGGCGGATCCTGGTCAAGGCAGGGTTGAAGGCCTCCAACAGCACCGGAACCTCACTCCAGGCGTCAGTGTCAACATTGGGAAGACCTTCAAGAAGCTCCAGCTTCTCGTGGTCCTCTACTGTGACGATAATCCAATCCTTCTTCCAGTCGTCCCACTTGCCGGAAGGGAACGACCTCAAGTACTTGTAGGGGCATTTCTCGCGCTTCACAAAATAGTAGAAGCCAAGGTACTCGGAACTCTTGCCGGTAGTGTGGATGGTGAAGAAGGTATGGAAAAGCTCGATGCAAGGGGGAATACCCACCCACATCTCGCAGAAGTGGATGAATGTTGACACAAGAAGAATGGAGTGGGGGCCAAGGTGGTACAACTTTAGACCATACAAGTCTAACAGCATCAAGGGAAAAATTGAGAAAGGTGGGATCAGTCCCACCATGGCGTACGCAGAAAAGTACACCATATCGCCGTCGCGCTTCCTCTTGAACGGGAGCTCACCGGCGTGGACCAGGTGGTTGAAGGAGTCGCTGGACCACCCCATATAGGTCCGGACCTTCTTCAAATCATCATCGGTCGTGAGACGGCTCTTGCAGAGACCCAACTCCATCGCAGCACGACGGGGCGAGAGAGAAAAATAAAGCAAATGTTTGGAGGATTCGAGCGCAAGTTCAAATGAAGGCTTAAGGAATCCCCAAACCGTGTGCGCTTTCCTTCTTATGTAAGACCCCTCAACGCTTGGATGGAAACCGCAGAAGGGCCAAGGATACATTTCAAAAATTTCACCCTGCCAATGACAAGGGGGCCTGGGGCCACCCAGACGATCAAGTCGAGGTCCTTACCCAGGCGAACAGTTGTCATGATGAGAGGCGGGAAACCCGAGGGCAGCGGCTTGACAGGGCGCGTGGAACCGATACAGTTTTCGTATTGGGAACCGGCGACCTTCAATTGCGTGAGATCTGCACACGCAGATCTCACCTGCCACGTTCTGAAGATGCCATGTGGCGATGATTTAACTGTGAACCACCATCTCAATGGCACATCCAAAAACCCTTGAAGACACGGCGTAGAAATCAAAAGATGGACCCACCTCTGGTAGAATGAATTAATCCAAAAGGTCTCTCCTAGAGGTGGGCCCAGGGGGCCACTGTCGGTACCCTACGTACCGGATACCACTTGGAACTGCAAAGAGTGCATAGGAACTCCACCTATATGAGTCAATACCTTCGAAGGTCCTACATGTCACTCGTAACTGGACCTGCATCCCTCCTATGGTTAGTCCCAGTGCCGCCACGTGTATCATAAAACCGGAGCTACAATCCCTACATGGGAACGCTCCGGCTAGATACTTGTGTGGCACCCCCGAACCTAACCCATGAAAGAGGAAAGCTCTGGTACCGACACGTGTACAACACCACCGGACCTACTCCTCCAAGACGGTAAGCTCCGTAGCTGCCACGCATCCAACCGTCGGACCTTCAACCTCAACAGGCAGATTGGTGGACCTCCAACAGCTCGGAACTTCAAGGGACATTAAAAACTTCAAGACCTGATTAAGTGTCATTAATGCTATCTTAATGACACATGATCGGATGACCCTTAATACCAGTAACGCCACCATTAAGGGGCGTTACTACACTATTAAGGGGAATTAAACACATTTAACTGTGCATTAAGCATCAGTAACCGCCAGGGCCACATGTCGGGTCAGGCTAATGATGTAACGGCCAGCCCTTGTACTATAAAAGGACTGGCTGAGCGATACACAGGGAGACCCCTTTTTTGGCCTCTCTCTGGCTCACGCTCTCATACACCCAATACAACAACAACAACACACCCGTGGAGTAGGGTATTACGCTCAGGCAGCCCGAACCACGTAAATCCCCGTGTCAAGTCACCATCTTGTTCTGAATTTCCGCGCGCCCCAACCGAACTAAGAAACTCCGCGAGCTATTAACAATAGTACCGGGAGAATTGCCAGAACCAGACTCCGACAGAATCCTATAGTAGGAAGTTTACTAGCTTTGTTTAACCACCCTTGTCACCTGGAATACATGGTAGAGAGTCGGAAAGGGCTTTTTACCTCTCGCTTTGCTTAATTAATTGGGATGGGAAAACAACTATACTATTTAATTACGCATCAATGAGATTATGGTTAATATGGACTGGTCAATATGATATGGTAATGGGTGATCTAAGCAAGCCCGGTATGTGGACGGGTTGGAAGACATGGTGGTTGCTTGCTTTAGATCTAAGGATCGGTTCATGCGAGAATAAGCCAGGACAATAGTGCCACCACGAGGTCAAGTATGGGTGCGGTGTAGCTCATTAATTTGGGTATTGCTGGTATTGAGCGGATCATTTCGCGCACCGGGGAAGGAGAGTCGGATTGGGTTTGGATTCGAGGTAGGACTCCCTGGGATCCAAATGGCACAACAGGGGCCCTTGGCTGAAGATGTGCTCAGTTGGAGACATCGCCACCAGTGAAACCTCAGTGGGTCTGTACATGCTAGTGGTCCTTTTGTAAAGGCTATCTTGTGATCATTTGTCCACACACCAACGGAAGTTTGAGACAGCATAATAGAGGTTCTAGTCACTGAAAGGTGATGAAATCACAAACACGTGGGTAAAGTGGTACAAACTCTGCAGAGTGTTAAAACTATCATGATAGTCGTGCTCCCGGTTATGAGCACTTGGATAACTTCCATTATTAGAAGGAAATTGGGATTTGGTATGGTTTGGTTATGGTTGGGGATTTGGGATGGTTTGGTATTGGTTATGGGATGGTACTATGGTTTATGGCAATGGTTATGGTTAGTAGTAATGAGAAATCTGGAATATGGATGATGGTAATGAAATATTGACTGGTGGTATGATAAATACATGGTTTATGATGGGTTTACTTCACATACATATAATATATTGCTTTTCAAATGTTTTAATGTACTTTTCAACACTTAGCCATTATTATATTCTCATTGGAACCAGCTACATGTCATACTTTCCACACATGTTGAGTACGACATGTACTCACCCTTACAATTCCCCCACCAACAGTTGCAGGTCAGGATTGGGAGTATAACAATGATAATGCAGAGTTCTAGGCCATGTCTATCATCAGCTTGCCCGTGGATTGATTGGAGCTGCCATATACCCTATTTGCTTAGCTGCATAGTTGCTTATTTAGTTTATTTCCGCTGCATTAGTTCAAACTTGTCATTAATATTCATTAGAGCTTGTATTCGAGAATATTATGAATTGTGTAATAAAAGTGCTTAATTAATCTTGTTATGTGGTAATTTTCTGTATATCCTTTTGTGGATGCACTCGTGTATGTGTGTTGAATGTCCTGGGCACACATATGCATTCACTTGGTTTTTTTTGGGACCGGGTGTCACAAATTGGTATCAGAGCCACATATTGACCGTAGGACACAACCTAGATAGAATGGACACTTTAGAGCACATAGGAGCACTCGGGAATCAATGAGTTTTTGCTTGGTGTGCTGATTGTTGTGTATTGTTGCTTGTGTGCTTAGTAGAGGATTTTGGGATGCTTTAGCATTGTCATGTCCATATAGGCTAGTACAGGTAGTTGCTTTGTTTCATATCCCTTGATGCATATAGTTGGAGACGTTTTCTAAATTCTTATCTCTTTAATTTTCTTCAGATGGTGAGGACTCGCAACCAGAGCGATGGCAATGATGAGGAGGAGAACAATGGGGCACCTCAGAACAATAATGGAAAAGGGCCTGCCCAGGGAGCTATCAATCTTGAGCAGCTATTGGCCATGCAAAACCAGCTCATGCAGACCATGATACAGATTATGGGACAACTGCAGGCTGGCAACAACAACAATCAGCCCCACATGCCTCCAATGCCACCCCCACCTCCTCATAACCGATTGGGGGAGTTCATGAGGACTAGGCCACCAACCTTCGCTCAAGATGCCGACCCTATGGACGCTAACGTTTGGCTCAAGTCCATGGAGAAGAAACTTGCAATAGTCCAATGCAGTGACCAGTAGAAGGTGCTATTTGCATCTCATCAACTTGTTGGAGCAGCTGTCGATTGGTGGGATTCGCTATGCAACGCCCATGAAAATCAGGAGAGGATCACTTGGGTTGAATTCAAGGAGAGTTTCTGTTCTCATTATGTGTCAGAATGTGTTATGATCTTGAAGAGGCAAGAATTTGAGAACCTGAGGCAAGGAAGATCGAGTGTGGGTGAATATCTCAATAAGTTCACTCAAGTCTCAAGGTATGCGCCTGAATATGTGAGTCGGGATAGCCAGAAGCAATACTTGTACATGAGGGGCTTGAACAATGAGATCCAAGTACAACTGCTGAATTGTGATTATGCCAACTTCCAGATGCTGGTGGACAAGGCAATTGTGGTGGAGAACAAGGTCCGTGAGATGGAGCAAGACACCAAGAGGAAGGCGCCATATCAAGGATAGCAACAAGGAAGTAATGTGTGCCCTCGCTTTGCACAACCCAATGCGTCTTATTACAACTCTTCTGCTCCTGTACAGCGCATTGGTTATGCATCGCGTCCAGCTCAGTTCGTGCATCAATGCCCTGTCATGCAAGCACCCATGCCTCCACTGCCTTTTGCACATCGTGCCAATCTTCCTGGTGCAAAGGTTCAGAACCAAGTCCATCCCAACAATTCTGGTGCAGTTAGGAAGTGCTATACATGAGGAGAAGCAGGACACTTTGCACATCAATGTCCTAAGTTAGGCCTTGGTCAAGGAAGCAATGCTCCAAGACAAAACCCAAGACCGAATGGAGGAGCGCCACAAGGCAACCATGGACAGCAAAATTTTGCTCATGGCAATGTGAACCATCTCTACAGAGGAAGTGAAACAAGCGGATGACGTGGTCATTGGTATGTTTCTCGCAAACTTCAACCCGGCAACTATGTTTTTTGATTCTAGAGCATCACATTCATTCATTGTATCGAAATATGTTGCCACGTATAGTTTGACTATCTCTCATATGAAGTTTACTCTATTGGTTAAGTCTCCTGGAGGAGAGATGAGGACAAATATAGTATGTCCAAAAGTAAGCCTTAGAATAAGGGGGGTAGATTTCTTTGCCAACCTCATTGTTTTGGATTCTCAAGGATTGGACATTGTACTTGGTATGGACTGGTTGAGGAAGCACAATGGAGGCATTGAATGTGCCACGAAGACGGTGAAGTTGACCAATGAGGAGGGGATCACCATAGAGTTTGAAGCATCTCAACACGCACCAACGCAATTGGAGCTGAACCACATGGACGGTGCTGCAATTGAGGAGATTCCAGTAGTGTGCGAATTTTTTGATGTGTTTATGGATGATTTGTTAGGTACGCCACCTGATCGAGATATAGAACTTGTTATTGAATTAATACCTAGAACTACACCTATAGCTAAGAGGGCATATAGGATGCCTCCTAAAGAGTTAGCAGAGCTCAAGAAGCAGATTCAAGAGCAACTAGATAAGGGTTTTATTTGCCCAAGCTCTTCATCTTGGGGAGTGCCTGTTCTTTTCGTGAATAAGAAGGATGGATCACAAAGGATGTGTGTGGATTACCGAGCTCTTAATGAGGTGACCATCAAGAACAAGTACACATTGCCATGCATAGAAGACTTGTTTGATCAAATGAAGGGTGCTTGTGTCTTCTCCAAGATTGATTTGAGGTCGAGATACTTTCAAATGAAGATTAGACCATCGGACATACCCAAGACAGCTTTTCGGACATGGTATGGATGTTATGAGTACACCGTGATGTCCTTTGGATTGAAAAATGCACCTACGTACTTTATGTACCACATGAATAAGGTCTTCATGGAGTACTAGGATATGTTTGTAGTGCTGTTCATTGATGATATTATGATCTACTCGAAGGATGAAAAGGAGCATGAGGAACATCTGAGGCTCACATTGCAAAAATTGAGGGAGCATCAACTATACGCCAAGTTCATCAAGTGCCAATTTTTGGTTGAAAGAGGTGTCATTTTGGGGTCATATCATCTTGGGAGGAGGAGTATCAGTCGACCCTGAAAAAGTGAGAGATGTGTTGAAATGGGAACCCCCACAGAATGTAAAGGAGATCCGGAGTTTTCTTGGAATGGTTGGATATTACCGTTGATTCATCAAGGACTTTTCCAAAATAGTCAAGCTAATGACAGAATTGTTAATGAAGGGGAAAGTATTACAATGGACTCAAGCTTGCCAGGACAGCTTTTAGGAGTTGAATAAGAGGTTAACTACGGCCCCAATCTTGATATTGCCATATGTGAGCAAAAGTTTTGATATATATTGCGATGCATCAAGACAAGGACTTGAATGTGTGCTTATGCAGGAGGTTCAAGTGGTTGCATATGCATCGAGACAATTGAAGAAACATGAACAAAATTATCCAACACATGATTTGGAACTTGCAGTTGTGGTACACGTATTGAAGATTTGAAGACATTATATCCTTGGACATATGTGTGAAATTTATACGGACCACAAGTGTTTAAAGTATATTTTCACACAAACGGATCTGAATTTGAGGCAACAAAGATGGCTGGAGCTCATCAAGGACTATGATGTGGGCATCAACTATCATTCAGGGAAGGCTAATGTAGTGGCCGATGCTTTGAGTTGGAAAAGGAGTAAGTCACCAGCTCACAGTTCGAGGATTTATGCAAGGAGTTTGAACGGTTTAATCTCGGATTTGTGAATAAGATGGGGGTTATGGAGTTAAATCCGACCTTGGAGCAGGAGATTTGAGAGGGTCAAACAAAGGATGAGGAAATCCAAGAAATCAAAGAAAGGACCCAGGAAGGAAGGGAATTTAGGTTTGGTGACGATGACCATGGTACCTTATGGATTGGAAAAAGGATTGTTGTGCCTAATGTGAAGCATATTCTAGAGAAAATACTAAAAGAGGCACATGACTCGCCATACTCAATTCATCTTGGTTGTACGAAGATGTACAAGGACTTGAAGACATGTTATTGGTGGTCCAACATGAAAAAGGACTTAGCTGAATATGTAGCGTTGTGTGATGTGTGCCAACGAGTCAAGGCTGAACATCAAATGCCAGCTGGATTATTGCAGTCATTGAAGATTCCAGAATGGAAGCGGGAAGAAATTGGGATGGACAGAAATTGGGATGGACTTTATAGTTGGATTTCCATGTACCCAGTCTGGTTACGATTCAATATGGGTAATTGTGGATTGATTAACCAAGTCAGCTCACTTCATCCCTGTCAAGACCAAGTATACTGCAATACAACTGGCAGACCTATATACGCAGCATATTGTGTGCCGACATGGAGTCCCAAAGAAGATAGTATCGGATAGAGATTCTCAATTTACCTCTAGGTTCTGGGAGAAATTGCATGAAGCATTGGGGACAAGGTTGAATTTTAGCTCAACCTATCACCCTCAAACAGATGGACAAACTGAGTGGACCAATCCTATTTTGGAGGACATGTTAAGAGCTTGTGCTTTGAAGCATGGAAAAAGTTGGACAAAAGCTTGCCATATGCATAATTTTCATATAACAATAGTTAGCAATCAAGCTTGAAAATGTCACCCTATGAAGCACTATATGGGAGGAAGTGTAAGACACCTTTGTTCTGGAATGAGACAAGAGAAAATCAAGTGCTTGGACCTGACGTGTTGCAAGAAGCTAAAAAACAAGTCCGGATTATTCGTGAAAACTTAAGGGATGCTCAATCAAGGCAAAAAGGCTATGCGGACAATAGGAGAAGGAAACTAGCCTTTGAAATATGAGATATTATTTACCACAAGGTGTCACCAATGAGAGGTCATAAGAGGTTTAACATAAGAGGCAAGCTAGCACCTCGATACATTGGGCCATTCAAGATTTTGGACAAAAGAGGAGAAGTAGCATATAAGTTGGAGATGACATCTCATCTTTTAGATGTACACCATGTTTTTCATGTTTCCCAGCTCAAGAAGTGCTTGAGAGTACCGGAAGAACAAGTGCCAATGGAAGAATGGGAACTAGAGACAGATTTGACTTATGTCGAGCAACCGCTCAAGATCATGGAAACCAAGGAGAGAGTCACAAGAAATAAGATTATTAGATGGTGTAAAGTTCAACTGAAGCATCACACAGAATCAGAGGCAACTTGGGAGTTGGAGGATGATCTCAAGAAGTAATTTGCCTATCTCTTCTCTTCTACGTCGAATCTCGAGGGCGAGATTCAGTTTTCAGGGGGTAGGTTTGTAACACCCTCATTTTCATACATCATGAATTGCATAAGTTCATATACATGTTTAACATTAATCCACATAAAAAAGAATGAGTTTAAAATGAATTTAAAACAAAACCACACTCAAAAGTTCTAAGAAGTGCGGACTAGTCTGTTTTAGGTGCGGACTAGTCTGATTTCTCTCCGACCTCCCTCGGACATGTCCATTTTTGCTGCGGACTAGTCCGGTTTCGTCTCTGTACAATTTTTGGACTTGTCCAATCCATAGCGGACTTGTCCGGTCATCCCAACCTTGAAATTTAGCCAAGTCCCTAGACTTGTCCGAACTTGTCCGACATCTAGCGGACTTGTCCGTTTTCCCCTCTGACTAAAATAGGACTTGTCCAGTTTTGGCCAGACTTGTCTGTTTTCCTCTCTGACTAAGTTTGGACTTGTCTGATGTCTAGTCCGAACTTGTCCAATTTTCCTGTGACTAACTTCGGACTAGTCCGATCTATTGCGGACTTGTCCGGTGATCACGATTCCGAGTTGATCTTTTGTTCCATGACGTGTTTTGGGTTTTACCTTAAGTGGGCCTAAGGACGTCGCGTTTAACTCTTTTTGGAGCCCATGTGGGACCCCACTCCAGCCTCCACCCACCCCAAACTCGAAATCCATCAAACCCTAGCCCTCCACGCTGATATAAACAACCCCACCCCTTGACTTTACATCTTTTGCCTCAATTGAAAGACCACAAACCCTAGTTTGTGGAGAGCCGCCATCAAGGAGGGATAAGGAGATCCCGAGCAAGAAGAAGGAGAGGAGGAAATGAAAGACCATCAAGTGATCAAGATCCCCATCAAGTTTTCGTTCTTCATCAACAATTCACCTTCAAGTTCTTCATCAACCCTAGATCGTCAAGATCCAAGTGTTGCCTCTAGAATCCTTGATTCATTGGAGTTCTAGACACCCAGTATACCTTCTACTTCATTTTTCTCACGTGAATTCAACCCTATTTCTCCAAATTCACGTCATCTAGAAAACCCTAGTTCGTTGTTTCTGCGAAGGGCGGACTAGTCCGGCCCTATAGCAGACTAGTCAGGTTTTGTTGTCTCTTTCCTGCTGAATTAATTCTAAATTGTTTCGAATCAATTCCAAACCTGTCCAAACTTGTTAAAAACTATTAGAACTAGTTAGTAAAAATCCTTAACAACTCATTAACTAGTTTTGCTTCACAATTGGATTAATCGTGCATGTCATGACATATTGAGTAATATATGTGCAGTTATTGATTCTAATTCTTGTCTTGTATGTTTATTGCGTGGTTTAGATGGATTTGCGCTAGAGAGTGCTATGGAGGACCTCCATACTAGGAGTTTAAAGACTTTAATCCAAACCAAGCCCAAGAGCAAGGCAAGTGTCCTTGACCATATTGATCCAGTTTTAAAATAAATGTTTTGTTTGCAAAACTGCATGCTCATGTTAATTTGCTGGGAATCCTATGGTAGGAAGTTTACTAGCTTTGTTTAACCACCATTGTCACCCGGAATACATGGTACAGAGCCGGGAAGGGCTCTTCACCTCTCGCTTTGCTTAATTAATTGGGATGGGAAAACAACTATACTATTTAATTATGCATTAATGAGATTATGGTTTATATGAACTGGTCAATATGATATGGTAATGGGTGATCTAAGAAAGCCTGGTATGTGGATGGGTTGGAAGACATGGTGGTCCCTTGCTTTAGATCTAAGGACCGGTTCACGCAAGAATAAGCCAGGACAACAGTGCCACCACGAGGCCAAGTATGATTGCGGCGTAGCTCATTAATTAGGGTATTGCTGGTATTGAGAAGATCATTTGGCGCACAGGGGAAGGGGGTTAGATTGGGTTTGGATTTGAGGCGGGACTCCCTGGGATCCGAATGGCACAAGAGGGGGTCCTTGGTTGAAGATGTGCTCAAATAGAGACATCGCCACCAGGGAAACCTAAGTGGGTCCGTACATGCTAGTAGTCCCTTTGTAAAGGCTATTTTGTGATCTCTTGGCCACACACCAACGAAAGTGTGAGACGGCATAATAGAGGTTCTAGTCACCAAAAGGTGATGAAATCAGAAACACGTGGGTAAAGTGGTACAAACTCTGTAGAGTGTTAAAACTATCATGATAGATGTGCTCCCGGTTATGAGCACCTGGACAACTTCCATGATTAGAAGAAAATTGGGATTTGGTATGGTTTGGTTATGGTTGGGGATTTGGGATGGTTTGGTATTGGTTATGGGATGGTACTATGGTTTATGGCAATGGATATGGTTAATGCTAATTAGAAATTTGGAATATGGATGATGGTAATGAAATATGGACTAGTGTTATGATAACTACATAGTTTATGATGAGTTTACTTCACATACATATAATATATTGCTTTTCAAATGTTTTAATGTACTTTTCAACACTTAGCCATTATTATATTCGTCATTTGAACCAGCTACATGTCATACTTTCTACACTTGCTGAGTACGACATGTACTCACCCTTGCAATTCTCCCACCAATAGTTGCAGGTCAGGATTGGGAGTATAATGATGATAATGCAGAGTTCTAGGTTGTGTCTGCCGTCAGCTTGCCTGCGGATTGATTGGAGCTTCCATATACCCTATTTGCTTAGCTGCATAGTTGCTTATTTAGTTTATTTCTGCTGCATTAGTTCAAACTTGTCATTAATATTAATAGGAGCTTGTATTCGAGAATATTATGAATTATGTAATAAAAGTGCTTAATTAATCTTGTTCTGTGGTAATTTTCTATATATCCTTTTGTGAATGCACTCGTGTATGTGTGTTGAACATCTTGGGCACACATATGCGCTCACTTGATTCTTTTTCTGGACCGGGTGTCACAGACCCAACGAGGAATTGAAGCAAATATATGAATATCAAAGCTATTGAAGTGATGCGGCCTCCAACCCGTGTTCATCTCAAGGACGTCCAAAAGCTTATTGGATGTCTAGCTTCGCTAAGCCGGTTCATCTCAAGGCTGGCAGAGCAGACACTTCCTTTCTTCAAACTGTTGAGGAAGTCCGAACCATTCCATTGGTCGGTGTTCCAAGAGCTCAAGCAGCTCCTCACCACACTACCAATCATGGTAGCTCCAGAGCCTGGTGAGCCTCTTCTGCTTTACATCGCTGCAACTATAGAGGTTGTCAGCTTGGTTTTGGTCGCGGAAAGACCAGAAACATCTTCAACTCAGGAGCACAGACCCCTCCGGGAGGGTCAAGAGCTACCTGAAGGCGATTGTGGGTCCCAGCCCAAAGGCACGGATTCTAAAGGCAAGATGCTTGTTGATCAACCTCTCTCATCCGAGGGAGTATCTACTACTCAAGAAGGAGATACGGACCCCTCCGGGAGGGTCTGCGTTGATGAAGAAGAAGCTTTAGACCCCTCTGAGACGGTCTGAAGCGTCCAACGGCCAGTGTACTTCATCAGTGAAGTACTTCATGACGCCGAGACTCGGTACATTATGGTGCATTAGCTGCTGTATGTAGTTCTTATTGCCTCAAGAAAGGTTCGTCACTACTTCCAAACCCACAAGATATCAGTGGTAACCTCTTATCCACTGCGAGCTGTTTCATATAATCCCAACTCAATGGGAAATATCGCCAAGTAGGCAGCAGAGTTGGCAGAATTCGATTTCGAATTTTTGCCTAGACATGCAATCAAGAGTCAGGCGCTAGTTGACTTCATGGCAGAGTGGACACCTTCTTCATCAAGTCCGGGGGGTCTCAACATGTAGAAATCGGAACCTAAGGTCCCGGTCTTCACTGGGCCTCACTGGACTCTCTACTTTGACGACTCTTTGCAGAAGCAAGGGGCCAAAGCTGGAATCCTTCTCCTCACTCCAACTGGGGAGAAGGTCAAGTACATGGTGCGCCTCGACTTCAAGGCAACCAACAACATGGCATAATATTAAGCTCTCATCTTTGGACACATGGTGGTGCTATCATATGGCGTTCGACAACTACTGGTGAAGGGTGACTCGCAACTCATCATCAAACAAGTCAAAGGTGAATGTAGTTGCAATAACCCTCAGCTTGCTGCATATCTACTTGAAGTTCAGAAGTTGCAAAAAGACTTCCATGTCCTGGACCTCTGCCATGTCCAGCGTCTCAACAACGCTGAAGCTGACGACATCTCGACGAAGGCTTCAATCGGGGCTCAAGCACCCGATGTGGTTTTTGTCAGGAGATTACCAGCACCTACAGCTGTCTGAAACGAGAGATACTGCCAGACGCTCTGATGCTATCATCAAAGGTATGTGCGCGACCGGCAGTTGGAAGAAGGCGATCTGGTGTTGCGGCGAATACTTACTCACGAAGGGATGAACAAACTTTCACTCAACTGGGAAGGTCCCTTTTGAGTAGTAAATGTTTTCCGTCTCGGAAGCGTCCACTTGGCAACAGAGGATGGGATACCGCTTCCCAACCCCTGGAACATTGAGCACCTTCATAAGTTCTACACTTAGTTACATAGAGGTGAGTCTGTATTTGTATAAAATGTATTTCATAAAGTCTATGAACAGAGTCGGGTTGGTCTTAGATCAAATGCACACTTAACTTAGTCCTGTACTTTGAGTGTGTCTTTACCTTTCGTAGCTTAGTACAAGATGAATAGCACACTTAACCTGGTCATGTACTTTAAGTGTGTCCTTGTCTCCCCTGTTATTCGGACCTATAATTAAATACATTTATGTGCAAACAGACTCTACGTGCATTAATTTGGCGCATGCTTATTATTTTTATCATCTGTTACCTTCTTGTCAATAGCAACGTTGTGCATTACACTTGAAATTTAGTCCTAGAGATTCATGTGATATATAAGTTTTATTGGTAGTCTTCTATTGGATCTTAGTATTGCTAGATGGTCTACTCGCCTGAAAACCAAAGCCAATGATAGTTCCGGAGTGCGCTATCGACTTAGCTTGGTCCAGCACCCTAAGTACGCCACTCTATCTTTTCTGGTGGGTCTTAGTAAGGTGGGCCCGGATAGCATACTAATCTAAGGAAGTTGAATCAGTATACTTATGTTGTCACAATGAGTTTGTTAGGATCTAAAATTCAAAAAAGGATAATAAGCCGCAAATGAGCTATATGCAAGAGAGTGAATTTTGCTGCTTTTCTTGTCTCTCATGCGCAGGAAAAATGAACAATTGATGGCAATATGCACGGCAATGACAGATGTTGTCGAAGCAACAAAGCTCTGACAACTCCAGGGGGCTCGCTTTCAATGTTTTACGCGTTGACAGTGGGCGCTGTAAAAGCAATCAAGCTCCAGCTGGCCTTCGATGTTTTACGCATTGACAGTGGGCACCGTCGAAGCAATCAAGCTCCGACAACTCTCAGGGAACCCGCCGTCAATGTTTTATGCATTGACAGTCGGCACCGTCGAAGCAATCAAGCTCCGACAATCCCCAGGGGGCCCGCCGTCGATGTTTTACGCGTTGACAGTGGGCGCTGTTGAAGCAGTCAAGCTCTGACAACCCCCAAGGGGCCCGCCATCGATGTTTTATGTATTGATAGTTGGCGACGTAGAAACAGTCAAGCTCCGACAACTCTCAGGGGGCCCACTGTTGACGTAACAAAGGGTCCTTGGAGATTTTTGAAGCAAGCCTCAAACCTCGGAGCTATCATGCTGGTTACTAGTTTTGGAGCAATAAAGTTTACAAGACATTGTCAAATTCCTTATGGTCGATGTCCTCAATCAATTGAACGCATCTACCAGGGGGCCAACAAGATAAAGGGCAATGTATTGAAGACAAAAACCCAATTCAAAAGGATTTCATTCATTCAAAATTGGAGATTTACAAGGTGAAGGTACAAAAAGAAAGGTCCTAGCTACTGGAGTTCCTCACGAAGTATGAATCAACTTTCTCGACAGCTTCTTGGACACTGTCCTTGATAGCTTCTTCTTCCTCGGCAATGGGTCCTTCAATCACCGGAGCTGAAGACATCAAGGAGTCTTGGTTTCAGAAACACGTCAGCACATATTCTGCGATGTTCCTAGCCAGAGACTTCCCTTTAAGTCTCGATCCGGTCAACGATCACGTCTCCCAGTGCATCTAGCTTAGTGCCGGTGGAGTTCAGCGCCACCAAGGCCGTGTCCATCTCTGGCTCCGAGTCACCCGGTCGGACCGGGCTAAATCCCAAAGGCACCAGAGCTTCATTCACTTGCCCAAGGAAGTCCCAGACCTGCTGGGACTCAATTTCTCTTGTGCTCCGGATGAAATCATCTATGCCCCCGTGAGGTATGGTTTTGGTGATTAATGACAACCATTCGTAATTACTAATGAGTTTGTGGATGCAAGGTTTCACGTATATCACATCAAGCGTTAACGACTATCTATTCAAATCATCTACCACTCATTGGATATGAATGGAGACCCCTCAAACGACCTATTCTAAGGGGGTTATTCAACTCTCATGAAGGCTAAATGAAGAACTCACACAACGACTCTATTGTATCAAAATTGGCAACACAAGAAGATCAATATTCATCAGAACATTATTTGCAACAAGTGTCAAAGAGGTCACTCGAGAATCTTCTAAAAGTTCAACTCGAAGCAAACAAATTACACTCACCGGATCGTCCGATGTTCTGGAAAATGCACACATCGGTCGATTGGGGCTCAACGGAAGAAGAAGACCTCAGAATGAAGTGCACACCGGATCAACCGATGCTAGAGACAAGTGGACATCGGTGAAGTTCAACAAAAAGATTAATTTGTCTCAACAATTCTGGAGAAACACTCACCGGATCATCCGATGCAGAAGCAAAGTGTACATCGGTCTAATTCAACAGAAACATTATTTCTGGACCAAGTCTGAAGACAATGCTCATCGGATCATCCGATGATTGAGAAGGGGCAGCATCGGTCGAATAACGGTCACTTCTGACATAGTGACGTCAGCTAATATAATTAGACCAATGCTCAGAAAAGGTGGTCATCGGATCATCCGATGTACACAGAAAAAGTAATCAGCCAACTTTTTCAACGGCTAATTCAGTTGGGCTGGCTATTTAACCCCCTTCCACCAGTCATTTCGACAACACTTGACAACCAGAGCATGCCCACACATCCTCAAGTGTCCAAGACCTAGAACAATCATTTACACACCCTTTTCGTCCATCTACACCTCAAGATATAGGCTAGACCTAGCTAGAGAGAAGATTGTGTGCGTCCTCTCTGGGTGAGTGGAGTCTCTAGACCAGTGAGAGCCATGAGGGAGTGCATTCTTGGTGATTGCATTCATCTTGTATCAAGAGGAGAGTAGAGAGATTGCTCCGGAGCTTGCCGAGACAATTGTGGAAGCCCGGAGCATCGAAGTTGTACAAGGTTTGAGCTCCACCTTGCCGGAGATGGCGAACGGAGAAAGTTAGTGGATTCCCTCGTCTTAGTGACTTGGGAGTGGCAATACCCTTTGGTGGGTGCCACAACGTGGATGTAGGAAGATCCTAGTGATCTTACCGAACCACGGGAAAAATCGCCGTGTCTCCGCGTCTTCGAGCGTTTGCATTCCTCTCCCTACCCCTTTACGATTACGTTTTACTATTCCGCACTTAACTCTCTTGATTGCGTAGTTGACTTGCATAGGGAATTGGGCTTAACAATTAAAGTTTTTAAATTGCCTTAAAATTTAAAAAAGCCCAATTCACCCCCCCTCTTGGGCGTTTCGATCTTTACAATTGGTATCAGAGCTTGGTTGCTCATAGGATCATTCTAGCTTCACCGCTAGAGAGCTTAAATGGCCAAGAATGGGGGTTCGGTTCCCACCTTCGAGGGCAAGAACTTTGCCTATTGGAAAGCACGCATGCGTGCCTACCTAGAGGCTATTGCTCCCGAAGTTTGGGAAGCGACCCATGCGGGATTTGGAGATCTCAATTATGTTGGTGATCAACTAAAATGGGATGCTAAGGCTAGAAATGCTATCTACGAATGCATAAGTCAAGACGTATTTGCTAGAATTGCTAGTAAAGAGAAAGCATGTGAAATTTGGGCATGTTTAATTGAAATACATGAGGGCTCATCTCGTGTTAAAGAACTCAAATATCACTTGCTTAAATCCAAGTATGATGAATTCAAAATGCTTCCTCATGAGAATGTTAACCAAATGTTTTCCCGTTTAAATGTACTCATTGAGGAGATCAACACACTTGACATTGCCTCTCTTGGTAAGGGACTTATTAACCGCAAGATCCTCATGCTTCTACCCAAGCCCAAGTACAACATTATCAATTCAATGCTCCAAAAGGAATCGCTTGACAACATTGAAGTCTCGAAGCTTATTGGAGAAATTCATGCTCATGAGATGAGCGTTCTTGGAATGATGGAGGAGTCATCGTCAAAGACCATTGCTCTCAAGGCCTCAACCAAGAAGACAACTCCCAAGAAGAAGAAAGTAGTTGAGCCTAGCTCAAGTGAAGAAGAGCAAGCAACAAGCGAAGAGGACGATGACGAGCTTGCATTGATGATGAGGAAATTCTCACGGTTAAACTCCAAGATCGCAAAGAAGGGTTACTCCTTTGATCCCAAGAAGAAAGCCTTCCTTCCAAGAAAAGATGAAAACAAGATATGCTATAATTGTGGTGATCAAGGCCACATATCATATGATTGTCCAAAATCGGACAAGAGGAAGGACAACCACAAGGGAAAGCATCGAAAGCTAGAAGAAAGTGATGAAGATGAAGAAGAGGTCAAGCCCAAGCGCTCCTTTGGAAAGAAGAAATTTGACAAAGGCAAGAAGACCAAGCTCTTTCCAAAGAAGAGAAGAGGGCCTCAAAAGGTCTTCATGTGCGAAGCCAATGAGTGGGTCACCAATGAGGAAACAAGTGACGATGATAGTGAAGATGAGGAAGAAAACTTGGCAAGCCTCGCTATCATCAACAAGGATGACTCACCTCTTCCCCCACCGCCCATGTGCCTCATGGCGAAAGGTAACACCAAGGTATGTGATGACTCTAGTGATGATGATGAACTTTCTCCCGATGAATTAGCATCTATGATTAATGAATATCATGCCATCATAAAAAGGGAAAAGGGCAAGGTTAAGGCACTTGAACAAGCTCATGCTAAGCTTGAGAGTGCTAACCTCAATTTGCATGACAAGTATGAAAGCATACTTAAGGAGCATGACATGCTCAAGTCTCATGTCAAGCAAATTGAGGAAGAGAAGGCTCAAATCAAGCTTGATCACCATGAGCTTGACTTAGCTCATCAAGCACTCTTGGGCAAGCACAATGAGTTGGTTCAAGAGCATCAAGTACTTAACCTTGCTTATGAAGCTATTGAACTAAAATTGAAAAACTTGAAGAAAGAAACCCTTGATGGCAAAATACCCGCTAGTTCACATGCCACTAACAATTTGCATGAGTCTTTGCCGTTGAAAGCAAATGCTAGGGAGAAGGAGCTAATGGACGAGATTGAAAGTCTCCATGCTAGCGTGGCAAGACTAACCAAGGGAGAGGACAAGCATAAGGAAATCCTCTTCCAACAAGCCAAAGGCTTCAACAAGAGAGGACTTGGATCCTTCCCGGTGCCAAACAAAGGGAAGGTGCCCTCACCGGAGCTTAGGACAAGCTTCATCAAGGAAGTTGGTTCCTATTGCCAACACTGTGAGGTCACCGGACATCACACAAGGGAGTGTCCTCTTCCTAATCGTCCTTCTCCCAAATTGCCTCCTAACTATACATCTACCTTTGATAATCACTATTATCTATTGAGCAAAGTAGGTGGGAAGGTGAAGGCAAAGTTCATCGGCAAAGACATCAAGGGCATGAAGGGGAAGCTCCCCAAGCAACTTTGGGTCCCAAAATCACTTGTATCACACATACAAGGACCTAAGTTGGCTTGGGTTCCTAAACTCAAAAACTAACTTCATGTGTGTAGGTGAACTACAAAGCCGGAGGAAAACATTGGGTACTCGATAGTGGGTGCACTCAACACATGACCGGCAACGATGGTATGTTCACCTCCATAGAGGACCTCGGAAATCACGAACAAGTCACCTTTGGTGATAACTCAAAGGGGAAGGTAATTGGTTTAGGTAAAATTGCTATTTCTAATGATTTGTCTATCTCTAACGTGCTTTATGTTAAGTCTCTTAGTTTCAATTTACTCTCTATTGCTCAATTATGTGATCTTGGACTAACGTGCACATTTGACAAGAATGGTGTTGTGGTGTCTAGTGAGTCTAGCAAAGAACTAATCTTCAAGGGGTTTAGGCATGGACATCTTTACTTGGTGGACTTCTCCAACAAGAACGCTAGCTTGACCACTTGTCTTTTCACCAAGACAAGTTTGGGTTGGCTATGGCATCGACGCATTGCTCACATAGGGATGAGCAAGCTCAAGAAGTCATTCAAGCTTGGGATGGTGACCGGTGTGAAGGACGTCACATTTGAGAAGAACAAGCTTTGTAGCGCATGTCAAGCCGGGAAGCAAGTTGCCTCGCACCATCCGATGAAGACAATGGTGTCAACCTCCAAGCCACTTGAACTGCTTCACATGGACCTCTTCGGACCGTCCACATACCAAAGTCTTGGCGATAACCTCTATTGTCTCGTTATTGTTGATGATTATTCTCGATATGCTTGGACTTTGTTTCTAGGTGACAAGGGTGAAACTCCGGAAGTCTTCAAGACCTTTGCAAAACGAGCTCAAAGGGAATTTCAACTTCCCATCATCAAGGTCCGGAGTGACAACGGCACCGAGTTCAAGAACTACAACATTGGGGAGTGGTGTGACTGTGAAGGCGTGAAGCACGAGTTTTCGGCCACATACACCCCTCAACAAAATGGTGTCGTTGAAAGGAAGAACAAGACTCTCATCACCCTTGCAAGAGCAATGCTTGATGACTATGGCACGTCAGAGAAGTTTTGGGCCGAAGCAATCAACACGGCGTGCCATGCCGCTAATAGGATCTATCTTCATCGACTACTTCAAAAGACCCCCTATGAGCTCCTCATTGGGAGAAAGCCCAACATCTCCTACTTCCGAGTCTTCGGATGCAAGTGCTACATCTACCGCAAGAAGAGGCTTGGTAAGTTTGAAAGAAGGTGTGATGCTGGTATTTTTCTTGGTTATGCATCAAACTCAAAAGCATATCGAGTATTCAACCAAACCTCCGGGTTAGTTGAAGAAAGTTGTGATGTTGAGTTTGATGAGACTAATGGCTCCCAAGAGGAGAGTTTTGGTCATGATGATATAGATGATGAGCCTCTACGAGAAGCCATGAAGAACATGACCATTGGAGACATCAAGCCCGAAGTTGAGGAGAGCCATGATCAAGGGGGAGCCTCAAATGCTAACATCGACACCTCCATGGCACCTCAAGTTGACGAAGAAGAAGAAAAAGATGATCCATTGCCTACGCAAGATTCACAAGTCCTACAACATCAAGATGAAGAAGAAGAAGTCCAAGATCAAGTCCATCCACAAGACGAGCAAAACGCATCACCACCGCCAAGTGCTTCACAACCACTCATGAGGCATGGGCGCATCTCCAAGGCGCATCCGATGGATCAAATCATCGGAAGTCCGTCACGGGGAGTAAGTACTCGTTCTCGCCATGTCGCTTCGTTTTGTGAGCACTACTCGTTTGTTTCGTGTGTAGAACCCACTCGCATCGAGGAAGCACTTCAAGATCCAAATTGGGTGATGGCAATGCAAGAAGAACTCAACAACTTCACCCGCAACAAAGTTTGGGTGTTGGAGGAGCGACCCAAGGACAAGAACGTCATCGGAACGAAGTGGGTGTACCGCAACAAGCAAGATGAGAATGGCGTTGTGGTCCGCAACAAGGCAAGACTTGTGGCCAAGGGTTTTGCGCAAGTTGAAGGACTAGACTTTGGAGAGACATTCGCTCCGGTCGCTCGGTTAGAAGCTATTCATATACTCCTTGCTTTTGATTCACATCATAACATAATGCTTTATCAAATGGATGTGAAATGTGCCTTTCTTAATGGCTATATTAACGAGCTTGTTTATGTTGAGCAACCTCCCCGGTTTGAAGATCCGAGGAATCCTAATCATGTGTATAGGTTACACAAGGCGCTCTACGGACTCAAGCAAGCACCTAGGGCGTGGTATGAACGACTAAGGGATTTCCTAGTCATGCAAGGATTCAAGATCGGGAGGTTGGATACTACACTCTTCACCAAGGACATCGACGGAGATTTATTTCTTTGTCAAATTTACGTTGATGACATTATTTTTGGCTCAACTAACAAAGCTCTTAGCCATGAGTTTGGCAAAATGATGTCTAGGGAATTCGAGATGTCAATGATTGGAGAGCTCAACTTCTTCCTAGGATTTCAAATCAAGCAACTTCAAGAGGGGACCTTCATCTATCAAGAGAAGTACACAAAGGACCTCTTGAAGAAATTTGAGATGGGAGATTGTAGCTCAAGAAGCACTCCAATGGCAACAAATTGCCATCTCGACGTGGACATGGACGGTAAACCTATTGATCAATCTCATTACCGTTCCATGATTGGCTCATTGTTATATCTTACCGCATCTAGGCCCGATATTATGTTTAGTGTGTGCTTGTGTGCTCGCTTTCAAGCGGCACCTAAAGAATCGCACAAGAAGGCGGTCTTTAGGATACTTCGGTATCTCAAGCATACCCCAAGTGTAGGTTTGTGGTACCCCAAGAACGCTAGTTTTCATCTCTTAGGCTACTCGGATTCGGACTTTGCCGGATGTCGTGTGCACCGCAAGAGTACCTCCGGAGGGTGCCACCTACTTGGGCGTTCCCTAGTATCTTAGTCTAGCAAAAAGCAAAATTCCGTGGCTTTGTCCACCGCGGAGGCGGAGTATATAGCGGCCGGTGCATGTTGTGCCCAAATTCTATATATGAAGCAAACCCTTTTGGACTTTGGAATTAAGTTTGGTTGTGTGCCTCTCCTTTGTGACAATGAAAGTGCGGTTAAGATAGCTAGAAACCCCGTTCAACACTCCCGCACCAAGCACATTGATATTCGCCATCACTTCTTGCGGGACCATGAGGCTAAGGGAGACATCTCATTGCAAGGTGTTAGGTCCGAAGAACAATTGGCGGATATCTTCACCAAACCACTTGATGAGAAAACTGTTTCTAGGCTTAGAAGTGAATTAAATGTGCTAGATGCATCTAACGTCATGTAAGTTGCCATGTTCATGTAAGGTTGCATATCATATAGGTCTTGCCTAACTCCCAAAGGATAGGGGCGAGCTAGAAATAGTTTTCCCTGAGGAAGCCTTTGGAAGGTTTAAACTTGGCAAGATAGATTTATTTTATGCCTTGCATGATTCCTGCCATATAAACTTGCACTCATTTAATATCTTGCATTAACTTGTTTGGCATTGCATACGGTAGATTGTCACAAAGGGGAACCCACATCATGAGAAGAAGACTTGTTTGAAATGCAATATCTTAACTCATATGATGTGGAAAGAGCAAAATTCTAAAGGAACATGCTTTAAAGAGATAGAAGTTTCCATACTCTAGCTCACAAAGCATGGACCTTACATTTTCTTGGTTTTTCCCTCCTAATTTTCCTTGTGTGCTCTATTTGTTTAAGGGCTTAGCCAATATGTGGCACTATATTGAAAAGCCTATTATTAGGGGTTAGGAGGTGCCCAAAAGATCCTAAGACTCGTTTTCTCTTTGTGTGTTTTTAGTCAACGGACATATATGGGCATTCTTAGGTTTTCTGTAGTCATCGGACTATCCGATGCTAGGGTCAGCAGCTACATCGGATCAATTGATGCTTCAGTTCATCGAACAGATCAGTCAGAACCAAGAAATCGACCGATGAGTTCATTTCAGGAAACATCGGAGCATCCGATGTTCAATCCTCTGTTACCCTGTAGAATTCGACCGATGATCGACGTAGCAACGTCGGATCATCCGGTGTGCAAAGAGAGTTTTTGGACCAACTCTCTGTTGAACTCGACCGATGACCCCCCCCCCCCCCCCCCGATGCGCATCGGTCGATCCGGTGTTCGCGTAACCGTTAGGTCATCGGGTTCCTATTTAAAGATGTACGGGCGCTTCGTCTTCTTCACTCCGCGCCGCCACCTCTTCGCGCCGCCGCCGCGCCTCCCGCGCCGCCACCTCAAGCCGAGCCGCCGCCGCGCCTCCATCGCCGCCACCTCAGGCCGAGCCGCCGCCGCGCCTCCATCGCCGCCGCCTCAGACCACGCCGCCGCCGCCGCCTCTTCAGGGCGCCACCGTCGTCGTCACCTCTCCATCACCACCTCGTCGTCTCTCCACCTCACCGCCGGCAGCCCTCCTTCCGTTCGACGACTTTCGTCGCTAGGGTTCCCACGAACCATGCGACATCATCCCGATCGCTGTGTCGCCGTTCATCGTTCGTGTGATCCTTTTCGTCGCTAAGGTTTGTACCGTGCCGTGCGACATCCATCCTTGTTTCTCGTCGATCATCTTTCCGCTAACCCTAGCCCTCTCTTTTGCATCAAGATGGGCCGTGATCGCAAGGGAAAAGGCAAGGCCATCGAGGAGCCCGCAGCGAAGAAACAAAAGCTCTCGAAGGAAGCTCGCCGGGCAGAGTTGGCCGCTCGCGCCGCTGAGGAGCGTGAGCGCGGCCATCGCGGTTCCTTGCGGCTCCGCGAGCCTCGGCAGAGGCAGTAGCGGCCCACAGTGCAGCTCGTGCCGCCCGACGACTCTGAGGATGAGGAGGAGACTGCGGTGACGCCACTGGTTCGCCGGTGCACCGTCAGGACCCGAGGGGGAGGTCAGACCCCCACCGCGAGTCAGCGCCCCACTGCTGCCAACCGCGCAGAGGACAGAGAGGCCCAGAGGGCCATCTACGAGATGGATACCGCTGCCAGAGTTGCTGAGGATGTTAGGCTTACAGACTATTGAAAGTTCAAGGCAAAACAACTGAAGAAGCTCAGATGGACAGCATTGCCAGAGGAGTGGTTCCCGCAGCCCAGGGACACTAGGGTTGATCCCCGCTTTTGGACCCTGACACAGGCGTCCCTGTACGAGACGTACAGGCGTCGGGGCCATAAGCTGTTCCAGCACACTTACATCGACTGGAATCAGCTTGCAACAGCAGTTGGACACGGGATCAGGCCATTCTTCGAGAGGTACAGAGGCCTTGTGGAGCTGCTCTCACGCCAGAGGAGCGCTTACGTGGAGGAGTGGGTTCGAATCTTCTACGCCACTCTCTATATCTCAGAGGGTCGGCGCTCGATCCACTTCATGTTTCTGGGGCAGCAGCACACCGTGTCTCGAGAGCGACTGGCACAGCTGCTTGGAGTGGACACACACCTCACTTGTCTGCACGAGGTGGTCTACGGAGGAGCCGACCCGCCGAGGAGGCCGCTAACAGGGGGAGTGTCACCGCCGTTTGAGGAGATCAGAGGTCTGTTCACCCCTCCTTTCACGCCAGACCAGCCGAGGGTGCCAGCTCTCCTCACTCCAGCCGCTCGGACAGTTCACCACATCCTCAGGCGTACCCTTCTACCAAGGTCCGGCTACCTAGAGGGCTTCACGAGCCTCCAGCAGACCATCCTGTTCTATGTGATGAACGGGATGGAATTTGATATCGTGGACATCTTGATCTGCGACATGGAGGACGTGATCACTGATGGAGTTGGGATGTTGAGGCAGTTGGTCTACGGGCATTGGATCTGCCGTCTGCTGTTCCTGCTAGCACCTGAGGACTCGCCAGCCACTGCTCCACTGACAGAGCTCCACGCCACTCGGTTCGGCCACTACCGAGTGCCCACTCCTGGAGACCGCCGCCTTGGCCGTCCAGTCGAGCGTCAGGTCAGAGCTCGACTCTCCGAGGAGGACTGGACCGAGCTAGCCCAGGAGGACGAGGCGCTCGCCCAGGCAGAGGCACAGGGTGGAGGACTGGAGCACGTCTGGTCGGACAACGACACCAGCGACAGCGTCGAGGAGTACTTCCCTCCTCCACCTCCTTCTCCGAGGCAGCACGACGCGGAGGCGGGAGGTTCGACTGCTCCACCACCTCCAGTGTCCGAGGCTCAGGTGTCACAGCCGTCAGAGCTCACCTCGCTGCTCCAGCAGATGGTCGAGCAGCAGCGCCAGGACAGGCTTGCAGCTGAGCAGGCCCGAGCGGAGCAGGCTGCACGGATCGCGGAGCTACAGAGACAGCAGCAGGAGATGCAGTTGGAGATCGCCCGCCAGAGGCGAGAGGACACTGACCGCTTCACGAGCCTGGTGGATCAGATGCACCGGAGGACCCTGGACCAGCAGCAGCAGACTCAGCAGGCTATGATGGGCATCCTGGGGTTGATCACCAACCTCTACCAGCAGACCGAGATAGCCCTTCCGCCTCAGCAGCCGGGTCTTGGTCAGGCTCCAGCAGCTTCTCCACTGGCACCTACTGCAGCTCCAGCACCGGCGTCGCCCATACCAAGCTTCAGCATGTCACCTCTACTAGCCTCGACAGTGCCATTCCAGTTCTCACCTCCACCGGCAGTACCTTCTCTGCTGGCGCCAGCAGTCCCAGCAGATCCCCCAGCAGCGTCAGCAGCTCCAGCTCCTCCCGCTCCAGCGCCAGCACCTGCGACCTCCACCTCGAGCAGCTCCGACGACAGCACTGCCGACGTCGACCGCTTCACCGTCGCCCCGAGTGCTCCGGAGTCCTAGGTACTCATCTTCCCTTTTTGGTGTCTTGATGCCAAAGGGGGAGAAGAGTTAGAGTCAGGGGGAGTTTAGCTCTAGGGGGAGTCAGTCTTGGTCTTAGGGGGAGTTTTACCTTTATCTATTTGGACTTATTGTCATTTGCTTTGATTTGAGTTTTGCTTGTTATCTTTTGCTTCTATTGTAATTCAGTGTGCTATTTCATGACTTATTTGATCACTGTTTGAGCCTTCGAGCTCCTTATGTTGCATTTCTTTCCAATTACAATCTTTTATGAGCATTGCGTTATTAAATTCATTTACTTCTATGCTCTACTCGTTGTGTTGTCATCAATCACCAAAAATGGGGAGATTGAAAGCATCTAGGCCCCCGTGAGGTATGGTTTGGTGATTAATGACAACCATTCGTAATTACTAATGAGTTTGTGGATGCAAGGTTTCACGTATATCACATCAAGCGTTAACGACTATCTATTCAAATCATCTACCACTCATTGGATACGAATGGAGACCCCTCAAACGACCTATTCTAAGGGGGTTATTCAACTCTCATGAAGGCTAAATGAAGAACTCACACAACGACTCTATTCTATCAAAATTGGCAACACAAGAAGATCAATATTCATCAGAACATTATTTGCAACAAGTGTCAAAGAGGTCACTCGAGAAGCTTCTAAAAGTTCAACTCGAAGCAAACAAATTACACTCACCGGATCGTCCGATGTTCTGGAAAATGCACACATCGGTCGATTGGGGCTCAACAGAAGAAGAAGACCTCAGAATGAAGTGCACACCGGATCAACCGATGCTAGAGACAAGTGGACATCGGTGAAGTTCAACAGAAAGATTAATTTGTCTCAACAATTCTGGAGAAACACTCACCGGATCATCCGATGCAGAAGCAAAGTGTACATCGGTCTAATTCAACAGAAACATTATTTCTGGACCAAGTCTGAAGACAAAGCTCACCGGATCATCCGATGATTGAGAAGGGGCAGCATCGGTCGAATAACGGTCACTTCTGACACAGTGACGTCAGCTAATCTAATTAGACCGATGCTCAGAAAAGGTGGTCATCGGATCATCCGATGTACACAGAAAAAGTAATCAGCCAACTTTTTCAACGGCTAATTCAGTTGGGCTGGCTATTTAACCCCCTTCCACCAGTCATTTCGACAACACTTGACAACCAGAGCATGCCCACACATCCTCAAGTGTCCAAGACCTAGAACAATCATTTACACACCCTTTTCGTCCATCTACACCTCAAGATATAGGCTAGACCTAGCTAGAGAGAAGCTTGTGTGCGTCCTCTCTAGGTGAGTGGAGTCTCTAGACCAGTGAGAGCCGTGAGGGAGTGCATTCTTGGTGATTGCATTCATCTTGTACCAAGAGGAGAGTAGAGAGATTGCTCCGGAGCTTGCCGAGACAATTGTGGAAGCCCAGAGCATCGAAGTTGTACAAGGTTTGAGCTCCACCTTGCCGGAGATGGCGAACGGAGAAAGTTAGTGGATTCCCTCGTCTTAGTGACTTGGGAGTGGCAATACCCTTTGGTGGGTGCCACAACGTGGATGTAGGAAGATCCTAGTGATCTTACCGAACCACGGGAAAAATCGTCGTGTCTCCGCGTCTTCGAGCGTTTGCATTCCTCTCCCTACCCCTTTATGATTACGTTTTACTATTCCGCACTTAACTCTCTTGATTGCGTAGTTGACTTGCATAGGGAATTGGGCTTAACAATTAAAGTTTTTAAATTGCCTTAAAATTTAAAAAAGCCCAATTCACCCCCCCCCCCCTCTTGGGCATTTCGATCTTTACACCAGAGCTCCTCCAGTGACCTCCTTGCAGACGAAAGCTCCGCAGAACCCTCATTCGAGAATCGCTCGACCTCTTTGATGTGCTGCTAGATCCGTTCAGTAAGCAACCTCTCTTGGTTCACAAATTGCTTCTCTCGGAGGTTTATGCAGCCTTGCCTTTCCGCAAGTTCCTTCTGCTTCACCTTCACCTTCTCCTCCCTAGTAGAGACAACATTCTCTCTTTTGCTGACTCCTTCCCCTGCCAGCCACACTTGGTGCTTCGCTTGTTCGCACCAGAACTTGAATTTTCTACGTGGTCAGTCAAGTCCTGCTCGCCGCTTGCGAGCTTCTGAGAGAGTTCATCCTTCCTCTTTTGGATTTCATGCTCTCTTTCCTGGATTTTATCCTCCTTATGGTCAAGCTCATCCCAACGCTTGAGGAGCTGATCCCTCAAAGCTTTGAGACTCTCCGAGCGACCGTCAACCACTTCGTTGGCCTTTCTAGCGTGCTCATAGATCTCCCGGGTCTTCTCATCAAGGGCCTTTATGGCAGCCTCCCTTTCATTCAGCACGTTGTTCAAACGCATCTGCCGGGCCTTTTTCGCTTCCACCCACTCCCTCTAGTTCGCAAGCCAGGACTATGTCAGCTTCATCTTGAAGTACAACTGTTTGTGCCAACACCTCATGGTGTTGCACTCTTCTTCAAGGGACTTGCGCTCTTAGTAAAGGTGAGCTGGACCTGGAGGAGACTTGAGGAGGCATTATCAATCGACAACACTAGGGGGATTGGCTTGGAACCCGCTTGGGGTTTGTCCTACGGTTCCTCTGGGTCTTCCGGAATAGCCATTGGAGCCCGTGGCACGAGCATGGACTCTAACAGCTTGACATCGGCAGTACCGATCTTCAGAAGCTCATCTACCTCCGCTGCAGACAAGGAAGGTTCCGCAGCCAGATCCTCAACCAATGGTACCCTCACCTGTGGAGCTACTGTCGAAGCTTCAACCGCAGCTTCCGAAGTCTCTAGCACTAGCGCCGTTACCTTTGGTGCTGACTCCGGAGAAGTTGATGATTGCTCTGGTACTTCATCCATGTACTCCAAAGAAACCACGACTTCTTCGGCCGCTGGTACCAAGGTCGTCTCAGTGCTAGTAGGCACCAGAGCTGCAAGGTCGACTACCTCAACTACCGGAGGAGTCGTTTCAACAGCAGAGGCTCCAGACGGTGTGGTCTCTAGGGCCGTGGAACTGGTAGGTGCTGGAGTAGAAGCTCTCGATACTCTAGAAACAGAGGAACAAAGAGTTCAGGAAAAAGCAAAAATAAAAAACAAGATTCAAGTTCAGGTGCCGATTATTACCTGGGGATACTGCCGCTCCAGTCAGCATAGAACTTCTTCCTTGGATGCCTAGAGTCAGAACCCACCATTGTTGGTGTGGCAGACACTCCAAACTTCATCCCAGGAGTTGAGGCAGCCACCGGCACTGCCTCAGATGGTATATCCATCGTCGAGGGAATTACTCTGGACCTAGGGTCTATAGCTGGCACCGAGGTTGGAGTAGACTTGCCAGACCTAATGCCCTTTGTGGACACTAGATCCGAAGATGATTTAGCCACTGGAGCAGGAGCTCTCAACGCTGGAGGCACTACCAGTACCGACTTGAGGGTTGGCCGAGGCACCAACACTGCTTCTGTAGGACCTGATTTGATGGAACTCTCGTCATACCGCGTCAGCTTCCTCTTCCGGCTAGAGGACTCGGCGGGCTCTTTGCCTTTGCCCAAGCTTGATTCAGACATCTTTTGGCTAGAATCTGCCCCGGGGATAATAATCCTTGTTGATGGATCGCTTCTTTGGCGCATTGCAAGACCTGTGTCGTCAAGTAGCGGCATCATCTTTTGCAGCTCCCTCTTGACCTCCAGAACTACGTTAAGAGGTACGAACACAATCGGAGGTACAAGGTCATCTCCCTAGAATGCTCCGCTGTTCAGCTTCTGCAAGTGGAGCTCCAAGGTACGCTCGTCAAGATTGATACCTCGGCCAAGTTCAATTCAGAGGAAGTCCATCTCTCAAGAGAAAGACCAAGTCGTGAACTCTCGTTGCTTGGGAGGTGCCCAACGATTGGTCAGGAAGTTGCTGATGACCATCAAAGACGTTAATCCACCGTCCAAGTGTCGGATCCTAGTCAACACAGGATTATACGTCTCACACAGCACCAGAAGCTCCTCCCAGGAGTCAGAATCTGTTGTTGGAAACCCTTTTGGCATCTCCAACCGGTCATGAGCGTCCACCCATATCATATCCCAGTTAGTCTTTTAAGTCTCCCACATTCCGAAAGGAAAATCTTTTCTTTTTCTTGAAAGGGGGATTTCTGCGCTTGACAAAATAGTAGAACCCCGATTGGCAGTTATCTTTGCCTATTGCTCTGAGGGTGAAGAAGGTCTGTAACAGAGGGAGGTTGGGAGGCACTCCCACCCACATCTCATAGAAGTGGACAAAGATTGCCACCAGCAAGATGGAGTGAGGTCCGAGGTGGTGCAGTTGGAGTCCGTACGACTCCAGTAGCATCAGCAGGAAGTTTGATACTTGCAAAACCAGTTCGACAATGGAGTATGTCAAAAAGTAAACAATGTCACTGACAGACTCCTTCTTGAACGGGAGCTTGCCGCAGCGAATGGCATTGTTGAAGGAGTCGCTTTGCCAGCCCATCAACTTCCGGAGTCTGGTGAGATTTTCCTCACTCGTGACATAGACTGGGGGAAGTCCGAGTTCCATCGCTGCAAAGTGGAGAAAAGTGAGAGCACGACACAAGGTTTCAAGCGGCAAACTCTATGGCAAGAGTAGACCAGTGCATAAGAGTTCTCTCTCCTTTCAACACCTCTCTCTTTATTAAGCCTTTGCAATATTTGGATGACAACTACATCTGAACTCTATTCACACTCTGCGAACCTCATCGATGACGGGGGGGGGGGGGGGGGGGGGCAGGTCCACTTTGTTAAAAAAGTCGCACCAGGTTAACCGTTGTCATGATGAGAAGCTGGAAGTTTGAGGGCGACGGCCCGACAGGACTACAAAGATTACGGTGGGAACCGATACGGATATCTTATTGGGAAACAACATCCTTCAATTTTGTGAGATCGGCACGTCATGCGTCTCACCTACCAAATCAAGAAAGACCGCGTGTCCCTAGAAGAAAGTCGAAGCAGTAGCGCGGGAGAGATAACGGCCCTACCTCCAGCATCAAAACCTCATAATATCACTAGAGGTGAGCTCGGGGGCCACTGTCAATACCCTGCGTACTAGAAGAAGACGTGCAAAATTCCACTTCCAGTTGTCGAAGTGTTAATGTGACACTTCCCCTGGATCTACTAAGGAGCAGCCCACGGAGGTTCTTGTTCGGCGGGGCTTAGGCCTCAAACTAGTGTTCTAGCGGAAGAGTATGTGACACGTTGGTTTTTACGTGGTTCGGGCCGCAAGGAGCGTAACACCCTACTCCACGATGGATTGTATTTCTGGTGAGTGTGTATGAGTGTGTGTGTGTGTGTGTATCGGGGATTCTAGGTCTGGTCCTTGTAGTGATGGCGGTCCAGGCCTTTTATAGACAAGGCCGGACGTCTTACAAGTGGGGTCTCGGAGTTCGACAGGTGGTCTCGGGGCAATCTTATCTTAAAGATCTAAGTCTTCTCGCATAAGCTTCCTCTGGTCATGGTCTTCAAGACTCGTCGTCTTGTCGTGGTGTCGTCAGTAGCCCATGCACCATTGTTGACATTTGCAGGGGATGTCCCGTCCAACTGACTCTGTCGCCGTAAGATACCCACTTGGCATAGTGGGATAGGCCTGCGGCGTCTTCAGTGTGATGCGATTGGTCGCAGCGGTACCTGACAGAGGCGTGCGCTGCACCGTGCACTTGGAGAAGGTGCATACCTTCAATGCGCAACTGGACAGGACGCACTGCCCTTTACTCTTTGGGTTCCATAGCCCATTGCGGGTCGTGGGACACACTCTAGCTGCAAAGTCCTCTTCGTTGGGATCATGGGCCCCAAGTCGGAGGACGCGTGGAAGCTCCGGAGCCCTCCTCGGTGGGAGCAAGGGCCCAGAGTCGGAGCACGCGTGGCAGCTCCAGAGCCCTCCTCGACGGCGAGGCCGGGTCCGGAGCTTCTTCTTATATGCGGGGGTACCCGGTCTTGGGGGTACCGACAGTGGCCCCCGGGCCCACCTCAGGAAAGATGATGATCCTGTAGGTGGGGCCTTCATCTTGTCTTGTAAAAGTGACGCTAGCAGGCCTCCTCGAGGGGCACCGAAGCTCGGAGAAGTGACAAAGGCAGCCCCCTTGGGGACGCCAGAGCTCGGAGAAGCTACGCCAGCGGCTGCATTGGGGGGCGCCAGAGCTCAGAGAAGTGACACCAGCGGCCCCCTTGGGGGGCGCCGAAGCTCGGAGAAGCATCGCCGGTGGCCCCCTTGGGACGCCAGAGCTCGTAGAAGCATCATCGACAGCCCCCTTGGGAGCGCCAGAGCTCGAAGAAGTGACGCCGGCGGCACCTTTGGGGAGTGTCAAAGCTTAGAGAAGTGACGCCAGCGGCCCCTTTGGCGGGTGCTGGAGCTCAAAGAAGTGTCGACAACACTAGTGGCCCTCTTGTGGGGTGCCGGAGCCAGAGAAGTGATGCCAGCGACCCACTTGGTGGGCGCCGGAGCTCGGAGAAGCATCGCCAGCAGCCCCCTTGGGAGCATCGGAGCTCGAAGAAGTGACGCCAGTGACCCCCTTGGGGGGTGCCGGAGCTCGTAGAAGCATCGCTGGCAGTCCCCTTGGGAGCATTGGAGCTCGAAGAAGTGACGTCGGCGGCCCCCTTGGGGGGGGGGGGGGGGGGGCACCGGAGCTTGGAGAAGCGTCGACGGCACCGGTGGCCTTATTGGGCGGCGCCGAAGCTGGAGAAGTGACGCAGGTGGCTACGACGGACGTGTAGAACATCGACGACAGCTCCCTGTATGTCCTGCACATATGATATACAAAAAGTAATTTCGCTCGTTAGTCACCACTTCCCTGCTCTTTAGTTTCGTTATGGCTTATGATCCTTAGCTAAGATATCGGACATGGGTAATTCAGTGCGACAGCATCCAAGGTATAGTTGCTACCTTGCTCAGGGCATGAGCCGTCCGACATCATGTACTCAGTTGTTAGCACTGGGAGGCAAGGTGCACATGCTTCTTAGGGTATAGAACCAGGCTAAGCAATTTGCACACTTTGGACCTCCAACTCGACGTTAGCCTTTCAGGAGTTAGAACCATTCGACACCATGGACCCCGACCAAGAAAACGATTATGAGACCCCAAACGCATTGCAGGTACCTCATGTGGATATGTCTTTAGTAGGATAGCACAACTCCAACTAGGACGAGACAGGAGAAATGTAATCGGGCATATGGCAGACGATATGCGAAAGTAAGCAAAAAATTAAAGCATAATGTAAATAATTTTGCTCATCGGTTACTCCTTTCCTACTATTAGTCTCGTTATGTCTTACGGTCCCGAGCCGGGCTTACGGTGCAAAAGTAATTCAGTGCGATGGTATCCGAATTATGGTTATCGCCTTGCTCAGGAGTTTGTGCTGTCCGACCCCTATACTCAGCCGTTAGCGCTGAAGAGGCAAAGTGTACATGCTTAGGGTGCAGGACCAGGCTAAGCACATTGTACCTTCTGGACCTCCCATGGTCGTTAGCTTTTCAGGGGAGTGACCATTCGGCGCCATAGGCTCCCGAGCAAGGAAACAACCAAAGAACCCAAATACATCACAGGAACCTCAAGCAGACCTGCTAGCAGCAGGATTGCATAACTCCACTAGGCGCGAGACAGGGAGAGAGTGCCAAAATATGCGAGAATGAGCGTAATTTGATGATCATAAAATTAAGGCATACTTAAATAAACATAAACGAATCATAGGGCAAGACAGTGTTTCTTCTAACTTGGTGATCATAAGAGGAGGCAGACTTTACATGAAGGCGACGACCCGCTCCGGATGACAAGGGAGGAAATATGTACAGGCTTAGGGTATGGAACCATGCTAAGCAGGTTGAACAATCTGGACCAGACCCACCGGAGCTTAGTTGCTTCGAGCGCTGCTTATACACGCTATGGCACCCTTTTCAGAAAAAAACTATCCTACCACTACGCCCAGGGTGAAGCTTTACCGAAGTGGTGCTGGAGATGCAAAGTGTACACACTTAGAGTGCAGGACCAGACTAAGCAAGCTGCATACTCTGGACCTCTCACAATGCCAAAAGTAAAACTTACAGCGAATCTTCAGGTCAAACTGAGTGTAACACCTTGGTGACGTCGTTGTCGCCGTGGTGACGGGAAACCACTTGACGTCCCACCCACGAGACCCCTTAGAGACCCTCTGGTAGGTGTGGACAACTGGTTGGGCACGCCTACCACGTAGTTGCAGGATGTCATCGGTGGGCCCCCAACGGAGAGCGGGAGCTTGAATAGTTGACGCCACCGGGCCCCCTGGGAGCGCCAGACCTGAATTGAATGTGTGGTCATCGCCGGAGAAGTCTCCGGTGGTGATGACAACAAGGTGGCCACTGAACCGAGGCGGCACCCACCCTCAATGTACGAAACATCAATGACGGGCCCCCTGGGAGGTGTCGGGGCTGGATGCTTCGGCGGCGCCCACCATCAACACTATGAAACGTCGACGGCGGGCCCCTTGGGAGGTGCCAGTGTTGGATGCTCCAGCGTCGCCCATCATCAAAAAGAAGAATGTTGATGGCGGGCCCCCTGGATGGCGTCGGAGCTGGCTGCTCCAGCGTCGCCCACCATCGCTGTAGAAACGCCGACGGTAGGCCCTCTCGGTGGTGCCAGGGCTGGCTGCTCCGGCGTCGCCCATCGTCATTGTAGAAACATTGACGGCAGACCCCCTTGGGTGGTGCCGGAGCTGGCTGCTCCGATGTCACCCATTGTCGGTGTAGAAACATCGACGGCAGGCCCCCTGGGTGGTGTTGGAGCTGGATGCTCCGGCATTGCCCACCATCAACGAGAAGAACATTGATGAAGGGCCCCCTGGATGGTGTCGGTGCTGGATGCTCTGGCGTCGCCTACCATCATCGCTAAGAAATGTTGACGGCGGGCCCCCTGCAGGATTGATGAACACCATTACGATGAAAGCGCTACCACTTTTTTGAGGAAAAAGCCCCTACTTGACAAGCCAAATGTCAAAGTTTTAATGCGACACTTCCCCCAGATCTGCTAAGGTACAGCTCGCGGAGGTTCTTGTTCAGCGGGGCTTAGGCCTCAAACTAGTGTTCTAGCAGAAGAGTATGTGACACGGTGGTTTTTACGTGGTTCGTGCCGCAAGGAGCGTAACACCCTACTCCACAGTAGATTGTATTGCTGGTGAGTGTTGTATGCGTGTGTGTGTGTGTGTATCGGGGATTCTGATTCTGGTCTTTGTAGCGATGGTGGTCCGGGCCTTTTATAAACAAGGTCAGACGCCTTACAAGTGAGGTCCCAGAGCCCGACAGGTGGTCCCGGGGAGATCTTATCTTAAAGATCTAAGGCTTCTCGCATAAGCTTCCTCTGACCGTGGTCTTCAAGACTCGTCGTCTTGCCGCCTGCGTCGTCAGTAGCCCATGCGCCATTGCTGACATTGACAGGGGATGTCCCGTCCAACTGTCTCTGTCGTTGTAAGCTACCCACTTGGCGAAGTGGATAGGACTGCAGCGTCTTCACTGTGATGCGATTGGTCGCAGCGGTACCTGACAGAGGCGTGCACTGCACCGTGCACTTGGGGAAGGTGTGTGCCTTCAATGCGTAACTGGACAGAACGCGCCGCCCTTTACTCTTTGGGGTCCACGGCCCATTGTAAGCTGTGGGACACACTCCAGCTGCGAAGTTCTCCTCGGTGGGAGCAAGGGCCCGGAGCCAGAGGACGCGTTGCAGCTCCAGAGCCCTCCTTAGTGAGAGCAAGGGTTCGGAGTCGGAGCACGCGTGGCAGCTCTGGAGCCCTCCTCGGCGGGGAGGCCGGGTCCGAAGCTTGTTCTTGTATGTGGGGGTACCTGGTCTTGAGGGTACCGACACCAGTATTGTGGACTTCCGGAGGAAACACGTGTCTCGCATTATCGGACCTGCCTCTCTCCTTAGGGTGGCTCTGGTACTACCATGTGTCCTGCAGTACCAAACCTACCTCCCAGGCAGGGGAAGCTTTGGTGCTGCCACGTGTCCAGGGGCGTCGGTCCTTCCTCCCCGACAGGGGAAGCTCCGGTGTTGCCACGCGTTCAGGGGCGCTGGACCTGCCTCTCCGACAGGGGAAGCTCCGGAGCTACCACGTGTCACACGCCCGGACCTATGTCTACAACGGGAAGACAGTGGGATCTCCAACAGCGTGAACATTCAAGGTCTATCCATTGGCCGTTACAATACCAAGATAACACATCATTCATGCCATATTAATAACATATGATGAAGGCATCATCAAGGCTCTGTTATGACACTAATGACCCCCCTTAACACCCGTAGATCGTGTAAAGGGCGATTATTACAACCAGGGCCACCTGTTGGGCCAATGCGCATGTTGCAACAGCCAGCTCTTGGCGTATAAAAGGGATGTGTTGCATGGTAGAAAAGAGTAGGGTATTATGCTCAGGCGGCCCGAATCACATAAAATCCTCTGTATTCACCTTATTTCTTGATCTTGATTAGCGCCTCACTTAAATACGAACCTTCGCGGACTACTCGTTAGTAGTATTAGGGGAAGTGTTCTAGTCTACACTTCGACAGACATAAAACTCGAATCTATATCAAAAGTAAATAGAAATAATTTCAGTGAGTTCATATAGGTGATATGCAATCCTATCAATTCAAAAAATAACTCAAGAAAATAGTTGTACTTCCTCGCTACCTAAAGTTCTATTGTAGCAAACACATTATAAGAGGAAAGGAAACAACATAAAAGCTTTTTTAGAACTGTGATTCCACGTCTAATCTTGATATGAGACACGAACAAATGATGGTGGCCGTAAAATCGCTGCAAAGAGAGCATGATCAAAAGCCACGCGGTCTGAAAAAAAGACGAGTGTGCTGCCTTAACAGTAAGAGGGTAAGAGGAGTCGGGAAACATAATTTAGTTCCCGTCAAATGTAAAATAAGAAAGCATAGGCTTGTTAAAGATAGTCGATGTCGATATATTGTTGTATTAACAGGCAGAACAAAAATAAACAAGGCATCACAACTATATCTATCATCATTTTGTATTGTGGACCAAACCAACATTTTAAAGCCGGCAACTTCTAACAAAATTTGACATTCCACACAAATAATGCAGCAGTTCTATTTTGTACCTGACTGAAAAGTAATGCAGTGGCTCGCAAAATATTTTTTTTTTTGAAAGGCCATCAGGCTATATATAAAGTCGAGTAGAACAGATATGGGGGGGGGGGGGGGGGGGGGTACATTGTGCTCCATAATTTAGAGGAAGATGGAAAGGTGTGGAGATTCAGAAAAATACAATAGTCGGGAGGAGAGAAACAGAGATCAACACAGGGGGGGGGGGGGGGGGTGGGGGGGGGGGGGGGGAGAGATTGGTTCCTAGCCTGCGATCAGCACGGAGGTTTGTTGATCAGGCAGAAGGTAGCGAAGGTGCTTGTGCTTTGCTCCAGCTCGTGCACATGCGAGTGCTTGTTCCTTGATGTCCTGAAACAACAGTGGTTATGCCTCGTTCTCGGCCCTCGAAGATTTTGCTGGTATGTTCCTTCC